>CM059434.1:123090745-123724495 GCA_030390025.1 Squalus acanthias
TGTGTGTGTGTGTGTGAGTGAGTGTGTGTGTTTTACAGGTTTTTGCATTCATTGTGATTTTTAAACCAACTCTATGACCAAGCTTTTGGTCACCTGCCCTAATTTCTCCTTATGTGGCTCGGTGTCAAATTTTTTGTCTTATAATACTCCTGTGAATCGCCTTGGGACGTTTTACTACGTTAAAGGCGCTATATAAATACAAGTTGTTGTTGTTGTTTTCTGCAAGAAAGTGGGAATACCAATTCGGTTGTTCACACCAGTCGGATTCAAATACACTGTTCCCTCGCCTTTAGGTTGGGGACTTTTTAAATTGAACAATAGTGCCTTTTGTACGGCTGTTGTTCAAGGCAGCAGGCCCAATTTAATATTACTGCTACTCACAGATGTGGGTCTCCTTCTTGCTTCAGGTCCATGTAAACAAATCTTTGGCCGCTTTTTTCATTTTCATTTTTTAACATTCGGATTCTGGGAGACTGGGAGACTTGGCTCCTGCTAAATCCGTCTCCTTGTTTGAATGACAGAATCGTCAGCCCATGAAGAACAGGTTCTACTACCAGGATACAGATGCGTCAATGGCTGGCGATGGATGGTGGTCCCTTTGGGATCTGAGCTAAACAAACACCATTACGAAAGCTGATGAAAGGTCAGCAACCTGAAACGTTAACTCTGTTCCTCTCGTCACAGATGCTGCTTGACCTGCTGAGTGTTTCCAGCATTTTCTCTTTTCATTTGACCATTATTAAAGCTCCGTTTGCAAAAACAGGCAGTTGAGTTGAGCCATACTGGCTGCGTGCACCTGCTGAGGAGGTGGGTTCCAGTAAAACCCTTCCGACATGCACATGGATCAACACTGCCACACAATATATTGGTGAGTTCATACTTGTATTGGTGGCCCCGTGTGAATAGATCCATACTTCTATGCCTCGTGTTTAACTTGAATAAAATACATCTGGGATCAATTCATTATAAATCATTTCAATACGTTTCTAAATATACACAACCCCAAAGCTCATTTTGCTAGAATAGTTTATAGACCTTGGCAATTTATCCTGCTGTGGGCAAACCTTTAATCTGCAGTAAGAGGACTTCTTGGGGGTAACCTGTTTTGATACTGGAGATACTATAATACACACTTACTTAGGATTACGGCACAGAAACAGGCCATTCAGCCCAACCAGTCAATGCTGGTGTTTATGCTCCACTCGAGCCTCCTCCCGTCTTTCCTCACCTAACTCTATCAGCATAACTCTCTATTCCCTTCTCCCTCATATGCTTGTCTAGCCTCCCCTTAAATGCATCTATACTATTCGCTTCAACCACTCCCTGTGGTAGCGAGTTCCACATTCTCACCACTCTCTGGGTAAAGAAGTTTCTTCTGAATTCCCTATTGGATTTCTTGGTGACTGTCTTATATTGATGGCCTCTAGTTTTGCTCTTCCCCACAAGTGGAAACACTCTCTCTCTGTATCCACTCTATCAAAACATTTCATAATTTTATAGATCTCTATTAGGTCACCCCTCAGCCTTCTCTTTTCAAGAGAAAAGAGACTCAGCCTGTTCATCCTTTCCTGATAGGCACAACTTGGGAGTGGCTACAAGAAAAATTTGTGCTATACCACTCCTAAACTTGCGTGATGTGGGTGTTAGATAAACTGTTAACACCCGCATATGTCAGCCCACTTTGGGCAGTTGTGCAATCATCTTATTTTGGGAACAGGAGCATTCTGTAATTTAATAGCACCATTCAAATATTCAAATTCTGAGGCTTTAGAACTGTAGAAGTTTACAGCACGGAAGGAGGTCATTCAGCCAACCCCGTCAGTGCCAGTTCATTGTTAGAGCAATCTAAAACTAATCCCAGTGCCCTGTTCTCTCACCAGAGCCTCACCAGGGCCTTCCATTAGCACAACAATAACCTGTATTTATATAGCGCCTTTAACGTAGTAAAACGTCCCAAGGCGCTTCACAGGAGTGTTATAAGACAAAGTTTGACACCAAGCTACATAAGGAGATATTAGGAAAGAGGCAGGTTTTAAGGAACATCTTAAAGGAGGAGAGAGAAGTGGCGAGGCGGAGAGCTTTAGGGAGGGAATTCCAGAGCTTAAGGCCTAGGCAGCTGAAGGCAGGGCCACCAATGGTGGAGCGATGAAAATCGAGGTTACGCAAGAGGTCAGAATTGGAGGAGCGCAGAGATCTCGGAGGGTTGCAGGGCTGGAGGAGGTTACAGAGATAGGGAGGGGTGAGGTCATGGAGGGATTTGAAAACAAGAATGTTAAAATTGAGAAGTTGCTGGACTGGGAGTCAATGTAGATCAGCGAGCGATGGTTGAACTGGACTTGGCCCGAGTTAGGATAAGGGCAGCAGACTTTTGTTTGAACTTAAGCTTATGTAGGGTGGAAGATGGGAGGCCGGCAAGGAGAGTATTGGAATAGTCAAGTCTAGAGGTAACAAAAGGCATGGATGAGGGTTTCAGCAGCAGATGAGCTGAGGCAGGGACGGAGACGGGCGATGTTACGGAAGTAAGTGGTCTTGTTGATGGTAGAGATATGGGGTCGGAAACTCATCTCAGGGTCAAATAGGACGCCAAGGTTGCGAACGGTCTGGTTCAGCCTCAGACACTGGCCATGAAGAAGGATGGAGTTGGTGGCTAGGGATTACTTCAAATATTTATCCCATTTTCCGTTAAAATATGCAGTGGTCTCTGCCTCAGGCACCCTCTCTGGCATTCCACATTCTAACAACCATCTCCTTGCTCTCTTAATAATCATTTTAAATTGATGACCCATTGTCACTGACTCCTCAACCAGAGGAAATAGTCTTTCACTATTCACTCCATCAAAACGTTCTAATGTTAAATATGCACATTAGGGCCCCAGTATTTACGGGGAGGCGGGGAGGGTGCGGGGGAGCACGGTAGTGCAGGGTGGCCGGCTGCCGGGCGGGAATATTAGCGGCAGGAGGCCGCAGCCGGTGACCCTTGGGGACAGTCCCCGGCAATTGGGAGGGCGAGCGTCCGGTAGTTTAAGAGTGGGAACTAATAACTTTGGTTGATATGGAGAACAGGGGCTCCTCCCTACCCTGTGGTCCTTTTGGTTGGGGCTGGTGTCCCTGCGTGATTTGAGAGAGTTTGCTGTTATTGGGTTATCTCCTCCTCTCCCTGTGTTGGCCTGAGTTCTCCTCCTGGGAGATAGCTTGGGTGTCGGGACTTGGGTTGAGCATACAGAAAAGGGCCTCAGATCTATTTTTTCAGAGCGAAATTTAATTTCAGATTCCCTTTTAGATTTTATTATCAACAGTGAGTTAATAAAAAAATATAGGAATAGCTTAGGTTATTCTTAGCCATTACCATAGTAACAACATAGATGACATCATCCTGAGTGCCAAACTCAAGGCGGTTCAGTACGAAAGACGATGGAAGAAAAGTTGAACTTGTGGCAAGATGTTTATAATAAGGATGTTTTAGAAGTAACCTTAGAAATTTGCTCTTCATATATTTATATGAGGATCAGTAATCCAGAAGATCTTTGTTATTAAAGCCAGACCAGACTCTTGCTTCCTCTGCCATTTTGGATATAATTAACAGCGAGATGTCTGCAATCTGAGTAGCTGTGTGATGACATCATCAATACCAAAATGTCACAATCTTTGCAATTAAGAATTTATGACCTTTCAGTCAGGAAACAGAATGTAGATGCTGCAGTATTATAAGAAAGAAAGGCTTGCATTTACATAATACCTTGTCACATCTGTCAGAAACATTTCCAAGCTCTTTAAAGGCTATGAATTGCTTTGAAACGGAGTAGCTGTTGTTCTGCAGACAAATGCGGCAGCCAATTTGAAAACAGCAAGGTCCCACAAACAGCATTTGGAGGAATAGCCAGCTCATTCTGTCTTTGGTTGAGGGAGGAATGGCTGCCAACTGAAGACAACAGAAGAACTCCCTGCTCTACAAGTAGTGCCCTGCGTCCACATGAACCACGGGCATAGGCAAGGCAGGACTTTGGTTAAACATTGAATCTAAAGAAGAACACCTCTAACAATGCAGCATTCGCTCACTTGTATGTCAGCCCGGGTTATATTTGGTGGCTGTGCCTTCTGTTGCCTAGGCCCTAAGCTCTGGAATTCCCTGCCTAAACCTCTCCGCCTCGCTACCTCTCTTTCCTCCTTTAAGACGCTCCTTAAAACCTACCTCTTTGACCAAGCTTTTGGTCACCTGCCCTAATATCTCCTTATGTGGCTCGGTGTCAAATTTTGTTTGATAATCGCTCCTGTGAAGCGCCTTGGGACGTTTTACTACATTAAAGGCGCTATATAAATACAAGTTGTTGTTGTCACATTCCAGAGCTGGACTTGAACCCATGAAAATCTGACTCTGAGACAAAAGTATTATCAACTGAGGCAAGCTGACTCCAGGGTCAAAATTTTCCTTAACTGGGCGGGTAAGGTGCGGGCTGTGGCCATGGCGGGTCGCGACCCCGTTGCTGGCTCCACCCCGCTCCACAGAAGGACTTTATGTTAATAGGGCCTATTAAGCCCACCCTGTGCGTTACCCGGCCCAATGAAATGGAGCGGGTCTGCTGACGTCATTCATGACGCGTTTTCAGCCAGGATCTTTAAAGGGTTAATGTAACATAGTGCTGACAGTGCATTACAGCACTGGAGTGCTGCAAACACTTTGACAATGACTGCACAGAGGCAGAGGGCTGCACCCAGGTTCTCCGATGACTCCCTCCATATGCTTATGGAGGGAGTCAGACAATGCAGGGAGGTCCTCTTCCCTTCTAATGAGCAGAAGAGACCTCCCCAGGAGAACAAAACAGCCTGGTTAGAGATTGCAGAGGAGGTCACCAGCATGGATGTGGTCAGGAGGACCTGGGTGCAGTGCCGCAAACGTTTCAATGATCCATTAGATCAAGAAATGTGAGTACAAAGCCACACTCAACTTCATCCTGCTGTGCCTCTCATCACATCCCCATCACTCTGCCTTCCCAACCCTACTCCTGCACATCCTTACACCAACATACCTTGCACATCCACCCATCCCTCTCTATCTATCTACATTATCACATCCCCATCTAACTAGCCACCCCTCACACTCACCCTCATCCTAGTGAAATGATACCAACTAACAATACACAAGGAGGCCACTTGGCATTGCCACCCCACTCCATCATAGTCTCCCTCTAAAGAGCTAACCCATCCATTCATTACACTCATTCCATCACTCTCACTCAAATTTCTCTTCTTTCCCTCCTTGCAGGAAAAGAGAGCCCAAAATAAGAGGGAGAGGGAGAGAACCGGTGGTGGCCCTCCATCATTTGTAAACCTTACAACAGCAGAGGAGGCTGCTTTAGAAATATCTGGAGTCGCCGAGCAGCTGGAAGTGGGAGACGGAGAGTGGGGGACATCTCAACAACCTGGTGATAGAATTACATATCAAACAGCTACATAGCATACAGCAGTCACTCATATGGAGACTGATGTCAGCATCCAGTGAATGGTCATCATGTGCATAATGGTATCTGTACCCATTCTTCATATGACTTATCTAACTCATCTCTCTACTCTCCCACAGGTCCATCAAGAGGCCCACCCCCCACTGTCCAGGAGGAAGAGGAAGGTGACTCCTCAGAGGAGCCTCCAGCCTCTGAGGGTGCACCATCACCAGACATAAGCGCACCCAATACCAGCATAGTGTTGTTACTTGCTGACTCACAACTCACAAGTGAGCAAGAGCAGATGGTGGAGATGGGGACAGCAGTGGAGACGCCTCGCCGGAGGGCGCAGGAGTCTCCCAGCTCTGCTCAGCTGCATGCAGGTGCTGAGCCTCCGGGGCCATCCAGAAAGAGGACAATTCTGGAGGTGCAGGAACAAGTGCAGGAGGCTCTGGCAGGTTTTGCGAGCGCGATGTCTGCAAATGTTCAGAGAATGGAGGAGTCCATCTCCAACATGAACACCACCGTGTTGCAGGCGATGGCGACTGTAGGCTCCTCAATGGATAGCATGGCAACCTACATGGAACAGCTAATGCACCACTCACAGGAGCACATGGTCTCTATGGAGAATAGATGGCTCTCTATGGAGAATAGATGGCTCTCTATGGAGAATAGATGGCTCTCTAAGGAGAATAGATGGCTATCTATGGAGAATAGATGGCTATCTATGGAGGATAGATGGCTATGTATGGAGAATAGATGGCAGAGGCTCATAGACCTCCTCTCTAGGAGGGATGCCAGCGTAGACGTGGGTCCTTATGGCCCCACTGATGTGCAGCAAGGTGCTCTCCAGCTCCTTGGCAGCAGGGAAGTGAGCAGGCTGCCTTTACCTCTGCTGAAGCCACAGGGCTAGCACCTTGTAGAAGCATGCGGAAGAGAAAAATGACACACAGGTAGATTCACAAGGGTAGCCACTTGGGTGTTTTATCCAATGTTTATGTAAAGTTTCCATTAATGTGCTGTCAAACATAAAAATCTTTATTTTCACTACTTTCCCATCTTGGACACATTTGTGTGTACTTTTGGAAGTGGCTTAGTGAGTTGCAGTGAATAGTGAGACATAACGGTAACCCCCGCAATGGTGATGAGTGTAAAAAGAATGGCTTGGGCATTGTAGGGATGCTTTATGGTGTTGGTGTGGGGTGGTGCCAAACTGGCGCATCATGTGGCAGCCAGGTTGTACAGCATAAAGTTAACTAAATCTGGCCATGATGAGACCATCCCTGGCCTCCCGGGCAGCAATGTGTTCAGTTGCTGATCCCCTCTGTCCTGTGCAGCATCAGGTGATTGCGGAGAAGGTTGGTGTGGCTGTTGGTGCTGCTGGTGTTGGGGCTCATCGTGCTCAGATTCTGAGGATCAAGGTGAGACAGTATAAAGGGCACCCATGTTGATGGAATAGATGGCAGGTGAAGTAAAGATGACAGAAGCAATCTGTCAATGGTGAGAGAGGTTCTTCCAATGAGATGACACTGGATGGAGACTTTGCTGGAAAGACTTGCAGCCTGCAGAATCTGTGCTGGAAATGCAGTGAGCAACAGCTTCTGCCTGAGGAAAGTGATCAGCTGACAGGTGGGAGCTTTTACTTCACATTTCATGCTGTCAAGTAACCAGCTGGAGCAATGGCCACTGAACTCCCGACTCAGGTTGACAGATGTGGTTCCCGAGCAGCGTGGGTCCCGTGGCCATCTAGGTAAACTTAAAATGTAGGGGAAAAAAGGTTCTTAAGTGTTTGTAAATAAGGTTATAATGACTTCAATTAGGTTGCCCGTCTCTGCCGGTCGGGTCGCAAACGTACCTGAGGGAAAGGCACGTGGGGGCGGGATGTCGGCGGGTTCCTGACCCGCTTCCATTTTTTTCAAATTTCCCACTCGATCCACCTCCATTCCCACCCGCACGGACCCCAGAAAATTCCGTCCCTGTGGGAGCCACAATAACTAGGAATAGATCAGTAAAACCACAAGGAATTCCCAAATGGTCCAAATTGGACAAACTTAAATTTATTCTGAAAACCCATAATTGTCTCATTTCAAATCAGTTCAGATTCAGGTGGAGCTGTTGTATTAAAAACCACAAATAGGCAGAGGGATGTTTTACTGGTGTGTGCTCCTCTGCATAAAGACATTTCTTTTGTGCAATGTAAATTCATGCTAAGTTAGATGTTGGCAACTAAAATGGAAGCAGTTCCCTAAAGGTTTGATTAAGAGGGGAAAAATAGAGTATGAGAGTAAACTTGCAAGGAACATAAAAGTGGACTGTAAAAGCTTCTGCAAGTATCTAAAAAGAAAAAGATTAGTGAAGACAAATGTAGGTCCCTTACAGTCAGAAACGGGAGAATTTATAATGGGGAACAAGGAAATGGCTGAGCAATTAAACAAACACTTTGGTTCCGTCTTCACGGAAGAGGAAACAAATAACTTCCCAGAAATGCTTGGGAACCAAGGGGGAAAAATTCAGTTGGTTGCGCCTCCCGTTAGCGCCTTAAGAGGGCGCTAATGGGGCGCAAAGCAGCTAGCGCCCGGGCGCGGTGAAGTTTGCGCCGCTCGCGAAATTAACTAGACATTTTGCGGCGGCGCTAAACACTACCGCCACGATCTCCTGCGCCGGCAGATCATGACGTCACTCGAGTGCGCAACGCCCCGGTATCGCCCCGGAGCGGATATTGAGTGGCGCCCCCTGCCTTACCGCCTGCCGCTAGCAACGACAGGTTGAGGGGAGCGTTCTGCAGTCATGAAGGGAAAGGGGGAGCGCTATTTAAAGGTGACCGCTTCCTGCCTTTTATTGTTGGTGCCATTTTTGAACTACGCATTCTGAGAGAGAGTGGGAGAGACTTCTGGAGAGATTCAACGTTGTGTGAAGGAGTTTTGGGTACTGAGCAGCACTTTGCAGGTTCATTTTGATTTGCCATTCCTTGTATCGATTGAGCAGAGACTGTGGGGACTGCACTCTGAGCTCTTTGCCTGGTACTCTCCATTGCTCTTTCCAGCACATTTGATGTGCAGGTCTCTCCAGGCCGAGATTCAAGGCTGCAATGAGCAGGATGTGGATGGAAAGCAAGATTAACCATCCCCTTTAAGAACTGGCCCGTGCCATTGTGTGTGTGTTACATTGCTGACTGACATTACATGAGCTTCGCCAGCGCTCTGAGGTAGCGCCTCACTCCTCGGCCTTTGCGCCTTAAGACAGGTGTGAAGCGCCTGATTTAGCGCTCCAATCACCTCCCGGGGCGTTAAAAGTGAAGTTTCCAGTCAGTGGCGATAATTTTTGCGCCCGGTCGATATTTGCGCCCCAAACGGGGCGCGACTGAATTTTTCCCCCCAAGGGTCTAGTGAGAAAGAGGAATTAAAGGAAAATAGTATTAGTAAAAAAATAGTGCTGGATAAATTAATGGGACTGAAAGCCAATAAATCCCCAGGGCCTGATAATCTGCATCCCAGAGTACTAAAAGAAGTAGCCATGGAAATAGTGGATGCATTGGTGTCATCTTCCAAAATTCTATAGATTATGGAACAGTTCCTGCAGATTGGAGGGTGGCAAATGTAACCCCACTATTTAAAAAAGGAGGGAGAGAGAAAACAGGGAACTACAGACCGGTTAGCCTAATATCAGTAGTAGGGAAAATGCTAGAGTCTATTATAAAGGATGTGATAACAGGACACTTAGAAAATATCAACGGGATTAGACAAAGTCAACATGGATTTATGAAAGGGAAATCGTGTTTGACAAACCTACTGGAGTTTTTTGAGGATGTAACTGGCAGAATAGATAAGGGAGAACCAGTGGATGTGGTGTATTTGGATTTTCAGAAGGCCTTTAATAAAGTCCCACATAAGAGGTTAGTGTGCAAAATTAAAGCACATGGGATTGAGGGTAATATACTGGCATGGATTGAAAATTGGTTAACAGAAAGGAAACAGAGAGTAGGAATAAAAGGGTCTTTTTTGGGGAGGCAGGCGGTGACTAGTGGGGTACCGCAGGGATCAGTGCTTGGGCCCCAGCTATTCACAATATATATCAATGATTTGGATGAGGGAACCAAATGTAATATTTCCAAGTTTGCTGATGACACGAAACTAGGTGGGATTGTGAGTTGTGAGGAGGATGCAAAATGGCTTCAAGGCGATTTAGACACGTTGAGTGAGTGGGCAAATACATGCCAGATGTAGTATAACGTGGATAAATGTGAAGTTATCCACTTCGGTAGGAAAAACAGAAAGGCAGAGTATTATTTAAATGGTGATAGATTGGGAAATGTTGATGTATAAAGGGACCTGGGTGTCCTTGTACACCAGTCACTGAAAGCAAACATGCAGGTGCAGCAAACAGTTAGGAAGGCAAATGGTATGTTGGCCTTCATTGCAAGAGGATTTGAGTACAAGAGCAAGGATGTCTTACTACAGTTATAAAGGGCCTTGGTGAGACCACACCTGGAATACTGTGTGCAGTTTTGGTCTCCTTACCTAAGAAAGGATATACTTGCCATAGAGGGAGTGCAGCGAAGGTTCACCAGACTGATTCCTGGGATGGCAGGATTGTCGTATGAGGAGAGATTGGGTCAACTAGGCCTGTATTCACTAGAGTTTAGAAGAATGAGAGGGGATCTCATTGAAACGTATAAAATTCTGACAGGGCTAGACAGACTGGATGCAGGGAGGATGTTTCCCCTGGCTGAGGGGACTAGAACGAGGGGTCACAGTCTCAGGATACGGGGTAGGACCTTTAACACTGAGATGAGGAGAAATTTCTTCACTCAGAGGGTGGTGAACCTGTGGAATTCTCTACCACAGAAGGCTGTGGAGGCCAAGTCACTGAATATATTTCAGAAGGAGATAGATAAATTTCTAGACACAAAAGGCATCAAGGGGTATGGGGAGAGAGCGGGAATATGGTATTCAGATAGAGGATCAGCCATGATCATACTGAATGGCGGAGCAGGCTTGAAGGGCCTACTCCTGCTCCTATTTTTCTTTAAACTCAGTGGGGATGTACCTGTTTCACTGGAGGATAAGTGATAAGTACATATCTGCTTTCCTCGGTGATCTGACGGTAGTTGTGTATTTGATGCCTTATCAGTTGAGTGATGGGATAAGAAAGAAAGAAAGAAAGACCTCACGACCACCAGACGTCTCAAAGCGCTTTACAACCAATGAAGTACTTTTGAAGTGGAGTCACTGCTGTAACAAGGGAAACACAGCAGCCAATTTGCACACAGCAAGCTCCCACAAACAGCAATGTGATAATGACCAGATCATCTGTTTTTGTTATGTTGGTTGAGGGATAAATATTGGCCAGGACACCAGGGATAACTCCCCCTGCTCTTCTTCGAAATAGTGCCACGGGATCTTTTACATCCACCTGAGAGAGCAGACGGGGCCGCGGTTTAATGTCTCATCCGAAAGACTGCACCTCTGACAGTGCAGCACTCCCTCAGCACTGCACTGGGAGTGTCAGCCTAGTTTTATGTGCTTAAGTCCCTGGAGTGGGACTTAAACCCATGACCTTCTGACTCAGAGGCGAGGGTGCTACCCACTGAGCCACAGCTGACAATAACATAAGGAGGAAATACCTCAATTTTCCCCCCTGATCGTCAATTGTAGGGTGATGTAGCTGAGTTGAAATTGTTGGACAGTGTAACGGAAGCTCTCCTCACCTCACTCGTGCACCAGCCTCACTGGTCAAGCTTTATTTACATGCATCCAAATTGTTGATTCCCCAAATCCAAAACCAGATGTGAATCCATGGTCTGAATTTATCGGAATGTGAATTCCTGCTATGGGCTGAACTGGAAAAATCACAAAGGCCCTTCCCACTATTCTATTTTTCTTCAAGCGCTTGTTCAGACACAAAGAAATGCGACATCAATTAACAATTGACATTTTCACAAGAGATGTCAATCACAGAGAAGTCTATTTACTAATTCCACTAAATGACCCATGTGCATTGACTGTTGGATGAGCTCTTTAAACCTACCTGTCAGGGGCAGCGCTGATTAACAGCTCTTTGGTGGCTCTTACTTCTGTTGGGTGGTAAGTAACCAAATAAGCTTTGTTTTCACATCAAATCTTGCACAAATACAGTTTTGAAGCACAAATCATAGCTGTTTTTCTGATTAAATAAAAGCACCAATTTCTGGATTTTCCAATCTGGACACAAAACCCTCAGGTGAACTTTTGTAGAAATGTCTTTTTACCATTAATTACAAGAATTAAATTGGACGGTGGCTTATGAATAGGCTTTTTTTGGTTGAATTTTTTTTACCCCTGAAATGAGATGAAAAACAAAATGAGGTCAAATGAATTGAGTAAATCTGCACTTTAACCTGGTGAAAAATCAAAACTGAATGTTTGTAATCCGAAAACATCAGGTTTGAAACTGTCAGGTTTAATCGGCAAAACAATTTTGGGAGGAACAAAGAAATACTGCAGGTAATTTAATGTATCCTTTCAACCATCTTTAGAAAGAATAATGCCAAAAGGAGATGAGATGCATCATTGGTGACTTCTCCCTCATGGAACGCCATTTAGCTGGTTATACGTGACAAAGGTGACTGTAGGTCTTCTTCTTCTTAGGCAGTCCCTCGGAACCAAGGATGAATTGCTTCCACATTAAAGATGAGTTCTCAGGTGACTGATGAGTCCAATGCGGGACCAACAGTCTCTGTCGCAGGTGGGGCAGACGGTGGTTGAAGGGGCGGGTGGGTGGGGTGGTGCTTGGGTTGACGCGCGCTCCTTGCACTGCTTGCGCTTGGCTTCCGCTTGATCCCGGCAAAGAGACTCGAGGTGTTCGGCGCCTTCCCGGATGCTTCTCCTTCACTTTGTGCAGTCTTGGGCCTCGGATTCCCAGGTGTCAGTGGGGATGTTGCACTTTTTCAAGGAGGCTTTGAGGGTGTCTTTGAAGCGTATCCTCTGCCCACCTGGGGCTCTCTTGCCGTGTTGGAGCTCCGAGTAGAGCGCTTGTTTTGGGAGTCTTGTATCGGGCATGCGGACGATGTGACCCGTCCATCGGAGCTGATCGAGCGTGGTCAAAGCTTCGATGCTGGGGATGTTGGCCTGAGCGAGAACAATGACGTTGGTACGCCTATCCTGCCAATGGATTTGCAGGATCTTGCGGAGGCAGCGTTGGTGGTACCTCTCCAGTGCTTTGAGGTGCCTGCTGTACATGGTCCATGTCTCTGAGGCATACAGCAGGGGGGGTATCACTGCTGCTCTGTAGACCATGAGCTTAGTGCCGGGTTTGAGGTCCTGGTCTTCAAACACTCTCTTCCTCAGGCGACCGAAGGCTGCACTGGCACATTGAAGGCGGTGTTGGACTTCGTCGTCGACGTCTGCCCTTGTTGACAGTAGGCTCCTGAGGTATGGAAAGTGGTCACAGTGTACATCGATGCTGGTTTAGGAATGGAGGGATGAGGTGCGCCCTGTACCAAACACAGAAAGTGGCTCTGTGCGTTACAATGGAACTCCAGTCTGGTTTTTATCATTCTAATACTAATTTTGGAATTCATCTTTTGGGGGTGATCATTAGGTTTATTCGGTCTAATCCTGAAATCAGAAGGCTTACTTATTGACCTTCAATCTAGATTAATGACAACATTTTATAAATTGTGTTTGTCCACTGAGCTCCTCCTGCATTTTCAAAGTTGTTGTCTGCACAGTGGTGGCTTATTATTACAATCCTCCTGCAGTTCCCTGCTCCTGTTGAAAGACCCATTTTATTCAACAGAGGAGCTCACACTTCCTTTAGACAAAATGGTCCACCAGTCCCATTGAGTGTCTAATTATAAATCAAGCTATGAGTGATTTCCAATCAAACTTGTAGCATTAGCATGAGGCACGTACCTCTAATTATTAGTACAGAGGAGGACGTTTATGAAAAACACAGCTCACCTGACATCTTGCCACCGTTTTCATGTGTCATTGCTACTCTACTTATTCCTGTAAGTAGAACATTTGCATGCATTAACATGTATGACGAGGTTTGACTGTGTACTCCATGTACTCAGGTGTAAAGCTCTGCTAAAGGATGGTCTAACTGAGATAAAACATTTGAAAAAAATCCAGACTTCAGGTTGAGACGGTCCAAAATTTGGATTCCAAGACACATTCTTCCCCCAAGTGTCAACATCAGACGCACCCTCAGTGTGAGACACCCTTCAAACCAGATATACCGACAACTTTGAGACCACCGCAGAAAAATATACAAGCTCACCTATCTTTGTAATGACATTTTGCCGCTGACTCCCACTGCCATGTAGGCAACAACAACAACAACTTCTATTTATATAGCACCTTTAATGTAGTCAAACGTCCCAAGGCGCTTCACAGGAGCGTTATCAAACAAAATTTGACACCGAGCCACATAAGGAGAAATTAGGGCAGGCAAAGAGGTCGATTTTAAGGAGCGTCTTAAAGGAGGAAAGAGAGGTAGAGAGGCGGAGAGGTTTAGGCAGGGAATTCTAGAGCTTAGGGCCTTGGCAACAGAAGGCACGGCCACCAATGGTTGAGCGATTATAATCAGGGATGCTCAAAAGGGCAGAATTAGAGGAGCGCAGATATCTTGGGGGGTTGTGGGGCTGGAAGAGATTACAGAGATAGGGAGGGGGGAGGCCATGGAGGGATTTGAAAACAAGGATGAGAATTTTAAAATCGAGGCAAGAGAAGTGTGATAAAATTCTCTCATGGTGCAAATGGTGCGCGATTTGTTAAAAGAGACAGAAGTATCTGAAGCAGAAAAGACCAGTTGCGAAGCTACCATATTTGGATCAATTTGAATTCAGACTTTGAAATCTCTGCTAAGCCCTCCCCTTCCTTCTCTTTACTGGCGGAGCAAGGATTGCTCTCTGCATACTGTACCACAGATCCAAATTACTGACTAGTACGGGCACAGAGCAAGGAGGGCAGTATGGTGACCCCTTCCAATTCTACTTTATACAAGTTTAGCACAACTCTGGATCAATATTCAGTGTTGGCTCCAGACAAGTGAGTTCAGTTTTAGAAAATGTACTGCCTGGAAAAATGACATTTGCTTCCAAGTGACTTACTCAAGCAAAATGATTTAAGTGAGGCCATCTCCATTCTCCCAATGGCAGAATTTACTTGCATGCTTTCAGAACTTATGTTGATCTCCCAGCTAAGTGCGGCCCTTCATTTACTAGCAACATAACTCAGATTTAAACCTTCCTCCCTTCAATTTACTATTTTATTTTCTCTCTTGATGCATTGTCCCAGAAGGTCAGGACGAATGTTGACATATGATTTCATGAGCAGTGGTGGCCCTCCAACCTCAGCCAAGTAACATGTAAACTTAGACAGCAAGTACTGGCAGGCGATTTGGTCAATATTTTTCCACCCCTAGTATAAATATTTTGAGGCCAATTGTAGCACCCCAGATATAACACCAGTTGAGGCTGGCTATCAGTGCATGCCAGGGATCACACGTGAGCCATCTTTGGCTTAATATCATACCACGTGGTACAGTTACCTACTGAGCCATTGAAGGAGCAAAGTTTGATCCAATCTTGATGAAGATCAGGTCCAAGTCAACAGTGTATTTTTTTTTTGTCAGCCAAGTTACTAACACACATAGTCACATCATCATAGCTAAGAGTAGCAAACAAATCTGCTGAAAATTCCACACTGGTAGAATTTCTGTTTGCCTGATATAGAGTACGCACTCTGGGAGTGAAAATTGGTCTTCGGCAATAGTGCAAAATAGGCAATAGAGAATCAGGATCTCAATTTTCCATTGTGGAAAAGAAAATGGGGCAGGGTGTAAAACGGGTTGCCAATTCGCTATCGCCCATTTTGAGTTGCTGGCGAAAACCAATTTAGATTTGTTCCCACTTACCCAAGTTTAGAGGACTTAGGGAATGGTGGCATAGTGGTTATGTTACTGGACTAGTAATCTGGAGACTTCAAATCCCACCATGGCAGCTGGGGAATTTATATTCAGTTAATTAAATAAATCTGGAATAAAAAGCTAGTATCAGTAATGGTGACCATGAAACTACCAGACTGTCTACAGTGAAACAGCAATTCTACATCATAGTAACTCATTGCATGTGAAGTGCTTTGGGCTGTCCTGAGAAATGTGACATGGTGTTAAATAAGTGCAACTTTCTTCTATAAACAATGAAGCAAACCTATTTGGACAAGTGTCTTACATACCACAAGACTGACCTGCTTAGTCTGCATTGAACTTTGCTGCCATTGAAGCAAAAGTGAGAAAGGCCAAAGCAACCTACAGCACTATGTCCAGGTTAAAGATGGCAGCTGCCAGCATCCCTAGTGTAATGTATTATCACATGGTTTAGTATGAGCATGCTCAGTTCGCTCTGGCCTAGTAAAGCAAGCACATTGACTAGCAACTCATGTCTCTGTCCTTCATTTGTTCTACCCGCATATATTACATTTTTGGCGACAAAAATGGGATCCCAAAGCCATTTTTAGGGATCATGGAATGACACAGTGTTCAACCATTGAGTGATAAAGTTTAAGGTACACAGGTAGCGTGCTGAGTCACTGTTCAATGGGATCGGGACAATCATGGCCGCGCCTACGGGATTCATCGGAAGCCTCGGCATGTATGACCGAACTCACGAACCATTCAGTTCTTACACTGAGTGGATGGAGATTTTTTTAAGGCCAATAACATTATTGAGACAAAAGGTGCAGATGAGAATGTTTAAGCTCAAAATAAAGTAATTCGCGAATGTAAAAAAGCAATTGTTATAACGGAGATTGGGCCAGATGTCTACGGAACGTTGACAAACCTACTCGTGTCAGGGAAAGCGAAGGATGCGTCTTTTGAAGACATTGTCGAGAAACTCGAGGACCATTTTGACCCAAAGCCATTAGAAATAGCAGAGAGCTATAAGTTTGGTACCAGAAACCAAAAACAAAGTGAAACCATCAGTGAGTACATTGCAGCTTTTAAGAACCTGTCTTTGCATTGTAACTTCGGCACATTTTTGGATCGTACGTTGCGAGATAAGTTTGTGTGTGGACTGGTGGATGAGCGAACACAGTCCAAATTACTGAACACTCCGAACCTAATGTTTGACATAGCATGCAAAATTGCCCTATCTATGGAGATGGCGTCTAAGAATGCTAGAGAGCTCTGTCCAACTCAAGTGACTAGTGCAGCTGAGGTCTACAGTCACAAAGCCACCGCAAAACCTAAAGTTCTGAGACCAAGTCAAAAACATGTCCATGAAAGCAGTTCAGTGAATTGTTATCGCTGCAATGGAAATCACTCACCACAGTCCTGCCAATACAGAAGTGCGAAGTGTTTTCACTGCCAGAAGCAAGGCCATATTTCAATAGCTTGCAGAGCTAGATTTAAAGCAGGAAGTAAGAACCATTCTAGTCGCAATGCAAAGCAGCAACAACAAAAGGGAGTAATTCACGATATTGAAGTGAACACACCTGATGTTGAAGAACTCGGCAACTACAGTATCTATGCCACTAGCAGCAACACCAGCAGTCGTGAGAAAGACTTCCGTACAAAACTTTTGATCAATGAGCAATATATTGATATGTGTATCGACACAGCGGCGGACTGCTCTATCATGAGTAAGGACACATATGAGAGTAAGTTTAATCAAATACCACTTACAAAGAGTACCGTAGAGTTAAAAACCTACTCTGGAGAAATCCTAGAGACATGTGGACAAATGGAATGTACAGTTCAACACAATGGCCAGTCAGAAAAGTTGCCTATTATTGTAGCGAGCTACAACAACAGGCCAACCCTCATGGGCAGAGACTGGTTGAGAAATTGAAACTGGACTGGAAAAACATCTTCAGTGTAGATGCTTCAAAGACAAAACTGTACGCTTGTGCGGTGACTACAAAATTACAATCAACCAAGCAGTTGATGATGAGCAGTACCCATTACCTACATCACAAGATTTATATGCAGCACTCTCTGGGTCAAAGGTTTTCTCCAAGCTTGACCTGTCGCACGCTTACGCTCAGCAGAATGTTGACAAAGTGAGTCAACAGTATCTCACCATCAACACACACAAGGGACTGTACTCATACACCAAGCTGCCGTATGGTGTAAAGTCCTTCCCCAAATCTTCCAGGCTACGATGGATAAGATTTTGCAAGGAATTCCAAATTGCTGATGCAATCAAGACGATGTGCTGATTACAACAAGCAGCATGGAAGTAAATCTAGAAGTGTTAGATTTAGTGCTTCAAAGGCTGAATTCCCACAGTGTAAAATTGAAAAGGAGCAAATGTGCTTTTGTGCAGCCCGAGGTTGAGTACATTGGTCTGAAAGTTGATGCAAATGGATTGCAATCAGTTAAGGAAAAGGTTGATGCTGTCATCAAGGCTCCAAAGTCACAGAGCGTGTCTGAGTTAAGATCTTTCCTTGGAATGGTCCAGTACTACGCGCGTTTCTTACCTGAGTTAACGACCATGTTGGCTCCATTGCACGAGCTCCTCAAGAAGGATGTCCAATGGAAGTGGACAAAAGCGCAACAGGAAGCTTACGACGCCTGTAAGAGAAGTCTCTCTAGCGATGCTCTACTTGTGCACTACAACTCAGAGCGTGAGCTTAAATTAGCATGTGATGCTTCCAGTTACGGTGTAGGAGCTGTCATAAGCCATGTAATGGATGATGGCCAAGAGAAACCAATCGCTTTCGCATCGCGAACCCTCACAAAGAGCGAAAGAAACTACATGGAAATTGAAAAGGAGGCACTCACCATACTGTTTGGAATCAAGAAATTCCAACAGTTCCTGATCAGCAGAAAGTTTACCCTGATAACCGATCACAAACTGCTCCTCGCAATATTGGGGCCCAAATCTGCCATCCCTGCAATGGCCGCATCAAGAATGCAACATTGGGCGGTGTTGTTGTCACAATATGACTACACAATATAATATCGCACTTCAAAGCAAAACGCAATCGCAGATGCCTTGTCCAGGATGCCACATGAAGACTCATGTGTTGGGAGTGAAGGTGAGATTTTCCCGCTAGGTGCAGTTGACAAAGACGTTCCCATGAATGCAACTGAGATTCCAGATAGGACTCAAAAGGACTCGGTACTGAAAAGATTATATGAAAACACCTTGAATGGATGGACTGATCAGTGTCTGGACACAGAGTTGAAACCATTCCATAACCGTCGTACTGAATTGTCTTGTGAGCAAGGTTGTATCAAGTGGGAAAACAGAGTGGTGGTACCTACTTCTTTGAGTTCGGAACCAAAACAAAACAGCCCGATAATTGGTTCAACGCCAAAACCTTTTGTAAGGAGATCAGGAAGGCTCCGCAAATCTGTTATTAAACTGGATTTGTACTGGAAACTCTCGTTTAAACGGCACCTAAATATCCGGAATTCTCTATTAACCGGCAAAATTCATACTCCGAAATCACCACCTCAATAACCGTTTTGTTTTACTGTTAAGTAATTAAAGAGTTATGGATTACCCTCAACTGGCAGTACTGTACTTAATCAAGCATCTTCCACCATCCATTTAACACAACATTCTGTAGGTGAGTACCCAATTACTGTATACTGCACATTTCTTGATTTTTTTATTTTTGTTTGTTAAAAATAGCCTCGGTAGATAACCCTCTCCGTTATCCGGAATTTTTAATCAACCGGCACCATCCTGGTCCCGTCGGTGCCGGATACCAAAGAGTTTCCTGTAGTTCATTTAAAAGAAAAAAGTGCCAGGGATTTTTGTTATGTGGTACATGCAATGCTGGGAAAGTTGGGACCATAGTTTTGTTGTATTTGAGAGGGGAATACATGCAATTTTTTTAAGGGGAAAGCAGTGTAATGTATTATCACATGGTTTGTCACATGGTTTAGTATGAGCATGCTCAGTTCGCTCTGGCCTAGTAAAGCAAGCACATGAACTATCAACTCGTGTCTCTGTCCTTCATTTGCTCTACCCACATATATTACACCTAGGAACTGATATGACTCACCAAATGGAACAAATACCCCACGTATCTTGCAATCACAACCTTTAGAACCCTCCTCTTGAGCTGTGGCTCAGTGGGTAGCACCCTCACCATTGAGTCAGAAGGTTGTGGGGACTTGAGCACATCAATCTAGGCGGACACTTCCAGTGCAGTGCTGAGGGAGTGCTGCACTGCCGGAGGTGCCGTCTTTCGGATGAGACGTTAAGCCGAGGCCCCGTCTGCTCTCTCAGGTGGATGTAAAAGATCCCGTGGCACTATTTCGAAGAAGAGCAGGGGAGTTCTCCCCGGTGTCCTGGGCTAATATTTATCCCTCAATCAACATCACTAAAAACAGATTATCTGGTCATTGTCACATTGCTGATTGTGGGAGCTTGCTGTGTGCAAATTGGCTGCCGTGTTTCCCACGTTACAACAGTGACTACACTTCAAAAAGTACTTCATTGGCTGTGAAGCGCTTTGGGACGTCCTGAGGTTGTGAAAGGTGCTATAGAAATCTAAGTCTTTATTTTTTCTTTCATAGTGGCCCTGAAATTCCGTTCCCTACGGGTGAGTACGCGCTGTGTACTCACCCGTAGGGCCAACGGAAGTGCCGGCTTCGCGCATGCGCTGGAAACCGGAACTTCCGTTCTCTTGAAGGAAGGGGTTCACAGGTCAACTGCGTGCGCGGGAGAGGCAGCGCGTAGACCTGGAACTTCCGCTTTTTTTACAGGTTTCTCCGTGCGGGTAAGTCCCTGGCAGCTGCGCGTGGAAAAAGCAGGTGCAAGGCCTGCTTTTAACAAGGTAAGAGGTGAATTAAGTAAAATTGAAACATTTTTTCCACAGGTTTATCATTTTTAAATACTTTAAAGAAAGGTAAGTTTATTTTTAGCCCCGTTAAAAACTTTAATTAACTTTTTCAAAAATTTTAATTTTTGTTTAAAATAGTTAATTTATGTAATTTACAGTTATTTTAAAAATGTGATGTTTTAAAAAAAAATTATTTGAAGTTTTACTTAGGTTTTGAGGCCGATCTCTAGTTATAGATTTGACAGGTCTTCCTGTCAAATCTATGAATGGAGCTTCCCTGCTCCGATTGGCTCCCCATGGCCCACGTGATCCCAGGGGACGCTGCGAACTAGTTGCGCCGCTGGGATCCGCGAGCACTGCGCACCGGCAGCTGGAGGAGGCCCAGGATCGGAATCCCACGCGGGCCCACAGCACAACGGCAGGCGCGCTAGGTAAGTGCAGGTCGGGGGCTTGCGCCCGCGGGAAGCCTCCAACCCGAATTTCTGGGCCAATATCACACTGGCGGGCGGGGAGGGGCGGAGGGAGAAATGACCACTATATCCCAATGGGAAGCCCATTCTTCAAGATAATTGAATAATAGAGTGGACTAGATGCTCAGCTGATTCCACCAACAACACAATATCATCTACAAAAAGCAACACCATAGTTCTTTCAGAAATGCCTGGAACATCTTACAATGCTATCCAACACATTGTCGACGAAGACATAAAATAGGATAATTAACCACGGGCTCCTCTTTTTGAGAGAAAAAGGTTCAGTGAGTCTCCACATCGACACTTAAATAAATCTTGGAGTGTGCATCCTGGATAAAACTAATCCAATAGTTTCCCGCTTCCTCCTGACAACTGCATGAAATACTAGGTGGAGAACCTGATAAAAATAATGAAAGCAATAACACAAAAGCAAAATACTGCGGATGCTGGAAATCTGAAATAAAAACAGAAAATGCTGAAAATATTCAGCAGGTCAGGCAGCACCTGTGGAGAGAGAGACAGAGTTAGCGTTTCAGCTCGATGACCTTTCGTCAGAACCAATTTTCATCCAATTTTCTCCCCTCTTCTCCTAAAGGCACTGACACATGTTGGGCTAAAGTTCTGATGAAAGTTCATCAACCTGAAACATTAACTCTGTTTCTCTCTCAACAGATGCTGTCATTTCCATGAAATTAATATTATTGGGTTTCCCGTGAGCCTTAAAACATTCCACAATCTGGGATACAAGTTGCTCTATACATTCCTTGAAAGAGTGAAATCCAGACCGTTCCTAGCTGGCCGAGAGCATCAATATATTATATTCTGTATGACAGGCATGGAAAGGACCTACTCCCTCACACAAAGAGTGTTATTGTATAGTTTCAATCAGCTGTTACTTAAGCCCTGAATAAACTACTGTATCAACTTCATACTATTGTCAAACCAATATACACTGGTTTAAAGCAGGTAACATAACCTTGTAGACATAGGAAACCAGAATGGCAGTTCGCCTCAAGCCCCAAAGGTGTCATATCCATTCTTATGCCAATACCTTGGAAGTACAAATGCTGAGATGCTGTTGTATTGTGATCACAGTACTGGTATCTCACTAGTCTTCCCAGTCCCTGGATTTTTCCTGATGAAATCTTGCTAACAGAATTTCAGGCCTAGATTGTTTTCCATGTTGTAGTTAGCTTCTGGGTATTACCTCATCAGTATTTGTGCATGATCATAGAGTCTTATCAGCAGGAGACTCTGCTAAGGAGTGTCACTTGTGCTGCTTGACCATCCATCCAATTTTTTTCTCTCCTCTGCTAAAGGCACTGAGACATGCTGGGCTAAAGTTCCACATGCACTGCCCATTCTCCAGCATCCACCAGTCATGAGATGAGACAGTGAGTGAGTATCTGCAGGCCCGATTCTGTCCAATTCTGTCCTCACTAGAACAGGCTCGGGCTCTTTCCTCTAGAAAAGAGAAGGCTGAAGGGTGACCAGATTGAGGTCTTTAAGATTATAAAAAGGGTTTGATAGGGTTGACATAGCGCTGTTTCCACTTGTACGGGAGAACACAACTACCAGCCATAAATACAAGATAGTCACTAATAAATCCAATCGGGAATTCAGGAGAAACTTCTTTACCCAGAGAGTGGTGAGAATGTGGAACTCGCTACCACAGGGAGTGGTTGAGGCAAATAGTGCAGATGCATTTCAGGGGAACGTAGGAACATAAGAATTAGGAGCAGGAGTCGGCCATACGGCCCCTCGAGCCTGCTCCACCAGTCAATAAGATCATGGCTGATCTTTGACCTCAATTCCACTTTCCACCCGATCTCCATATCCCTTGATTCCCCTAGAGTCCAAAAATCTATCTATCTCAGCCTTGAATATACTCAACGATTCAGCATCCACAGCCCTTTGGGGTAGAGAATTCCAAAGATTCACAACCCTCTGAGTGAAGCTAAATAAACAGATAAGGGAGCAAAGAATAGAAGGTTATGCTGATAGGGTGAGATGAAGCGGGAAGGGAAGAGACTCGTGTGGAGCAGTTGGGCCGAATAGCCTGCTTCTGTGCTGTACATTCTATGCAATACTATGTAATCCACACATGTGCATTTTTAGCAGGAATCACCAGATAGCAATCTGGAGCAGAAACCCTGACTTTCACCCCCCACTCCCCCTTCCTAGCCCAGGGGCACTGAGGCCAACTTCAGTGCCCAACCACTGATCCAGCTGTGATCAGCTAGTCAGCACACACTCAGAATTGAACCTGGCCAGGCCAGTGTGGTCTGTATGGTTCAGGTCCACACATGCATTGCATTTACCAACTGAAGCAGCTGGAGAAGCAATGAGCCACTCAGTTCGATACAATGATATAACGTCTTCGGATGAGATGTTAAACCGAGGCCCCGTCTGCTCCCTCAGATGGATGCAAAAGATCCCATGGCCACTATTTCGAAGAAGAGCAGGGGAGTTCTCCCCGGTGTCCTGGCCAATATTTATCCCTCAATTATCATAAAAAAAACAGATTATCTGGTCATTATCACATTGCTGTTTGTGGGAGCTTGCTGTGCGTAAATGTTGCTGCTGCGTTTCCCACATTACAACAGTGACTCCCCTTCAAAAAGTACTTCATTGGCTGTAAAGCACTTTGGGATGTCCTGAGGTCCTGAAAGGCACTATAGAAATGCAAGTCTTTCTTTTTTTTAAGACCGCTCTGATCTAATCATTATAATACCTGGAATGGCGAAAACCATGTCATGCCAGATAAAGAGAGCAAGCAGGAGAGTTAGGGTTACTGCAGATAGAAAATCAGTCAGATGTTGCATATGCTGCATATGCTGCCAAGATCATGCTGGAGGGAATCCTCCCTCCTGTAGCTAGCTCACTCTCCTTGCATAGTTTAATCACTGAACAGGGAGGAACTGCAAAAACATGAAGAAGAATAAGATATCAAGCAACATGGAAAAGGTAAATCTGGAGCACTAACTCATACTGAGCCTTGACAGAAGGACGAAGGGCAACGGTTTACCCTTGTGAAAGAAGAATTTAGGAATGATGTCAGGAAAAATTCGAAGTGAATGGAATCTGATCCAGGCAGTTAGGTTAAAATCGCCCCCCTCTTTCTTCAGAATATGTGGGGAAAGGAGAGGAAAAACCAGAGGTAAAAAAGTAAAGCAGAAAAAAGACAAAAGGAAGGATATACTTGCCTTAGAGGCGGTGCAACGAAGGTTCACTAGATTGATCCCTGGGATGAGAAGGCTGTCCTATGAGGAGAGATTGAGTAGATTGGGCCTATACTCTCTGGAGTTTAGAAGAATGAGAGGTGATCTCATTGAAACATATAAGATACTGAGGGGGATTGATAGGGTAGATGCAGAGATGCTGTTTCCCCTGGCTGGAGAGTCTAGAACTAGGGGGCACAGTCTCAGGATAAGGGGTCGGCCATTTAAGACTGAGATGAGGAGGAATTTCTTCACTCAGAGAGTTGTGAATCTTTGGAATTCTCTGCCCCAGAGGGCTATGGATGGTGAGTCATTGAGTATATTCAAGACTGAAATCGATAGATTTTTGGACTCTAGGGGAATCAAGGGATATGGGGATCGGGCAGGAAAGTGGAGTTGAGGTGGAAGAGCAGCCATGATCTTATTGAATGGCGGAGCAGGCTCGAGGGGCCGTACGGCCTCCTCCTGCTCCTAATTCTTATGTTCTTATTTGGAACTGACCAAGATTGTTTGAATTCAGCTTCATTCCTCACATCTTTCCTATCACTTTCTGTGTAGCTGTAAGTAGCTACATATTTATACATACAAAAAGACTCAATGCTGTATTATCTGTGTAAGCTGTTTTGTTCCTTCACAATACTGCCACCTTCACATGAGAAAACAGAGAGTTTAAGCGTACTGCAGCACGGTGCTGTTTCTGTAATCATATCATGTAGTGTTGATTGTAAATGATTTATGCGCTGTCTTCTTTCTCTGCCATAAGAGTGCCATCTCTTGAGGCCAACTGCTTGCCATCATTCAAATACGCCAGTGCTCAAAGCAACACTATTATACTGCCAAGAAATAGCACCACGAAACACAGCGCATTAATATATAAAGGAACAGTTTCAAAATTAGTCAGAAAAAGTGAAAGAGAAATGAAAGTGCATTGGTTTCGCAGGCCCTCAAAACGGATCAGATCACACTCCCAAAAATATTACTATTTTTGTGTTGTCTACCAATTATATTTTACGGCTTGTTAGGATTCTTAAGTGGTGAGTTTCAAACATTTATGCAGTTAAAGCAAGGCCCTTGTTTTTTTTTTTAAATCCTGACTCCCTGAAGCCCGTCAAGTGCTGAAAGAGGTAGTTGATGAAGAAGAAGCGTATGTCAGAGAGGTGCAGGTGCACTAACAGTCAACGGAGCAAACATCGCTTTCGTGGTCCAATGTGACTCCTTTGTATTTGCTTTTTTTTGTGCTTAGTTAGCATGTGGTAACGGCATTCACAGGGTGTCAGTAATGTTAATAAAGAGTGCTGCAGCTCTTGTTTCCGTTCGTGGTTAACCCTGTGTCATCCCACCAGGCCTGTTTACATGAGCACCTGACTAACGCCCAATCCTGCTACACATATTTCACTTGCACCGACAACTAGCAACTGTTTTGCCGAATTATTACTCATTTAACGCCGAGAGTGTGTTTTTTCAGCAGACACACAGAAGAAATACGTGCTTTTTTAGCCTAGACATTAACGTGAAAACTCCTAATGGTTTGGACACAATATGCTAACCACTCTTCCAACTACTCTCTCGAAGACTAATTTATCATTTTATCTAAACAGGAAAAGCTTATTTCAAAGCAGGTGTTTTCTGTTTATTGATAGCAGCAGCCATTAACTGCATTGCAGAGATTGGTGGCAATCATTTCTCACCCGATGATACTGCCTGCTATTCAGGACCAGCAGTCTCCAGGCAAGGGGGCTTCTTTAATTAGGAGCTTTATATCGCAGAAAAAAACAAGAAAAGCCAGCATTTCTATGGCACTATCACTCTCCATGAAACATCTCAAAGCGCTTCTCCATTACCTTGGCTCAGTTGGTACTATTGCCGCGCGTGGAATCTTGCTGTGCGTTGAATGGCTGATCTGTTGATTTACGGAACAGTAATTCATTGGAAAACGAAGAGATGTTTTGGAGCCATGATAAGGTGTTATATAAGTGGAAGCCTGTTGTTATGTAAGCACATGCTTTAACCATGCTGTGCTGACAACAGCCCACAAACAGCAATGAACGACATACAGCACAGAAAGAGGCCCTTCAGCCCATCGTGTCCGCGCCGGCCATCAAGCCCTGTCTATTCTAATCCCATTTTCCAGCACTTGGTCCGTAGCCTTGTATGCTATGGCGTTTCAAGTGCTCATCTAAATGCTAGACACTTGAAATAGACACGGAAAATGCTGGAAATACTCAGCAGGTCGGGCAGCGTCTGTGGAGAGAGAAACAGAGTCAACGTTTCAGGTCGATGACCCTTCGTCAGAACTGGAAAGAGTTCAATGACAGTTATTTTAGTTGAGCAAAGAATGTTGGCCAGGGCATCATTAGAACTTAAATAACAACAGAAAGTGCTGGAAACACTCAGCGGGTCAGGCAGCATCGAGGAGAGAGAAACAGAGTCAACGTTTCAGGTTGAACCCTTCGTCAGAACTGGAAAAGTTTAGGGAAGAGAGATTTTTTAAGCAGGGGCAGGGAGGAGGGGAGGAAAGAACAAAGGGAAGGTCTGTGATAGGATGGAAGGCAGGAGAGATTGACTGACAAAAGGGATGATGGTGCGAGGCAAAAGGAGATGGTAATGGGACAAGTTAAGAAACAAAAGATGGCTCTGGATGAGGTGTGAATGATGATGGCAGCAACATTAACAGCTACCATGTGAGGAAACAAGAGAAAAAAATATTAAGAAATACAGGGGCCAATTTATAGGCTGGAAAAACTTCCTGCTCTTCTTCAAATAACATGATGGAATCTTTAGTGCCCACCTGAACTCCTGGAACAGACAGAATCTTGGTTTAATGACTCAGCTGAAGAATTTGAATCGCATGATCGTGCGGAACCAGCATGTCAATCTAGATTGTGAGCTCAAACCTTGGTGTGCAGCTCAAACTCACAACCTTCTAAAATAGAGACAAGAGTGCTGCTGAGTGAGCCAAGCTGACATGGAGTTTATCTTAATGATAAAATGTAAGAGTAGGATTGGCATTGTAATAGGTCAGGCACTGACCTTTCACCGACTGGGACCAGGGTTCAAATCCAGCTCAGGTTTATTGGGTTGAAAATCAACTTTTATGTGAAATGAATTTTGACTGTCTCATTCCAGATGAGTGGCAAATGGAACAAAACACTGTTACTTTATCACTAGTTGGCCATGACACTCAGACAGGTCCAAGATTGGCTTGTGTGGAAATGGGAAAATACACACTGATTCCAGCGATGAGGGATTGTGCTTCTGAGGTTAGGGTTGGGAGCAGAGCGACAAACTAGCACTTGGCTGTACTATCCCTGGCTTGGGACTGATTGTTGCCGACACTGGATGTCTGAAATGGAAAATGTTCAATGAGCAGAAAAACAAATTTAGAAAAAAGAAAAAGAAACAACATCGCACCCCAGCGACCACCTTAAACATTCACTCCATCCACCACCGGCGTACCGTGGCTGCAGTGTGTACCATCTACAAGATGCACTGCAGCAACTCGCCAAGGCTTCTTCGGCAGCACCTCCCAAACCCGCGACCTCTACCACCTAGAAGGACAAGGGCAGCAGGCGCATGGGAACACCACCACCTCCAAGTTCCCCTCCAAGTCACACACCATCCTGACTTGGAAGTATATCGCCGTTCCTTCATCGTCGCTGGGTCAAAACCCTGGAACTCCCTCCCTAACAGCACTGTGGGAGCACCTTCACCACACGGACTGCAGCGGTTCAAGAAGACGGCTCACCACCACCTTCTCAAGGGCAACTAGGGATGGGCAATAAATGCTGGCCTTGCCAGCGACGCCCACATCCCAGGAATGAATAAAATAAATAAATAAATAAACCAGGGGCAAGAAAATGCCATTCAGCCCATTGAAGCTCATCTCTAGCTTTCCCCTCAAGCAAACACCAATCCCAATGTGTTAGCCTTATTTTTATGGTCAGCCAGAAGATTGACACCTGTGGAAACCCATCACTAGGCTTTGAGGGACTCCAAACAAAGCTACTGTGATATCCACAGGTGGAGCGTCATCCTGATTTGCAGCACTCACTAAGGACTGAATTGTCAGCTCAGGTCTTGGTATGAGGCTGAAAGCTACCTAATCATTTACCCCAATTGCCTAACTTCAGAGAGCATGAATGAACTACAAAAAGCGGATCAGAAGTGAGCAGATTCTTGCTTGGCTTCATGACAAGAGGGAGATGAAAGTGGGTAGTGTGGTTAGGTCTAACTAATGGGATCAATCTAACTGGGTTGAGTGGCTTTGTTTGTTGCTACTTTCATGTGCACACTTCTGTAGTTTAACTATTAATATAGCATAAGCAGGACAGCCTGCCCCTGCCCCAGGCTACCAGCGGACTTGCACTTAGACTGACAGGGGCTTAGGTGCTTTCACCCACATCTATTAGATTACACATAGGGGGTTCAGTTCTTACAGGAAAGATGTGATTGCACTAGAGAGGGTACAGAAGTGATTTACAAGGATGTTGCCAGGACTGGAGAATTTTAGCTATGAGGAAAGAGTGGATCGGCTGGGGTCGTTTCCTTTGGAACAGAGGAGGCTGAGGGGAGACTTAATTGAGGGGTATAAAATTATGAGGGGCCTAGATAGAGTGGATAGGGACAGCCTCTTTCCCTTAGCAGAGAGGTCACTAACCAGGGGGCATAGATTGAAAGTAATTGGTAGAAGGATTACAGGGGAGTTGAGGAGAAATCTTTTCACTCAGAGGGTGTTGGGGGTCTGGATCTCGCTGCCTGAAAGGGTGGTAGAGGCAGAAACCCTCATCGCATTTAAAAAGTATTTGGATATGCACTTGAAGTGCCGTAACCTACAGGGCTACGGACCAAGAGCTCGAAAGTGGGATTAGGCTGGATAGCTCTTTTTCGGCCGGCACAGACACGATGGGCCGAATGGCTTCCTCCTGTGCTGTAAATTTCTATGATTCTATGGTTCTAAGTTGGTTTTGGACAGTAATGCAAAACGGGCGATGAAGTCAATGGAAATGAAAGTCGGGCGGGCTGCCGATTTGCTATCACCCGTTTGTGCTGCCGCCCAAAGTGAATTTTACCCCCGTAATTATCGCAAGACCTGAATGAGCACCAACCCAGCCTAGGACTGTACATACCCTTTAAAACTCAATGATGGAGGGTGCATGCCCACCAAAATATCAGGAACAAAAATGGACCATCTTCGGAGCAACTATTCTGTCCCAGCGGCCACCACATAGTTCACTGCTTTTACTGCGTCCCAATTGCATTGTGAGCTCAAGAGGAGGGAATATTGGCAAAGTATCTATTTGCTAAAGTGTGCACTCGTGTTTTTTTTAATTTAAGTGCATTAAATTGCGTTTTAATGTCTCTGAATAACTGAGGATTAGTCCGATTTGGTCTCGTTGATCTCTCTTCGTCAGATCTGCTCTCCGCTTTTAGCAATTACATTTTAGACTGCTTCTGAACTTGGCTCAGGTGGTAGCACGCTTACAGAGTCAGAAGGTTGTAGGTTCAAGCCCTACTCGCAGGACTTCAGCACATAATCTAATGCAGTGCTGAGGGAGTGCTGTATCCTTTGAGTGAGACGTTAAACAAGGCCCCAGTGAGTCAAATGGATGTTGCAGATCCCATGACACCTTTTGAAGAAGAGCAAGGAGTCCTCCTCAGCCACCAACTATCATTCATCTTATTGCTGTTAGTGGGATCCTGCTGTATTTTTTGGGGGTATAGATTCTTTTGGATGAGATGTTAAACCGAGATCCCATGGCACTATTTTGAAGAAGAGCAGGGGAGTTCTCCCCGGTGTCCTGGGCGAATATTTATCCCTCAATCAACATCACTAAAAACAGATTATCTGGTCATTATCACATTGCTGTTTGTGGGAGCTTGCTGTGCGCAAATTGGCTGCCGCGTTTCCTACATTACAACAGTGACTACACTTCAAAAGTACTTCATTGGCTATAAAGCGCTTTGGGACATAAGGTGCTATATAAAAGCTTTTCTATTCATCCATTCATTCTAGATTCAGCTCGGGCGACAGCGAATCGGCTGCAAAATTGTGAAAAAGAAAATTGGGCAGAGTGTGAAATGGGCTGCTGATTCACCATCGCTCATTTTCCTCTACCTCCCCATGAATTTATACCCCATTATGTATTAAAGAAATATTTAAAAGGTCATGGGGAAAGGGTAGGGGAATGAGTTTAAGCGAATAACTCCTGTGCGATATAAGGCCATGATTTTATTCTATATATCAACAGTCACTGCAGTTCAAAGTAATTAATTGTCTGTGAAGTGGCTTGAGCGGTTTCTGGGAGGCCTGATAAGGTGCTCTATAAATACAGGACATTCTGTCAGCTCCTAGTAAAGAGTTAAGCATCTTGCCCTGGATCTTCCTTCTCAAAACCTCCCATTTTTAGACGCTAAGGAGTCAAAAATAGGGCTCTTCCCGCCACAATCCCACCCCAAAAATGGCCGCCAGAATTCTATTCCCAGTAAACTTCCATTGACCATTCCCGTTTGCCCTAAGTCCAATGTAAATGGGGGCAGTTCGATGCATTGGGCAAGTACAGGATCAAGCTTAACTACAATGCTACCCACAGTTGGACGGGCTGCCAACCGTCTAGACGCACACAAGAGTAATAGTACTGGAGAGGTGCGGGGGGTGGGGGGCCTGTGGGACCATACCCCAGCATCCGCACTTTCAGGACAGGAGGAGACAAAAGGGTAGAAAATAAATACAAAAAGGAATAAATATTAAACACTGCTCACCCTCATCACAAGCCACACAACGGAAACTGCTCCAGGTCCTTACTTACAGTTCCATCCATAGCCTTGCCCCACCTATCTTCCAGACCTACCTTTTTTTTATTCATTCACGGGATGAGGGCATCGCTGGCAAGGCCAGCATTTATTGCCCATCCCTAATTGCCTTTGAGAAGGTGGTGATGAGCAGCCTTCTTGAACCGCTGCAGTCCATTCTTCTTTGTAGTGGTTTGATACAACTGAGTGTCTCGCTGGGCCATTTCAGAGGGCAGTTAAGAGTCAACCACATTGCTGTGGGTCTGGAGTCACATATAGGCCAGACCGGGTAAGGACGGCAGATTTCCTTCCCTAAAGGACATTGGTGAACCAGATGGGTTTTTACGACAATCCAGTAGTTAGATGGTCACCATTACCGACGCTAGCTTTTTATTCCAGATTTATTTAATTAACTGAATTTAAATTCCCCAGCTGCCGTGGTGGGATTTGAACTCACGTCTCCGGATCATTAGTCCAGGCCTCTGGATTACTACAAAAGCAAAATACTGCGGATGCGGGAAATCTGAAATAAAAACATAAAATGCTGGAAATACTCGGCAGGTCAGGCAGCATCCGCGGAGAGAGAAACAGAGTTAACGTTTCAGGTCGATGACCTTTCATCAGAACTGGAAAAGGTTAGAGATGTAACAGATTTTAAGCAAGTGCAGGGGTGGGGAAAGGGGGGAGGGGAGGAAAGAACAAAAGGGAAGGTCTGTGATAGGGTGGAAGGCAGGAGAGATTAAATGACAAAAGGGATGATGGTGCGAGGCAAAAGGAGATGGTAATGAGAGAAGTAAAGAAACAAAAGGTGAGTCTAGAAGAGGTGTAAATGAGAATTATCAACAGCTACCATGTGAAACAATAAGGGCCGAGGTGATGGTCTGAAGTTGTTGAACTCGATGTTGAGTCCAGAAGGCTGTAAAGTGCCTAATCGAAAGATGAGGTGCTGTTCCTCGAGTTTACATTGAGCTTCATTGGAACAGTGTAAGAGGACTGAGAGGACTGAGAGGTCAGAGTGGGAGTGGAGCGGAGAATTAAAGATTACTAGTCCAGTAACATTAGCACTATGCTACCGTACCCCAGCCCATGTCCTCTGCCCGAGCCTACATGCAGTCAGTCCCTGCTCAATGTTCCCCCATTGATGTCAGAGCCTTCAGCCATTTTAACCCCACAATTTGGAACTCCTCACCCGCCGCCCCCCCCCCCCCCCATAAACCCACTCACCATGCCAGTTTTCTTCCTATCTTTTAACAGCTTTTCAAAAACTACCTCTTCAACCAGGCTTTCAGTCTCGGTTGCAGAGATTGAAGTGGCTGAAAAGGAAAAACAAATGAAAGAAAAGCTGGATTAAATCCTGAAACATTTGATTAATTGTTTTATCAAAACATTATTTTGTGAAGTGGCATTGGATGATTATTACGTTAAAAATACAATTTAAAAAGGCAAAGGAGAAATTTGCAGGGGCTATGGGGAACGAGCAGGGGGAGTGGGACTAGTTGGATCGCCCTTTCAAAGAGCCGGCACAGGCACGAGGGGCCGAATGGCCTCCTCCTGCACCGTATGATTCTGAGATGTTATTGGACTGATGACTTCGAAACCTTGCACTGCCATCATTGTAGCAGCCTGCTTGTTCCTGTCTATTTTCTTGCATGCAAGCAAAAAAAAAATAGACAGCGTCGAGGCTTTAAAAGCCACCCTCAGTGCATTGTTATCGGCATCGTCTTTCATTCTGCTCGCAACAAATGATAATGCTGATGGAACATCAACCCACTTATGTCTCCAGTTAGTAAAAGAAAAGGCAAGATAAAAGGGTCTTAAAAATACTGCTTTGTTTTAAATATCTGACTGATGGATAAATTGCCCTGTAATAATCAAATAAAGTCAGCTGATAAAAAAGGAGTAGGTTTTGACCACGACACTTTTATCTATGTGTAAGATAGCAACTGCAGTCAGTGTTTTAGTAGGGAAAAAAATGAATGCATTACCATGCTAGTGACAGGCCAGAAAACCGCTGTTACGATTGTAAAATAAGATTGCAGCAAAATCAATGGTGTTTTGGTCAATATTACTTTCCCATCAATAAGGCAGTATCTTTTACTTTTCCACGGTAATTGCAACAAAGATCTATCAAAGTGGCTCTCAAGTGTTTAGAGGGGCTGCTGATAGGATCTAACTGAGGCCTAACTGAGTAATGCAAGAGGGAAATCTTGGGTCTGCAGCCATATTGGAAGAGAGGCCTATAGAATGTGGCATTTCATTAGACTAATGTTGTTCAAATGTCAAAGGCGTCAGCTTCTATTTGCTCAGCGCATATTTCTTTGTTGATGTCGAGTGTCTCCCACTAGCTGTTTCTTCACCAGGCATCTTTATGCACGATAGACTTTGCCCTGAAATGCTCCAGGGTTCACTGATACAAAATAGACTTGACTCTGCCAGCCACTTAAGGCACTCGTGTTAGGCATTGCATTCTATACGCATTCACCCAGGTTTTCAGGGTGTAGGTAATGCTCGCAGACTATCTACAGGAAAACAAAAATAAAACCCTATCTTTAGGGATTGAGCTTATAATCGGAGGTGTACTACACTTGTCATTAGCCCAGCAAATCTCTAAATCAAAGTATGAATGTTTATTCCCTTCCTGCACAGGTGTTTTATATGCAGTGTATGTATATTCATGGGTGCGTAACAACATTATCACTGAAATCCAGAACTGATAGGTTTGATGGCTGGCTGATAGGATCTGACGGAGGCCTGTGGTAATATATTTATGCCTGTGACATTTAAAGGGCTGCTGACAGTATCTAACTGGGGCCTCATGGAATAGGCAGAGGAAAGTTTTGGCATCTATAGCCCTGTTGAAAGACAGGAGTCTGCAAAATGTGGACTTTTTTTTAATATAAAGAACAGCTTTAATCTTGGCTTAACTCTGAGTGTAATGTGAACTATTGCTGGAAATTAGCCAAACATTGCAGGAAGTTTACTTAGCAAATACAATAGCCTGTCATCAGGCAACTAACCTTAACAAGAAGGAATATTGAGAAGGCTCGTTAGGGTGAGAGGACGTAGTTACGATGAGGCACTTTAACAACTCACCGTTGTATTCAGTGGAGCCTAGGAATCAAAACTACTCCAAGAGATCAGATTGACCCTGATTTACGTTACAGGGTACCTAATTCTTGTACGAGGTGATCTCCACCCCAGCCAGAAACAGGTCCATCTCTTGCTTGAAAGAATGCAGCGAATCAGTGTTCACCGCAAAAGCCGGCAGCCTGTTCCGCAGGGAAAAGAAGAACCTCTTAACATTCAACTGAGTTCTGTTTGCCCTTAAATAACTTGTAAGCGTGACGCCTGGTCCTCCTATCCCATCGAAATAATTGGTTAAACGCAATCTAGTCCCTTCATTATTTTGTAAATCTCGATCAAACCACTGAGTTGGCGTTATTCTAAAGTACTTAGACCCAGCTCTTTGAGCCCATCTGGGTAACAAGGGTGTTTTAATCTGGGAGCTAATCTTGTGGCCCTCCTCTGCACCCTTTCCAAAGCATCAATCTCCCCCTGCCCTGTGAGGACATCAAAACTAGACACAGTATTCTAACTGAGGCCCATCCAAGGTCTTGCACAAGGGCAAAGTGGTGCGTTCTGTTTTATAGTGAATTGTCCTGTGACTACAACCGAGAACCCTGTTTGCTTCAGCTGTAGCTTCACGGCATTTGGTCATGAACCTTTAGAAAGTGATAAGTAAAATAAGTAATTAAGAGATTCACACAGTGCACAGGCAGATATTTAATCCCTTGTGACTGGAGGCACCAATTTTCTTTGATCTATGAGGTGCATTCAGATGCTCCTTAAGAGCTGAACAATGGAATATTAATGCTCCGATTGCCAGTCTAAATGGCTAGAAATTTCATAACATTTAGTTCAGTTACACGGTAAGTGAATTGGAATTTATACATTGTAAACAATTTCATTATATCCAAGGTCATTTTAAGCAAATTCTACAGTATTGTAACGACCATAGGGGCTCCACTGTTTAGTACTTTGCTTTTTGATATCAAACTTTCACTTATCTCATCCTGCCTGAGGATACCTATAAAACATACATAAGGAAACGAAAAGGGGATTAGATAGAAATGAAAATTCAATTGTTTTGAAACATATAACATTTTTACCAAATATATTACATTTTCTTCTTCAGATCTTCGTGACGGCATCACTATATTTGCGATCGTACCACTAGCACATGACTTTGGCATATACCATGTGATTCTGCTATCCTGTTGTTAGTGAGGACGCTGCATTCCCCAGGGACCTGCGACAGAGATAGAGCTAAAACATTGCAGCCCCCATTCTCCAACCTATGCTCCGTGAAAGCGCAGTGAACCACCACTCCCCCCAGCCCGCCCTCCACTGGGAGTACAGGATCCTGGAATCACCCCTTCAAAACTTTTAAGATTTCTATTCAGCCTTGTCTCAGTGCTAGCACTCCTGCCTCTGAGTCAGAAGGGCATGGGTTCAAGCCGGGGACGGCAGCATATAGGTTACGTTACTAGTAATCCAGAGACCTGGACTAATGAGCCAGAGACATGAGTTCAAATCCCACCACGGAATTTAAATTCAGTTCATTAAATAAATCTGGAATTAAAAGCTAGTATCAATAATGGTGACCATGAAACTACCGGATTGTTGTAAAAACCCATCTGGTTCACTAATGTCCTTTAGGGAAGGAAATCTACCGTCCTTACCCGGTCTGGCCTATATGTGACTCCAGGCCCACAGCAATGTGGTTGACTCTTAACTGCCCTCTGAAATGGCCCAGCGAGCCACTCAGTTGTCAAGAAGGCGGCTCACCACCACTTTCTCAAGAGCAATTAGAGATGGGTAATAAATACTGGCTTCCCCAGCGAAGCCCACATCCCTTGAATGACTGAAACAAATAGCCCCACTGCAGCAGTTGAGCATTTGATCAAGACTGACACTTCAGTGCAGTACGAAGCGGGTGCTTGCACTTGTCAAAGGTGGCATCTTTTGTCTAAGATGTTAGAGAGGAACTAACAATATCAGCTTGGCTCAGTGGTAGAACTCTCATCGGGGAAGTTTGTGGGTTTAAGCCCACGCCAGGACTTAAGCAATTCATTGAGGCTAACATTTCAGTGCTGCATTGTCCTAGGTGCCATATTTCATGTAAGATTTTAGGCCGAGGCCAGTCTGCCTGCTCAGGTGGAGGCCAAAGATCCCATGGCACATTTTCAAAAACGAGCTGGGGAGCTCTCCTGGTCCCCTGAGGCATTTTTGTCCTCAATCAAAAAAAGCAGATGATCTAGTCATTCATCTCATTGCTGTTTCTGGGACTTCGCTGTATGTAAATTGCCCGCCACATTTCCCTACATTACAGCAGTGACTACATTTCAGAAGTACTTAATTGGCCGAGAAACACTTTGGGCGTCCTGAGGTCATGAAGACACGATATATTAGTGTAAAATCTTTCTTCTTCATTCAGCTTAACAACATTCCGAGGCATCATTCAGCAGGGGTCAATGGTAGACAACAGCAATTCTTTATTGAGAATGAATCAGGCTCAAGTAGAGATTGATATATTTTGCTTGTATATATTTGTCTTTAATAATGTTTTTTTCCATCTTTTACCCATAATAGTCATTTAGGGGTACATTACAGAGTGAGAAGTGTAATATAGGTGAAGATAGATGTTCTCACAATTTGGGATATTTTATAGAAATTGCTTTCTCTTTCAATAGTTTCACAGCAGTTCCCATATATCTGCCTCGTCCTCTGCAAGTCAGAGGCTGTACCTTTTCAATAATATCCCTTTGCAGATTTGTGTGACCCAGAGGATTAAAAATTACCTCACTTGCAGTGACTTGCTTACTGGATTCAATGGAGTTTCATATTATAATACGCATTCTTTTCCGAAATGGTGCAATATTAAACATGGTCCAGTTCTTACAGGCTAAAGCAGCTGAAATATTTGCTTCCAATTCAATTCAGCAAGTACCATCAAGTACAAATATTAAATGCAAATATAATGAGCGACGTCCCTAATGGGTTATTACCTTCAACAACAAATGTCTTTTAAGAGTAACCAAGGCTCTGAATTGGCATATTCCTCTCATCCTCTCTCAGTCTCAACGCCACTTGAAATTGAATTGTGATGTATGTTTTGCAAGATTCATGTTGTGGACGGCTCCTCTCGGATCAAATCTTGGAATTGAAAACTCTTGCCTGTTGCGGCGTCGGGGCTAACAATCCTGGGACATCTCACATGCTTCTTTACCCCCGGCAAAAGCAAATAATGACACATATTGTCTCGTTAGCACGAGTTTGCATGGCAAACAGATAACGCGTAACAATATTACACTTCAAAAGTGGCAAACAGGCTCCCACAAATTTCAGTTAAACACAAAATCCTACAGAAGCTAAGATCAAATTGGATCTACACATATGTCCACTTCATTTACGTTACCAGATAAACACAATGGAACTCCCATTAGCTTGTTCAGGAAACAGGAAGTTCCGTTATTTCCATCAATACAATTTAAAACAGGAATGGCTGTCTGAGCTATATTTTAAACTGACATGAGCAAACCCTCATGTTTCTGATGACATCCCCCACCCTCATCACTTGATGGCTTCAGTAACCCTGTTGGAAGTGCCTGTGTAAACAATGAACTCCCAGGGGTGATTAAGATCGGCTAAAACTGAATCTGCATACAGAGACTTCATCAGCCTTTTGAAAGCATCTTCACAGCTGGTCAAACAGACCACCTGGTTCAGGAGTGGTTTTCAGGTGAGATCTGTCAAGAGTGCGGCTAAGCAGGTTATAATTTGGTGTGTAGTTATGATTAGAGACCGCCACGCTGAGGGGTGCCAGTGCCCTTGTTGTGGAGTAGGACCATTGTACAATGGCACTCACTTTCACCTGATCAGGTTTCTGTTCCCTCCGTGCCCCCCCCGCCCACCCCATCAACATGGTGACAGGGTACAGCATCTCAGCCACACCAATGTGACAATGTTCAGCCTTTACTGCCAACCCGGCATTGTATAACTGAGTCAGCACATCCGTGACATGCATGAAATGACCATCCTAAGTCTGACTATAAATAACATTGTCTGTTATTGTGTAAACCCCAATCTCATCAAGATAGAACTCAACAGCTGCTGGAACATGGCTGATTCTTTTTTTTTAGCCCAAAAGGGAATGACGATAAACCTTGTGAGTGTAATAAGCACAGAGCATGCTTTGGCTTCTGCTCTTAACAGGACCTTTGGTCAGCCCCAGAATTCAGATACTTTGCTTTGTGAGGATCTCAGTGTCTAAGGTTCTCAGTGTGTGAGGATCTCTCAGTGTGTGAGGATCTCACTGTGTGAAGATCTCATTGTGTGAGGATCTCAGTGTGTGGCGATCTCAGTGTGTGAGGATCTCAGTGTGTGAGGATCTCTCAGTGTGTGAGGATCTCAGTGTGTGAAGATCTCATTGTGTGAGGATCTCAGTGTGTGAGGATCTCACTGTGTGAGGATCTCAGTGTGTGAAGATCTCAGTGTGTGAAGATGTCATTGTGTGAGGATCTCAGTGTGTGAGGATCTCACTGTGTGAAGATCTCATTGTGTGAGGATCTCTCATTGTGTGAGGATCTCAGTGTGTGAAGATCTCACTGTGTGAAGATCTCATTGTGTGAGGATCTCAGTGTGTGAGGATCTCACTGTGTGAAGATCTCAGTGTGTGAGGATCTCATTGTGTGAGGATCTCTCATTGTGTGAGGATCTCAGTGTGTGAGGATCTCACTGTGTGAAGATCTCAGTGTGTGAGGATCTCATTGTGTGAGGATCTCTCATTGTGTGAGGATCTCAGTGTGTGAGGATCTCACTGTGTGAAGATCTCAGTGTGTGAGGATCTCAGTGTGTGAAGATCTCACTGTGTGAAGATGTCACTGTGTGAAGATGTCATTGTGTGAGGATCTCAGTGTGTGAGGATCTCAGTGTGTGAAGATGTCACTGTGTGAAGATGTCATTGTGTGAGGATCTCAGTGTGTGAGGATCTCAGTGTGTGAAGATGTTACTGTGTGAAGATGTCACTGTGTGAAGATCTCACTGTGTGAGGATCTCAGTGTGTGAGGTTCTCAGTGTGTGAAGATGTCACAGTGTGCAGATCTCAATGTGTGAGGATCTCACTGTGTGAGTTCAGCTTCCATTATGCCATTTCCTTTCAGGATTTCCATAGATCTGTGTACATTTATTGGGGTTAATTTGGACTTTGACTGATAGTGTAAAATGCGTGATATCAGCTGGGGCACCCGTCAAACACTGCTCCTGATTTTCGTTTCTAGTCATGTTTGAATGGTTACAGCTGAATAGCAGAGGGAGAGGGAAGCATTGATAATCAAATGTCAAAGGACAGGAGCCCCGTAGTACATCCCTGTCCACAAGCTAGGAGGGCAGGAACTTATGCTTAGTTGGTTCCGCTTAGCATGTGGGCGAAGCATGTGCTTCAGTGTGTAGTTAAACCAGCCCAAGTGTACATGTCAAGAAAATCAAGGAATTGAACTGAGATCTTTAAATGTGTGGAGCACTAATTCTAACGCTGTTCTTATATTGCTTAACCACTTCCATTTGTAAAACCAGCAATTGCATCTGTTCCTATTGAAGTGAAATCAGCTCTGTTGATATTGTGTGAGGTTTTAGTAACAATGAAAAGACCGAAAGATTTGTGCATGTGCATTTGCTTTGAATTCACAAATGCAATCTGGCAAATCTGGTCCACAGCGTCAAGAAATGGTCCATATTGGCCAAGTACATTGCTAGACATTGCTGATGGATCAAGCTGACTGAGGGCAGACCCGCTATTGCAGAGCCAGCTCCAAGTGCTGCTGGCGCAAACTGTTTTGCTTTATCACCAGTGGCACTTATCATAGAAAACACCAGGCTAAACCCCCCACTCCAGGGGTCTCTGACTAGGAGAACCAAAAAAATAGGGTCCTTTATAAATAGTACTCGCTCATGTAATGTTTAAATGATCCATTTCTTTGCATCTAAAAGTGGGATCATTAGATTTTTGAGCATTCCATCCATGGCAACACAATTTGCCACAGTGGACCTTGATGCTGGGACAAGATCAAGATTGTGCTCAAGCCTCTTTGACTGCAGAAGGCACTACAACTTGAATCGACTGTCCCTCTCTGTCTTCCTCTCTCTCTCTCTCTCTCTCTTTATATATATATATATATACACACACACCCTACTGCTGTCCATTAAGCATTTTGTTGAGATCTATTCAGGGTCAAAGTCATCGCACAGTATAAAACTCTGTGGTAAAGGGAAGACCGATGACCTGTAATCACACTTCAAAAAAAAAATAGAGCAGGCTTATGGTTTACTAACAAAAAAAAAAATCTAGAATGGCAAGTGGATTCCTTCCATTAATGCAGCAGTCAATCAAAGCGCAAATGCCTGGAGATTCCAGCTGGAAGTTTTTTTTAAAATTTTTTATCTGTGTTTCAGCTGCCAGTCTCTAAAACCCGCTCGCAGCGCGGCTTTACATACCGGCCTCACCAGCATCAAAAGCAGGCAATCAGCACTAAATCAGCATGCAAAATGCCACTCAACCTTGGGCTTGTATTAAAATTTTCAGGGACTCAATTTGTGATAGCGATCGTTCCTATTAAAAAAACCAAAATGTAAGATAGTTTTTTTTTTATATATATAAATCTCCGGGTGTAATGGAATCGTTAATAAGCATGGGCTGATGTGATTTCTCACCACAAATCCTACAGAGGGTTCAGAAGTGGGAAAATAGTGTTTGTGAGCCAGGCACTGTCTTCAGGCTGCTTCTGTGAGATACAAGGAGGCAACTGATAAGGAAGGCATCAGAAGGGCAGTTAATTGCCTCCAGTCTCTTGGTGCTGGGAATATTTAAAATCTATGGGATTAAGGGCAGATTAAAAACTACGGAAGCAGGGCCCAATGGCGCTTGGAGATTGCAATCAGGATGGGTTAATGGTGAGGAAAAAAAAAATGAACATTGCAAAAATAAAATGACAGATAGGACTTGCAGATCTGCCTTTTAATACAGCGCATTCTATCTTGTAAGTGCCATTCATCTCTGTGTAAATCATTTTCGCTGCTGCAGGCTTATCAGCTGATCAGCAAATTAAAAATGCTCTTCCCTTAGGAGGATTAAGGAGGTTGATTGAAGTCAGTCAGAAAACTAGCTAATAAGTCTGAAAATGTCACTGGGGTTCTCTGCGGTGCTCGGTGCTGCCCTGTTAGATCAGGAACGGTCTTAATGCCACTTGATCAACAACAACAGAAAAGTTTTTTTAGGGGGCTGCAGTCAGAAAATGTTGGAATATGGATTCACTGGTCAAAGAAAAAACATTGTTATGCTGCAGTGATTTTTTTATTTTTACAATTCCATACTCATCCTGTAATGCTATGTGTTAATTAATTCTGGCTTATATATTGAATAATGACAATAGAACTGTGAAATTAAATGAAATTAGAAATTAAATGAAAACTCAGTTCCTGCTAGGACATCCTTTAAAAAAAAAGATACGATTTTAACGAGATGTAAATCCTACTATATTTTGTAGACCGAACAGGATATAAAAGAAAAAGTTTGGACATTTTGAAGGATGTTGGATCAGAAATTGAAATGATACCCTTTATTCTCCTTGTTTCCTGCTCCTTCTGTTTTGCCATCGGTCACCATATTTTCAGTGCTTGGAGGAGGTTTTCTGTACCCAAGGAGTGTCATTTAAATGCAAGTTAGTATATTTAATACTTAGGTAAAAATACAAAGTGAAGATCCTATTCATATTTGTTGTTTCCAAAGTGCTATTAAGGGACAGCTATAGGATAACACATCAAGCTCCTAACACATCTCCCTTCAGCGTTAACTCATAAATTTTACCCTCATGGTTTATCACTTCAGCTGAACCCCTTGTAACTCTCTCCAGTTTGTGTTATTCTACACAGGTGAAATTCACTTTGAGTACTTTTTTTAAATTCCTCTCCGGTTTTCTTCCCAGCCTGCCCTGTCGGTGCTAATTCATGCTGGGGTAGATTCCACGGGCGCTAGTCATACTCTGGTATCTAACCCGAGTGGCCATAAGAGCATAAGAACATAAGAATTAGGAGCAGGAGTAAGACCATACGGCCCCTTGAGCCTGCTCCACCATTCAATGGCTGATCTTCGACCTCAACTCCACTTTCCCGCCCGATCCCCATATCCCTTGATTCCCCACGAGTCCAAAAATCTATCTATCTCTGTCTTGAATATACTCAATGATTCAGCATCCACAGCCCTTTGGGGTAGAGAATTCTAAAGATTCACAACCTTCTGAGTGAAGAAATTCCTCCTCATCCGAGTCTTAAATGGCCGACCCCTTATCCTGAGACTATGGCCCCTAGTTCTAGACTCTCCAGCCAGGGGAAACAACCTCTCAGCATCTGCCCTCAGAATCGTATATGTTTCAATGAGATCATCTCACATTATTCTGAACTCCAAAGAGTATAGGCCCAATCTATTCAATCTCTCCTCATAGGACAACCCTCTCATCCCAGGAATCAATCTAGTGATCTAGCCATCCTTCGTGTTTGACCTTTAACGGTCAGCATCAGCAAGCCAATCAGAGCCAACATCTGCACATTAGCACTGTGCTGAAGGAGTAGGACGCTGCCTAAAATAGCAAATAAAGGAGCATGTTTGTTTATTAGTATTGCGCGGAACGATTAAACCCCATTATGGCTTCAAGCACGCCTGCAAAAATAGAAAAGCAACAGATCCTCATTGGATGAGGCTGTTGCTCCTTCTAGTAAATGCCCTTGCCTCACACACTCTCCCACGCTGCTGCTACCTTCCTCTCAGCTCACACATCTCTCCGCAATATTGCCACAATCTTTACAAAAAGGACTGTGATTTTCCCAATGCAAATACAGCTGCATCAAAAATCTCAAATGATCATCAGCAATCTTGAGGCACGTACACCCAGCAACTTTGATACATGGCACTGCTACTAAAATTGTAATTTCAATGTGGAGAATGTACTCCCCTGCCTGAACTCACTTACTGTTTAAACTGAAGTATGATGCAATGAAAGTGGTCCCGTGATGGAATAACACTGCCGGGGCGATGCGCCATCTAAGGGAACTACAGGAAATTTTAGCAATGTGCAAGGTCAATATGAAGCACATGGTCACCATCTAACAAAATGTCCAAGTCCTGTCTCATGGAAGCAGGTACAGACAGTAATGGGATGCATCGCACTGTGTAATAATGGCTTATCAACTCTTAACACACCTGTATCAGCCTGTGGCTCAGTTGGTAGTGCACTTGCCTCTGAGTCGAGAAGGTTGTGAGGTTCTAAATCCCACTCCAAGAGACTTGAGCATGAAAATCTAGGCTGACACTCCAGTGCAGCGTTGAGGGAGTACTGTGCTGTCTTTTGGGTAAGACGTTAAACCGAGGTTCTGTCTGCTCTCTCAGGTGGACATAAAAGATCCCATGGCACTATTTCGAAGAAGAGCTGGGGAGTTATCTCTGGTGTCCTGGCCAATATTTATCCCTCAACCAACATCACAAAAGCAGATTATCTGGTCATTATCACATTGCTGTTTGTGGGAGCTTGCTGTGCGCAAATTGGCTGCCGTGTTTCCTACATTACAACAGTGACTACACTCCAAAAAGTACTTAATTGGCTGTAAAGTGCTTTGGGATATCTGGTGGTCGTGAAAGGTGCTATATAAATGCAAGTCTTTCTTTCTATCTTACTCTTTTATCCATTGTGTTAACCTGCTCATCTCCATTAAGCTTTTGCACGCTGAATCTGATTTTATCTTGTAAGAGTTCAATTTGAAAAATAAATATGTTGAGAGAAAATGGTTCTTACATATTGAAAGCACTGGTATCTGTATGTTTGTCAAATGCTGGTACATTATAATTAGGGCAAGTGATCTGTTGCACCAAGTGATTTTATCGCTCTGATCCGCTCAGCAACTGAGATTTTCACTGCCTCTGGGATCTTTTACACAAAACCATGGTACTCGAACAGCAAATCACGCCACACGATTCAAAAGGGAATTGGATGAATACTTGAAGGAGAATAAATGGCAGCGGGAGGAGTGGGACTAACTGGATCGCTCTTCGAAAGAGCCGGCGCAGACTCGATGGGCTGAACGCCCTCCTTCTGTGCTGTACTATTCTATGATTCTATTTTGGAAGCGCATAAATATGTGGGTTTCTCATGGGATGCACTGCAGCAACTCGCCAAGGCTTCTTCGGCAGCACCTCCCAAACCCGCAACCTCTTCCACCTAGAAGGACAAGGGCAGCAGGCGCATGGGAACACCACCAACTCCAAGTTCCCCTCCAAGTCACACACCATCCTGACTTGGAAATATATCGGCCGTTCCTTCATCGTCGCTGGGTCAGAATCCTGGAACTTCCTCCCTAACAGCACTGTGGGAGTATCTTCACCACACGGACTGCAGCGGTTCAAGAAGGCGGCTCACCACCACCTTCTCAAGGGCATCTAGGGATGGGCAATAAATGCTGGCCTTGCCAGCGACGCCCACATCCCATGAACGAATTTAAAAAAAGTTGTTCCTCACTGAATGGCTTGCCCTGATTACAGATCATGGGTAATGGGTGAGGTCCTCTAGCACTGTGGCGCTTTCAGTGGCACTACCAAACCTGAATACAGTAGTGGTTGTGTTGGTAATACTAATCTGCTTGGTTCTTTTCCACCTATTTTGTTCAGTCGCATTACAGTCATACGATATCGGTCCCTCTTCTTTTTTCCTTCTCTGTTGAATTTCACTGAAGGTTCACGGATTATAAATTAGGAAGATTAATGTATAATCCTCAGCAAAGATCAAAATCATCAGAGAGCTGACGGATTATGGTAACTACCAAAACAAATAGTAAGATCCAGCGCTCGGAAATGTTTACAAAGCTTTAAAAAAAAACCCTCCTCCAACAGCTGTGAAATTCGACATAAGTGTTTATAGAGTTTTCAGATTGCGGCAGCATTAAAGGAAGGAACTGCCGTGTTTGTTGAGTGAAGAGAGCTGGGTGTAGTCGAGGGATCTTTTTATCCAACAAAGCCAAGATGTCAGGCTACGTTAGCTGGATTAGATCATTTGTTATGTCGCCCAGTTAATCTGGAGGTTCCAATGCTGGGACTCGCAGTGAACGCAGTTCAGGGAATCGGGACTGTTTGGGAGTCTCCAAAAACATTAAAGATTAATCTCCTGGGCACTGCTGCAAGCAACCCCAGGGGAAAAATTCATAGAGGCATTAATAAATTTACGTGTTTTTTTTTTCATTTTCTTTGAACACTTTCATTTATTAGCTGTTAAAACATCGGAGGTGCGATAAAAGGCTATTTGACTGGGTGAGGCGGTTGAGGCAGAAGGTCATGTGACGCAAACTCCAGGATTACTCCAACCAGAGTTGGCGACCCTAGAATCAGGACTCCAATGTGGTCGGCCCCTCTCTCCAACCTGCACTTTCTTTGCGTGTGACTTTCCCGCTGGGAGCGCGGGATTGTGGAATCAGATTTATGTTCTTCAATCTGAAAATATTTCTTGGGAAATTTTGTATCTGCATTTACATGTCAATGAGCGTACTTAAAAAAAAAATCTCCCCCCGCCCCCACCCCTGCAATTTTCCCTCCTCCTCTATTGAAGCTGTTAATTCATAAAGGAATATGATCACTGTCCAATGCCTTCGTGAAGTGGCACCCTTTACATGTGAGCTAAGACTAGAAGAAGACTTGCATTTCTATAGCGCCTTTCACGACCACCGGACGTCTCAAAGCGCTTTACAGCCTGTGAAATACTTTTGAAGTGTAGTCACTGTTGTAATGTGGGAAACGCGGCAGCCAACCTGTGCACAGCAAGCTCCCACAAACAGCAATGTGATAATGACCAGATGGTTGAGGTTGAGGGATAAATATTGTCCAGGACTCCGGGGACAACTCCCCTACTCTTCTTTGAAATAGTGCCATGGGATCTTTTACGTCCACCTGAGAGAGCAGACAGGGCCTCGGTTTAGCGTCTCATCCAAAATACGGCACCTCCGACAGTGCGGCACTCCCTCAGTACTGCATTGGAGTGTCAGCCTAGCTTTATGCGCTCAGGTCCTTGGTGTGGGAACTCTGAACCCACAACCTTCTGACTCAGAGGCGAGTGTGCTACCCACTGAGCCACAGCTGACCAGGTGACAGCTGCGGGGATCATCCAGACTGTGTTCTATCCTGCCCTCTCCCGATGTCTACGCACAGACTGTGGGCACCGGATAGTGAGGAGAAGCAAGGTTTTTCTGCACCTCTCTGGATTGCGGTAACTGAGGCCATGGTGGGATCAGCACAGACCAAGGATCGAAATCGTGGACCTTCCTGATGTGTGTGGGCCAACAGCACACCACAGAGTGCACTTAGCAACCGAGCCATCGTGACTGGTACCACACACACTCACCTCACAGTACTAATAGCTCAGCTCGTAGAGGGTGCGGCTGATTGAAGATCAAGCTTCTGAGTCCTTTTGAACTGACTATAATGTTTTGAGCTCAACTGCCTTTGTTAGTAGTTGTAAGGGAAGTTGTGATTGGAAGCCAATTGTTCAAAAATTTTGTTTAATTATTGGAAATAGTTTGAAATGTAAATATATCTTTGAAATTACAATGTATTGAAAGGGTCTTTTTAGTCAGGCTTCAACGCACTCACTATTGAGCTGCCCCGTGTCTGTCTGTGTTGTGTCTGTAATAGCTTTGCGTGGGGAATCATGAAATCCTATTTACATTCTGATGACTGAGGACAACCGGAGGTAACTCATGGGTGACTGTCACTAATCAGTTATGAGATCATGCTCTCGAGGATGGGAATATAAGCAATTCTTCATGAACTTTCAGTGAAGAACTCATTTTATGCAGAATGTAACAATTCTCAGCAATTAGTTAAAAAAAAAAATTGGGATGAACTTGTGCAACGTTAGTGTACAAATAATAAAACGTTCACGTGGAGTTGTTTTAATTGCAATGTTTATCAGAGCCTGCTAATCTCTAATATCGCAGAACATGATTTCAACCAAAGTATGTTTTAATAGCTGCTAACTATTATAATTTAGCCGCACAAAACAATTTCAAACATGAAGCTTTAACTGATTCACTTCTTACAAAAATCTAGGTTGACACTCCAGTGCAGTGCTGAGGGAGTGCTGCACTGTCGGAGGTGCCATCTTTCGGATGAGACGTTAAACCGAGGCCCCGTCTGCTCTCTCAGGTGGATGTAAAAGATCCCACGGCCACTATTTCGAAGAAGAGCAGGGCAGTTATCCCCGGTGTCTTGGCCAATATTTATCCCTCAATCAACATCACTGAAACAGATGGTCACTGCTACCAATACCTGGTCGATACCAGATCGATCCGTCCGTTCCAGGATAGACTTCCTGTTTGTGTCCCAGATAGCCACAGTCAGATTCACCTACATCACGCCAATGTTCAGAGGCACAGAGTACAAAAACAAGGAAGTTATGATGAACCTTTATAAAACACTGGGTCGGCCTCAACTGGGGTATTGTGTCCAATTCTGGACACCTCACTTTAGGAAGGATGTGAAGGCCTTAGAGAGGGTGCAGAAAAGATTTACTAGAATGTTTCCAGGGATGAGGGACTTCAGTTACGTGGATACACTGGAGAAGCTGTGGTTGCTCTCCTTAGAGCAGAGAAGGTTGAGAGGAGATTTGATAGAGGTGTTCAAAATCATGAGGGATCTGGACAGAGTAGATAGAGAGAAACTGCTCCCATTGGCAGAAGGGTCGAGAACCAGAGGACACAGATTAAGGTGATTGGCAGAAGAACCAAAGGCGACATGAGGAAAAACTTTTTTACGCAGCGAGTGGTTATGATCTGGAATGCACTGCCTGAAAGGGTGGTGGAGGCAGATTCAATCATGGCTTTGAAAAGGGAGTTGGATAAGTACCTGAAAAATTTTTTTTTGCAGGGCTACGGGGAAAGGGCGGGGGAGTGGGACTAGCTGAAGTGCTCTTGCAGAGAGCCGGCACGGGCTCGACAGGCTGAATGGCCTCCTTCTGTGTTGTAACCATTCTATGATTCTAAATTCGGTTATGCCCCGTTTGGGGGCGGTAACCGAGTTAACAGCAGACATTTAGCGCCTGGCGCAGAAGTACCGCCCCAACCGCTAAATTCGGCTTACCGTCCCGCACAGGAAGTGGAGCACAATTTCGGGCGCACCACTTCCTGGTGGGGCAGTAACCGAGGCGATGTCGGGGCGCGATCGGCAGCGCTCGGCGGAGGCTCCGCGGAGCGCTGCCGTGTTTCAACGCCCCTCCCCTTCAGTTAAAGTGGAGGGCCGCTGCGCACTCTGCAGGGCCTCCGATGGCCCACACTAGGCCACCAGGGCGGCGTGGTGCCATGGCAGCAGCCCGGCGCCGAGGCACGGGGGTGCCGGGCTGCGAGATGGTGGCCAGGACCATGCCACGGCCCACCACGGAGGGCCAACCTGGAGGTCGGCCAAAAAAAGATAATGGCGGCGGGGGTCGCGGCCACACCGTCCCTTTAAATACCGCCCCGCGAGCGGAGGTCGGCCCGGCTCGCAACCCGCGAGGCTGGCCCTGACACCACCCGCAGCAGCCTCGCGGGGCGCAGCTGAATTTCTGCTGCGGGCTCTATTGGGTCATGGTGCACAGCGATGACATCATCGGCAGCGGCGCAGTGGCCCGGGGCGCTACTGGTGAGGGCGTGGCACTATCAGGTAGCGCCTCAGCAACGCCCCGCTGAATTTCTCGGCAGGCACTTTTTTTGCCCCCCCCCCGTGCGATAAGCCCTTTGCGCCCCATTAGCTCCCCCTGGAGGCGCTAACGGCAGGCGCAAAGGCGCCAAATTTCTAGCCCTGAGATTATCTGGTCATTATCACATTGCTGTTTGTGGGAGCTTGCTGTGTGCAAATTGGCTGCTGCGTTTCCCAGATTACAACAGCGACTACCCTTCAAAAACGTACTTAATTGGCTGTAAAGCGCTTTGTGACGTCCGGTGGTCGTGAAAGGCACGATAGAAATGCAAGTCTTTTTTCGTTTAATGTATTTTATGATATTTAAAGAAAGACTTGCATTTATATAGCACCTCATCGCGTCTCCCAGAGATGCCCCAAAGCACTTCACATAGGAAGAATGATTATTGTTATTATATGAGTCAGTGCAGCAGCCATTTTGCGCACAGCAAGGTCCCATGAATAGCAAAGAGTTTAATCTGTTTTCATAGAATCACAGAATGTTACAGCACAGGAACAAACCATTCAGTTCACTGAGTGTGCGCCAGTGTTTTGCTCCACGTGAGCTACTTAGTCTGATCAGACACCCCCGCTGACTCCCGATAGCTTTTAATATTCTTCTTTTTCTAGTAACTATCAAATTTCCTTTCAAAACAATTTGTGGATTCCGGCTCAACAATGGTGTGTGACAGAGAATTCTGCGTTCTAACCACCCTCTGTGAAAGAACATTTTTCCTAACCACCCTTTCCATTCTCTTTGCAATTATCTTAAATTTGAGCCCTCTTGTTACTATCTCGCTGATCGGTGGAAGCAATCTATCACTGTTACCTCATCATAACCTTGGGTGAACTTGATCTCAGTGATGAAGAAAATCATGAGCTCCTTACATTGGTGCTTAAGGTGAGGGTAGAGGGAGCTGGAAAGAGGGATATGAGGAGGTCATTCATCATGGAAAATGGATTATCTTTGCCATCCAGGATGATCCTGAAATCATAGGTAGTTTCAGCTGAGGAGAGTGAAGTATGGCAGTGTGTAATATGGTTAATCCAGATCTGGGAATGAATGGTTAGGCCAGTTGTACGCCAAGTACATTCAAATTTGCACCACAACAACAACAACAACTTGTATTTATATAGCGCCTTTGACGTAGTAAAACCTCCCAAGGCGCTGCACAGGAGTATTATAAGACAAAAAACATTTTTTGACACCGAGCCACATAAGGAGAAATTAGGGCAGGTGACCAAAAGCTTGGTCAAAGAGGTAGGTTTTAAGGAGCGTCTTAAAGGAGGAAAAAGAGGTAGCGAGGCGGAGAGGTTTAGGCCGGGAATTCCAGAGCTTAGGGCCTTGGCACCCCTCTGATCTGAGGCATCAAAAGACGGGGGCTGTACCAGGGGAATGACAGCACAGGGAGAAAGTGATTGCCTGACTGGGAACAAGACCATTAAAGGGAGTGGTGAGGGAGCAATCAAGCAAATCAATAGCCGCGAAGATGTCATGATGAGTAGCGAGCCAAAGCTGAAGAAGTTGGGATCTCGAAATAGAGATTATAAAAGACCTAGTAGTGGGATTGGAAGAGGGAAAGGGGTTGTGGGTGGCAAGGGAGATGAGGAAGTGGTCAAAGGTAGTCTTATTGGAGATCAAGACCATAGATGCAGAGGGGTTACGAGATGGCGAGGTCAAGATGATGGCCAAGGATATTAGTTGGGGAGTTTATATGAAGGATGAGATTGAAGGAGACAGGAGGTTTCAGGTAAGGATTGAACTGCGGGCCCTTAGGTGCAGAGGCTAAGGGAAGAGAGAAGGGTAGGCCTCTCAGGAAGGAAGCTAGAATGGGGTGTGTGGCTGTAAGTAAATAAAGGGCATGAGGGATGGAAGAGGTTGAGGTGCTTGAAGAAATGAGAAGGTGCCGAATAATATAGGGAAAGGTCATGGCGTGACTTGGAGATGAGGGCCACATTGATCTCATGGTCGTTTGTATTGGGGCAGATGGTGAAAATTATAACCAGGTAGGGAGGCTTTTATACGATGGGGAATGATCTACTCCCAATGAGCCATGTTTCTGTCAGCAACAGGATGTCAATACAATCATCCACGATGAGATCATCGATGGCAAGGGCCTTGTCTGGGAGTGAACAAACATCCTGGAGGGAAATATGTAGATTGTTGATCCACCAGTGGGGTCTGGGGGAGTGCTGGTTGAAGAAGTGAGCAGGATGGGCGGAGGCTGGAGAGCTTAACTCCCGTGAGGAACGTGCTGGGCAAGATGTTTAGTGAGACGAGCAGAAGATGGGAAAATTGGGGGTGCTGTCCTTAAAGAGGCGGTGATACTCAGGAATTGTTGACATTACGTTGAAGTTGATGTATATGCCTTCTAGGCAGCAAAATCTTTTCCCAGGGCCTGCTTCAGATTGCTATTAGGCCTGGTGATGGATGCAGTTTTTACTGGAAGTCTCTGTATCGTAGACGCAAGATCTGCCGGGTTTCTAAATATTTTTATGTTCAACAAGTGTTGCTGGAAATGTTCGGTTATACACAGACTGAGTGCAACTACTTCTCCATGATCAGTTCTCCATGGAATATTTACATTCACTGACAATTAAGGGTGAGCCTTCAGACAAATTTCAATTTGGGGATTCAGACCACCTGAAATTCACAAAGTCCAAATCCCAATCCAGTAAAGTCCAAACTTGCAATTTAAATAGGAAGGAAAGTGCTAGCCGGGGTCGGACCATCAGGGAATGTGAACCCATCACTCAGAAATTTGCCAGGGATCCCAGATTTAATCTCTACATGGCTGTGGAGCAATAGTGTCGGCCAGAGTTCAGTAAACAGCTAACTTCTTTGCCCCAGAGTCCAAAGGTTGTGGGTTCAAGTGCCCACTCCAAAAGTACTTGAGCACAAAGATCTAGGCTGGACACTCCAGTGCAGTACTGAGTGAGTGCTGCACTGTTGGAGGTGTTATCTTTTGGATGAGATGTTAAACCGAGGCCCCGTCTGCTCTCTCAGGTGGATGTCAAAGATCCCATGGCACTATTTCGAAGAAGAGCAGGGGAGTTATCCCCGGTGTCCTGGGGCCAATTTTTATCTCTCAATCAACATCACTAAAAACAGATGATCTGGTCATTATCACATTGCTGTTTGTGGGAGCTTGCTGTGCGCCAATTGGCTGCTGCATTTCCTACATTACAACATTTGAAAAAGTACTTCATTGGCTGTAAAGTGCTTTGGGACATCCTGAGGTCACTATAGAAATGCAATTCTATCTTTCTTTCTATTTAAAAAAAAATTGGGAATTTTAACAACTTTGTCAAGTATCCTGAATGGCTCATTGTTCTGATGTGCAGGAATCCAGTTTACGATTGTAAAGGACAAGCCCAAAGGGGGAAATCTACATCCAATTATTAAGGGCTACAGGCGCAATAAATTACTGAGCTCCAAGTGAAAGAAGTTACTGTGGGATTGTGGCAAACTGCCCAAAAAAATTGCCGAGTGATCCGTGAGGGAAATAAAATGGCTGACCACGGACAGCCATCTGCTTTTTTCCCGGAGTTTCAGCAACGTTTGTTGATATAGGCTGAAGAGAGGCAGCAAGAAGGAGCTGGGGTTGGCTGGACAAATGTCAAGATCTAAAGCTGTCTCTGTGACTGATTTTTCACCAATACAGTTCTGTTTCCACCAATTTCTTTTTGCAGATCCTGATATAGTTCTACTGGTTGAACACATGTATTGCAATTTAAGCTTTCTAATGAAGGTTGTTTTTCTTTGTATTAGAACTGAGATGAGGAGGAACTACTTCACTCAGAGGGTGGTAGGTCCATGGAATATGCTGCCACAAAAAGCTGTAGAAGCTACAACATTAATTAAATTTAAAACAGAAATAGACAGTTTCCTAGAAGTAAAGGGCATTAAGGGTTACGGGGAGCGGGCAGGAATTTGGACATGAGTCTAGGTTCGGATCGGTCATGGCCCTGTGGGTAGTGGAGCGGGCCCAGGGACCGTGTAGCCTGATTCTGCTCCTATTTCGTGTGTGCAATTCTGTTAGATGCAGGAGATGGTTCTGTGATAGATAGTAGATTGGCGGTTAGGATCAGATCAGCCATGATCTTATTGAATGGCGGAGCAGGCTCGAGGGGCCGATTGGCCTACTCCTGCTCCTATTTCTTATGTTTCTTATTATGTTCTTATTAGTATCCACTCCCCCTCCCACCCCCCCACTGTTGGATAATCTCTTTAAGCAAAAAAAAGTGGGCATTTGACTTAAAGATTTACAGCATTGTTCAATATCTTTCTCTACAAGCACAATCCACAAGCCACCACGACAGGGGACTCCATAGCTCTGAGGTTAGAGCACTGGTCTTGTTAAACCCAACGGTTGTGAGTTCAAACCTCATTGTGGGCCTACTCAAATTTATGGGAATCAAGGGATATGGAGATCAGGTGGGAACGTGGAGTTGAGATCAAAGATCAGCCATGATCTTATTGAATGGAGGAGCAGGCTCGAGGGGCCGTATGGCGGAGCAGGCTCGAGGGGCTGTGTGGCGGAGCGGGGCCGTATGGCGGAGCAGGCTCGAGGGGCCGTATGGCGGAGCAGGCTCAAGGGGCCGTATGGCGGAGCAGGCTCGAGGGGCTGTGTGGCCTGCTCCTGCTCCTAATTCTTATGTTCTTAACACCCTCCATTTCCATAGTCGGGGGGGGGTGTCCCTTGGCTTCCGGGGGCCAAAGAGAGGTCAGTAATTTTTTTGAAATGCTCCTAAGGAAGCAAATAGGCCTATTTTTAAAGGTAATCAATCCCTTCTTGGTTCAATTACCTTTGCTGTGGGCAAGCCTCAGGACTTCCTGAAAAAAGAAAAAGAAAGACCTGCATTTATATAGCGCCTTTCACAACCACCAGACGTCTCAAAGCGCTTTACAGTCAATGAAGTACTTTTTGGAGTGTAGTCACTGTTGTAATGTGGGAAACACAGCAACCAATTTGCGCACAGCAAGCTCCCACACAAACAGCAATGTGATAATGACCAGATCATCTATTTTTGTTATGTTGATCAAGGGATAAATATCAGCCAAGACACCAGGGATAACTCTGCTTCGAGAAGGTGCCATGGGATCTTTTACATCCACCTGAGAGAGCAAACAGGGCCTCAGTTTAACATCTCATCCAAAAGACAGCACCTCCGACAGTGCAGCACTCCCTCAGCACTGCACTGGAACGTCAGCCTGGATTTATGTGCTCAAGTCCCTGGAGTGGGACTTGAACCCACCAGCGATTTCATGACTCCGAGGCAAGTGTGCTACCCACTGAGTCACAGCTAACACTGAAGCCCATTGTGGGAACGATGCTAGGTCTCGGGTATCGTACTGGGTCTAACGAATGGTGTGTTGGGCAGAATTCTCGGCATTACCCAAGAACGCGCCCCCCACCCCGACCTTGAAGTCTCTGCCGAATGGCGGGGGGTGTTGGGCGGAAGGCTCTCCCACCACCGCACTGTGGAGCTCTACTCTAGCGTGAGCCGGTGCCTTCCCGAGAGGAGAGCAGAAATTAGAAAGAATAGAATTAGTTTTTACATTTGAAATGTTATGACTGGCAGCAATGGGAGTAGATTGTAGCCAACTATAAAAAAGCTCGCTCTTTGCCTAGCTAGTCGTCCAACAATATTATTCAATTTCTATTCTGAAATTATAGCTAATCCAACACTTAACATCATCAGAAGTATTGCTTAAGAATGAATAAGCAATTGACCCTTTTTACTACCACCTGCGACACACATTTAGATTTAATACTTGTTTGTCTTTTTATGGATGTGGTTGTAAACTTTAATGGCTTCTTATGAACCTTAAAGACAGACTTCCTTCAGCAGCAGTGACTGACAGGTCAGAGAAAGATGCACCGTGGTAGAATAATGGCCTCATAGATAAGGAAAGAAAATGTTCTGGTTATATGTCATTGATCCCTTTATTTGCATTATTCACCACTCTAAATTACAAGAGTAGTGGTCTGACCTGGATCATGAATAGGTCTTGAAGGCAAGGACCTTGCTTGACAATGCTGTTTTTGTGAAGCTTTTTTTTTGAAACTTGATGAGAAAGCGGACATTCTCTCTCTCTCTTTCTCTCTCATTCTCCAATTTTACCTCACGTCCAGACTAAGCGTAGTGAGCTGGGAGGTTTTATGTCGTGCTTCGTGCATCCTATTCATCTTACAGTCAAACAGCAATTTTGAAAGGGTGATACATTTAATTCAAGAGTACTGAGGGTAAGTAGGAATGTATTTACATTTGCCATTATTGTCCTATGTTTCATTGAGCACTAGTTGTTAAAATTCATTCTTTAAATATTTTTTTGTGGCAATCTGTGGCTTCATGGGTTCGATATCTAAAATGTTTCATCTCAACATTTTCACAAATTAAAAAAATTCTTTCCCTATTTCTTGTCTTCTTTTCACAACACTGATTCATTTCAGATAAGGTTCCACAGGTTCTGCCATCTGTCTAGTATCTCTCCCAACAGGCTATTCTTCATGTATATGCTTGGGCAATGCGTGCTGGCAGGCTATTTGGTCATGGAAGTCTCACAGACTGTTCACACCCGAACTACACACGGATGGCATTTTCCCCAACGGGTCACTGGATAGTAATCAGGAGTGAGAACCTTGGCTAATTTTCCACTTCCCTAGTCCAGCGATCTTGAGACCAATTGCAGTGTGGGAGTACCTTCACCTCACGGACTGCAGCGGTTCAAGAAGGTGGCTCACCACCACCACATTCTCAAGGGCAACTAGGGATGGACAATAAATGCTGGCTTTGCCAGCAATGCCCACATCCCATGAACGGAAAAAAAAACAAGAACCAAACCTGGGATCTTCTGGGCTGTTTAATTTAGTGCTATATCAGGTGGTGGCTTTACCATTCTAGGCCATGGCGGTTGGGGGGGGGGGTGGTGGAAGTGGAAGAAGAAGGCTAAATGTTAGGATTAGACAGTTCTAAACTGATTAATCCATTACTCCTAGTGGTTAGACCATGTCTGGAAAAATGGCCCCAAAAATGCTTGGGCCACAGTCCCAGCACTTATGCCCAGATTGTAACCGCTTGGACCCTCCAGTTCTGACCACGCTGGATTAAATAGCGTCAGTGAAAAGACATCTCATTTTCACAGGGCGGCAGGTGTAGGCACCACTGTGGGGGCATCTCAGGCACCTGCCAGGCTCATGTTGCCAGAAACTCCGGCAGCCTGGCTGCCATCTGAAGGGATACCCATGCCCCCCTTGGGAGAAGTGTATTTTCTCCTCTTTTGGCCTCCTTACAAAGGGGCTGATGCTAAAAATTAACAAAAAAAGCATCTCATCTTTGGAGGCTGTATCCCTGGCCTGGACTTATGAACATAAGAATTAGGAGCAGGAGTCAGCCACACAGCCCCTCGAGCCTGCTCCGCCATTCAATAAGATCATGGCTGATCTTCTACATCAACCCCACTTTCCTGCCCGATCCCCATATCCCTTGACTCCCTTAGCGCCCAAACATTCCCACTGGTGGGGCCCACATGTGCCATTCTGGAGGCCGGTATGCCTCGTCTCACTTACATTAGGACTCACTGAGGTTAGGGACATGATAACTCTCAGCGTAGGGATTCCCTGACTTTGGCTCCATCCCTTTGCATCACTGGCCTTATAAAGGGTGGGTGAAAGCTTCACCCCTTACAAGGCTAGCCTGGAACTCCCAGCGTAGACCAGTTTGTGTCAGATTTGGGTCCCGATCTATTACTGTGGAATTCCGCTGGAATTATGGCAGGACTCCACCAAAAGGCCGAGTAAATTTGACCCCATTGTGATAATGACATTATACTTGCAACTGGCATAAAAACTGATGACTGACCACTGGCATCATCTGTACATTGCTCTTAACATACATGTTCAAAAGAAAGTTTTTGGCTTATATGTTCTTCATTAACAATCACGAGCTGCCTGCTCTGATTGTAGAGTAAATGGGACATCTCTTTCCCTTATCAGTGATGCTCAGGCAGCGGACTGTATAGGAATGACTCCAGCCCTACAACCCTCTGAGATATCTGCACTCCTCGAATTTTGGCCTCTTGAACATCCCCGATTTTAATCGCTCCACCATTGGCGGCCGTGCCTTCAGCTGCCTGGGTCCTAAGCTCGGGAATTCCCTCCCTAAACCTCTCCACCTCTCTACCTTTCTTTCCTCCTTTAAGACGCTCCTTAAAACCTACCTCTTTGGCCAAGCTTTTGGTTATCTGCCCTAATATCCCCTTATGTGGCTCGGTATCAAATTTTGTTTGATAATCGCTCCTGTGAAGCGCCTTGGGATATTTTACTATGTTAAAGGCGCAATATAAATACAGGTTGTTGATGTTGAGTATTGGTATAATTGGGATTTGATTGACTTTGCTTCTCCAAATATTTCTGATCCATAAAGAATTCTCTGTGGGAATTGATGAGCGAGGACATACATTGCACAAAGATTGAAGACCCAGCAACTCAGGAACAAGAAAGCTGTTGCCCTTCTGATCTATCCACACTTAAGTAATATATCCTGTCATACTGATGTTCCGCACAAGTGTAATATATCTCAAAATCCCATGGAGTGCAGTATACGTGTATGTTTAAGGAAGAGGAAAACCTCACTGTTAAGTGCCACCAATGGCAAATTTCTGCCCACACACCATCTCCATAGATTTATATGTATATATAAGTTTGGGCATCCATATAGCTGAACCTTTAAGGCACTGCTTCTATGTAGAATTAAGTCGTTCAGACCAGAACTCTGCCCCAGAAAGTCTCACATATAGCACACGTTGCATTTCAAATGCATGCATTAGCCCAAAACAAATCTGTCATAAACTTCTGATTGTGTCAACTGTCCCAGGAACCAATCAACATACAATTCGCCACTATTCACTGATTTCATTGTCTCTCATCTCTCACACATTTCGATTGTATCCATCGACTTGCGGTGAGCAACTCCACGGGAGGTCCACCAATATTACGTTCATTGTTTATGGTGCAGTGAATGTGAACAGGGCTTGTTCTGATGTTACGCTCAGGCTTAGAAACACACCTACTCTGCGATCTCATTGACATTGTCACATCATTGACAAATTTCGTTTACAGTCAAATTATGATTCATTATTCTGTTGAACTCAAGCCAGCACTGAGCAATTAGTCTAAAGGTAAAGTTACTTGTTTTTTTCTTTCTCTCACAAAACCAGGAAATACCAGACTGTTTAAATTCACAAACCTTATTTCCTTCGCACGCTCACTGTTGTGAAATGTCTCAAAGTGCAAAAAAAAAATCTGTACAAAACCATTCACTGGGTGTGACTGGTTGATGCGGTTATATATTATTGAGATTTAAAGGCGTGTTGCTATCTGACGCAAGAACAGTCAGTTCAGAACATCATAAGTGGCGGGAAAAGTACAAGCCCACTGCAATTTAACACAAATGCATTGAAACCTCTCTGCGATATCAGTAACAAACACACTGATACACTTGTATGAAATTTCACTGTTCACTATTTCATCAAACGTTCTGGTCTGTGCGATTCAATACCACCCTACAGGGAACATTCATTTCAGAGTAGATTTAAAAAGAAAGAAAGACTTGCATTTATACGACCAACGGACGTCCCAAAGCGCTTTACAGCCAATGAAGCACTTTTGAAGTGTAGTGACTGTTGTAATGTAGGAAACACAGCAGCCAATTCGCACAAACAGCAATGTGATAATGACCAGATATTCTGTTTTAGTGATGTTGGCTGAGGGATAAATATTGGCCAGGACACCGGGGAGAACTCCCCTGCTCTTTTTCGAAATAGCACCATGGGATCTTTTACGTTCACTTGAGAGAGCAGACGGGGCCTCGGTTTAACGCCTCATCGGTACCTCGACAGCGCAGCGCTTCCTCAGTGCTGCCCGCCTAAATTTTTGTGTTCAAGAACCTGGAGTGGGACTTGAACCCACAACCTTCTGACCCAAAAAGGTGAGGGTGCTACCCACTGAGCCACTGGCTGACACTTTGCAATCTTTGCGAAGATCTTCTTTATATAAAGCAGTTGAAATTGGCCTTTACAATATTAGTAATGGGCTAAGGTGTGGGCTCCCAAATGGAGCACACAGGTGGGCCCTATGGAGCCTAAGGGGTAAAGTAGGAAGTTGAAATCCATGCTCCTATTAATTTGCAGACATTTCAAGCCTTTGATACTAAAAGCTCTTTATGGTCTGATTTAGGATTTATCCACCAACGAGACAGCAACACCAACAACAGCCCTATCCAAAACCTCTCGGCACACAAAATACAAACAGGAAAAAACCGCTTACAAGAAATGGGACTGAGATGCATTGGTCTCGAAGGCTGGATTTCCCGGGCCAAAGGGCCAGCTGTAGTCCAGTCGAGTGAGCTACAGTTTTGGACACTCCTGGGTTAAAGTCTTCTTCCAAATAGCGGACAGAGGGCTTTCATACAAGTGCGCTGAAATGCTTGTTGCTGATGCTGCACAGCGTCATTTCAACTTAAAAGATTTTTTTTGCAGTTTCGAAGGTTCCTATAAACTTACTTTTTTTTTACCAAGATCCCATTACCAATTTGCAGCAGATTTGCATTTCTATCATCTGCCAAACTGGCTACTGTTTGGATTTCTAAACTGCAGGCGATTAATTTCTTGGTCATTGTGCACTTTGCTGATTCTATTTCTACACCTAGTTAGTGCTGTATGTCTACAACCAGTCAGATCTAAACCATGCTAAATACAGCAGCAGGAAGGGCCTCACCCTGGAACATAAGCAGCGGAACGCCGTTGAAAATTCTTTCAGGCTGAGAGTTTGGAGTATTTTTATGATTCTCTTGGAAGTGCTCTGCAAACAGCACACTCTTCATGAGAGCTGCAGGCTATGCTCCCCTATCGAGCCTTGGCAGTGAGAGTGGAATGAATGAGCTCTTATCTCTGCCACACATGTAACCTTCTGTGTCTCCCTGCCCTGACCTCTTTCTCTGCTCATTTATGAAAATGATTCATCTCAAAAAAGAGCCTGGCTATTCAACCTGCAAGCTGCAGATCTTCGATCCCGACCCAGGAGGCTTCCTGGGGCTGACGACTAGACTACAATCGGCATTTAAATCATCTGAATGAGACCGCCAACAACCAGAATTCAAATGAACAAGAAATAGCTGCCTAACTTGTTAATAGTTAGTGTAGCAAAAGCACTTGGCAACATCTTTTACTGCTGCTCCGGCCCTTTCATTCGCCACTTCACTTTACGCCTATTGAAGTAATCCGTTATTGTTAAATTGTTCAGTATAAATTGTGTTAATGGTTTTTTTTTTCCTGGGCACTTTTATAGGCCTGTTTTGAGATCTGCAAATAATGGAATTGCATTCCTCCCTGTGTGAACTTTCTAGAACTATAAATCCATTTATTAATGTTGATATTTTTAAATTGGTCTGATTAACGTTATTCAGTTTCGTTATTGTTTCAGCAGCACTTAGACAGGGCCTGAATTTTAATACAAGTTTGCCTCCAGCAACAGCCATTCTTTCCCTGTAGCCAGAGATACCTCCCCCAGCCCTGCAACCATCCGAGACCTCTCAATTCTGGCCTCTTGCGCATCCACGATTTAAATCGCTCCCCCATTGGCGGCCGTGCTTTCAGCAGCCTAGGCCTTAAGTCCTGGAATTCCCTCTCTAAACCTCTCCGCCTCTCTACCTCTCTCTCCTTCTTTGAGACACTCCTTAAAACTTACCTCTTTGGCCAAGCTTTTGGTCATGTGTCCTAATATCTCCATTTGTGACTCGGTGTCATTTTTTTGATAACGCTCCCGTGAAGTGCTTTGGGATGTTTTACTATGTTAAAGGTGCTATATAAATGAAAGATGTCTTTGTTATACAATGAAGGGGGAGATTTTAACTGCCAGTAGGTTTCCGACGGGAAACTTGCCCCGATCGCTCGGCCGATTTTAACTGCCGAGCCTCATTAACTGGTCCATTCCCCACCTGTTCTGGAAAATCAGGCCCTTTCAGGTAAGTGTGGGGATGAGGGCTCCGGTGGCTCTTGCAGTATGGGAACAGTGGGGGCAGTCCGCGGTAGGGGAGGCTTAAACCTGCCTTGTGAGGCTGGGAGGATCATTCCTGTTCCACCTGGCCCTACAAGGAAAAGTAGAAAACTTACCTGGGTGGCTCCTTCAACTTCCCGATCCTCTTCACGCTGTCCTTCTCCTGACGGTAAAGCCAGGGCGGCAACTCCACTCAGGCCGAAGTTAAAATTGTTGTCGGGGGCGCAATGATGTAATTGAACCATCGTGTGAATTAGGACCCCGCCGGCTTTGGGCGGGCTTCTTGGCCGCCTGTTCAGAAGTCACCATTAAAATCAGATACGATGGGATCCAGGGGGCTTTCCAGCGGGAAAGCAACTTTGGGCATTTTAACTGCCCACCCGCCCGGTTTCCCCTGGGTGGGTGATGTTAAAATCTCCCCCAATTACTTTCAGAAAAACATCCATACCGTCTTGCAGTTTCTGCTAAAAATGTACTTAAATTGTATGCAAATATGACGTTTAGTGCCATCAAACTCTGAAAGTGCCAGATTGATGTCAGCATTGGGGTGGAGTGGTTGATTACCATACCACTGAGTTGCAGGGTTTTTCGTTGAGAATGGAAGGTCATTTTCCAATAACAGTGGTTGTGTGAGTTCCTCAAGATGTATGTATTACAACAGCCGAAAGATCTTTAACTTGAAGTTACACTGCGCAATATTATATACAGTATTATTGGTACCAAATACCTCTACCCACAATTTTAATGGAGACACCAACTTATTTATAATGAATGGGTTGATGCTTCCTTTAAAACAATGGACAGAGAAATTTGATACGAATGTGTTAAGCATCAGTACGATAATATCAGGCAGCATAATTTCCAGGCTGAAATTTTCCTCTTCTGTGAAACAAATTAAAATACTCGCAAACAATAAAGGTTAAAACAAAATCTATGGGGAGGTAGTTTCTTTCTGTAAAGTGGTAAGTTACCTCACGTATTTTTTTGTTGTTGTTTCGGATTTAAATTTTTAACCTCGCAACATCATCTCCGACAGTTGAGCTGATGAAGGCATTGTTGACTTTGGACCCGGGCAGTACAGATCAGGAAGCTCCCAGCATGGTGCCGAGTTTGTGCGGGGTCACAATTGTGACAAAGGGAAGGGGAGGGTGAGGGATCAGCTGGGATTCCTGCTCCTGATCACTGTCCATTGAACCCGTCTGTGTCAGTGTGTGGACGTCGGGTGAGCACAGCATTAGGTTTGGGTCTCGCGCCCCAGGACCCCATCTGGGTTGCAGAGTTAGAGTCTAGCTCAAATGTTTGAATGGCAAAGGCTGGCGAGGAGAGTATTTTGAGGATTCAATCCTCGCTGTGGCGAGAGTGTGGATTTAGGGTTTCAGCCACAGTGAGCGTAAGTGGCAATGCTCCAAGGGTGGAACATAGACCAAATGTTAGAGAGACTGTTATAGCTGCAATGGGTGGGACCGTGAGAGAGGTGCTGGTCAGATGGAGTACGGAGGAGAGCTGGTGAAGAAGAATGCAGAGGGTGAGGACCACTAGGAGGGACAGTAAATCGGAAAGGCTTTAGGCTATGGCAACACAGAGCTGTTTGCAAAGGTGCTTCACCATTGTTCATGCTTAATTAGCATTTTGACAGCAAAGAAAGCAAGTGATTTCATTTTATGACAGATCAAACTCACGGCACAGCTCTTTTAACATAAAACAGTCTTGGGGGGAATTTTTCATTTGGTCTATGTTTGGTGGCAGGTCGGGTGGAAATTTTTTTTGACAGCAGTTAGGGAACCCGCTGACAACCCGTCGCCATGCTAGTTTCCCAGATGTCGGGTCCGTCATCGCTGAACAGACCCGACACCAAGCGGCTGGGGAGGCAATTTAGATGATAAAGAGCTTGTTAACAGGCACTTAAAAACTATTTTAAGCTCACCTTTAAATTTTACAAGTTCGCCCATGGGCTCCCCGCTGCTCGGGGATCACGTCAGGTAAGCAGGTCGGGAGTTGTGTTATCATGAAATCATTTCTTTACTTGACAGCTGCAAATGTGCTATAAAAGCTCCCATCTCACAGCTGTTCACTTTCCAAGCTCAGAAGCTGTTGCTTACTGCATTTGGAAGACAGATTGAGCTTTATGCAGGTTGCAAGTGTTTGGAGAAAACTCTCCATCCAGTGTCACCTCATTGGAACAACCTCTCCCACCATTGACAGATCACTTCTTTCATCTCAGCCTCACCTGCCATCTATTTCATCAGCATCGGTGCCCTTGAAACTATCTCTTCTTGGTCCTCAGAATCTCACCATGATCAGCTCCAACACCAACATCACCAGGCACACCAGCAGCACCAACAACAACACCAACCTGCTCCGCAATCACCTGATGCTGCACGGGACACAGGGCATCAGCACCCAACCACATTGCTGGCCGGGAGGCCAGGGATGGCCTCACCATGGCCACATTTACTTCACTTGACACTGTACACCCTGGCTACCACATGATGCACCAGGTTGGCACCACCCCACAGCAACACCATAAAACATCCCTACAATGCCCAAGCCATTCCTTTCACACTCATCGCCATTGCGGGGGTACCGTTATGTCTCACTATTCACTGCAACTCACTAAGCCACTTCCAAAGGTGCACACAAATCATTCCAAGAACGCAAAATGCTGAAAATAAAGATTTCAATGTTTGACAGCACAGTAACAGAAACTTCACATGAACATTGGCTCAAACCCCCAAGTGCCTACCCTTGTGTGTTGTTACTTGGTATGATTGGACTAGGATGAGGGTGAGTGTGAGGGGTGGCTAGTGAGATGGGGAAGTGATAATGTAGATAGAGAGGGATGGGTGGAGGTGCAAGGTAAGTTGGTGTGAGTAAGGATGTGCAGGAGTAGGGTAGGGAAGGCAGAGTGATGGGGATGTGATGAGAGGCACAGCAGGATGAGGTTGAGTGTGGCTTGGCAGTAACATTTCGTGATCTACTGAGATCATTGAAAGGTTTCCACCACTGCAGCCTGGTCCTCCTGACGACATCCCTGCTTGTTCCCTTCTGTGCAATGTGCAACCAGGCTGCATTGATCTCCTGGGGAGGTCTCTTCCGCCCACTGGAAGGGAGGAGAACCTCCCTGCGTGCTGTGACTCCCTCCATAAGCACATGGAGGGAGTCATGGGAGAGTCTGGGTGCACCCGTGCTCCTCTGTGCAGTGCTTGTCAGTGTTTGCAGCACCTCAGTGCTGTAGAGCACTGGCAGCAGAACTGTCAAAATCAATTTGAGCATGGTCCCTTTAAGGAAACCAGCTGATGACGTGTCATCAAGTGACGTCATCAGACCCGCTTCCTTCAATTGGCCGGGAAACACGCTGAGCAGGCTTAACAAGCCCAATCAACGTAAGATCACTTTGGACAGCGGGCTGGAGCCAGCAGCGGGGTCGCACCCCACCACCGACCCCGGCCACACCGGACCCGCCGAGGTAGGGGAAATCGCAGCCGTTGTCTTTTGTAAACTCTAGGACATATCCCTTTATTATGCCCAAGGCATCTGCTGTAATAACATCTCAATCTATAACAAATATGTGATATAGCTTGTCAACATAGTCAGTTTGTTATAACAACAGAAAACGCTGGAAAAACTCAGCAGGCCAGGCAGCATCCGTGGAGAGAGAAAGAGAGTTGACGTTTCAGGTCGATGACCTTTCATCAGAACTGGGAAGAGCTGGAAATCAAATAGATTTAAGGCCAGGGTAAAGCTGGGAAAAGGGGGAGGGGATAAAGGAACAAAGGAGGAGATGAAGAGACATTAAGAGACATTAAGAGATATGCAAGGCTAGAGGTGGTGTTAATGTGACAGATTAAGGCTGAATGAAGTGTGAAATCTACTGGCAGAATGAAGGACAGCTGCCAGCTTCTAGGAGGAAAAAAAAGGTGGGGGGGGACAAATAAAAGGGTGGATAAAATAAAATATAAATGTGATTGGAGCTGAGGTTATGATCTAAAATTGTTGAACTCGATATTGAGTCCAGAGGGCTGTAGCGTGCCTAAACGAAAGATGAGGTGCTGTTCCTCGAGCTTACGCTGAGCTTCCGTGGAACAGTGTATTAGGCCGAGGACGGTGAGGTCAGAGTGGGAGTGAAGCGGTGAATTAAAGTGACAGGCCACCGGGAGCTCGGGGTCCCCCTTACGGACTGAACGGAGGTGTTCCGCAAAGCGGTCACCCAATCTGCGTTTGGTCTCCCCAATGTAGAGGAGTCCACATCGTGAGCAGCGAATACAGTATACTAAATTGCAGGAAGTACAAGTAAATCGCTGTTTCACCTGGAAGGGGTGTTTGGGGCCCTGGACAGTGGGAAGAGGGGAGGTATAAGGGCATGTGTTGCATCTCCTGCGCGTGCACGGGAAGGTGCCGGGCGAAGGGGAAGGGGTGCTGGGGGTGGTAGAGGAGTGGACTAGGGTGTCGCGGAGGGAGCGGTCCCTGCGGAATGCTGAAAGGGGAGGTGAGGGGAAGATGTGTTTGGTGGTGGGATCACGCTGGAGGTGGCGGAAATGGCGGAGGATGATCCGTTGAATGTGGAGGCTGGTGGGGTGAAAGGTGAGGACAAGGGGAACCCTATCGTGGTTCCGGGAGGGAGGGGCAGGGGTGAGGGCAGATGTGCGGGAGATAGAACGGACACGGTCGAGGGCCGTGTCGACCACGGTAGAGGGGAATCCTCGGTTGAGGAAAAAGGAAGACATGTCGGAAGCACTGGTATGGAAGGTGGCATCATCAGAGCAGATGCGGCGGAGACGGAGAAACTGGGAGAATGGAATAGAGTCCTTACAGGAGGCGGGGTGGGAGGAAGTGTAGTCCAGGTAGCTGTGGGAGTCGGTGGGCTTGTAGTGAATGTTAGTCAATAACCTATCCCCAGAGATGGAGATGGAGAAGTCGAGGAAGGGAAGAGAAGAGTCGGAGATGGACCATGTGAAGGTGAGGGAAGGGTGGAAATTGGAAGCATAGTGAATGAAATGTTCTAGTTCAGGGCGAGAGCAGGAGACGGCACCGATACAGTCATCAATGTACCGGAAAAAGAGGTGAGGGAGGGGACCCGAGTAGGACTGGAACAAAGAGTGTTCCACATATCCCACGAAAAGGCAGGCATAGCTAGGACCCATGCGGGTACCCATAGCAACACCTTTAATTTGGAGGAAATGGGTAGAGTCAAAGGAGAAGTTGTTCAATGTGAGAACAAGTTCAGCCAGGCGGAGGAGGGTGGTGGTGGATGGGGACTGGTTGGGCCTCTGTTCAAGGAAGAAGCGGAGCGCCCTCAGGCCATCCTGGTGGGGAATGGAGGTGTAGAGGGATTGTACGTCCATAGTGAAGAGGAGACGGTTGGGGCCGGGAAACTGGAAACTGTTAAAATGGCGGAGGGCATCGGAAGAGTCGCGGATGTAGGTGGGAAGAGACTGGACAAGGGGAGAAAAAATAGAGTCGAGATAGGAAGAGATAAGTTCCGTGGGGCAAGAACAGGCTGAAACGATGGGTCTACCGGGGCAGTCCTGTTTGTGGATCTTGGGAAGGAGGTAGAAGCGGGCTGTGCGGGGTTGGGGAACTATGAGGTTGGCGGCCGTGGGGGGAAGATCTCCAGAGGAGATGAGGTCAGTGACAGTCTTGGACACGGTGGCTTGATGTTCGGTAGTGGGGTCATGGTCCAGGTGGAGGTAGGAGGAGGTGTCAGAGAGTTGGCGTTCAACTTCCGCTAGGTAGAGGTCGGTTCGCCAAACAACAACAGCGCCACCCTTGTCAGCAGGTTTAATGACAATGTCAGGGTTGGATCGGAGAGAATGGAGTGCTGCAAGTTCAGAGGGAGGTAGGTTGGAGTGAGTGAGGGGAGCAGAGAAATTGAGCTGGCCGATGTCACGGCGGCAGTTAGCAATGAAAAGATCAAGAGAGGGTAAGAGGCCAGAGGGAGGGGTCCAGGTGGAACGAGAATTCTGAAAGCGGGAGAAAGGGTCAGCCGTGCGGGGGGAAGACTCCTGGCCAGAGAAGTGGGCACGGAGACGCAGTCTCTTCCCACCTACATCCGCGACTCTTCCGATGCCCTCCGCCATTTTAACAGTTTCCAGTTTCCCGGCCCCAACCGTCTCCTCTTCACTATGGACGTACAATCCCTCTACACCTCCATTCCCCACCAGGATGGCCTGAGGGCGCTCCGCTTCTTCCTTGAACAGAGGCCCAACCAGTCCCCATCCACCACCACCCTCCTCCGCCTGGCTGAACTTGTTCTCACATTGAACAACTTCTCCTTTGACTCTACCCATTTCCTCCAAATTAAAGGTGTTGCTATGGGTACCCGCATGGGTCCTAGCTATGCCTGCCTTTTCGTGGGATATGTGGAACACTCTTTGTTCCAGTCCTACTCGGGTCCCCTCCCTCACCTCTTTTTCCGGTACATTGATGACTGTATCGGTGCCGTCTCCTGCTCTCGCCCTGAACTAGAACATTTCATTCACTATGCTTCCAATTTCCACCCTTCCCTCACCTTCACATGGTCCATCTCCGACTCTTCTCTTCCCTTCCTCGACTTCTCCATCTCCATCTCTGGGGATAGGTTATTGACTAACATTCACTACAAGCCCACCGACTCCCACAGCTACCTGGACTACACTTCCTCCCACCCCGCCTCCTGTAAGGACTCTATTCCATTCTCCCAGTTTCTCCGTCTCCGCCGCATCTGCTCTGATGATGCCACCTTCCATACCAGTGCTTCCGACATGTCTTCCTTTTTCCTCAACCGAGGATTCCCCTCTACCGTGGTCGACACGGCCCTCGACCGTGTCCGTTCTATCTCCCGCACATCTGCCCTCACCCCTGCCCCTCCCTCCCGGAACCACGATAGGGTTCCCCTTGTCCTCACCTTTCACCCCACCAGCCTCCACATTCAACGGATCATCCTCCGCCATTTCCGCCACCTCCAGCGTGATCCCACCACCAAACACATCTTCCCCTCACCTCCCCTTTCAGCATTCCGCAGGGACCGCTCCCTCCGCGACACCCTAGTCCACTCCTCTACCACCCCCAGCACCCCTTCCCCTTCGCCCGGCACCTTCCCGTGCACGCGCAGGAGATGCAACACATGCCCTTATACCTCCCCTCTTCCCACTGTCCAGGGCCCCAAACACCCCTTCCAGGTGAAACAGCGATTTACTTGTACTTCCTGCAATTTAGTATACTGTATTCGCTGCTCACGATGTGGACTCCTCTACATTGGGGAGACCAAACGCAGATTGGGTGACCGCTTTGCGGAACACCTCCGTTCAGTCCGTAAGGGGGACCCCGAGCTCCCGGTGGCCTGTCACTTTAATTCACCGCTTCACTCCCACTCTGACCTCACCGTCCTCGGCCTAATACACTGTTCCACGGAAGCTCAGCGTAAGCTCGAGGAACAGCACCTCATCTTTCGTTTAGGCACGCTACAGCCCTCTGGACTCAATATCGAGTTCAACAATTTTAGATCATAACCTCAGCTCCAATCACATTTATATTTTATTTTATCCACCCTTTTATTTGTCCCCCCCCACCTTTTTTTTCCTCCTAGAAGCTGGCAGCTGTCCTTCATTCTGCCAGTAGATTTCACACTTCATTCAGCCTTAATCTGTCACATTAACACCACCTCTAGCCTTGCATATCTCTTAATGTCTCTTAATGTCTCTTCATCTCCTCCTTTGTTCCTTTATCCCCTCCCCCTTTTCCCAGCTTTACCCTGGCCTTAAATCTATTTGATTTCCAGCTCTTCCCAGTTCTGATGAAAGGTCATCGACCTGAAACGTCAACTCTCTTTCTCTCTCCACGGATGCTGCCTGGCCTGCTGAGTTTTTCCAGCGTTTTCTGTTGTTATTTCGGATTTCCAGCATCTGCAGTATTTTGCTATCGTAGTCAGTTTGTTATACAGGCAATGTCGGAACTGGACAACATCCATGGTTATCAAAGGGATGGTCCAATAAAAGATGGGTTAGGCATTAAGAAATGCTAATATGAAGATTTCCACATGTTGCTGGTCTGCTGACTTTTCAGTGACATCATTTAGTAAATATATGATAAGACTAAAGTAGTCACTAATAAATCCAATAGGTAATTCAGGAGAAACTCCTTTACCCAGGGAGAGGTTAGAATGTGGAACTTGCTACTGCAGGGCGTAGTTGTCAGTTGTGGCTCAGTTGGTAGCACATTTGCCTCTGAGTCAGAAGGTTGTGGGTCCAAGTACCCACTCCAAGAGACTTAAGCACACAAATCTAGACTGACACTCCAGTGCAGTGCTGAGGGAGTGCTGCACTGTTGGAGGTGTTGTCTTTCGGATGAGACGTTAAACCGAGGCCCCGTCTGCTCTCTCAGGTGGACGTAAAAGATCCCGTGGTACTATTTTTAAGAAGAGCAGGAGAGTTATCCCCAGTGTCCTGACCAATATTTATCCCTCAACCCAACATAACAAAAACAGATTATCTGGTCATTATCACATTGCTGTTTGTGAGAGCTTGCTGTGTGCAAATTGGCTGCCGCGTTTCCCACATTACAACAGTGACTACACTTCAAAAGTACTTCATTGGCTGTAAAGCGTTTTGAGACGTCCGGTGGTTGTGAAAGGCGCTATAGAAATGCAAGTCTTTCTTTCTTTCTTTTTCTTTCAAATAGCATAGATGCATTCAAGGGGAAGCTGGATAAGTACATGAGGGAAATAGGAATAGAAGAATATGTTGATGAGGTTAGATGAAGAGCGGTGGGAGGAGGCTTGTGTGGAGCATAAACACCGGCACGGACCGAATTGCCTGTTTCTGTGCTGTAAATACTTTGTAATACTTTGTAATATTTTGTGGTCTAGTGGGAGGCCAGATTACTGCCCAGGCAGTGAAGATGAAAATCCCGCCCCCCACCACACCCCTCCCCCAACCGCCAAAATCGTGAAATCCCTTCCAGCTTCCAGCGCAATGAACTCCAGTGGGCCGTTAGCCTTTTAGCCTTTTCTCATTCCTGACTCTTCTTGTGATCTTATAACTATATACAACTCCCTTCTGACCAAGTCATCCGCAGATGTTATGCAAAAGTCCGTGGCCTGGACATTCCAGTTGACTAGCTAAAAGATTCATCCTGCGGAGAAAAATACTTGGATTAAAAAAAGACTTAAACAGAAAGTTATGGAAATTATACTATTTAATGGAAATTGGAACGAGCCCGTGCCAATGAGAATATGTTGAATGCTATGACTCAGCATCTAAAGTTACAGAGAGCAGTCTGTGCCTGTACACCTCTTACAGTTAATTACATAATTGCAACGTTCATTTGAATTTCAAAATGCCAAGCTTCTAACACTCTAATAAAAAGAAATTTGGCACAAGTCAGCGCCAAGTTGCCAACGAGACTCAGAGAGGTCCTAAGGGCGGCGAATGTACAAAATGGAAGTGGCACACTGCTGCAGTAAGGGTACTTATCGCAGTTTGAGCTTAAGCGACTTGGTTTGGCCAGGGAAGTCTGCTTCTGAATCAGGGTAGACCCGATCTTGAAGTGCTTGAGCGGTGCCAAAAAATATATTTTTTTAATTGTTCCATTTTACTTCCAGAGGGCTGAGGATGCTCAGTCGTTGAGTATATTCAAGGCTGAGATTGATAGATTCTTGGGCACTAAGGGAGTCAAGGGATATGGAGATCGGGCGGGAAAGTGGAGTTGATGTAGAAGTTCAGCCATGATCTTATTGAATGGCGGAGCAGGCTCGCAGGGCCGTGCGGCCTACTCCTGCTCCTATTTCTTATGTTCTTATGTTCTTACTGTACAGATGAGCAGAACAAAACAAAATCCCCCAAATTTACAGACTTTAAAGATAAATAAAAAGTTGAATCGACAATCACCAAGCCAGGGTTGATGAAACTATCACGATACAAAATAAGACAATGCACTGATTCTTCTTCTTCTTCTTCTTAGGCAGTCCCTCGGAACCAAGGATGACTTGCTTCCACACTAAAAATGAGTTCTCAGGTGACTGATGAGTCCAATGTGGGACCTACAGTCTCTGTCACAGGAGGGGCAGGTGGTTGAAGGGGCGGGTGGGTGGGAGACTCGAGGTGTTCGGCGCCTTCCTGGATGCTTCTCCTCCACTTTGTGCGGTTTGTTAGGGATGCACAAGGCCTACATAGTGCAGGTCCTGTCCATTTGGAGGCATAAAGTCTCCGCAGTGTTGAAACTTACCATTTGCACATTACATGATTTGACATTAATACAAAAAGAAAATGCTGCAGATGCTGGAAATCTGAAATAAAAACAGGAAATGCTGGAGATACTCAGCAGGTCAGGCAGCATCTGTGAAGAGAGAAACAGAGTTAACATTTCAGGTCGATGACCTTTCTGACGAAAGGTCATCGACCTGAAACGTTAACTCTGTTTCTCTCTTCACAGATGCTGCCTGACCTGCTGAGTATCTCCAGCATTTTCTGTTTTTATAACATGATTTGACATGTTAGATAGTCAACAACAATTTGGCAGATGGCCAGATCTGTTCAAACAAGGCTGTTAGTCTAACTCCATTTAATTCTGCATTATCTGTGAAGTTTTCAAGAGTATTCCACCATGTGAGTTGGGTTAAATAGACAAAAATGTAGAAGGTTAGGGATAATTGTGCTGAAAGTTTCTGGTGCCAACTTGACAGACATGTCCTTAAACAGAATGCAGCTGGGAAAGGAGGAAAAACATGCAGACTGGAGTAGGCCGACACTTGAAGGCACGGTCTCCAGCTTTGCTTTTGGGAATTGGGTTAGAATTGGCGTCAAACGGCAGCATGGCAGCGAGCGTAATTTTACTTTTTTTTTTATTACATCAGGCAATTGAAAACAATATTTTTTCTTACACAACAAAATTGTGTTTGTATTCTTGCTGGATGCTCGTGGGAACTTGCTTTCTACAAGCCATACTGACATGCAACAGGAATGATTGCCAAAGACTTTGTTTCTTGGCTGAGAACTGTAGGATGTAAATGAAAAGCCCTCCAGGTATTTTTGGAAGGCATCAATCTGTCATACATGGCATTTTAGGTGGATATATCAGCCCATCTGTTACCACTTGCTAATTATAAATTTGACTTGTAATTGTCATAAATCACGGACAGAAATGTGCTAGAAGCCCAAAAGAAAATGTTGCTAGGCGATGAGTAAGTGTATTGATTTGCATTCCCCAAACCAACATTCACGGCACATATATATACTGCATCTTTGTTATCAAGTGTCATACGTTGAATACATTTATTGTTAGGGAGTGAGCAAATGGTTTAAGGCAACATTGTCTGCATTCTTTATCCCTTAAGTGTTTGAAGCAGAAATGTACTAATTTTTAATGGAAACAGGAATTTAACACCCTCAGAACATGTTCATTTACATACTAAGTATTAGGCTATTGGTCGTGATCACTCTTAAGAATTCAACCCCACCTAGTGGGAGCTGAAACTCCTATCTACCGTTGGTACCACAGTACAGTGTTAGGAAGGGGAAGACAGATGGAGAAGATGTTAAGCCAAGGTGGAGCTAGGCATTGGTTTAACATCTTATCCAACTGTCTGCCTTGGCCATGTTGGGAGATGATATAGATCCCATGGCACTTATGACAAAGAGTATCTGATGTCTTGCTTAATAGCCACCCAACCCTTCATGTTTTCCCCATGTCTCACAAGACTTCTTGAGGTACGTTTTGATCTGGGTGTGAATAGCAATGAAAAAGTGATGTGGCCAAACTGATCAGACAAAGCGACAGTGAGCTTTTGTCCCATTTTCACTGCTAGTCTCAGTTTTGCGTACTGCTTGAAATGTGCGTAAGCAGAATTGCACAAAAAAAAAGAAAACATTCTTGTTAAGGGCTTGTTAATGACCTTGAAGTTCCTGTTGCAGCTCTATGTTAGGAAAGTGTGCAGTTTTGCACATTGGGAAATAGAAATGAAAAGCACATTCTGAACTCACATTCAGTTTTTAATCTAATTTTTTTTTAATGTTTGTTTATGATATTTCAGCTTCTACCTTAATCATATGTGTATGTCCCAAACTTTATTTCGCTCTCTGTAAAATTTATTAAAAGTAAATTATAATCTGTGCATTTTACTTCCTGGTTTGCTGTCTGTGAGAATTCTTCAATGTAATTGGCTGCTTAGCCAGCTTGGTGACATCACTGTTGCTGGACGCTGGAGATTTGCTTGATTTGGCCCCAGATTCAAACTAAGGTCCCGAGAGCTGAAATGAATGCAACAGAGATCGCGAGATCTTTGTGGGCAGCTTTGTTCGAGGTCAGCTGCGATCGCCATCACTTTACCGCTGACCGCAAATTCCGAGCCATTGAGCTTATGCTTTGTGGATTCGACAGCAGGTTGTCAGCCATCTTTTGATTGGTGGGTGTAAAAATATCGGCTCCTGTAAGAAAATTTCTCTCTCTAAAAGAATAACATATACTTGTGGATTCTGGAGGAATGTAACAATGAGATAAGAAATGTATTAGAGATATATATGATTTTGTGTAGCTGTGTACATTCTGTCTCTTTGAAATCTATGATTTATCCGTGATGGCCAAAGGTGAAATTTATAATCTTTTTGTGTCTTTGTAAATGTAATGAAAGGTTGTGTCCTAATATTGCAAAAAGCACAATAAAGCTGGATTGCCCCAGAGTGGTTTTCAAACTTTCCTTTGGAGGTGAGGTGGGTGGGGTGAGGTGGGGGGGCGGTGGGGGGGGGGGGGGGGCGGAAGTCCCTTTGTTCTAACACTGGGTTAAGCACATTAGGCATGCAGCTAGTATTGAATCTGTCCAGCCTTATGAATTAGGATGCCAATTAGTCAAAATGTTAGTCAGTGACATTTTATATCATGGACCCCTGCCCTGGGTGGAACACCGCTCCCCGCACCCATGAACCCCAGAGCTATGTGAACACAGATTTGGTGAAGGAATTCATCTCATTCTAAAGAGGTCCACCCAACAGACCAGACATACACCATCATTGACTTATTTTTTTGGCTGTGGACTTCAGGTTTGGACCATCAGATTTTTGGGGTGCGGTGGGAGAAGAATCTAAGTTAAACTAATAGCTCGTTCCTACTGTACTTCGGAATTAATAGTCTGTAATCCTCAATCTATACCAAGTCCAACAGCATTATTATTCGCAACACTATTTCAATGATTGTCAGTGTAGTGAAGTGATACGTTATTCAATCTAGTCATTCACCAAAGAATTTAGTGAGAAAATAGCAGTACGTTGCCATGCTGCATAGTTGTCATTTTAATTTTGACATACTTTGAAAGTTACAATGAAGCATTCAAATTAAATGATTAAAAAATGCACAGTCTTGTTTTGAAGATGCAGAGATTTTAATAATAAACTTTAAGCAGATTAAATTTTCAGCAGTGTTGAACTGTAGCCTAGGAAGGCCAAGAAAGAGCGAATGCTGCTTATTGAAGTGGTCTCAGATCAGTGATCATTATGATTTAATAGCTGGATAATAATAATGTTTACTTGGTCTGTAGCCAGCTATCCCTTGTCCTCAAAAACAACTGAGCACTTCTTCGCTCACTTCACTGAAAAGAAGGAAGAGTGCATTCAAATGTCTTCTTTGACTAATGGCTTTGCATTTATAACAGTGTCCCTTTGTGCTGCCTTCGCTCTGCACTTGCCAGCGTTCATAGACAATGCTCTTCATTCCACAAAACATGATGGTTGGGGCACTTCCAGTGGGATGGGGGAAATGATGGAAGCCGAGGTTTCCCCACTGCAGCCACTGCATGGATGTACACTTCTAATTTTACATCAATACAGCCCCTGCTGTAAAGCTGCCGATTGGTGTGGGCTGAGTCTCTGGTTAACCGCGTCTTCCTTCTTTGCTGGAGCTTGATCAGAATAAAGTTAGACGATCCATAAAGTAAAAGGTATAGGGGTTGAAATCAGGTGGTGTGATATTACTAACAAATAGGCTAATGCGTTCATGTGAATTTTCACTGTCCACCATTTTAACAAAGGTGCTAATCCATTTAAAATAAAAAAAATTAAAATAGCAAACAGAGGACATCTTTATGTTTGATTTATTTGGGCTAATTCTTCATCAAGCTGAATAGATCTTATCCATCTCCTGCTCACTTGAACCTATTGCCACTAAACTGCTGACAATCTAACTTCCATCCTGGCCGCCAAGCTAGCTGATATTGTAAAACAGTTCCCTCTCCTCATGTACTGTTCCCTGCCTTTCAAATCTGCTGTCATCACCCTCCTTCTCAATAAACCCACCCTTGACACCTCTGTGCATGCAAACTACTGTCGTTCTTCAACCTCCCTTTCCTCCTCAAAGTCCTTGAACGTGTTGTCATCTCCCACATACTTGTTCAACTTTCCCACAACTCCATGTTTGAACTATTCCAATCAGGTTTCCCCCCGCCCCCCTGCCATAGCACTGAAATAGCCCTAATGAAAGTCACAAATGACCTCCTCTATGACTGTGACCATTGTGCATTATCCCTCCTCACCTTTCCTGACCTTTCTGCAGCCTTTGCCACAGTTGGCCACACCATCCTCCTCCAACGCTTCGCCTCCGTTGTCCAGCTGAGTGGGACTGCCCTCACCTGATTGCACTCTTACCTATCCAGTTGTAGCCAAAGAATCTCCTGCAATGGTTTCTCTTCCCGCCGCACACTGTTACCTCTAGAATCCCCCAAGGATCGAGCCTCGGCTTCCTCCTATTTCTCCTTCAAATTCTGCCCCTCCTTCAGATGAAGTCCACCATAAAATAATTTACTCCTGTGCAAAAATGATACACACAGGAATCTAATAATTACTTAAGTGGATATGAACTTCCCAAATTGGACATTTAAAAAAAATTAACCCTGTCAATGGCATGAATTTATAATTAAGTCTGGAAATTATGATGATATCATTGGGCAGTGAGAGTCTACACAGTTCTCCTGGAGGTGAATGGGTAGGCAGTCTGTACACGGCAATAAAATAAAACTGCAACAGTCTCTAATTAGAAACCGTAAAAAGTAAACTGCAGTTGAGACTTGTGTTTTTCTGAGCAAGGAAGCTGCATTGCCTGAAGGAAACCTACAGCGAAAACTACAACAGTGGAAACAAGATGTTTGTGTTTGATGATATATATTCTGATTTGCAAAATCTGAATCTAATAACCTGCTTGTTGTCTTATTAATTAAAAAGGATAACTACTCGAGATGTCTGGACTCTTCATTTCCCTGGCTTATATAGTGTTGTCTTTCAGATTACACTGCAGCTAGTGGCTCATGGCTTTGTTACAGACCTCCTTGAGATAAAACTCACATGAGCCAGAAAGTGCAGGAATAACTGAATATAAAGTCATATTAAGCAGTCTGAACAATGGTACAAACCTACATTTAGAGCTGAATGGAACCATTGCTGGATGGCATACAGTTATAATTAGGTTTGCGTTGCTATCTTTCTTTATTGTACAATCAATACAAATTCATATCTGTGTGACATTCTGTGAAAGAAGAATACGTGAGGGATATAATTCAATAAAGACCACAATAAATTGCACAGATTTTCACAGTCTGCTGAGTCGAGGCAACTCCATATTTTCAGCTGTACAACAAAGAAGTAACCATGTTTAAATCCTACTGTTGGATGTTATTCAAACTCAGCAAGCCCATATCTCTAGTTCTTGGCCAGGAGCACTTGACAAAGCACATCATGGTTGATAAGGGAATGGGAGGGTAGGCAAATATTAGTAGAGAAGCCCACTCAGCTTGCACTAGAGGATCAAGGATCATCATTGAGAAGTCCACACTATCCTCTTCCCTATCTAAAGGAGGAAGGTATGGACACAGGAAAGCAGACCAGGGGGAATAAAGTTTCACACATATATCCACACATACATGCAAGCACCCTGATAGACAGACATGTACACATGCGCATCAATGAGCTTCATGTTAAAGCAGGAAAATAGGTTTGTAATTTACATAGTGGGACTACGAAAGTGTTAAGAATGTAATAGACAAGGTGTAAGAATTTGTGTCAGCCGTGGCTCAGTGGGCCGCACACTCGCCTCTGAGTCACGAAGGTTGTGGGTTCAAATCCCACTCCAGGAGACTTGAGCACAAAAATCTAGGCTGACACTCCAGTGCAGTGCTGAGGGAGTGCTATGTAAAAGATTCCACGGCACTATTTCGAAGAAGAGCAGGGGGAGTTATCCCCGGTGTCCTGGCCAATATTGATCCCTCAATCAACATCACTAAAACAGATTATCTGGTCATTATCACATTGCTGTTTGTGGGAGCTTGCTGTGCGCAAATTGGCTGCCACATTTCCTACAGTACAACAATGATTACACTTAAAAAAAAGTACTTCATTGGCTGCAAAGCGCTTTGGGACGTCCGGTGGTCGTGAAAAGTGCTATATTTCTTTCTATAGTGGGACTATGAAAGGGTTAAGAATGTAATAGACAAGGTGTAAGAATGAGCAAAACTCACCGAACAAAAAAAACACAGTCCCTTGTACATTGTTTGGGACCGAAAGAGTTTATGAAAGATTAGCAATGACAGCAAAGCCTGGGGAAGTAGTTGTATTGTTTTGGTTCTATTCTCCATTGTTAGGGTGGAGTTGGGTGGATTTTATAATTAAGTAATTGCTTGAGTGAAATAATAAGATACTACTTATTAGGTCTCATTGGTAGCCTTTAGGCCTGGAGCAGGAAGGCTTATATGGCTAAATATGTCTCAATCTGTCAGTTATTCAGGTATCTCAAATTCTTGATAACTGTTCTGGCGGTATGATACGATCATTACAGGTGGTGTTCTGACAGTCGCCTATTCACCAGGTCTCTAAGGAATGCTGACCAGAACAATGGGTACTGAAGGTATAATAATCAGGACTTTTTGGAATCGATGTTTTAACCCCTTCCTGTTCAGTCAGAAATAAATGGTCTAAGTAGCCAAAAAACGTTCACCTGTATTAATTTAAAACCTTACATGCCATTAAGTAAGTAAAATAATCCCAGAATTATTGGTAGTGAAGAGAACACATACACTCTGCCAATGGTGTCTCAAACATAAGGAAGAAAAGAAGAGGACTGTAAGGATTTATTTGTGCATATATCCTATTTTGGCAACAGATGACACTGTGGAGAATTTTTTAAGTTCTTTACCCAGTGCTGGCCTAATATACTGCTCAGTCAGGTGTTGTTAAATCCAGTAACAAACAGATCTCCTCCTTTGATAGGACATATATATCTGTATCCTGAACCAATACAAGATGTTAAGATTCAGCTGCAGTAGCTCGCGTTCCTGGAATAGCTCAAACCATGATAATTCACGTGGTACTGTTCTGGGCCTAATCCAGCAGAGCTCTGACAGCCTAGTTACATCTCCTTGTTGTAGATGGTGGAGCCGGCTGTCTTCATCAAGTCCATTGTTCTGCATAGCACATCGCACTGTGTCTGTCAGGCAGGGCTACAACATTCCATCTGGGCTTTAAACACGATCTTAAAATCACAAGACGTAGAAGGCCCTTCAGGCCATTAAATCTCATCCTTCGAGAATAGCAACATTGCCATCAACCTTGCAAAATACCTTCTGTATAATCTGCCCATTAGTTTTAACATCCATCTCAGCAGCCTAATGGGCCTTGGTGTAACATCCTGTTGATGGAAAGGTGTGCAGAGTCCTGTTTCAAACTGCAAAATGTCTATATATATATAATGGTGTAAATTTTGCAAGATCTCAACCCGCCGATGGCATATCTATTGAGAACTTAAAATGGAACTATGTTAGCTGACTTCTAAAAAGAATCCCTTTATCTTTGGGCGGGGGGAAATGAGACAATGGACAAATTTGTCCAGAGGCTATAGCGATGAATCCCCCACAGTACTACCAATTGCCTATACTTATGACTTAATGGCTATGAACTTGCAGTGTCATATCAGTGCCAAGCTATCTGCTTGAGGACAGCAGCCAAGCTGCAAGCCAGGTATGAAGAGAAATCAGCCTACCATTACAATAGAAGTCTGAGATCTACCTGATTGATAAAAAAATTATTAACAACATGGCCGGCTCCCTAAATAGGAAAGAACTGTCTGAGGTGTCAAAAACCTGCTTGGAAAAATATACGTTCTGCTGGTTTTTCTATTCTGCAGTTCCCTCGCTTCAACTATGTTTTCCCCACATTGTAGTAGTGAGACAAGATTACGCGAGTGAAGCAATACCCACAATATGTTTATCGTAGTCTCAGGTAAAACAATCTGAGGAGTATGCAACCACTTCTGATACTTTATTATTTTGAAACAGTTCAATGTATTGTGAAATTCAAACATTAAATTGTTGCTCATCTGCATAGGAACATAAGGGCAGGTGCAGGCTACTCAGCCCTGCGAGCCTGTTCCACCATTCAAATAGATCCCTTTTGCTTGTGTATAATTATAAATCTTATAAACAAATTTGTGTACAGGTTGTAACCTGAATGATACGGCCTGACATCATCACGTTTTCTGTCTTTCAAAGGGGACAGGAGTCCGATGTGGGCAGCCTAATGGCAAACGTTGATGTGAAATATCTTGGTCAAAGGGTAATTGTTAATCCTATGGCAGGGATAAAGGTGTAATTTTAGGATCACAGAGCTACAAGAATGTCTCTGGAAAGAGTGTTTTGCTGTAAACATGAATAAAGAACATTGGGTCAGAACTTGAGTGCCGGCCTAGATTATGATCTCAACTCCTGGAAGCACATAAACTCACAAGCATCCAATCCCAAGACGGGAATCCTACCAGCTGAGCCAAGCTGGCACTTTCCACATCTGTAGACTATTAAAGCTTCCAGTGGTGACAAGAAGATCCATGTTTCTTGAGGATTCCTTTCCCTGAGATCTTCACCATCTCTTTGCCCCAGATCAGATGTGTGTTCGACGTTAAGTGTCAGCTGTGGCTCAGTTGGTAGCACACTCACCTCTGAGTTTCATAACAGTTGTGGGTTCAAGTCCCACCCCAGGGACTTAAGCACATTGGCCCAGAAATTGGGAGTTCGATGGTTGCCGCGGGGGTAAGGATCCCCCGTGATATCGCACTCCGCGCCTGCCTTTATGGTTTTGGCCCACACGAACTTCAGTTCCTGGGCCTCTCCCTGGTGCCGGCGCGCAATGTGTGCGTGTCCCAGAGGCGCAGTTAGTGCGTGCGAGCTCTGGGATCACGTGGGCCAGTTAGAGCCAATGGCAGCACACCATCTTTCATTCATAGTTTTGACAGGAAGAGCTGTCAAAACTATGAATACAACAAGCCCCCAAAAGAACAGCTAAACCTCAATTAAATTTTTAAAAAAAGCCATCACATTAATAAAATAACTGTAGTTAAATAAATTAACCACTTTAAACAAAAATTTAAATTTTTGAAAAAATTTAAATTCTTTTAAAAAGTTCTAAAAATAAACTTACCTTTCTTTAAAGACTCTAAAAAAGATAAACCTGTTGAAAAAAATTTAAAATAATACTTAATTAACTACTTACCTTGTTAAAAGGGGGTCTTACACCTGCTTTCTTCATGTGTAAAATCTTCAACACTTACCTGCGCGTTCAAACCTGAAAAAAAAACTAAGTGTGCTGCGTGCGCGCAACCTGTAGCACGCACGTGCTTCACTTAGGAACCGCCCCCTTCGCAATGCCCGAAGTGCCGGTTTCCCGCGCATGCGCAGTGCATGCAGGAAACCAGCACTTCGGGACCTAATATGCGAGAGTACACAGTGCGTAATCTCCCGTATTAGGTCTAATTTTCGGGCCATTGAATCTAAGCTGATGCTGCAGTGCTGAGGGAGTGCTGCACTGTCGGAGGTGCCATCTTTCACTCTCAGGTGGATGTAAAAGATCCTGTGGCACTATTTTGAAGAAGAGCAGGGGAGTTATCCCCAGTGTCCTAGCCAATATTTATCACTCAATCAACATCACTACAAAAACAGATTATCTGGTTCATTATCAAATTGCTGTTTGTGGGAGCTTGCTGTGTGCAAATTGCCTGCTGCGTTTCCCACATTAGTGACTACACTCCAAAAGTACTTAATTGGCTGTAAAGCGCTTTGAGACGCCCGGTGGTCGTGAAAGGCGCTATATAAATGCAAGTCTTTCTTTCTTTTCTAAGCAATGGAAATACTAGTTCAATACTTCTATCCAGAAAGATAGGCTATGCTGGTTCCCCAAACAAGTCTATCGTCTCAGGGCCACAATTCTTTTCAGTTGTACCCACAACTTTGGATAGAAGTATTGAATTGGTATTTTCATTGCTGAAGGTAACATGCCATTTGTTTACTCTGTCAAATTATGGAGGTAAAATTCTACTTTTGTAGGGGTGCAAAACGGGAGGTAGTGGATCAGCCTTCGGTTACACACCCGCAAGACTCACATCCTCCTCAATCGCATCGCAAGAATCCTCCTCAATCGCCTTCTCCCAGTGGCCGAAGAGCTCCTCCTAGAGTCGCAATGCGGATTCCGCCCACTAAGGGGCAAAATGGACATGATCTTCACCGCACGTCAATTACAAGAGAAATGCAGGGAACAGCACCAACCACTGTACATGGCCCTCTTTGATCTCACAAAGGCCTTCGACACTGTCAACCGTGAGGGATTACGGAGTGTCCTCCTCATATTCGGCTGCCCTCAAAAGTTTGTCACCATCCTCCGCCTGCTTCACGACGACATACAAGCCGTGATACTGACCAACGGTTCCACCACAGACCCAATTCACGAACGGACCGGGGTCAAGCAAGGCTGTGTCATCGCACCAACGCTCTTCTCGATCTTCCTTGCTGCAATGCTCCATCTCACCCTCAGTAAGCTCCCAACTGGAGTGGAGCTAATCTACAGAACAAACGGGAAACTGTTCAACCTCCATTGCCTCCAGTTCAGATCCAAGGTCGTCCCATCCTCTGTCGTCGAATTACAGTATGCAGACGACGCTTGCGTCTACGCTCACTCGGAGGTCGAACTCCAAACCATCGTCAACACCTTCACTGAAGCGTATGAGAGCCTGAGCCTTACACTAAACATCCGTAAGACAAAGGTCCTCTACCAACCTGCCCCCGCCACACAGTACTGCCCCCCAATTATCAAAATCCACGACAAGGCCTTGGACAACGTGGACCACTTTCCATACCTCGGGAGCCTACTGTCAACAAGGGCAGACATCGATGACGAAGTCCAACACTGCCTTCAGTGTGCCAGTGCAGCCTTCGGTTGCCTGAGGAAGAGAGTGTTTGAAGACCAGGACCTCAAACCCGGCACTAAGCTCATGGTCTACAGAGCAGCAGTGATACCCGCCCTGCTGTATGCCTCAGAGACATGGACCATGTACAGCAGGCACCTCAAAGCACTGGAGAGGTACCACCAATGCTGCCTCCGCAAGATCCTGCAAATCCATTGGCAGGATAGGCGCACCAACGTCAGTGTTCCCGCTCAGGCCAGCATCCCCAGCATTGAAGCTTTGACCACGCTTGATCAGCTCGGATGGACGGGTCACATCGTCCGCATGCCTGATATGAGACTCCCAAAACAAGCGCTCTACTCGGAGCTCCGACACGGCAAGCGAGCCCCAGGTGGGCAGAGGAAACGCTTCAAGGACACCCTCAAAGCCTCCTTGAAAAAGTGCAATATCCCCACTGACACCTGGGAATCCCTGGCCCAAGACTGCACAAAGTGGAGGAGAAGCATCCGGGAAGGCACCTAACACCTCGAGTCTCTTCGCTGGGAGCAAGCGGAAGCCAAGCGCAAACAGCGGAAGGAGCGCACGTCAACCCAAGCACCCCACCCACCAGCCCGCCCCTTCAACCACCGTCTGCCCCACCTGTGACAGAGACTGTAGGTCCCGCATTGGACTCATCAGTCACCTGAGAACCCATTTTTAATGTAGAAGCAAGTCATCCTCGGTTCCGAGGGACTGCCTGAGAAGAAGAAGACACACCCCACTTGATTTTTCATTCCATTGCTGTCAATCGATAAGGAAATTGGGCAGTTGTTTAACGTGCAGCCGATCTACTGAAGTTGAATTTTACCCCATATGTCTTTATCTTCATCTCGCTCTGTAAGATAAACAACAAAGCTTTTTCCTTGGAATCAGAAAAAATTTGTCTGGCATTGCAACACCAAATTGAAATGTATTCCATTTGATTTGTGTTGCAAACCATATTATCTGTGTTCCCTTAATAGCCCTAGGAGCTATGCAAAGTATACTTACTAATGATAGTATTGACAAATTCAAGAGCGAACTGGATAGATAGTGATTGAGGGGTTTGAAGGACTTTCAAATTATGCGACCAACCAGATGGACCATAGTGGTCTCTTTCAGTCCCATACATTCTTAAAGAAAGAAAGAAAGACTTGCATTTATATAACACCATTCACAACCTCAGGATGTCCCAAAGCTCTTTGCAACCAATGAAGTACTTTTTCAAATGTAGTCGCTGTTGTAATGTAGGAAACACGACAGTCAATTTGCACACAGCAAGCGTCCACAAACAGCAGTGCAATAAATGGCCAGATCATCTGTTTTAGTGATGTTGGTAGAGGGATCAATGTTGGCCAGGACACCAGGAGAACCCCCCTGCTCATCTTTGAAAATTGCCATGTGATCTGAGAACTGAGAGGGCAGACGGGGTCTCGGTTTAATGTCTCATCTGAAAGTCCTATAAGGTTTCAATTGCTAATCATAAATGCAAGACTGTGCTCACAATGGCCGCAAACACGGGTTGTTGGTTGTACACCCTAGAAAGGACAATATTTACTGACGCCAACTGACTGAAGCCTTTTCCCCAAGGGCTCACACAGTTTTCAAGCTTACAATTTAATTTGCTTTGGCTTTTTGTTTAGATGGCATAACAATAGGCTGAAGTTGAAAGCAACTACAATGAAGAGAGATGTGTCACAAATTTGACTATAGTGGTTGTTGAGAGCTCACAAAGACTTTGAGAAATTTACCTGGGGAAGCAATGGCAAGTCACACAGTTTCCATAGTCTAATACATGCTCCAGCATACCATGCATCAGCAAGTGACGGTTAACACTGTGTAAGAACTTTTATCAACAAACCAACCATCCAGTCATCCCAGTAAGCCAAGACATAACCGGAAATCAAACACGAGCTCTCGCAAAAAATCCAAAGCATCAATAAAATCGTCGAGTGACCAGTTGGGGCGATGCATTTCAGTGACTATTAGGAGAGCCACTTTAGTATAAGAGATCCAGAGTGATAGCCTGTATATCCAAGTAGCAGATGATAACTCTGAAGATAAACGGCCCCCAGATAATTACAGCAAGCACGCCTTTTACATTTCTGTCACTTTTTAAACAGCTTTGTAGGAATCTCAAAACAGAACAAGAATAAAAATAAGAAGAAAGACTTGCATTTCTATAGCGCCTTTCATGACCACCGGATGTCCCAAAGTGCTTTACAGCTGATGAAGTACTTTTGAAGTGTAGTCACTGTTGTAATATGGGAAACACGGCAGCCAATTTGCGCACAGCAAGCTCCCACAAACAGCAATGTGATAATGACCAGATAATCTGTTTTTGTTATATTGATTGAGGGATAAATATTGGCCAGGACACCAGGGATAACTCCCGTGTTCTTCTTCGAAATAGTGCCATGGGATTTTTTACGTCAAACTGAGAGAGCAGACGGGGCTCTCATCCGAAAGACGGCACCTCCGACAGTGCAGCACTCCCTCAGCACTGCACTGGGAGTGTCAGCCTAGATTTTTGTGCTGAAGTCTCTGGATTGAGGCTTGAACCCACAACTATCTGATTCAGAGGTGAGACTGCTACCACTGAGCCGCGACTGACACCAGCCACGTTCGCCCAGCACCTCATCATAGCTCAGTCTCTTTGTCCCAGGTATCACCTTGGTGAATAGTTACTGGAATTCTTCAAGAACAGTATATGCTTCCTAAGGTAGGTGCCCAAAAATGAATACAATTGGGGTAATTCTATGGTCTCAGCAAGAAAGCTATGCTCAAAAGGGAGTTATGTGTTGGAGATAGGTCTATCACTTGGTAGCCTCAATTCTCGGACCCTTGCTCACTGTGAGTGGGCTTCCCTGCTGGGAGCTTGGCAATGTTTGTGTGAAGTATCAGTCAGTGTGTGTGATGCATCAGTCAGTGTGTGTGAATTATCAATCATTGTGTGTTAAATATCAGCCTATCTGTGTGAAGTATCACTCAGTGTGTGTGAAGTATCAGTCAGTGTATGAACTAAGGGTTACAGTCTCAGAATAAGGGGTCGGCCATTTAGGACTGAGATGAGGAGAAATTTCTTCACTCAGAGGGTGGTGAATCTTTGGAATTCTCTACCCCAGAGGGCTGTGGATGCTCAGTCATTGAGTATATTCAAGACAGAGATCAATAGATTTTTGAATACTAAGGGAACCAAGGAATATGGGGATAGGGTGGGAAAGTGGAGTTGAGGTAGAAGATCAGCCATGATCTTATTGAATGGCGGAGCAGGCTCGAAGGGCTGGATGGCCTACTCCTGCTCCTATTTCTTATAGGTTTAGCACCAAGTGGGGTCTTAGCACCAAGTGAGCTTTGACCAACGTTCTCTGCCTCAGGATCATCTTTGTCATGGACAAAATGCAAGATAAAACTGTCTCTGGCCTCCTGCAACAAAGCAAGCTAGAAGTTACTGCCATGATGGTTCTTGCTCTGCTATTTTTAAATAAATGGGTTTCAGTTAAAACAGTGAACAGCGGAATATCATTTGAATGTGTTGAGCATTCATCTACTATTTGAGCCAACAGTAATTTCTAGTGTGTCTTAACCTTTGCCTTGGCCTCAGCAGCCCTAGGTTAATGAGGAAAAATGTCAGCCAGAATTCCACCCTCCTTCTCCCCCCCTGCACCCCCATCACTATCTGGTAACCCGTTCTGGAAAGTACATGTGTGGACACTGTGGTGGGCTTGGCTGCTAATATCTTTCATGGTTGAATACCCTGCCAACTATTAGATTCAAATATGAAGAATGATCATTTTGTACAAGGAGTTGGAGGACGTGGTCATCCATGGAACTAGACCTTAGCATAACCATTAAAGTTCCAAAGTATGAAAAAAGGGCCCTAGTCTCAGAACAGAATCCCTTCCTAAGCTAGTGTAAGAGTTCCATTACTCACTAGATAGAGTTCTCTGCAGCCGAGAGCGACAGTCCCGTAGGCTGTGTTGCCTGCCCGGTGCCAGGGTTAAGAAACTTGCAGTGGGAGGGGGTGGATCCAGTTGTCGTGGTCCATGTTGGTACAAACGACGTAGATAGGACAAGGAAGCCGGTTCTGTTAAAGGAGTATGAGCAGCTAGGGGTCAAATTAAAAAACAGAACCTCAAGGGTAATAATCTCTGGATTATTACCTGAGCCACGAGCGAATTTGGCTAGGACAAATAAAATTAGAGAGTTAAATGAGTGGCTCAAAGACTGGTGTGGGAGAAATGGGTTTTGCTTCCTGGGACACTGGCACCAGTACTGGGGCAGGAGGGAGCTGTTCCATTGGGACGGGCTTCACTCGGCCAGTGCTGGGACTAGAGTCCTGGCAGATCATATAACTAGGGCTGTAGAGAGGGCTTTAAACTAACTAGTGGGGGGGGGGGTGGTTCCTAGAGAGCAAATAATAAAAATGACAACAGAGAAGGTCATAGACTTAGGTAGCAGTGGGGAAATTAAAAACCAGAGTGTGTCAGGAAGGGGCAGAAGGTATGGAGTAAAAGGTAAAGTAATAAAAAGGGCAAAAGCAGGAACTAAGGGCTGGATTTTGTCTTGGGGTCGGGTTGGGGTCGTGTAATCCGCATTTCGTGTTTCCCCCCCGACTCCAGATTAATGTGGGTGCCTGATGCAATTTTCACTTAATTGGGCAATTGAGTTGGAGCATGTGGGAACCCATGAACTAATTAGTGGTTTCAGTCTGAAAGTCGCCTCTGATGATGTCATCATTACTGACTGCCTAGTCTGAGAAACTGTTGGTGAGAGAGGACTTGCTCGGCTTTTGATGTGAGTGGACCGGGGGCGGAAGTAGATGAAGATGAACAGAGAGAGAGAGAGAGAGAGAGAGAGAATGAGAATTTTTTTGCCAAGTAAGTCCTCCCAGGCAGTCTCTTAAGACATTCAATGCAGCAGCATCAGAGGCAATGTTCAGACCTAATACTACTACCACCTTCATCACATCTCCATTGTAATAGTGGACTTGCAGCCGATAGTCAGCTATCCACTTGTGCTCCCGCCAGGTTTCACTGGAGTGTTTCACACCAGGCGTGCTTCACGTCAGAAGAGGGTTAAACTAGCTACAGCGTTTCAAAATGGCATTACAGAGCCAATTTAGAGCTTGTTAAGGGCTTTAATGGCCTCTCCCACCTCTTGGAGGCGGGACGGAATCTGGAACCCCGCGACTGATTATGTCAAAATTGCGTGGAGGCGGGATGGAGTTGGGATAGGGTCGGAAACCCCGACCCCGCAAATTTAACCCCCCACACGCCTCCAAACCCGACTCCATGGGTCATTCAAAATCCAGCCCTAAGTGTCACAAAACATATTTGAAAGTTCTCTATCTGAATGCACGTAGCATTCGTAACAAAATAGATGAGTTAATGGCACAAATAACTACATATGGGTATGATCTTGTGGCCATTACAGAAACATGGCTGCAGGGTGACAATGCCTGGGAATTAAACATACCAGGTTATTTAACGATCAGGAAGGACAGGCAGGAAGGAAGGGGAGGTGGGGTGGCTATGTTAATAAAGGAAGGAATCACTGTAATACAGAGAAATGATATTGGGTCAAAAGATCAGGATAATGAAACAGTTTGGGTGGAGATAAGGAATAATAAGGGGAAAAAAACACTAGTGGGCGTAGTCTATAGGCCTCCGAACAGTTGCAACTCTGTTGGACAGAGTATCAATCAGGAAATAGTTGAGGCTTGTAATAAGGGAACATCTATAATTATGGGGGATTTTAACTATCATATTAATTGGACAAATCAAATTGGGCAGGGCTGCCTTGAGGATGAGTTCATTGAGTGTATTAGGGATGGGTTTCTTGAGCAGTATGTAACTGAACCGACCAGGGGGCAAGCAACCTTAGATCTGGTCCTGTGTAACGAGACAGGATTAATTAAAAATGTCCTAGTAAAGGATCCCCTTGGAATGAGTGACCATAACATGGTTGAATTCCATATTCAATTAGAGGGTGAGAAGTTTGGATCTCAAACAAGCGTGCTAAGCTTGAATAAAGGAGACTATGAAGGTATGCGAGAGGAATTGAGTAGAGTGGATTGGGAAAATAGATTAAAGGGTAAGACGATACATGATCAGTGGTGTAAATTTAAGGAGTTATTTTACAACTTCCAAAAAATATATATTCCACTGAGAAGAAAAGGGTGTAAAAGAAAAGAGAGTCATCCGTGGCTAAGTAAAGAAATTAAGGATAGTATTTGACTAAAAACAAGGACTTATAAGGTAGCCAAATCTAGTGGGAGGATAGAGGATTGGGAAAACTTTAAAAGACAGCAAAAAATAACAAAAAGATTGATTAAGAAAGGGAAGATAGATTATGAAAGTAAATTAGCAAAAAATATAAAAACAGATAGTAAGAGTTTTTATATTTATATAAAAAGAAAAAGGGTGGCTAAAGTAAATGTTGGTCCCTTAGAGGATGAGACCAGGAAATTAATGGTGGGAAATATGGAGATGGCAAAAACACTGAATGAATATTTTGTATCAGTAGAGGACACTAAGAATATCCCAACACTGGACAAACAGGGGGCTATAGGGGGGAGGAGCTAAACACGATCAAAATCACTAAGGAAGTGGTACTCGGTAAAATAATGGGACTCAAGGCAGATAAATCACCTGGACCTGATGGCTTACATCCTAGGGTCTTGAGGGAAGTGGCGGTAGGGATTGTGGATGCATTGGTAATAATTTTCAAAACTCCCTGGACTCAGCAAAGATCCCGGCAGACTGGAAAACTGCTAATGTAACACCCTTATTTAAAAAGGGCAGTAGACAGAAGGCTGGAAACTATAGACTGGTTAGCCTAACATCTGTGGTAGGTAAAATTTTGGAGTCCATTATTAAGGAGACAGTAACGGGACATTTGGATAATCATAATTTAATAGGACAAAGTCAGCATGGTTTTATGAAGGGGAAGTCATGTTTGACAAATTTGCTGGAGTTCTTTGAGGAAGTAACATACAGGGTGGATAAAGGGGAACCAGTGGATGTGGTGTATTTAGACTTCCAAAAGGCATTTGACAAGGTGCCACACAAAAGATTATTGCTTAAGATAAAAAATCACGGGATTGGGGGTAATATTCTGGCATGGATAGAGGATTGGCTATCTAACAGAAGGCAGAGAGTTGGGATAAATGGTTCATTCTCAGACTGGCAATCAGTAACTAGTGGTGTTCCGCAGGGATCAGTGCTGGGTCCCCAACTCTTTACAATCTATATTAACGATTTGGAGGAGGGGACCAAGTGTAACATATCAAAGTTTGCAGATTATACTAAGATGGGAGGGAAAGTAGTGAGTGAGGAGGACATAAAAAATCTGCAAGGGGACATAGACAGGCTAAGTAAGTGGGCAGAGATTTGGCAGATGGAATACAATACTGGAAAGTGTGAGGTTATGCACTTTGGCAGGAAAAATAGTAGAGCAAGTTATTATCTTAATGGCAAGAAATTGGAAAGTACTGAAGTACAAAGGGATCTGGGGGTCCTGGTGCACGAAACTCAAAAGGTTAGTATGCAGGTGCAGCAAGTGATTAAGAAAGCCAATGGAATGTTGGCTTTCATTGCTAGGGGGATAGAATATAAAAATAGGGAGGTATTGCTTCAGTTGTACAAGGTATTGGTGAGACCGCACCTGGAAAACTGCATACAGTTTTGGTGTCCATACTTAAGAAAGGACATACTTGCTCTCGAGTCAGTGCAAAGAAGGTTCACTCGGTTAATCCCGGAGATGAGGGGATGGACATATGAGGAGAGGTTGGGTAGATTGGGACTCTACTCATTGGAGTTCAGAAGAATGAGAGGCGATCTTATTGAAACATATAAGATTGTGAAGGGGTTGGATCGGGTGGATGCGGGGAGGATATTCCCGATGATGGGTGAAACTAGAACTAGGGGGCATAGTCTTAGAATAAGGGGCTGCTCTTTCAAAATTGAGATGAGAAGGAACTACTTCACTCAGAGGGTGATAGGTCCATGGAATATGCTGCCCCAAAAAGCTGTAGAAGCTACATCATTACATAAATTTAAAACAGAAGTAGACAGTTTCCTAGAAGTAAAGGGAATTAAGGGTTACGGGGAGCGGGCAGGAATTTGGACATGAGTCTAGGTTCGGATCGGTCATGGCCCTGTGGGTAGCGCAGCGGGCCCAGGGGCCGTGTAGCTTGATCCTGCTCCTATTTCGTGTGTCCAATTCTGTTAGGTTCAGGAGATGGTTCTGTGATAGTAGATTGGCGGTTGGGATCAGATCAGCCATGATCTTGTTGAATGGCGGAGCAGGCTCGAGGGGCCGATTGGCCGACTCCTGCTCCTATTTCTTATGTTCTTATGTTCTTATCAGGCATCCTGCTGGCATCTCTAAGTGTGACTGTCAAGTGTTGCTGAATTATGGAGAGTTTTGCAATACTGGTCTGATCTGTGTGCATCAGAGGTGCCTTTATACTTACCTCGAGTTTTGGGAGACCCAAAACCAACCTCTGCATATCACTCTTCCATGGTTGTACACTATTCTATAGCTCCCTTGAAGACTGATATGAAAACTGGGGACTCTGCCCTCTGTGCATGCCTAAAGGAGAATAAAGGCCCTGGACAGTGCAACAATTTGATTCCTTTGCTGTTCTTCAGTTTAAAATCTGCAATTTCAAAACAAAAATCAGTGCACAGGCTGGGAACAGGTGCTAAACTAATCCAGTGGGTTACACGTGCTTGCACCATTGCCCAATTTTACATCGCAATGCAATCCTACTGATGTGCTGAACCGGTTCAGTGTGTTGAGAAGGCCAAGGAGGGAGGCAGATTGTCTTTTAATCTGTTCTTGGGTTGTGATCAATGCCAGCAAGGCCGTTTTTATTGCCTGTCCCTTGTTGCCCTGAGAAGCTGATGGTGTGCCTCCCCCTTGAACCGCTGAGATCCTTGTAGTGATGGTGCTCCCATGATACTGTTAGGTAGGCCGTCCAATAGTTTTACTATTATTGCATGCTGCAGCAAATGATTTATAACAGGGTGGCTTGCTATGCCAATTCGGAGGGCATTAAGAGTCAACTACGTAATGTGGGACTGGTTTTGGAGACCCACAAAGAAGTGTCTCTTCCTGCCGCTGACAGAATAAATTAGGCCGGGTAGTTAATATTTCCAAGTGTAGTTGATGGTGGGAGAATTGCATATTTGCCATCAGCTGTGCTTTAGTAGCCTAAAACACCACAGGACCTGGCTAACTCCGCCCCCTGTTCTAACTCATTGCACCGTCCAACCCACCCACCCACCTTTCCATTTAATAACTGGGACTTCCCGGAACTTGTTTCTGCTCAAGATGTTTATTTGTTGCAAACGGGCAAAGAACCAATGCCATCAACGTGAATTGTCATCCTTGCAAAGTGATACTTCAAACCACAAACCGATCAGGTCTAACACCAAAGAGAGCTTCAGCAATCGCCTGTTAATCCTGCTTTAGTATGTCGACATCGGAAAATCTTTCTTCACCTATAGAAATCCACCTGTTTCACAAATACATGGTTACAAAGTTAAACTCGGTAACAAAACAGTACCAGAGCCTTTGACTCCCCTGAGGCCAAAGAGCTGTTCGCAGCAAAGATGTGTTTTTTTATTCCTGACAAAGTGCCACTAAAAGATGGTGAGAGAACAGCTTGGAGGCAAACGGCAGACAGTGATGTATTAGTTTGTTCCACACAGGTGTTGGAAGGCTCAAGTTAAGAGAACTGTAAGTTCTCTTTTCTTTCCAACAGCACAGAGGAGAAAGCAACAACTCCAGATCTCGTCGGATGGTATGTGAGATTAAACCAATTGCTACTCGCAGGCTTGACGTGAAGCCTTGAAATGTGCTTTTAGTACCTGTGGAAGAACATGGAACAAACTCACAATTGAAAGAAGCTCAAAAAAAAAACCCCAAACTAAAAGCATTTTACCGTTTGACTCTTGCTTCATTTGGATCCCCACATTTACAATGTTAAAACTGGCTCCCTTATCCTAACCGCAGAATGGTATACGCACGTTGCCACAAGTTTATGTTTGCACCATCAGGGTAAGGGGGGTGTAGTTTTAGCAGTATAGACACAGGGAGCTGGCATGTGAGCTTTGCTCTCCCTTCATCTGAACTGAGCAGGCACCAAATACCTTTGGTGTTAGGTGCCTTTAGAAGGATGCATTACAAGAGCTGGTCGCAGTGAAAGTTGCCTTAAACTGTGAAGTTGAAATGGGGGCAGCGTAACTACTTCCCCAGAAATGTTAGAATATAGTCATGCTCTCCTCATCTTGCAACAATTTGTTGGCCACCTTTATGATAATAAGCTGTAAAAGGGATGGGGGAAAGCTATAAGTAAGCAAGTAAAATATACACAGGTGTGAAGGGATTAAAGGTTTTATTAGGTTATTCACACGTTGATATATTAATCAGTCCAATAATAGGCAAATTCAAACCTAGACTGAGTATGAAAAGCTTAGGAAGGAGGAAGGCTTTGTAGGCCCAGTCATAATTTTTATAGTACTGAAGAAAAATCTGGAACTCAGCCATTATAACGGACCCCCTCCCTCCCACCCATCCCTGCCCTTAGATTGGCAGGGAGCAGAGACATGCATAGTACCAGAGCGCTATGGACACACTTGTCTGCCACAGTAACTCCACATCCCTACAAACAACATGGATACCCCAACCACCTGTGCTTCTGCTTTAGAAGAAAACAATGACAATTTTTACCCTCTGAATGTTCCTTGAATGAGAATTCAGAATCTGAATCTTCTATCCATTTATCTTTCCAGCTAGTGTAAGAACCATCATCCCTATTATACAGATGTGGTCACAATGAATATTCTGGTGTTTCACTGGCATCCAAAATTACAGTTTAGTGCTTCCAATATCAGCATGACGCCAGTGCAGCGCTGAGGGAGTGCTGCACTGTCGGAGGTGCCATCTTTCGGATGAGATGTTAAACTGAGGCCCCGTCTGTCCTCTCAGGTGGATGTAAAAGATCCCATGGCACTATTTCGAAGAAGAGCAGGGGAATTCTCCCTGGTGTCCTGGTCAATATTTATCCCTCAACCAGCATCACTAAAAAAGCAAATTATCTGCTCATTATCACATTGCTGCTTGTGGGAGCTTGCTGTGCGCAAATTGGCTGCCGCGTTTCCTACATTACAACAGTGACTCCACTTCAAAAAGTACTTCATCAGCTGTAAAGCGCTTTGGGACGTCCGGTGGTCGTGAAAGGCGCTGTATAAATGCAAGTCTTTCTTTTCTATGACAGTGACCTTTACCTGCAACCAGTGGTCCTGCAGCAATGCTGCATCAATGTCCCATGTATATCAACATGTCTCCCAACATTTCTGCAATGAATCTCTATCTTGTCAGAGATAGCCTGGACTTAGTTACTGTGCCCAAATGGTGCAATGATGTGGATGGCACAAGCGGTTTAAGCTTCAATTACATATGTATCCACAATTTTATCAATTTAATTTCAGGCTGGTTCCCCCCTTCCCAGCAAGAATCAAAAGTTGATCTCTCTTCCGATGAGAGGAGAGATTGAGGGTAATAGAGATGTTAATAGTATAGTTGATTTTTTTTTCAAGCAAGGTTGGGGTAGGAGCTGAAACGTGGATTTTCCTGAATGGTGGGATCATTACTGAAAGTGTGGTGAGGCAGGGTCTCACTCGTCACTGGCGGCGGGCCTGTTTGGGGGTGGGAAATAGCATGGTGCTGCAGGCTTTAATGACTGCAGCATCTGACAGGACCAGGTTTCATCAAAAGACCTCTTTGATGCAAACTGGTGGGCTCGTTGCTTGGAAAGCGTTTGTTGTAAGGCACGGAGCAGATGCAGAGGTTAAAACGCATTACCTCATGAGCACTGATGACAAGCTGTCCAAGTGCATCACCACAGTGAGGGCGAGGTGGTTGTGATGTTAAAATGCTCCTGTAAGAGGGTGGGAACCGGTGAAAGGTGCTGCTTGGCACTGATAGGTGGAGAGCCCTAAGGAGAGCAGGAGCACTGAAGAGGAAGATGGTGACCAGGGCTAAATCCACTCTTAAGCCTCAAAAAGCTTAATGACCTTAGCAAGCCAGGCAAGGTAAGAGGAGCCATCTACGCATTCCAAGAATGCATTGTACTAACAATGTCAGCCACTCACAACCACTGCGCCCTCACTGTATTGTTGTACTTGAAAAGCTTGTCATCAATGCCCAGGAGGAAGTGCAGTTCCCTTTGCACTTCCAACCTTTACCTGGAAGTTCCTTCACTGGCACCCTTATATGTAATCAACCCACTGCTTACATGGAGTGGAGCTAATTTACAGAACAAACAGGAAACTGTTCAACCTCCGTCGCCTCCAGTCCAGATCCAAGGTCATCCCATCCTCTGTCGTCAAATTACAGTATGCAGACGACACTTGCGTCTGCGCACACTCGGAGGTCGAACTCCAAACCATCATTAACACCTTCACCGACGCGTACGAGAGCATGGACCTTACACTAAACATCTGTAAGACAAAGGTCCTCTACCAACCTGCCCCCGCCACACAGTACTGCCCCCCGATTATCAAAATCCATGACAAGGCCTTGGACAACGTGGACCACTTTCCATACCTCGGGAGTCTACTGTCAACAAGGGCAGACGTCGATGACGAAGTCCAACACCGCCTTCAGTGTGCTAGTGCAGCCTTCAGTCCCCTGAGAAAGAGAGTGTTTGAAGACCAGGACCTCAAACCCGGCACCAAGCTCATGGTCTACAGAGCAGTAGTAATACCCGCTCTCCTGTATGCCTCAGAGACATGAACCATGTACAGCAGGCACCTCAAAGCACTGGAGAGGTACCACCAACGCTGCCTCCGCAAGATCCTGCAAATCCATTGGCAGGATAGGCGCACCAACGTCAGTGTTCTTGCTCAGGCCAACATCCCCAGCATCGAAACTTTGACCACGCTCGATCAGCTCTGATGGACGGGTCACATCGTCCGCATGCCCGATACGAGACTCCCAAAACACGCGCTCTACTCGGAGCTCCGACACGGCAAGAGAACCCCAGGTGGCAGAGGAAACGCTTCAAGGACACTCTCAAAGCCTCCTTGAAAAAGTGCAATATCCCCACTGACACCTGGGAATCCCTGGCCCAAGACCGCACAAAGTGGAAGAGAAGCATCCGGGAAGGCACCGAATACCTTGAGTCTCTTTGCCGGGAGCAAGCAGAAGCCAAGCGCAAGCAGCACAAGGAGCGCACATCAACCCAAGCACCCCACCCACTCACTCCTTCAACCACCGTCTTCCCCACCTGTGACAGAGACTGTAGGTCCTGCATTGGACTCATCAGTCACCTGAGAACTCATTTTTACTGTGGAAGCAAGTCATCCTCGGTTCCGGGGGACTGCCTAAGAAGAAGACATGGGATATAATTACTTGTTGGACTCACCAGCCAGGTCACTTGGGCTTTACTGCATCTCATGGGTACCGAAGCTAAATTGCCTTTCTTTTCCTAGAACAATACAGCCTTTTCCTAGAATAGTTCAGGTCCCACTCCAGGGACTTGAGCACATAAATCTAAGCTGACACTCCAGTGCAGTGCTGAGGGAATGCTGCACTGTCGGAGGTGCCGTCTTTTAGATGAGACATTAAACCGAGGCCCCGTCTGCTCTCTCAGGTGGACTTAAAAGATCCCACGGCGACTATTTCGAAGAAGAGCAGGGGAGTTCTCCTCGGTGTCCTAGCCAATATTTATCCCTCAATCAACATAACAAAAAAAAAAGATTATCATGTCATTATCAAATTGCTGTTTGTGGGAGCTTGCTGTGCGCAAATTAGCTGCCACGTTTCCCATATTACAACAGTGACTACACTTCAAAAGTACTTCATTGGTTGTAAAGCACTTTGAGACGTCCGGTGGCCGTGAAAGGCGCTATATAAATGCAAGTTTTTCTTTCTTTCTTTCTTCAATAACAGCCGAGGGAAATTGGCAATAGGTGGTGGACCCCCATAAGTTTTACCTATCATTTCCTATGAGGAAGAAGTTTTGGAGCGTCGGGGGAAGAAGGCAGTCGAAAGAGTCAGAGTCGGGGAAGTAAGAAGACAGGTGCCAGCTGCAGCTCCCTGATGATATTCTGCTTCTCTTTATTGTTAGCCTTTTGTATTCCAGATTACCTTTCAGCAAGCGAGATCGTGAAGCCCTGATGTCACGCCTTCTCTTAAATGTTCCCTGTTCACCAGCAGCCTATTCAAAACTCTCTTATTTTATTCCCCAAGATGTGCCTGAGGCTGAGGAAGCAGAGGAAGAAGATGAAGAACCAGGCCCGTCTCTTTCTCACTCTGCCAACACTTCACTGTTTGTACTTTCAATTATCCTTCCCTCCAAAAGCACCATACATCCAAGAGATTTTAAGGAGTATGCCAGAATGCTCTACACAGAGAGACCCACAGATGGTAAGTGGGTAGGAGAGTTTGGGACATGAACAGGAGGACAGTGCTGACCAGAGGGTTAGGAAATGTTCTCTGTCAATTTGCGAGCCTTGGAACGCATATTTCAGGAGTGCTACTTTTAATAGAAGAATGCTTGCAGTGAATTAACCATATTTGCAGGCACTGGAGCTGGCATCTGACACTGTGATGATGGGCCAATAGGAGGAGTCCATTACCTGCTTCTGGCACCCTGAAAGATGACTTTGCAAAATTGGCAATACACCTTGGAGTGTGTGATAGCTCCAGAGGCATTTAGGGTGGGGTTTCGAAAGCTGAGGCACTTCTGCCAGGAATGCTCAAACGGCTGCCACAGAGGCCTGGAATGCCAGATTAATGTGAGGTGTCTCTTTCAGCATCCAAGAGTTTGGGCGTGGGACACAATTCGCTAAGATTCATTGGCACCAGTAGCCTTGCTTTCCTGCAGAGCAGTGGCCACGTAGAGCCAGTGCCCTTCATTTTCACAGCTGAAGCAGGAAGAGTAACAATTAAACATTAACTACCCAAATCACGGGCAGTGGGGAAGAATCCGACCAGAAATAGATGTAGTGGAAACTAAACCGTGGCGATATATTATGCTGGCTGGGGATTGTCATTTGGGTTTTTTGTTAGTGGAGGGAAATGAAACACTTTCCAATTAGGCAGCTTTATTGATCATAGAATCATAGAATAGTACAGCACAGAAGGAGGCCATTCGGCCCATCGAGTCTGTGCCGGCTCTTTCGAAGAGCAATCCAGTTAGTCCCACTCCCCCGCTCTCTCCCCATAGCCCTGCAATTTTTTCTCCTTCAAGTATTTATCCAATTCCCTTTTGAAAGCTACTATTGAATCTGTATCCACCACCCAATCATTCCAGATCCTAACCACTTGTTGCGTATTAAAGTATTTCCTCAGGTCGCCTCTGGTTCTTTTGCCAATCGCCTTAAATCTGTGCCCTCTCGATATAGACCCTTCAGCCATTGGAAACAGTTTCTCTTTATTTGCTATATCTAAATCCTTCGTGATTTTAAACACCGCTGTCAAATCTCCTCTTAGCCTTCTCTGCTTCAAGGAGAACAACCCCAGCTTCTCTCTAGCCTATCCACGTATTATTTAGATACACTATGAACAGCAGTCGCCCTAGCAATAGTGCTTGTAACACTAATGGCCCCTTGTCATGACATCATCCACAGCCACCCTTTCCGTTCTCTGGTTTGGCCAATATTCATTCTACCCCAGAAGCTTGCCTCCTATTCCATGCCTTTCCACCTTGTGGACTACCTGCTTATGTATCACGATATCAAAAGCCTTGCTAAAATCTAAATATATCACACCCACTGAGTTCATGGACTTCTCAGATGAATACACGTGCCAAAAGAAAAAGTAGGTTACACTCTACCTAAGCAATCCAAATTTTTGCTGCGCAAATGTTTAGCCAGTAATGATTTCCTGGTCGATGAGCAGAAGTGAAATGGAAACAATTACAATTGAACGGCTTAAATGTGAAAAATCACTTGGCTTACACAAAATTGGAAATAATTAAAGCACTGCAGTGAGGGTGAATGAACACTACAACGAAACACTCGGTCTACTCCATTTACCTCTGGAACCTGGGATTAAATCCACCCCAGGCGGGCTGGATGACGGTCACTTCTTCTTGACAGCCATAAATGATCAGATTCTCAATTCTCAATTTAATTTTTCAGCGTTTTATGATCGTAGGTTTTACAGTTGAAATATAAATAATATAAATCCAACTAACGTAGCGATCCAACAGCTTATTGATGAAGTGAGATTGTTAAAGAAGCCAAGCTTATTATGTCATGTTGACAGGCACAAATTATTGTCTGCCTGAATAGGAACTTTGCATGAATAGAGGAAACTTGTTATTCACCTGTCCAAATGATCACATCACCATCACTGTCCCATCCAGGTAATTTAAGCTCTTACTGAACAGAGCATGGACAAGTCTAATTTGCCTTAATTTGCCCCCAGTCTCTTCCACTTCCAGTCCTGCAATTACCATAATCAGACAGTCTGAGGATGGGTCAGCAGTCAGTGGCCATTTGGCTGGAGCAGAGAATAGAACAAGGGGTCCATTGCATCACACACAGAGGCCAGTGGACAATGCTAATCACCATGGTGACAGGAGCGTCTGCCACAGGACAGCAGAAGTGCGCAGCTGTGTTGATAGACATGGTGCCAACAATTGTTCCTATAATTTCTTTCTCTCAGAAAAATTGTTCCCTTTGCCATTTGTCAGCACTTATTGACCAAGGATTAACCCTTGAAATGATGAGTGAAGTAAATACAATCTTATTTCCTTTGTCAAGAAAGATATGTGGCCAAGCTTAAATGTTCTTTAATGAAATGAGAGTCCCGCAGGCTAAACGTAGAGGAAACCTGGGAGCTGGAAACATCATACTTTTGAAAATGGCACTGCATTTTGAAGAGTCATACAGTTTCTGCAGTTTGCTGTTGGTCTTTCAAGCTTTGTAAGTGATCTTGCAATACTGCCGAACCTGCTGCAGACTGTGTTAAAGGCTTGATCTTGTCTGCTGACCAGATTGCAATTGACAGCTCTCTGCTGGTGTTATCCCAAGGGCTGAGACTATATCATGTCATCATATACATGTATGCAATTGGGACACATGCACTACGCATGACATTACTCAGATGGCATCACCATAATCAGCAGCAACCTTTTTTCAAAGCCATTTTGCAGTTACAAATGCCCTTTACAGACAAGGGGAGAGACATCCATGCTCAAAAAATTCATTGCTGGCATCATAATTTTCAGATGTCAAGGAACTGATCTCTAGTCAAAGGACTAGACCACCACAAATGGGGATGGCTTGGCTTTTCTCAAAACGTGTGATATTGGCCTGAAAATTAGACCTAATACGCGAGAGTATGGCACTGTGTACTCTCGCGTTTTAGGTCTCCAATTGCCGGTTTTCAGCATGCACTGCGTATGCGCGGGAAACCGGCACTTCGTGAACTCAAAAGGGGGCGGTTCCTAAGTGAACCGCGTGCGCGCTACAGGCTGCGCGCACGCAGTGCACTTAGTGCTTTGAACGCGCAGGTAAGCATGGAAGATTTTACACATAAAGAAAGGAGGCGTAAGGCCCTCTTTAAACAAGGTAAGTAGTTAATTAAGTATTATTTTAAAGTTTTTTCAACAGGTTTATCTTTTTTAGAGACTTTAAAGAAAGGTAAGTTTATTTTTATAACTTTTAAAAAGATTTTAAATTTTTTTAAAAATTAAAATTTTTGTTTAAAGTGGTTAATTTATTTAAATATAGTGATTTTATTAATGTGATGGTTTTTTTTTAAATTTAATTGAGGTTTAGCTGTTCTTTTGGGGGTAAGTTGTATTCATAGCTTTGACAGTTCTCCTGTCAAAACTATGAATGAAAGATGGTGTGCTGCCATTGGCTCTAACTGAATCACGTGATCCCACAGCTCGCACGAACTAACTGCGTCTGTGGGTCACGCACACACTGCACAGCTGCAGCCTTGAAACTAAAGTTCGTGTGAGCCCGGAGGGAAAAGGTAGGCGCGCAGTGAGATATCGCGGGGAAGCCTTACGCCCGCAGGAAAGCTCCGTGTTTAATTTCTGGGCCATTATCCTTATGCTAGCGGGCCTTCGTAGTGCGGTACGTCCCTCGTTCTTTCTCTTCACTTTTTTTGCAACTTAAGTTTTGTTTTGTTTTGGGGATTTCCTTGTTTGCATCCCAAATGGTCCATCGGACCTGTCTAGGGCGCGTTTAATAACGATTACAATCATTGCGCATTTCAAATTTCTGCTGATTTGCAGCTTGGGGAGCAGTAACGAGAATAATGTCTTTGTGTCCTTTATATGAAATAATTTTCAAAAGGACACACAAGTTCAAGGAGGTCTGGAAGTGTACTGAATGGGCCTAACTGTGAATTTGCATAGCACTCTATGTGCCTGTATTTCCATGTCAATCAAATCCCAGGGGACACAAGTTAAAAATTAGCAGGGTTAGGGTAAGAGCAGCAGTCAGGTTGAATATATTCACCCAAAGGGTGATTAGGCTATGGAATAAATTACCATTGAAAGACTTTGAAGTGGACAGTGTAAGTGGGCACAGCGACAATTTTATATATTTCTGGGGAGAAAAGGGGTTGAGGAATATGATGATAAGGTGGGCACTCGCTATTGATCCATCATGATCTATGATAAAGTGCCGGGTTTGAGCCTAATGACTTTTTCCTGTTTCTAAATATTTTTATGTTCCAATCATCTGAATATTTTTAAAGGTTTAGGTTGGTTATGGTTTGCTTCAGGTAGTATCGCTCGACACAATCTAATGAGAAGACATGGAGCTTTTAGTAGTCCAGTGATTGTTTCAGCATGAAGTGAAATGGGGCAGGGAAATTATTTCTATGTGCATGCCTTTGGGTTTATTATTTTCATTAGATAACTTTTATTAACCTAATGTAAGCAAAATCTTGCCTCTGCAAGATCCTGCAAATCCATTGGCAGGATAGGCGCACCAATGTCAGTGTTCTCGCTCAGGTCAACATCCCCAGCATCGAAGCTTTGACCACGCTCGATCAGCTCCGATGGACGGGCCACATCGTCCGCATGCCCAATACCAGACTCCCAAAACAAGCGCTCTACTCGGAGCTCCGACACAGCAAGAGAGCCCCAGGTGGGCAGAGGAAACACTTCAAGGACAGCCTCAAAGCCTCCTTGAAAAAGTGCAACATCCCCACCGACACCTGGGAATCCCTGGCCCAAGACCGCACAAAGTGGAGGAGAAGCATCCGGGAAGGCGCCGAACACCTCGAGTCTCTTCGCCGGGAGCAAGCGGAAGCCAAGCGCAAGCAGCGCAAGGAGCGCACGTCAACCCAAGCACCCCACCCCACCCGCCCCTTCAACCACCGTCTGCCCCACTTGTGACAGAGACTGTAGGTCCCGCATTGGACTCATCAGTCACCTGAGAACTCATTTTTAATGTGGAAGCAAGTCATCCTCGGTTCCGAGGGACTGCCTAAGAAGAAGAAGAAGAAGAAAAATAATAATAATCAACTTCCCAAAGTCTTAGTAGGGAAATGCGGATTGATTCTAGGACCAATTGGTTGGGTACTTAGTTATGCAGAACAATTGGTCCTAGAATCAATCCATTGACTGTGCTGAGCTGACCGATCTCAACCAGCACATCACTTTGAGCATGGCCATTGACCTCAGAGCCACTGGATTTGGGAGTGGAAGAATCAGGCAGGGTTCCCAGTTTTGATCCAGAGAACCTTGCTGGATCAATGCCTTTATCTGTGGAGGTTGGGTGAGGACAGGATCAGTCAGGGCTGCGATGCTCACTCCCATCCACTGGCAGCCACTGTCTCAGCTCACCTATACAGAATGGGTAACCGGGTGTGGTTCCAGCGGTTTGCTAGCACCTGTGAAACTGTACCTTAGCAAGAGTCAACGTTTTCGGGGGGCGAGGGAGAGGAGGAAAGAAATGGGAAGCAAATAAACTGGAAGAAATCATATCAGAAATTGACTTCTTATGCTCAATAAAAAGTTGGTTCATTCAATTTTTGCCCGTGTTTAATTTCTTTTTATTCGTTCACGGGATGTGGGCGTCGTGGGCAAGGCCAGCATTTATTGCCCATCCCTAATTGCCCTTGAGAAGGTGGTGGTGAGCCACCTTCTTGAACCGCTGCAGTCCGTGTGCTGAAGGTGCTCCCACAGTGCTGTTACAGAGGGAGTTCCAGGATTTTGACCCAGTGACGATGAGGGAATGGCCGATATACTTCCAAGTCAGGATGGTGTGTGACTTGGAGGGGAACTTGGAGGTGGTGGTGTTCCCATGCGCCTGCTGCCCTTGTCCTTTTGGGTGGTAGAGGTCGCGGGTTTGGGAGGTGCTGTCGGGTTTGGGAGGTGCTGTCGGGTTTGGGAGGTGCTGTCGGGTTTGGGAGGTGCTGTCGGGTGTGTTTAATGACTCCAAGCAAAATTTTGAATGTCCCTGAGTTTACTTTGGCCAGGTTTGTTCGACACAAATCTGAAAATGGAACAACAGAAAACTGGCACATTGCAATGCACCTATTATAATGTCCATTTTACACCTTTAGTAACTGATATAAATGGCCATTGTTGTGTTTATTCAGTTGTGGAGAGTGCAAAGTTCAGTCAGAATGAACCAATGAAGATTTTACAAAGGCCATTTTACAGACTCGGACATGGAGGTTCTGTTAGATAGCCTGGCCAAAAGCCATTGTGCCCAACCCAACACCCGGACGCTCACAACCTTGGCCCAATCAGTCGCAAGTCCTGCTGGTAGCTCTGGCCCACCCTGATGCAAGTTGAGCGATCTAATCCAACCAGACTCACACAGACAGGCCTCACCGAACCCGAGCTCTGCTGACAGTCCCTCACTTGTGAACTCGAAGTTAATTCATTTCATGTGAATCCGTTTTATTTATTTCGTGATCAAGAACTTTATCACCCATACACGGCCATCCTTTTCATATTAAGAATGGTTGACTAGTCAACTGGAAATTCAGCGTGTGAGCTGCCGGTGGGAGCCAGCTCACATCAGGGCTGCCAACACAAAGCGGATTAATAAAGAAGATGTGTCTGCACCCCCTACACCTGCCTTAAATCAGCCACTGATTATTTGTCAACAATATGTATTAGCTCTGCTGACAGCACTCAGATTTTGAGCATTGTTTAATTTGGGAGTTCGGAACTGTTTCCCCCCCCCCTGTTGTCGTTTGTGCAAGACTAAATGATTTTTTACCGTGACTGGCCTTTAACAAGGCTTTGACAGAATCTAACAAGCCCTTAAAAAGCCTCTGTTTGTTCAGATCGTTATTTGCCTTTTAGCTCCTATACAATGGGAGCAGGACAAGAGCAGTGTCAGAGACTGCCTATTGCGTCTGTTCCCACTTACTGGCAGTCCGACTAAACCTCTTCACTCATGTTTACCTTTCATTAAACTTTACACCCAGTGGAAAAATCTACATCTAATTCTGTTAAGGCTGTTAGCCACACCAAGTCTAAGCAGAATGATTGGATGTGTGCAGAACATGGTTAAAGTGTTTAAGTAGGATCTCCTGAAGGAGTATGAGTTTGATGATATACTGAGAGCCACAGGGCTCATATGGATCAGCCTATGATCTAATGATGAATAGTACGCAAACAAAAGCAAAGAACTTCAGAACATTTCTTAATCCACAGATAAACTTTGAGGGAAAAAAACATGTAGATGCTACTGCAGAAATACGGTTGCACTCCCCAAATGGTTAATAAAAGTAGGCGTCGTAATATTGGCAAAACTTCTAAAATCAAATTACTAGTGTTATTTTAATAACAAGAAGCATTGGCGCATTCCTGATTTAAGTGTAGAATTCGAAGATTGCATCATAGAAATAAGAACAGTAATTGAAAAACTGAATTATGAGTATTGTACAGTCAAACATTTTTACGAGGCTAACACTATGATAGGCTTCCACACCTCACCACAGCACACGTTCTGCTCGGTCCCAGAACAAAACTGATTTACAAGCAGAACATAACAGAGCACAACAGTCAATTATATTGGGATGTGGTCATGTTGTTCTCAATATCTAGTAATCAGCAGTGGTCTATATGCCATCGAAATATCCATTCATAATATTACCTTTTCTCAGGGTGAAACACAATACCCTCTTTTGTAAGAGATGTTTGAAACTGCTGCTTATATACAGGTTAGAACATGCCAGCAGATTATGAACAGTTCTCACAGACCACTTTTTTTGCTGTTGCATGCTTTAAGGGAAAGTATTCCTAAATAAATAAAAGTGCCGTTGTTTCTTTCTGCATTTCAGGCTGACTCTCCCCAGCCTTGCTTTATAAAATGATTTCTCTTCACACCACAGTTCTTTCCTTACCGAGATGTGAAGTGGGCAACCTGCTCCTACGTTTTTACCAACGCTGCCATGCAAGATGGTCACAGGTAGATGTGCGAGAGAAGCACAGCTTGACTCGAACACTGGCCCCATTCCTGAGGAGAGATACCTCACATCCACCCGCGGACTTTCCTGATGCTGCAGGCGAGTGTCAGGAACACGCTCGCGAGCGTAGAGAATCGTGGGTATGAGTGTGCAACCGGCACGCAGTCCCACATGCTCTTCTTCCTCTGTGCACCCTCACTGTGCTGAAATCGAGACACATTGCACTGTTTTCTATTCTAATTCATTCCTTGAAGGGGGCTTCAAAAATGGTTGAGCAGGTTGGGCCTATACTCATTGGAGTTTAGAAGAATGAGAGGGGATCTTATCGAAACATATAAGATGCTGAGGGGGCTCGACAAGGTAGATGCAGGGAGGATGTTTCCCCTCGTGGGGGAATCCAGAACTAGGGGGCATAGTTTCAGAATAAGGGGTCGCCCATTTAAAACGGAGATGAGGAGGAATTTCTTCTCTCAGAGGGTCGTGAATCTGTGGAATTCTCTACACCAGAGAGCTGTGGAGGCTGGGTCATTGAATATATTTAAGGTGGAGAGAGACAGATATTTGAAAGGTAAGGGAGTCAAGGGTTATGGGGAGCGGGCAGGGAAGTGGAGTTGAGGCCAAGATCAGATCAGCTATGATCTTATTGAATGGCGGAGCAGGCTCGAGGGGCCAAATGGCCGACTCCTGCTCCTATTTCTTATGTTCTTATGGGAGATTCTTTGGCCCTGATATTTAGGGAGGTGGGGAGGGTGCGGGGAAGCATGGTAGCGCAGGGTAAGGCCAGGACCGCCAAGTTCCTGCCGAATTTAACGGCAGCATCTCAATATAATTTTCTCCACCGTTTCCCGCCTAGCAGCCGGCCAAATGGATAGGCAGGCTGGCTGCCGGGTGGAAAAGCGGCGGCAGGAGGCCGCACTGGCGACGCTTGGAGATGGGGGAGGGAGTGAGAGATCGGGGCTGGAGGAGCGGAGTGGGCCATCGCTGGAGGGAGGGAGCGAGAGATCGTGGCTGGAGGAGGGGAGGTGGGCCATCGCTGGAGGGAGGGAGTGAGAGATCGTGGCTGGAGGAGGGGAGGTGGACCATCGCTGGAGGGAGGGAGCGAGAGATCGTGGCTGGAGGAGGGGAGGTGGGCCATCGCTGGAGGGAGGGAGCGAGAGATCGGGGCTGGAGGAGGGGGTGTGGGCCATCGCTGGAGGGAGGGAGCGAGAGATCGGGGCTGGAGGAGGGGAGGTGGACCATCGCTGGAGGGAGGGAGCGAGAGATCGGGGGTGGGGGGGATGGAGAGAGGCCATCGCTGGAGGGAGGGAGTGAGAGATCGGGGGTGGAGGAGGGGAGGTGGGCCATCGCAGGAGGGAGGGAGTGAGAGATCGGGGGTGGAGGAGGGGAGGTGGGCCATCGCAGGAGGGAGGGAGCGAGAGATCGGGGGTGGAGGAGGGGAGGTGGGCCATCGCTGGAGGGAGGGAGCGAGAGATCGGGGGTGGGGTGGGCGTGAGATCTACGATCGCGGTGGTGCGGGGGGGGAGAGAGAGATGCCACGATCAGGTGGCCAAAGTCTCCCTTGAGAGACCGGGGGCGGGAAGCACTCCTGCTCCTCCTGGCCCTCAATGAGAGCTGTAAAAGGCATTTACCTTCTTGAGTCGGCCGCTCCCGGCTCCCTTTCACTGCTGGGTTTCCCGAGCCCTGGGAATCCCGCACGGCAATTGTTAAATTTAAATCAGGCTCCTAATTGCCCTGTGGGAGCCTGATTTAAATATGTTAATGAGGTATCTCACCTGTCCAAGGCGAGACACTCGCACGCACGAAACCCACCGGTGTGAATGGGCCCATACGCAGCAGGTTGGGGACGTGATCCCCGTTTAACAATTTTAACTGGCCCCCCCCCCCACCCCCCGGCCCTCTCCCGCCCGTCACGCTGCGGTTAATATCCAGGCCTTTATCTCCCTCAGATTTATTCCTACAACCAACAGACTCTTAAAACCCAGGCTCAGTGTCATCTAATTGCTGCATCACCTAGGTTTCCCAATTAAAAAGAAACAATATAACTTATAGTTTATAGTGGCAAATATATTAACATTTTCATTTTAAAGTCTGATTTAATTAAAGTGGTGAAGCACTAGAACTATTCTTTACCAGATATTAACCAGCCATCCATTTACTCTAACAGCTGCTTCTGGTTCAAGAGGACTTACCACGCTCCTGACAAATATTATTGGTTGATATCTTGCACGCCATCAGATCATAAGTGGTTTTGATAGGTCTTCCCTCTACATGTATGATATGATATTTCCACTTCCCGTAACCTCTCCCTATAACTTCTCCCCTTAAGGTCTGGCAGTGATAGTGCCAATTCATATTTCATAATGAATTAACAATTCATTTTAGAATGATTACATTTTATTGATTTAAAATTGAACAATTTTCAATTGACTAAATAGCTTTTCTTTGCCAGTAGGGAGAGAATTGTCTCTACAATATTGTATTTTTCCCGAGAGGTAATTATTATGTTGTCACCATTCAGCAGTCAAAGACTATTGCTTTTAACTAGATGTCACTGCCAACAGAACACCATTCCTTCCTCAAAGCTTTATTGGCTTCAAAGGGGAGTTTTGAAACCCTCTATTTAATGTCAAAGGAGGAGTCTACAGTTCCCATTCCCTTCAACTCTTCAGTTAAGTGACAGATACCAAAAGATAATAAGGAAGGGGGGGACTGAAAGAGAAATTAAAGTCTGTGTTTTGCAAGTTCAGCCAAGCAGTCTATTTGTATTCCGGTATGCTGTGCCGCAGAAGGTAGAACATGAATCTGTGATTCCCCAAATGGCAGGCTGTCAGTCTTGGCTGTGGGATAAGTCCTAGAGCAGAGGCCTTGCTACAGCCAGAGATGGAGGAATGGAGGCTAAGGGGTGGATTTTCCTCATTGGTGGATTTACTGCTGACAGTCACGAGAAATGTTCTTCAACTCATTGTCAGCTGTGTCTCAGTGGGTAGCACACTTGCCTCTGAGTCAGAAGGTTGTGGGTTCAAGTCCTCACACCTGGGACTTGAGCACATTAAAGCTAGGCTGACACTCCAGTGCAGTGCTGAGGGAATTGCTGCACTGTCGGAGGTGCCGTCTTTCGGATGAGATGTTAAACTGAGGCCCCATCCGCTCTCTCAGGTGGATGTAAAAAATCCCATTGCACTATTTCGAAGAAGAGCAGGGGAGTTGTTCCCCAGTGTCCTGGCCAATATTTATCCCTCAACCAACATAACAAAAACAAAACAGATTATCTGATCATTATCACATTGCTGTTTGTGGGAGCTTGCTGTGTGCAAATTGGCTGCCGCGTTTCCCACATTACAACAGTGACTACACTTCAAAACGTACTTCATTGGCTGTAAAGCGCTTTGAGACATCCGGTGGTTGTGAAAGGCGCTATATAAATGCAAGTCTTTCTTTTTTCATTGGTCGAGAAGCAGCCCAATTTTCCTGAGGGCATCTTCATTACCTATTCATGCTGGACTGCAGGCCATTGGTGCCCTCTATAGACAGCCTTCCTCGGAGGTGGGGGAGAGGGTGGGGTGGGGGGTAGTGGAATCCAGCGATTCTGTAGCAGCTGAAAGGGTTCAAGCAGCCATTGATGTCTGTAACAATGTCTGGGGTTGGTGCTTCTTTATGGCACCAAGCCCACATAATTAAAGGATCTTCAGCTGAGGTGTTACTGCCTGTAATCTAGCAAAGGATGATTGAGATTTTTGGTTCTGAGGAAAGGAGGCCCACAAATGGCATTGCACAGGCCCGTTGAAAGAGATGGCCTTGGCAGTGAGTGCCACTTCACTCCCAATAAGAATGCCTTCTGAAACCTGGGGTGCATTCCTTTTGATGAGACACTGAGGGGGAGAAATTCCCCTCGAGTCAAAAATGTTTGAAAAGTTAGCGCCAGGCGGTAACCTTTTCAAACATTTGAGAAATTCCCATTTGTTGCTCCAAGAGGGAAGTGGAGCGCTGAATCAAGAGCTCCACTTGCCTCTCGGAGCACAAGAGGCGGGGAATGTCCCGATCCGGGGGCGATGTGCTCAGCAGCGCCACGTGTGGCCACATGTGGTGCTGCCGCGTTGCAGGGGCTCTTCCCTCAATTAAAGGGACGGGCCCCTACCCCACCCCAATGCGAGCTCTGCCTTTGTTTTTTGGCATCTGCTGGAGCACCAGAGTGCGGGAGTGCCGCGCGATCAGCTGACCGATCGAGGCACTCAGCCCACGTCCAGTGCTCCGAAAAATATATTTTTTTAAATCAACGATTTTTTTCATGTCGGCCGGCCACCGCGCCTTTAGATGGCGCCCCGTGAGCGGCTGGCCTCGCTGTTCACGACCCCTGCAGCAGTCGGCAACATCGCCCGGCACTGCCGTGGGGCGCGAGGGGGAATTTTTCTCCCGAGGCGCTACTGGGACGCTGCGCCCGGAGAAGTTGTCATGATCTCTGGGCGCAGAAGATCGGGGTGATTCCTGGTAGCGCCGCCGCTAATCTCCCGCGGAATTTCGCGGGAAGTGCGGTTAGCGCCTCGGGGGGCGCGAAAAACCATTTGCACCCCGTAACTATGGGAATTTTGCCCCCTGAGTGCCTTCACACTCTTCTTTCCTCTTGCGCATCCCCCATTTTCATCGCTCCACCATTGGCGGCCGTGCCTTCAGCTGCCGAGGCCCTAAGCTCTGGAATTCCTTCCCTAATTCTCTCCGCCTCTCTACCTCTCTCTCCTCCTTTAAAACAATCCTTAAAACCTACCTCTTTGACCAAGCTTTTGGTCACCTGTCCCAATATTTCCTTATGTGCCTCGATGTCCAATTTTGTTTGATAATCGCTGCTGTGAAGCGCCTTGGGACGTTTTACGATGCTAAAGATGCTATACAAATGCAAGCAGTTGTTGCTGTTGTTAGAAGGAAAACAACTCACACCAAAGTCAAGGAAGTACCACCTAAATCCTCCAAGGCTCCTGCTGCAAGACTGAAAGGCCAGACAGAAGTAGGTACCAAGGGGGAGCCACGGTGCCTTAAACCGTCAGAAGATTGTCAAATTTGTTGTCAATAAGATGCTTCTGTCTGAGGGGATATGTGCAGAATGATTTCGGAGAAGGCAAGGGAATGCTTACAAGAAGAAGTAGTAGAACGATCTGCTAATGGGATCCTTGGAAGTTGTGGTGGAGATCAGCCATGATGATTCCCAAACTCACCTCACTCTTCATTGTGTTGATAGGCTAAACAAACTAACATTGAGCACAGACTGATCTCAGATGGGGCTATAATTTGATTGCAGTCGCTCAGCGTAGGGGAGGAAAATTCACCCGGAATTCTCTCACTTGATCACCGTGCAAGGATCCCAGTTGTAATCTGGTCATTAGCACATTGCTGTTTGTGGGACCTTGCTGTGAGCAAATTGGCTGCCGCGTTTCCCACATTACAACAGTAACTCCACTTCAAAAGTACTCAATTGGCTGTAAAGCGCTTTGAGACGTCCGGTGGTCATGAAAGGCACTATGCAAATGAAGTCTTTCTTTCTTTCACATATACTTGGATGTAGGTGAGGACAAAGTTGGACACGGCTGTGAAGTTCTCCACAGTCAGACAGCCTGTGTCAACACTGACTACAAAGAATTTCCACAGTAGACATGTGGTATGCTGTTCCCTTCTGCCCTTCCTCTGGGTTCTCCATCTTTTCACGCTTGTCATTGACCGCAGTAAAGTCCACTAAAATCCCTTGGATAATAGCCAGGTCATATAGAATAAGAGCGTAATGAATTATGGACCCATCACGCTGCTATTTTCACAGATCATTTACAATTTGCCTGATCATGAACGCCACACAAATCACTCAATCTCCTGAGACAGGCAAGCAGCTTCAGGTAAAACTCCAAAACGAGATAAGTTATATGAAATTTTCACCTGGCTCCAGGTGTAAGCAAGCAAGACTCTAGACAATTAACCGAAATTTATAACCAACACCCCCAACCACCCCGCCCCCCACCACCCCCCAGCTTTGACCAGTTACATTTCACAGGTGACTCATTCATGGAATGTAACAGGCAGCAGAGATTTGGAAACATTTCTCAGGTAGAATACTGTGATTTCCCTTCAGGGAGATGGAAACAATGGAAGCATTCACTCTGTTACCAATTGTGCTACTTGTTGAGCTTGGTGCTATTGATGTTGTGCAGTCATTTGGGGATTTGGCACTCGAATCACGAGCCAGCGTTCAGAGCGTAACCTTGGTCACCTGTGGAAACAGAAGGACCATGAATACACAAAATGATCTCAGGAACAAAAGGATCTACCTAGCTGCCAAGCAGCTGGCCACCAGGCAGACTATAACTCTCAAATATTCCACTTAGGAATGATTAAGGGTGTTCGATGGAATCACCGTAGGAAAACTGGCACAAGTATTAGTGGTGATATTATGGGCTCACATATGATCCGGACATTCACAGCATGAAACACTGCTAGTTCTTAAATTGACTGAATTTATTGAAAGTACTAGAATGGAACACAAGACATGGAAAAATCTTTTAATGTTGAAAAATCTATTTTGTCCTTGTTTCTACTGCGGAGTCAAAGGGAGGCAAGATCCATGGCCTCGCCCCTCCCTATCTCTGTAACCTCCTCCAGCCCCAAGATATCTGCGCTCCTCAAATTCTGGCCTCTTGAGCATCCCCGATTTTAATCGCTCAACCATTGGCGGCCGTGCCTTCAGCTGCCAAGGCCCTAAGCTCTGGAATTCCCTGCCTAAACCTCTCCACCTCACTACCTCTCTTTCCTCCTTTAAGACGCTCCTTAAAAGCTTTTGGTCACCTGCCCTAATTTCTCCTTATGTGGCTCGGCGTCAAACTTTATTTTATAACGCTCCTGTGAAGTGCTTTGGGACATTTTACTACGTTAAAGACGCTATATCAATACAGGTTGCTGTTGCTGTTATGCTCAGGCCAGTCGTGATCTTTTGCAGTTCGCCAACAAGGCCACTGGTTAAAATTTGAAAGGTACTTGGTGGCATAAAAAATGAATGTTGGAAACACTCAAGCTGGTTGGATGTTATAGATAGCCCCATAATATTTTAAATACACTTAATTCCTTGCACAGGCCATGCAGGTATCTACTTGATAGATCAGATCTATGGCAACAGTCGGGCAACATTTTCGGAACGTGCTAGCCTCTTCAGCAACACGGCATCTGCCAATCTCGTTTGTTCCTGGCGACAGCTGGAGTTCTGGCCTGGAAATTGGATAGTACCTTGATCCCAGCGCAGCGCACGCTGCACCCACCTAATGAGGCCGGCGCCAGGGTCAGGGCAAAAATAATCCAACCGGCATCAGTACAGGTTAACTCCAGGCGCCATTTGTGGGCTCCAGAGGCCGCTCGCCAGTCACGGGGCAAGGGCGAGGGGGCGCGAGGGCAGGGGGGTGCCGCAAGATCGGCTCAGCTGTCGGCCAAGGGCCGCAGGAGAGTCATAGGGAGGAGGCATTCGGGAAGTGGGGGGGGGGGAGAGGGGGGGAGCGTGAGCGGTGGCTGGCGTTGCCCCAGAGTTTTAATGTGGTGCTGGGATGAGCATTTGGTCTGTTAAGGGGCCGAAAGCAACCGTTAGGCCCCCGACTTGCATATGCAATGGTCATAATGCCAGTTTCAGGCGCGCGCCCTGGAAGCCTACTGAGCAGCCCGATTCAATAAGGCAGGTGGCGTGTTTGCAGCGTGGAATGAGCGCACGCCCACCACTTGCCATATTGGACCCTTAAGCGCACGTTTTACGCCTGTAAAATGGGAGCGGTGTGATTGTATTTCTAGGGTTCTGCTTTAAATGCCATTCCGCGCTTTAATAACTTGGAAAATGTAATTTGGGATTGACACTTAGTACTTTCAAACTGGTCAGTGGAACTGCAGCGTATGGCACTCACAGCAACAGCACCTGGGGTTTGGGTGAACATAAAGGTATGTCACTGTGCCATAATGCACGCAGCTAGTTATCCAAGACTCGGCTGCCCGTGCCCTAACTCGCACCAAGTCCCGTTCGCCCATCTCCCCTGTGCTCGCTGGCCTACACTGGCTCCCGGTTAAGCAGCGCCTCGATTACAAAATTCTCATCCTTGTTTTCAAATCCCTCCATGGCCTCGCCCCCTCCCTATCTCTGTAATCTCCTCCAGCCCCACAACCACCCGAGATATCTGCGCTCCTCTAATTCTGCCGTCTTGAGCGTCCCTGATTATAATCGCTCAACATTTGGCGGCGGTGCCTTCTGTTGCCTAGGCCCTAAGCTCTGGAATTCCCTGCCTAAACCTCTCCGCCTCTCCTTCCAGAAATAGTAGATGCATTGCTGGTCATCTTCCAAAATTCTATAGACTCTGGAACAGTTCCCATGGATTGGAGGGTAGCTAATGTAACCCCACTATTTAAAAAAGGTGGTAGAGAGAAAATGGGGAATTATAGACCGGTAAGCCTGACATCGATAGTGGGGAAAATGCTAGAGTCCATTATAAAAGATGTAATAGCAGAGCACTTGGAAAACAGTGACAGGATTGGACAAAGTCAACATGGATTTACAAAAGGTAAATCGCGCTTGACTAATCTACTGGAATTTTTTGAGGATGTAACTGATAGAATAGATAAGGGAGAACCAGTGGATGTGGTGTATTTGGACTTTCAGAAGGCTTTCGATAAGGTCCTGCATAAGAGATTAGTGTATAAAGTTAAGGCACAAGGCATTGGGGGCAGGGTACTGACTTGGATAGAGAAATGGTTGGCAGACAGGAAGCAAAGAGTTGGAATAAACGGGTCTTTTTCCGAGTGGCAGGCAGTGACTAGTGAGGTACCGCAGGGATCGGTGCTAGGACCCCAGCTATTCACAATATATATAAATAATCTAGACGAGGGAACTAGATGTAATATCTCCAAGTTTGCAGACAACACAAAGCTGGGTGGGCATGTGTGCTGTGAGGAGGATGCAGAGAAACTCCAGTATGATTTGGACAGGTTGGGTGATTGGGCAGATGCATGGCAAATGCAGTATAATGTGGATAAATGCGAGGTTATCCACTTTGGTGGCAAAAACAGGAAGACAGATTATTATCTGAACGGCAATAGATTGGGAAAAGGGGAAGTGCAACAAGACCTGGGTGTCCTTGTGCACCAGTCGCTGAAGGTAAGCATGCAGGTGCAGCAGGCGGTTAAGAAGGCAAATGGTATGTTGGCCTTCATAGCGAGAGGATTCGAGTACAGGAGCAAGGATGTCTTGCTGCAGTTGTACAGGGCCTTGGTGAGACCACACCTTGAGTATTGTGTGAAGTTTTGGTCACCTTATCTGAGGAAGGATGTTCTTGCCATGGAGAGAGTGCAGCGAAGATTCACCAGACTGATACCTGGGATGGCAGGAATGACGTATGAGGAGAGATTGAGTCGATTAGTCTTATATTCGCTGGAGTTTAGAAGAATGAGAGGGGATCTCATTGAAACTTATAAAATTCTAACAGGACTAGACAGACTAGATGCAGGAAGTATGTTCCCGATGGCGGGGGAGTCCAGAACCAGGGGTCACAGTCTAAGGATAAGGGGTAAGCCATTTAGGACTGAGATGAGGAGGAATTTCTTCACCCAGAGAGTGGTGAACCTGTGGAATTCTCTACCACAGAAGGCAGTTGAGGCCAATTCATTAAATATATTCAAGAAGGAGTTAGATATATTTCTTAAGGCTAAAGGGATCAAGGGATATGGGGAGAAAGCAGGGACAGGGTACTGAATTTGGATGATCAGCCATGATCTCATTAAATGGCGGAACAGGCTCGAGGGGCCGAATGGCCTACTCCTGCTCCTATCTTCTATGTTTCTATGTTTCCTCCTTTAAGATGCTCCTTAAAACCTACCTCTTTGACCAAGCTTTTGGTCACCTGCCCTAATTTATCCTTATGTGGCTCGGTGTCAATTTTTTTTGTCTTAAAATACTCCTTGTGAGGCGCCTTTGGACGTTTTACTACGTTAAAGGCGCTATATAAATACAAGTTGTTGTTGTAGTATTGACACTGCATGTTATTCCTACGTTGCAACAGTGACTACACTTCATTGGCTGTAAAAGGCTTTGGGACTTGCGGAGGTTGTGAAAGGCGCTATAGAAATGCAGGTCTCTCTTTTTTCTTTATATCCAGCACCCAGAGAATGTACAGCACCGCACTACGCAGCCATAGGGCTTTGCTGCAATGACTAAACTAAGCGGAACCTTGCCTTATAAATCATTCAGTGGCGAAGTGGAGGGAAGCTTGAAATAATTCAACATTTTTAAATTGATTTATTATTGCAATATATACATCACATGAGCAACTTTTGAATATGACCTGTAACTTCTCATTCCACGACTACAATCGCCCAAGCAGTAGGTAAAAGAATATATTTAGAAATGTGTATTAATGCTTTTGATGGCATTTGCAATATCAGTTTCTATTAGCTGGTCTGATTTATTTTAAATTTATAAGAGCTTTGTGTCAAACCCTGTGAAATGAGCTCAAGTAATTCAAATACACCCAATAAATGGCATCGTAACACTTGAGCAGAATATTCCTCATTCAGAAAGCATTTTAATGCATCCCCGATCCGGTGTTTGATACGGGGAGATGGTTAATTTAATATACTTATTCAAAATATTTCATGTCACCTCTGATCAGTAGTAAAGAAACATCACTGAACTGAAGGAGCCCATTACAGGAAAGAAAGGATGCAATTTCACACTAGACATCGCATGATTTGTACAGGAAATGATGTACCGAGCCTAAATCTCCAGCACATTATTCAGCTGATCCAGTTTTGTAAGTTCCACTGGGGGTGATTTTAACTTCGGGCGAGAGTGTTAAATGACCAATATCGAAATGTCCGCCCATTGTCGGCAATGGAAAGGAAGGTCAGGCATGTTATCACCCGAAGTTAAAATTACCCCCATTCAGCATCAGTACCAACAACAACAACAACACCAACTTGTATTTATATAACGCCTTTGATGTAGTAAAGCGACATAAGGCGTTTCACAGGAGCGTGAAAAACAAAATTTGACACCGAGTCACATAAGGAGAAATTAGGGCAGGTGACCAAAAGCTTGGTGAAAGAGGTAGGGAGCATCTTAAAGGGGGAAAGAGAGGTAGAGAGGCGGAGAGGTTTAGGGATGGAATTCCAGAGCTTAGGGCCTAGACAGCTGAATCTGGCTTCTTGCACATCCCTGATTATAATCGCTCCACCATTGGCGGCCGTGCCTTCAGCTGCCTAGGCCCTAAACTCTGGAATTCCCTCCCTAAACCTCTCTGGTACCAATCCAATCTGGTATACTAGCTCTTCAGATACTGAAAGTCTTTTGCAGTCATAATACACACGTGTTTCCCACTGCATGGCACTTTCAAATAGGAGATCTGTAAATTACTAAATAGCAGATAATATTCTAAGACGGCATCAGAGGAGGTAACCAAGATCTTACAAGGAGAGCGCAACAAGAGTTGAACCTGGGCTGATCAGTGGCAGATGAAATTCAATATAGACAAATGTAAGTTATTACATATTGGAAGTACTCCATGGGTGAAAGTGATTCCCAGTAAAAAAGCAAAAAATTTTCCCAGTAAAAAAGTAAAAATTTTAAAGCTTTTCGTTTTACATACAGATGGCAGCTTTTGACACGTTAGAACCCCTGCGACTACACCTCATTGTCTCAGTTGTATCTTGCTATGTCTTTGATGTGGTACCTTCCTGGCTGACTTAATTAACTTTATCACACCTCGGCAGATAGTCAGGATGATTTAATTTAGTGGTCTGCAATTGTAAGGTACACATGCTTTGTTTTCTATCTATATATGCTTTGGCGATTCTGTATCTAATTTACTTCACCTGAGGAAGGAGCAATCGATAGCTCCGAAAGCTTGTGATTTCAAATAAAACTGTTGGACTATAACCTGGTGTTGTGCGACCTCTCGAAATAGAACTTGCCAAGGGCGAAGTTGAACGAGACCTAAGGGGTGCTAATTGTCTGATCATTAACATGTCTAAACAATGTAAGGTGGCATTAAACAAAGTGACTAGGATGCTGGACTATATTGCCAAATCAGTTGGGTTCAAATCTCCAAAGGTTATCCTAAAGCTGTACTTTGCTTTGAACAGGGCTCACTGTGAGCACTGTGAACAGTTTAAGTCACTGTGAAATATAAGGGCCATCCAGGTCCCATCACCCCTGTGCTCGCTGACCTACATTGGCTCCCATTCCGGCAATGCCTTGATTTTAAAATTCTCAACCTTGTTTTCACACCCCTCCCTATCTCTGTAACCTCCTCCAGCCCTAAAACCCTCGAGACCTCTGCGGTCCTCCAATTCTGGCCTCTTGCGCATCCCCGATTTTCATCGCTCCACCATTGGCTGCCGTGCCTTCAGCTGCCTGGGCCCTAAGCTCTGGAATTTCCTCCCTACACCTTTCCACCTCTCTACCTCTTTCTCCTCCTTTAACACGCACCTTAAAACCTACCTCTATGACCAAGCTTTTGATCACCTGTTCTACTATCTCTTTATTGGCTCAGTGTCAAATCTTTGCTGGCGTTTATGCTCCACACATCTCGGAGGCCTTCTTGTGAGATACTTACTGGGATAGCGAAAGTAAATTCAAAATAAATCTTTCAGCTGTGCCAGGGCAGCGGGACAGGAGGACACAGGTACAGAGTTGTGAAAGGCTAATTTAGGGCATCCATCAGGAGGATTTCTTTACTTACTACTTAGGCAGTCCCTCGGAACTGAGGATGACTTGCTTCCAAATTAAAAATGAGTTCTCAGGTGACTGATGAGTCCAATGCGGGACCTACAGTCTCTGTCACAGGTGGGGCAGACGGTGGTTGAAGGGGCGGGTGGGTGGGGTGCTTGGGTCGACGTGCGCTCCTTCCGCTGCCTGCGCTTGGTTTCCGCTTGTTCCCAGCGAAGAGACTCGAGGTGTTCGGCGCCTTCCCGGATGCTTCTCCTCCACTTTGTGCGGTCTTGGACCAGGGATTCCCAGGTGTCGGTGGGGATGTTGCACTTTTTCAAGGAGGCTTTGAGGGTGTCCTTGAAGCGCTTCCTCTGCCCACCTGGGGCTCTCTTGCCGTGTCGGAGCTCCGAGTAGAGAGCTTGTTTTGGGAGCCTCGTATCGGGCATGCGGACGATGTGACCCGTCCATCGGAGCTGATCGAGCGTGGTCAAAGCTTCGATCCTGGGGATGTTGACCTGAGCGAGAACACTGACGTTGGTGCGCCTATCCTGCCAATGGATGGCAGGATCTTGCGAAGGCAACGTTGGTGATACCTCTCCAGTGCTTTGAGGTGCCTGCTGTACATGGTCCATGTCTCTGAGGCATACAGCAGGGCGGGTATCACTGCTACTCTGTAGACCATGAGCTTAGTGCCGGGTTTGAGGTCCTGGTCTTCAACCACTCTCTTCCTCAGGATTTCTTTACACCAAAGGTGATCAGCAGCTAAAATGGATTGCCAACATTGGACTCAATTAAGAAACAGTTAGATGCTGCAGTGGGAAGAAGGTGGGACTGGTATCCTCAAGGGATGAGATCAAATGGGATGAAAAGGATTCTTCATCTTGTGAGTCTGAGAGACATATACAATGGCAGCCTTCTTTACAGCATACATTTCGTCAATAATACAAATACAGATTAACATCTAGGTGGTAGAGTGTCACAGTAAGAATACAAAGACAGAGCAGTACATTATGGAGAGTAAACAATGAAGAACAATTCAACCAGATTCAGAAGGATTTAAGGAACTGGGTCAATAAGTGGCAGATGCAGCTCAATGTGGACAAATGTAAAACAATTATAGTTGGAATAAGAAGCCAAATGGAGAGTGATAGGTGCTGCAGATCCATTGGCAGGATAGGCGCACCAACGTCAGTATTCTCGCTCAGGCCAACATCCCCAGCATCGAAGCTTTGACCACGCTCGATCAGCTCCGATGGACGGGTCACATTGTCCGCATGCCCGATACGAGACTCCCAAAACAAGCGCTCTACTCGGAGCTCCAGCACGGCAAGAGAGCCCCAGGTGGGCAGAGGAAATGCTTCAAGGACACCCTCAAAGCCTCCTTGAAAAAGTGCAACATCCCCACTGACACCTGGGAATCCCTGGCCCAAGAGCGCACAAAGTGGAGGAGAAGCATCCGGGAAGGCGCCGAACACCTCGAGTCTCTTCGCCGGGAGCAAGCGGAAGCCAAGCGCAGGCAGCGCAAGGAGCGCAGGCAGCGCAAGGAGCGCACGTCACACCCAAGCACCCCACCCACCCGCCCCTTCAACCACCGTCTGCCCCACCTGTGACAGAGACTGTAGGTCCCGCATTGGACTCATCAGTCACCTGAGAACTCATTTTTAATGTGGAAGCAAGTCATCCTCGGTTCCGAGGGACTGCCTAAGAAGGAGAAGGAGAAGTGGGTTAGACATTGGCACCCAGGTTCAATCTAGCCCAGATTAATGAGATGAAAGTCACCTCTGTTTGCAGTCCTACGTGAAATAAATTTGGACAGTTCCTAGCGGGCGTGGGACTACAGCATAAGAATGTTCCTAATTTGGCATAAATTGGCAATGTCAAACAGGCCTAAGAATGGTTCAAACGGAAAATGGAAAAATGCTACATTGGTAGAGTATGGGATGCTCTTCCGAGGTTGGAGCTGAGGTATGTTGTTGGGTAGATTTTTTAAAATTCGTTTATGGGATGTGGGCATCGCTGGCAAAGCCAGCATTTATTGCCCATCCCTAATTGCCCTTGAGAAGGTGTTGGTGAGCTGCCTTCTCGAACCGCTGCAGTCTATGTGGTGAAGGTACTCCCACAGTGCTGTTAGGGAGGGCGTTCCAGGATTTTGACCCAGCGACAATGAAGGATCGGCGATATACTTCCAAGTTAGGATGGTGTGTGACTTGGAGGGGAACTTGGAGGTGGTGGTGTTTCCATGTGCCTGCTGCCCTTGTCCTTCTAGGCAGAAGTGGTCGTGGGTTTGGGATGTGCTGCCGAAGAAGCCTTGGCGAGCTGCTGCAGTGCATCTTGTAGATGGTACACACTGCAGCCACGGTACGCCAATGGTGGAGGGAGTGAATGTTTAAGGTGGTGGATGGGGTGCCAATCAAGCGGGCTGCTTTGTCCTGGATGGTGTCGAGCTTCTTGAGTGTTGTTGGAGCTGCACTCATCCAGGCAAGTGGAGAGTATTCCATCACACTCCTGACTTGTGCCTTGCAGATGGTGGAAAGGCTTTGGGGAGTCAGGAGGTGAGACACTTGATGCAGAATACCCAGCCTCTGACCTGCTCTTGTTGCCACAGCACTTATATGGCTGGTCCAGTTAAGTTTCTGGTCAATGGTGACCCTCAGATTCGGTGATGGTAATGCCGTTGAATGGCAAGGGGCGGTGGTTAGACTCTCGCTTGTTGGAGATAGTCATTGCCTGGCATTTCTGTGGCGCGAATGTTACCTGCCACTTATCAGCCCAAGCCTGAACGTTGTCCAGGTCTTGTTGCATGCGGGCATGGACTGCCTCATTAAAGGAAGCTTTAATCTATATGTAGCTGTGCTATACCTGGGCTGGAAGAGCTTGCTACTGACATTGGGTTCTTGAAATGGAAATTGTTCCATTCTCCAGCACTATCACCTTGATGAGTACAAACAAATTAATGCTAAAGAATCGAAATGATCTTGAAAGAGGTCTATTGTGTTTGTGTTATCGTCAATATGAAGCCATCAGCACAATGTTTGGCTGCAGTTAAAAAGGCAAATCAGGTATTAGATTGATGCGGAGATGCGGTATTAGATTGATGCGGAGATGCGGTATTAGATTGATGCGGAGATGCGGTATTAGATTGATGCGGAGATGCGGTATTAGATTGATGCGGAGATGCGGTATTAGATTGATGCGGAGATGCGGTATTAGATTGATGCAGAGATGCGGTATTAGATTGATGCGGAGATGCGGTATTAGATTGATGCGGAGATGCGGTATTAGATTGATGCGGAGATGCGGTATTAGATTGATGCGGAGATGCGGTATTAGATTGATGCGGAGATGCGGTATTAGATTGATGCGGAGATGCGGTATTAGATTGATGCGGAGATGCGGTATTAGATTGCATCAGCCTGGGGATTAAGTACAAATCAAGAGAAAATGATAAGGTGTTGGTCAGACTCTGTCTAGAGAAATGTATACAGTTCTGGTCAACTCATTATGGGAAGTGTATTATTGCCCTTGAGAAGGTACAGAGGGAATGTGGAAATTAAAAGGACTGGGAGAGCTATAAAAATAATACAATGAAAGTAATCGAATGTGCAAAACGGGAATATGAAAAAGAAACTTGCAAGGAATATCAAAGCGAACAGCAAAAGTTTTAATAAATATACTAAAAGAAAGAGGGCTAGATCTTGACCCTGTGCGATAGTGTAAAACGGGTGATAGCCAGTCGGCAGCCCGTTTTACATCGCTCCCCATTTTTATTTCCATTGAAGTCAAATTGCAAGTACCTGACTTGTATTCCCTTGAGTTTAGAATGTTGAGGGGTGATCTAATCGAGGTGTTTAAAATGATTAAGGGATTCGATAGGGTAGGTACAGAGAAACAATTTCCTCTGGTGGGGGGAATCCAGAACAAGAGGACAAAGTCTTAAAATTTGAGCTAGGCCATTTAGGAGTAAAATCAGGAGGCACTTTTTCACACAAAGGGTAGTGGAAATCTGGACTCATGCCCCCAGAAGGCTGTGGGTGCTGGGGGACAATTGAAATTTTCAAGATTGAGATCAATAGGTATTTATTAGGTAAGGGTATCAAGGCCTACTCATGTTCCTATGTTTCTATGAGGCAAGCAACAAAGATGATTCCTGGTATCAGAAATCCAAAATTATGAGGAAAGATCATTTAAATTGCACTTTTTTTTTGTTCTTTTCCTACTTCTTAAAATGTTTACGTTCTTTGAAAAATAAATCAAGTGGCATTTGACTCCATAGTTCATAGCGAGCAAAAGCACATCGCAAATGTTTCATTTCCCATAATCGAGTCCACTTGGCTGTTTACTTATGATACAGGTGTGGCAATTGACAGCTGAATAAGTTTTAAATAAGATATACCACCTCCACAGCCCCTGAATCCCTGCAAAGGTGTCGGTGATTGCGACACCAACAAAATTGTGAAAGGTTTCTGTGCGTTGCTGAGAAAGTTGAGGGGGTCAGCCAGATTCTGACTGCAGGCCTAAGGGTGAGAAATTTAAGCTGTACGACATGGCGTCCTGCACGTGATTGAGGGGGTAGGAGGTTGATTTTGATATTTTGACATTGGGCCTCAGCAGTTTTCACACTGGGACCCAGGTAGAGTGACAGTGGTGGTTTCAGAGGTTAGAGGGAGACAGAAAGTTGGCAGCATATTGAGATAGTATCAAGGAGTAAGGGAAGTGAGACAAGCTGTTTTAATACAACATTTGGATGCAAGTGAGAGAAGGAAAACAAGAGAGACATTGCCAGGGTGACTGGGTATATAAGAAGGCTTACAAAGTATGGCAGCGCAGTATTTATGTTTTATGCCCTTGACCTTCTTGAATCTGTCAGCTACCTGATGTTAAATGATCACCAGTCAGTGAAGGCTTGAAGGTATTCAAAAGTAACACAAGATAAAACAGTTTTCGTGGTGGCTTGAATGCCAAAAATGATTGGTCGTAGCTCATAATTCTCTGCAAAATATAAAAGGCTGTAACTAAATGGTGACTTTCTGATGAGCATCCCTGATTTTAATTGTTCAACGATTGGCGGCCGTGCCTTCAGCTGCCGAGGCCCTAAGCTCTGGAATTCCCTCCTTAAACCTCTCCGTCTCTCTACCTCTCTTTCCTCCTTTAAGACGCTCCTTAAAACCTACCTCTTTGACCCTCATCTGCCCTAATTTCTCCTTATGAGGCTCGGTGTCAAATTTTGTTTTAGAATGCCCCTGTGAAGCGCCTTGGGACGTTTTACTATGTTAAAGGCACTATATAAATGCACGCTGTTGTTGTTGTTGTAAGCCATAAGTGACGCTCACACAGGTACACCATCATCAGAATCCTAAATCTCTGTTGCAGCTTTTAAACAAGTTCCCAAATATTGAGGGTGGAATTCTCCTTCATGATGCTGCCCAATTTTGGCAGGGTTTGCAACAGAGAATGTTGGACAATTTGGGCCTACCGTTGCTTGACTACCCTGACCAGAATTTCCCTTAGCAGTGGTGGTGGATTAGGTTAGGGGGAGCTGGGATTGGGTCCCCGACAAATTCCCCTCCTTTCCGCCCCAGTTACCACCGCTTCCCAAGACTGCCATGTGGATAGCGGCGGTAGGTCCTGGGATGCGGTGGCAAAGGTCCAAAGTCCCTGCAGTGTAGGGAGAAAGCCTACCTCCAATCAGCCTCAGACACTTACCTGCTCAAGGCCCCAGTCTTCGCCAGAGCCTTCAGTGGGAGCCTTTCTTCTAATTCCCTTAGCAGAGAGGGGGCATAGATTGAAAGTAATTGGTAAAAGGATTAGAGGGGAGTTGAGGAGAACTTTTTTCACCCAGAGGGTGGTGGGGGTCTGGAACTCACTGTCTGAAAGGGTGGTAGAAGCAGAAACCCTCATCACATTTAAAAAGTACTTGGATATGCACTTGAAGTGCCGTAACCTACAAGGCTACGGACCTAGAACTGGAAAGTGGGATTAGGCTGGATAGCTCTTTTTCGGCCGGCACAGACATGATGGGCCAAATGGCCTCCTTCTTTGTCATAAATTTCCATGATTCTATAAATATTCAAGGTGCTTCTGCCTCTTTAAAGTCTCTCGTCACCTCTTCTGGTGCTGCAGCGGCTCATACTGACGGGCTCCCAGTTGACGATGGGAATCAGTCCGGGAGCCTCTGTCCCTAATCAATGAGCGCCAGGAAAGTGGATTAGGCTGTGGAGAATACCGAAGTCCCCTCCCGCCCCGCCAAAACTCAGTACTGAAGAGAAGAATCCCCCTATAATTCTTTTATGAAGTTCATATAACAATACATTTTGCAATGTGAACAAGCATTGGTTGACTGACGTACTCCGCATTTAAAAGTTCCCTTTTCAAACTCCCCCTTTGTCTTGCCACAGTTAATAACAGCCGTTAAAATTTCTGTATCAAATAACAGGAAGGAGACCGATACAATCTTTGCAACAATAATACTTGCTTAGAAACATAAAAAGCATGAAACAAATGAAGGCCATTTAACCCATCAAGCCCATTCCTTCTTTAGCCTGAGTACAATCGGCTCCACCATGGCCTTTTCCTAACCTATTTAATCTCCTGAGGCAAGGTTTTCCCCTGCCAGAAACAAATTAAATTTACATCCTTACATCCTTACATCCTACATATTTAAGACTTCTGTAATATTTCACGGGAAGAAGGGGTAATCTTTGAATAATATTCTTTGCGGTGGATATTCACTGCCAAATTTTAATTATATAAAGTGACATTACTGCAGAAAAATGTCTCCAGGGGAAGAAAGGAACGGACGCTGAACATTTGAGGGCACATTAAAAGCGGTGATGAAAGGTTAGGTCAAAAACATAGGTTTTATTGAGCCTTATAAAAGCAGGATAAGAGAGAGAGGCAGGCAGAGGGTTTAGGGAAGGAGTTCCGGAGAGTAGGCTGAGATGACCCTAGGTTCTACCACCATCAGTGGTGGAGTAGGGGTGAGGAGATGCACCGAGGGCCAGCGACAGAGGATTGGAGAGCGCACAAGGGGGCCATAATGTTGCAGGAGGCTACAAAGCTAGGTTGGAGTGAGCCGGTGGAACGATTAGTAGATGAAGACAAAGATTTTAAGTTTAACGTGGTGTGCACAGGGGCTCGGCATAATATGAGGATGTATGAGAGTGGACTTAGTGTGGGTCAGACTGAGGAGGTGGAGTTTTGCATAAATTAGAGTTTATGAAGGGTGAAGTCAGAAGGCAGGCCAACAGCCCAGTGGAGAAATCTGCCGAGAGATGAATAAAGCATAGATGAAGGTGTCACCCGTGTTGGGGGTGAGACGGGGTACAGCGTTGCAATTGCAATTCTCTAACAAAGAAGGCAAGCATGTGGAGTCAAGGGGAGGAACTTGCTCTTGTATCTTAGGGTTAAGTTACCCTAAACCTTGCCTCTGTTAATCAGCACTGGCTGACTAAATGGATGGCAACAGCCAGAAAAGAAGTTTCCTGTGATCCAAGACTAAAGCCCAGGAAGGGTAAATGATCCAAGTCTTTACAAAGAGACATGATCCATGTCTTTAAAATGAGAAGCGTCAGAGATAATGGTGATATAAGCCTACTGTATATAAGTGAGGCTGCCAGTATAAAATTGGGGCACTAGTCCAAAAATAACAAACTCCAATAGCGACAAGTAAAATTTCTGATCTCTCCTTTAGCTCAATGACACCCAGGAATATTGGCACAGCTCACTATTATAATGGCCCATATTTTCCGATGCCTATGGGTGTGTACGAGCTGTGTCCTCACCCGTAGGGACATCGGAATGCTGGTTTCAGACATGCGACAGCGCATGCGCTGAAAACCGGCATTTCCGATCTGTCAAGAATCCTCTTGACAGATCGACGTCTGCCCTGGAGAAGGGCCTCTGTGGGGGGAGAGCTCCGCTTTCTGCAGAACCTCCGCCCGCTGAAAACCCTGAGAAATCTCACGCCTGATAAAAGCAGCGTAAGGCCTGCTTTTACCAGCATAAGAGTTTTAAAAAGTTTAAAAAAAAATTTTTTGTCACTCATTTATAATTTAAAAATACTTTTAAAAAGGTAAGTTTATTTTTAGCCCTGTAAAAAACTTTAATTTAATGTAATTTTAACTCATTTTAAAAATGTGATGGTTTTATTTAATGTTTTAGTGTCTTTTTTCAGTGATCCCCATTCATGTGATAGTAGATAGTAGATTGGCGGTTAGGATCAGATCAGCCATGATCTCATTGAATGGCGGAGCAGGCTCGAGGGGCCGATTGGCCTACTCCTGCTCCTATTTCTTATGTTCTTATGTTCTTATACTTTTGACGGGTCTATCTGTCAAAAGTATGAAGGGGGATTCCCTTCTTTCATTGGCTCGCCTGGCCCATGTGATCCCAGGGGCGCTTGCGAACCGCCTGCACCCCTGGGATACGTGGGCCCTGCGCATTTCGACTGTGGAGAGGCCCAGGATCGGAAGTGTCCGGACCTCGGGAGCCCTCAGGTAAGAGGCGTGGATTTTTTCCGATAGGAGGCATCCGCACGCAGGAAGCCTCCTATCGGAAATTACGGGCCATTGTGTTATTTATTGTATTTGGAGGAAATATTAATGACTGATTCGAAAAATGACTATCTATTTCTCTGTTAAAGGATATTCTTGTGACTGCATGTGAAGACACTCAGGTTGTGATGCAGATTTTCCCCATCAATCTATTATGACGCTGACTTAATATTTATGGGATGCATCCTACATGTGTTTCATTTATGGTGAAATGAAGAAGCGTATGTTTTAGAGTGTGTGTGCACATCAGACAGGTCCAGCCTGGGACCATACTTGAAAGCTGGAGATGGGATAGCAGAGGGTACAGAAGGTATCAGCATTGCGGGGTGGGGTGCCTAATTCGTGATCCTGATTAAGCAGCTCAGGACGGCGGTCTGTCCTGCCTCCCACCAGGTGTTGCAGACCTGAGTGATCACTGGCCTGTGGAGAAGGGAACATCTTTAGGGACTGGTGGCGGCAGAGGTGAAAAGCAAAGTACATAGATCCGACGGGGCCGAATGGCCTGTTTCTACGCTGTAAATTCTAGGTAATTGAGTTGCCAACTGTTAACTCATTGACGCCTCCATTCCTGAAGGGTGCTGGCTGTCAGCCAGAAGTGAACAATCTTGCAAAGGAAAAGCATTCAGTAGCCAGAGTGACTTCAAGCAAAGTCCTGTTGGTGACCAATACATGGAAGGCTGTATTGGCCCTGGCATGAGAGATTTAGGACAGAGGGCAGGAGAAACTTCTTTACACAGGGAGTTGTGAGGCTGGGGAATTCCAGGGTTAGTGATTGAGGCAGACACTGTGTCAACATTCGAGATTATATTGACTTAGGTAGATGAAGGGAAAGGGAATTAAGGGATGTGATCAGCTATTTGCTTCCATGGGGGAATCAACACCAACACTGGTTGAGCTGAATGGCCTATTTCTGTGCTGTAACTCTTTGGAGTGAAGTCAACTATTGAATATACCAGGGGAGGCCATTGAAGTAAATGGTAAAAATAGATTCAAGAGCCAATTAGAGGTTGGAAGTTCCTATATTTTTTTGATAAAATGGGCGGAACGCCTGTGTTTTGTCAAAGTTAATGAACCACTAATGAATTGTGAGGACACATGTTTTGTAACACACAAGTCCTTAAGAAAGCAGTTTTGTTAATGGAAATGAAAACGTAGCAGCCAATCATGACATAACAGCAATAACGATCCTTTAATGCTTCTGAGCGGCTAACGAGACACTTAACCAGAATAAATGCTGGGGCGTTTGTTAATCCAGGTCTGGAGTGCACATCTGTAGCAGAAAATGACACAGCACCAGCACAGAACATCAGGTTTTATTGACAAGCCCTTGCAAGTCACAGAGCAAGAACACAAGCCCTCCAGCTGAATCTGCAAACCAACACTCAGCAGAGCACCAAGCATTACCAACCCCGTTTCAAGCACGCACCGGCACAGACCAATACAGCCCTTTAGGAGAAGGAGAATGTTATGTTGAGGCACCGAGTGCTGGTGATGGTTGATTCGGACCAGCTGGCGCAGGGCAGAGCTTCAAGATGTTAAGTGCTTCTTCTGAGTGGTTTGGAGGTACTGACCCAAGAGGGTTTGTTTTCAGGTGGAGGTTGTATTGAGGAGTCACTCGTTCCCTTGCGCACAACAGTGGAAACTAGGCTGGATACATGGGGGACATCAACGCCCAGATATGTGGTGTCATCTCCCATGAGTGAAGTCATGGAGCAACATTTGCCTGCACTGATAGTGGAAGCTGCACCACAGACATTAGTCGTACGGGGTATAGGAACATCTCTCAGGTGCTGATATTTTTGTTAACCAAAGGTATTAAGGAATCTAGGGCAGGTATATGGAGTTAGGTCACAGATCAGCCATGATCTTATTAAATGAAAGAAAGAAAGACTTGCATTTCTATAGCGCCTTTCACGACCACCGGACGTCTCAAAGTGCTTTACAGCCAATGAAGTACTTTTGAAGTGGAGTCACTGTTGTAATGTGGGAAAAGCAACAGCCAATTTGTGCACAGCAAGCTCCCACAAACAGCAATGTGATAATGACCAGATAATCTGTTTTTGTTATGTTGGTTGAGGGATAAATATTTGACCAGGACACCGGGGATAACTCCCCTGCTCTTCGTCAAATAATAGTGCCACGGGATCTTTTACATTCACCTGAGAGAGCAGACGGGGCCTCGGTTTAATGTCTCATCCAAAAGACGGCACCTCCGACAGTGCAGCAACTCCCTCAGCACCACACTGGAGTGTCAGCCTAGATTTAATGTGCTCAAGTCTCTGGAGTGGGACTTGAACCCACAACCATCTGACTCAGTGGCGAGAGTATGCTACCCACTGGGCCACAGCTGACACAGCTGAATGGTGGAACAGGCTCGAGGGGCGAAACGGCCTCCTCCTATGTTCCTATGATATAGAAATTGTGGGTTCAAGCTCCCAGATACAGTCACATTCAACTTTATGACACGTTACGATTCAATATAATGCCTGTATTTTCAAACAGTGTCCATTACTGAAACCCCTGATGATGCAGGTACATTGTTCATAAAACACATTCACCTGAGACTTGCACGAGCTTACAGTTAGTAAGGTTTTAATAAAGTGAACACTTTAGCATTGGATATATGGGTGGTGGATACACATGTATTCTGGGAGTTTGTTATGTAAAGTAACAGGATTCAAATGTAAAATGATCTCATCTGCACGAACAATGCTAAGGAAATATTTATAATCTAATAAAAATGAACTTTGTATTGTTTTTGATATCAGGATATAACTCCTTCCCCATCAAACAAAATTGCAGTTTTGTTATATATGATAATTATTGGACCATAGGTGGAACTCACTATATGCTGGATAACGTTGACAGTGCATCTGAGGCCATGTGAGCGTCAACCAGGCCATCCAATAACCTGTGAGTTAAGAGCGTGAAACACTGTGAAAATACCATTCACACATATGGAATAATTGGTCAGGAATAATAAATAGGAATCAAATTATGTTTCACTGAAGGGATTCTTCACTCTCAGCCCTCCCCAGTGCAGTGCTGAGGGAGTGCTGCATGGTCAGAGGTGCCGTCTTTCGGATGAGACGTTAAACCAACGGCCTCGTCTGCTCTTTCAGGTGATGTAAAAGATCCCATGGCCACTATTTTGAAGCATTATCCCCAGTGTCCTGGCCAATATTTGTCCCTCAACCAACATCACTAAAACAGATTATCTGGTCATTATCACATTGCTGTTTGTGGGAGCTTGCTGTGCACAAATTGGCTGCCGCGTTTCCTACATTACAACAGTGACTACACTTCAAAAGTACTTAATTGGCTGTAAAGCCCTTTGGGGAATCCGGTGGTTGTGAAAGGCGCTATAGAAATGCAAGTCCTCCTTTTCTTTTTATATATATATATATCCATTTAGCGGATAGGTTTTGAGACTGGGGTCCCTGGATCCTGTGGGATACATGAACGGTCCTAGGTAGGGCGTCCCCAAGGCCATCAGGTTTCTTTCAATCTTTCACCAGATTCCTGTGTTTTCGTGCTTTAGGAAGTTATTTGTATTGGTGTCTGCATTCCAATAAAAAATGTTTTCTGCAGCGATAACACTGTTTTCCTTCTGGTAGCTGGCACCGTCTTTCAGAATATTTTAAACCCTTCTCTTGCAACATGATAGAGGTGTTTAAAATTGTGAAAGGATGGGACAATGTAGTTAGAACCAGACCATTAAATGTAAGAGATTTAGAACAGAGGGCTGGTGAAGCAGCTTTAACACAGGCAGTTGTGAGGCCTCTTGGATTGCTAGTCCTGTGGCGTTACCACTGTGCTACCCTTCCCATGCTATATAACATAGTCCTGTGAAATTGGAGGGTGGATCCTAGGTTGGCTTGGGATTTGGTTGGATTCTCGCAGACAAAGTGTAGAGGCTTTGCGTAGAGACCGGTTCCCAGTGGAGGATCAATGTTACTCTTCACAATCTATGAGAAGTCGCACAACACCAGGTTATAGTCCAACAGTTTTATTTGAAATCAGAAGCTTTCGGAGTGCTGCTTCTTCGTCAGGTGAAGTCAATCTATAGCAATGATCTGGGTGAAAGCGGTGGGGGGTACTATACAAGTTTGTGGATGAGAAAAAGTACTTGGATATGCGCTTGAAGTGCCGTAACCTACAGGGCTACGGACCAAGAGCTGGAAACTGGGATTAGGCTGGAGAGCTCTTTTTTGGCCAGCACAGACACGATGGGCCGAATGGCCTCCTTCTGTGCCATAAATGTCTATGATTCTATGTGGATTTCACTTCCAGGCTCAGCGGTTGCAAGAGAAACTATGTCAACATTCAAGATTGGAGTTGTTAGGTTAATGAAGGAAAAGGGGTTAAAGGGATATGAGAACAGAGTGGGCAAATGCAATTCGAACTATTTGCTCGTGTGGACGGTAAACACCGGCATGGACAAGCTGGGCCGAATGGCCTCTTTCCGTGTTGTTATTTCTGTAATTGGGGATTGGTGTTCCCCGCAAAGATATGTTTGCAAAACCATCGATTTAGCATTGTGCTACAGTTCAGGGCAATAGAAATAGTGCTTCATCGTTCTATAACGCCCCAAGACTTGTCAGGAAACTGCTTGCCCTTTGTGAATGATGGCCTCCACAGGTCAACTGCCGGCCAGCTACCCTAGGGTTTCTTTATGGTTTAACGATGTTCTGCAATCAGTCCATCCGACAGCTTCATGGCAGCGTATGAAGGGAAAACACTTTACTGACACATGATGGGTGAATTGAGAGGGAGGCAGGCGATTGCAGCAGCCTGCATATGGAAAATAAACAACAGTTGACAGAATAAATAGGCAACAAGCTAACTGGAGTGAAGGATGGAAGGAGAGAGAGGAAGAAACTAAAGATAAGCATTTGGGAAAAAAAGAAGCGTGTATTTTGCTCTGCGTTACATCTTTGACTATCATCAGTAAATCAAAATGTGTTATCTGTATCTAAAGCCAAATATGCTCCATATCTGAACCTGCATTTTTAATTGCAGCTGTTGCCTAGCTCGAGATAGAAGGAAATGGTTAGATTAGGAAGTAATGTACAAAAGCACCAAAACAAAAAAAATTGCAGATGTTTGCATCGAAATTAACAGGGGTAATGTGTTACCGATGTCTAGTCTATGCAAAAGAAGCTTGATGTGTTTGCCTGCCCCAATGGCTCAAAGTCTGAATATATGTCATGGTGTAGAACTTTACATTACATAGAATTTACAGCACAGAAACAGGCCATTCTGCCCAACTGGTCTGTGCTGGTGTTTATGCTCCACACCAGCCTCCTCACACCCTACTGTACGGTACGAACCAAAAAGGTCCTGGGTTTGATCCCTGGTATTTGCTGACATAGTTGATGTCAACTGGAGGTTCTATAACTTGCGTTGTAGCTTTCTTGGGAGCAACTGCCTGGATTCACTGCCTGAAAGGGCGGAGGAAGCAGATTCAATAGTAACTTTCAAAATTGGATATGTACTTGAAAAGGAAAAATTTGTCGGGCTGTGGGGAAAGAGCAGAGGGGGGGGAGTGGGACTAATTGTTTAGCTCTTTCAAAGAGCCGGCACAGGCACGATGGGCCGCATGGCCTCTTTCTGTGCTGCCTGATTCTATATGATTCTATAGCTCACTTCTGATTGTGTCTGGCGATTCTCTTCTGGAAATCGCATAGGTGTGAATGTCAGGTGAGGGTACGATCAGAATTAGCTGTAATAACCCCTACAATGCAATAGCCTTCTGAGACACTCACTGATGAGGCTCTTATATGAAGAATGGCCACTTGTTCAAGGTGCTGGTGAGCTGCTGCTCCTTATAAAGCAATATTCCAGCATGAGTCTTCACCTTCAAGAGGGGAGGGGAGGAAAAGAAAGAAAATTGTGTGGGGTCGAGTGAAGAAATTGGGTAAATTGTTGATGTAAAGCAAATTTGTATTGGTATCGACGGCAGTTGTTACGTGCTTTAATTAATGGCAGGGAAGGAGGCAGCAGAGAGCGAAAGAGATTAAAAAAAACACGTCAAGCAAATCAATCACACTCTTACAGTAGCATTGACGCTTTTGTCATTTTCTTTATTTCAAGACAAGGAAGAGCTGTTTTAAAATGTACAGCAGGGAGATGAGGCAAACCGCACAAAAACAGAAGATCGTGGGCTGCCAGGTGATGTGTGTTATTTGCAGAAGACTAGTTCCTTAAAGTTTTGGCAAAGATCCACTTAACACTCCAGTCCAAATGCCGAGCGCTTTGCGTATGGTAGCAAGCGATAGAAAGTAAATCAGATGAATTGTGAAGAATCAGGCTGGATTAAGGACCTGCACTACTTACTTCCTTTTTTCTGTAATTATTGTTGAAATCTCAATATTGCGGAGTGTCTGTAATATAAACAGAAAGGAATATTCATGAGCCCGTCACCTGTTTCTTTTCACATTAAGCTTCTTGTGTACTGAGCTTAGAGGGTTGTTTCAATGCTGATTCCCAACGCATGTGACTTGGCAGCTGGTGGAAAGCTTGCTGGACAGGCCAATTCCAGCCACGAGGAATACCTGTCCTTTACTGGATCTTCCGGGTCACAGGATTTAGCGAATCTGGGAGGTTTACGCTGGGGTTGCCCCTGTGGGTGACCCCTGCGCTTGCAACCGATGATACTAATGCCCCTTTTAACCTTCAGTGTCAGCTGTGGCTCAGTGGGTAGCACGGCTCGCCTCTGAGTCAGAAGGTTGTGGGTTCAAGTCCTACTCCAGAGACTTGAGCACAGAAAGCTAGACTGACACTGCAGTGCAGTGCTGAGGGAGTGCCGCACTGTCGGAGGTGCCGTCTTTCGGATGAGACGTTAAACCGCGTCTGCTCTCTCGGGTGGACGTAAAAGATCCCATGGCACTATTTCGAAGAAGAGCAGGGGAGTTATCCCCGGTGTCCTGGGCCAATATTTATCCCTCAATCAAGATCACTAAAACAGATTATCTGGTCATTACCACATTGCTGTTTGTGGGAGCTTGCTGTGCGCAAATTGGCTGCCGTGTTTCCCACATTACAACAGTGACCACACTTCAAAAAGTACTTCATTGGCTGTAAAGCGCTTTGGGACGTCCAGTGGTCGTGAAAGGCGCTACATAAATGCAAGTCCTGGAATACTGCATACAGTTTTGGTGTCCTTACTTAAGGAAAGACATTCTTGCTCTCGAGGCAGTGCAAAAAAGGTTCACTCGGTTAATCCCGGGGATGAGGGGGTGGTCATATGAGGAGAGGTTGGGTAGATTGGGACTCTACTCATTGGAGTTCAGAAGAATGAGAGGCGATCTTATTGAAACATATAAGATTGTGAAGGGGTTGGATCGGGTGGATGCGGGGAGGATGTTCCCGATGACGGGTGAGACGAGAACTAGGGGACATAGTCTTAGAATAAGGGGCTGCTCTTTCAAAACTGAGATGAGGAGGAACTACTTCACTCAGAGGGTGGTAGGTCCATGGAATATGCTGCCACAAAAAGCTGTAGAAGCTACAACATTAATTAAATTTAAAACAGAAATAGACAGTTTCCTGGAAGTAAAGGGCATTAAGGGTTACGGGGAGCGGGCAGGAATTTGGACATGAGTCTAGGTTCGGATCGGTCATGGCCCTGTGGGTAGTGGAGCGGGCCCAGGGACTGTGTAGCCTGATTCTGCTCCTATTTCGTGTGTACAATTCTGTTAGATGCAGGAGATGGTTCTGTGATAGATAGTAGATTGGCGGTTAGGATCAGATCAGCCATGATCTTATTGAATGGCGGAGCAGGCTCGAGGGGCCGATTGGCCTACTCCTGCTCCTATTTCTTATGTTCTTATGTTCTTATGTTCTTCATATAAAAGCAGCTTTAGGTGGCAGAGCAGCTGGGGGCAATGCCAGTGATGACTAATGCCCCACATGTCTGACTCTGGTGCCATCTAGGATCACCGATATGGCATTCTTACACTCCAGGAGTGAGACGGCTGCAGATACGGGTTTCTTGCTCCATCAACTGCCCTCGCAGGAACTGCGGGCATTGTAGAACTCAACTTGCTTTCAACGGAGATACGAGGATTGACAGGGATTGTGAGCCAGGCCTTAAAAATAGCGAGAGGCGCGGATGAAAGCAAGTTATTGAACTCAAACTATGATTGCAAGTTCAAAATTGTCAAACTCAAGCTCAATTAGAATATTTTTGCTTGGTTTCCAAGAATGTGGGATAGTCTCCATGGCAGGCAGTTATTGCTGGGCCAATTAGCCTGTTTTAAAGGGGAGCGAGTGGACATCTGGTTAAGAGCAGGATAGAAAAGTTCGGAGCCCAGTTTATAGCTATTTTAATATTGGTTTTGGTGGAGTGTTACTGCCGCTGATACCCAACACATGGGTCTCTCACAGCTGACAGAAAGCCCAGAGTAAACTGGCTGGATTTCCCACCACTGGCTCATTTTATTTTTAAGCAGGTCTCGTTGGCAGCCGGCCTCAGCTCCTGATTGTGAAGCGCCTTGGGATATTTTACGACGTTAAAGGTGCTATATAAATACGAGTTGTTGTAGTAGGAGACCCATGTGTAAGGGAGCTGCGATTCACTATTCACTCCCAATAACACCATTCTGCTATTAGATTTAGCTAACATAAAGCCTTGGTCCTGTTTGAGCTTGGTAACGATTAAGTAAGTATAACTATGCAAGTGACAACCGGAGATAGTCAAAGATAAATGGTGCTGATCCATCAAATCAAGACCAGGCAGACATTTTACATGAATGGTTTTCAATCTTTCCTGTGCGGGGATTTCCTGCGATGTTGACACACTCCCATGTAATCCTTGTTCTCATGTTTTAAAAGAGAGTGTTAATTATGCAAAAAGACTATTACAAGACTTGGAAACTGAGTTGGTACCTTCAGGTCAAGGATCCACTGTACTTTTTGACTCATTGATGCATATTTAATCTCCGCCCCTGCCTCAGCTCATCTGCTGCTGAAACCATCATCCATGCCTTTGTTACCTCTAGACTTTGTTACCTCTAGTCTTGTCCTCCCACCTTGCACCTTGTAAAGTTGAGCTCATTCAAAACTCTGCTACCCATATCCTAACTCACACCAACTCCCGTTCATACATCACCCCTGTGCTCGCTGACCTACATTGGCTCCTGCTATGGCAACGCCTCGATTTTAAAATTCTCATCCTTGCTTTCAAATCCCTCCATGGCCTCCCCCCTCTCTATCTCTGTAACCTCCTCCAGCCCTACAACCCTCCGAGATCTCCACGCTCCTCCAATTCATCCCCAATTTTCATCGCTCCACCATTGGTGGCCGTGCCTTCCGCTGCCTGGGCCCTAAGCTCTGGAATTCCCTCCCTAAACCTCTCAGTCTCTGAGGTCTCTACTTCTCTCTCCTCCTTTAAGACGCTCCTTAAAACTTACCACTTTGACCAAGCTTTTGATCACCTGTCCTAATATCTCCTTATGTGGCTTGGTGCTAACTTTTGTTTCATAATCGCTCCTGTGAAGCGCCTTGGGATGTTTTACTACATTACAGGTGCTATATAAATGCAAGTTGTGGTGGTCATTATCAATCTACAGCATGCTGCACCATTACTTGTATTGTTAGCTGCTCAGCATTTCCATGTCACTCTATTAGTGGTCAGCGGTCTGCACAGAGCGGGATTAAACGGAGTGGACTTCAACAGAATGCTTTGTCTGGGAATTTGGAAAGGGTGGGAATTTGGAGAAGAGGAGGAAGGAGTTGTTGCTTTTTGCCTACACTACTTGTAGTGTCATAGAATCATAGTCATAACGGCACAGAAGGAGGCCATTCGGCCCATCGAGTCCGTGCCGGCTCTCTGTAGAGCAATCCGGTCAGTCCCATTCCCCCGCTCCATCCCCGTAGCCCTGCAAGTTTATTTCCCTCAAGTGCCTATCCAGCCTCCCCTTGAAAACATTGAGTGTGTCCGCTTCCACCACTTCCGTTGGCAGCGAGTTCCAGGTTCTCACCACTCGCTGCGTAAAGAAGATTTTCCTCACATCCCCCTGTATCTCTTGCCCAAAACCTTAAATCTGTGTCCCCTAGTCCTTGTACCATCAACTAGTGGGAACAGCCTTTCCCCGTCTAGCCTATCCAAACCCGTCATGAACTTGTACACCTCTATCAAATCACCCCTCAACCTCCTTTGCTCTAAGGAAAACAAATCCAGCTTCTCCAACCTGTCCTTGTAGCTAAGATCCCCCATCCCCGGAACCATTCTGGTAATTCTCCTCTGCACCCTCTCAAGGGCCTTCACATCCTTCCTAAAGTGTAGTGACCAGAACTGGACGTGCTTTGTGTTACAGGTAGATATTTAATTGCAGTACCCTTAACTTAATCGAGATCAAGTAAGTAGTCAGGAAACTACACTGTAAACTAAGTTACCTAATGACAAATTTAAATTAAATTTAATAAAATAAATCAAGGTCATATAGGGATGGCAGTGCAGGTGGTGTGCCACAAATGCAGCATGTGGGAGTTTGTGGAGAGCATTGTGATCCCGGACAATCATGTTTGCAGTAAGTGCCTGCATCTTGAGGAACTTCAGCCCAGAGTTTTTGAGCTGGAGTCTGAGGTGCAGACATTGCGGGGCATCAGGGATGGGGAGAGTTACCTGGACACTTTTGATCCAGGAGGCAGTCACACCCCTTAGGTTAGGTAGTGGTACAGGTCTGGTTAGTGGTCAGGGACAGGATGGTGTGACTGCAACTCAGGCAGATAAGGGGACCACAGGTGCAGTGCTGGAGGAGCCTCAGCCTTTGCCTTTGTCCAACAGGTACGAGATTCTTGCTGCCTGTGTGGATGAGGGAAAAGCCTGCAGGCTGACCATGGCACCATGGTGCAGGAGGCCATTCAAGTGGAGGGAGTGAAAGGGAATGTAGTTGTGGAAGGGGACAGTATAGTCAAGGGGATAGATACTGTTCTCTGCAGCCGCGACCGAGAGTTCCAAAGGTTCTGTTGCCTGCCCGGTGCCAGGATTAAAGACATCTCCTCGTGGCTGGAGAAGAACTTGGAGTGGGAGGGGGAAGATCCAGTTGTCATGGTCCACGTAGGAATCAACGACATAGGTAGAACATAAAAACAGACTGTAAAAGTTTTATAGATATGTAAAAAGGAAAAGATTAGTGGAAGTAAATGTGGGTCCCTTACAGGCTGAGACAGGAGAAATTATAATGGGGAATAAGGAAATGGCAGGGAATTAAACAAATGCTTTGGGCTGGATTTTACCTGCCGAGATGAGTTGGGGCGGGACTGCTGCCTTCCGGGTTCTAGTCCCGCCCCCAGTGACGTCCGACGCACAGACGCTATTTTCCCGATTGGCCTTGTTGAGCCCGTCCTGCGGGCTTGCCGGCCAATTAAGGGAAAGCCGGTGTCAGATGACGTCAGTTGATGACGCTTCATCTGCCGGTTTTCTTAAAGGGACCTGTACCATTTATTTTTGACAGATGATTTGTCAGTCTTTGACAGCATTGAGGTGCTGTCAAACACTGACAATCACTGTACAAAGGTGAGCCCTTGAACCTAGGCTCTCCAATGACTCTCTCCTTAGGATAAAACAGATGGCAGCTGCAGGTGCGGTTACAGAAGCAGTCTGTCACTTCTCCCAATAAGGTGAGGCCACACAAACACTTCAAAGCTTGTCATCTACAGAAAAATCTAAACACATTAAGAATGACTTTCCCAACATCTCCTTACCTCTGATACTCACTAGTGACCCATTGGCTCCTTCACACCACTTCTGCAGCTGTCATCTATACGCAAACACTACAACAGACCCACAGCACGCCTCACTTACCCTGGCAGGGTTCCCCGACATCAGGAAGCCTGCAGCAGAAGTCTCAAAATGGGAAAAAGCCACTTAACTGCCTGTTAACTGCCTGTTAACAGGCAGTTAAGTGGCTATAATCCTCTACCCGCCGCTAGGAGTCGGGTTCCTGCGCAAATCGGGGACCCGACTCCCGGGAAGATTGTTTGGCGGTGGCTTGGGAGCGGGTTCGGGACCCGCTCCCATTCTTTTTGATTTTGCCAGCAGTCCCACCTCCAAACCTGCCTCCTCAGGGCTGGTAAAATCCAACCCTTTATGTCTGTCTTCACGGAAGAAGACGCAAAAAACATCCCAGAAATAGTGGAGAACCAAGAGTCTATCGAGAATGTGGAACTGAAAGAAATTAGTATTAGTAAAAAAGTAGTACTGGAGAAATTAATGGGACTGAAAGCCAATAAATCCCCTGGACCTGATGGCTTACATCCTAGGGTTTTGAAAGAGGTGGCTTTAAAGACAGTGGATGCATTGGTTGTTATTTTCAAAAATTCCATAAATTCTAGAATGGTTCCAGCGGATTGGAAGGTAGCAAATGTAACCCCACTATTTAAGAAAGGAGGGAGAGAGAAAACGTGGAACTACAGACCAGTTAGCCTGACATCAGTAGTAGGGAAAATGCTAGAATCTATTATTAAGGACGTGGTAACAGGGCACTTAGAAAATAATAATAGGATTGGGCAAAGTCATCACGGATTTATGAAAGGGAAATCGTGTTTGATAAATATGTTCGAGTTTTTTGAGGTTGTAACTGGCAGAATAGATAAGGGGGATCCAGTGGATGTGGTGTATTTGGATTTTCAGAAGGCATTCGATAAGGTGCCACACAAGAGGTTATTAAACAAAATTAGGGCTCATGGGATTGGGGGTAATATACTAGCATGGATTGAGGATTGGTTAACGGACAGAAAACAGAGAGTAGGAATAAACGGGTCATTTTCGGGTTGGCAGGCTGTAAGTAGTGGGGTACCACAAGGATCAGTGCTTGGGCCTCAGCTATTCACAATCTACATCAATGATTTGGATGAGAGGACCAAATGTAATATATCCAAGATTGCTGATGATACAAAGCTGGGTGGGAATGTAAGTTGTGAGGAGGATGTAAGGAGGCAACAAGGGGATATAGACAGGCTAAGTGAGTGGGCAAGAACATGGCAAATGGAATATAATGTGGATAAATGTGAAGTTATCCACTTTGGGAGGAAAAATAGAGAAGCAGAGTATTTTTTAAATGGTGAGAGATTGGGAAATGTTGGTGTTCAGAGGGAACTGGGTGTCCTTGTACATGAATCACTGAAAGTTAACATGCAGGTACAGCAAGCAATTAGGAAAGCAAATGGTATGTTGGCCTTTATTACAAGAGAATTTGTGTATAAGAGTAAAGACGTCTTACTGCAATTATATAGGGCCCTAGTGAGACCACACCTGGAGTATTGTGTACAGTTTTGGTCTCCTTACCTAAGGAAGGATATATTTGCCATAGAGGGAATGCAACGAAGGTTCACCAGACTGGTTCCTGGGATGGGGGGATTGTCCTATGAGGAGAGATTGAGTAGATTAGGCCTATATTCTCTAGAGTTTAGAAGAATGAGAGGTGGTCTCATTGAAACATACAAAATTCTTACAGGGCTTGACAGGGTAGATGCAGGGAGGATGTTTCCCCTGGCTGGGGAGTCTAGAACCAGGGGTCACAGTCTCAGAATAAGGGGTCGGCCATTTAGGACAGAGATGAGGAGAAATTTCTTCACTCAGAGGGTGGTGAATCTTTGGAATTCTCTACCCCAGAGGGCTGTGGAGGCTCAGTTGCTGAGTATATTCAAGACAGAGATCGATAGATTTTTGAATACTAAGGGCATCAAGGAATATGGGGATAGTGCAGGAAAGTGGAGATGAGGAAGAAGATCAGCCATGATCTTATTGAATGGCAGAGCAGGCTCGAAGGGCCAAATGGCCGACTCCTGCTCCTATTTCTTATGTTCTTATGTACTATTCCGTCGCTCTATATGTCTGTCAAGATAAAAATCTATTCAAGTATTTGTTTTTTAATGCTTCCAATTTTCTTCCCTTTTCTCCCCTCCTTTCTTGAAGGTGTTAACTCTTGCTTGGGTATGATTCCACAGGCTCCAATGACCCTTTCATACCTAATCCAAGTGGCCACTCTTACCGTATGACCCTAGGCAGGGTAGAAAAGGCAGCCCATTCAATTGCAAAGGTTATCACTGCTGAGCCCTACTCCGTTCTCACCCAACATGCTCATAGTCATAATCAATGTTCCCTTTAATTCTTTTTTTTGGGTGTGCGGCACCTTTAAGGGGCTGGGCTACCCATTCAAAATGCCGCGCATGTGTTTTTTACGATTTAAAAGCCGGTGAGCCAGCTGCGCGGGAGCTGCAGTGCGCTGTGCAGCCACGCGACCGCGCAACTTGAAAGGGACATTGGTCATGATGCTCCAGCCATCTTGAGTGTGGGGCAGGCTTGATGGACCAGTTGGTCTTTTCCTGCCCATAAATTTTGTATGTTTGTATGTAACGTCCACACAGTTCCACTTTCCACCAGGAGTTACTGCCTAGCAATCAGGAGCGGGAACCCTAGCTGAATCTTCCCTTCCTAGCCTAGAGGGCACGAATGCAAATTGTAGTGCTCAACACTGTAATTCCATTTGTCTATCCATCTACACATATTTGGGTGTATCTATCTGGTGTTTATCTATAGTTCTGTATCCATCTATCAGTTATGTGTATAGCTGATGTTATCTGTGTACAATCATTGCCAGAAAAGTGGAATGCCATACCAGTGCCTGGAATGTGGTGACAGCACTGGATAAGTGGAACGCGTGTAACACTATATTTAGAACACTATTTACAAACTGTAGCATTTTCCTGTGCTTTCTTCGGTGAATTGTGTTTGTATTGCGTTTTTATTACATGGCAAAGTGCAAGCCATCTTTTTCAAGTCTTCAATTCCTCAGTGCATCCCAGTGGAACTGAACATGGGACGCTGTGTATAACGGGCGGCCAATACGATACCGTCTGTTTTTCGCCACCGCCCCGAGACGAATTTCTCGGCCTGTGTCGACTTGGAAATGGTGCGAGCGCAGAATTTGCCTGTCATTCATTTCCCCGCAGGTCGGCATGTTCCCTGGGGATATTTTCCTAATATTTACCTACTCGCAACGTAGATGAAACTGGTCGATGAAAAAGTCGATTAGGAATCTGCCATTGGGGCTGGCTGCCTCTTTGCGCAATGTGTTTGCGCTCATGCCACTGTGGGCAGTTGTCGAGGGTAGGGCCAGACTCTTACCCACTGAAAGAGATCACTGGAAGGGGAAAGTCGGGGTTCTGTAATTGTGCGCTCGAACTGCGACCGTTTACACCCTGGTGCATCCCCTATTTTAATCGCTCCACCAATGGCGGCAGTGCCTTCAGCTGCCTGGGCCCGAAGCTCTGGAATTCCCTCCTTAAACCTCTCAACCTCTCGACCTCTCTCTCGTCCTTTAAGACGCTCCTTAAAACCTACCTCTTTGACCAAGCTTTTGGTCACCTGCCCTAATATCTCCTTATGTGACTCGGTGTCAATTTTTATTTGGTAACACTCCTGTGAAGCGCCTTGGGACGTTTTACTATGTTAAAGGCGCTGTATAAATGCAAGTTGTTGTTGTTGGTAAATTGGATATGTTCCCCTTTCACTTTCTGCATGGAAGCTGGAAGAACCTTGCCCCCCCCCCCGCCCCCCCCCCCCCACCAACAGGACTCCTTTGTCTTATTTTCCTGGAAAGCAAGAAGTAAGCACATAAGAAAATGTCGGGAGCAAAAAAAATTCCATTCATCCCAGCGAGGTGCCTCCCTGGATGGGACTGTGGGTCACTGATAGGTCGCTTCACATCAGAGTACAGCTAAGACAATGAGTCACAGGGGGTCCAACGTGTCAAATGCTGCTGTCTGCAGTTAAGCTTTTAACTTTTTTTTAAATAAAAACTGGAAAAACAGACAACGATGTCGAGTCACGTTCTGTAGCGTGACATGAACCCGAGATCCCTGTTGAGGCCGTCCTCATGGGTGCGGAATTTGGCTATCAGTTTCTGCTCGATGATTTTGCGTTGGCGTGTGTCTCGAAGGCCGCCTTGGAGAACGCTAACCCGCAGATCCGAGGCTGAATGTCCTTGACTGCTGAAGTGTTCCCTGACTGGGAGGTAACAATCCTGTCTGGCGATTGTTGCGCGGTGTCCGTTCATACGTTGTCTCAGTGTCTGCATGGTCTCGCCGATGTACCATGCCGCGGTGCATTCTTTCCTGCAACGTATGAGGTAGACAACGTTGGCCGAGTCACATGAGTATGTACCATGTACCTGGTGGGTAGTGTCCTCACGTGTGATGATGGTATCTGTGTTGATGATCTGGCATGTCTTGCAGAGGTTGCCGTGGCAGGGTTGTGTGGTGTCGTGGTCGCTGTTCTCCTGACAGCTGGGTAATTTGCTGCGAACTATGGTACTTTTGAGGTTAGGCGGCTGCTTGAAGGCGAGTAGTGGAGGCGTGGGGATGGCCTTAGCAAGGTGTTCGTCGTCATCGATAACATGTTGAAGGCTGCGAAGAACATGGCGTAGTTTCTCCGCTCCGGGGAAGTACTGGACGACGTAGGGTACTCTGTTGGTTGTGTCCCGTGTTCGCCTTCTGAGGAGGTCTATGCGATTTTTCGCTGTGGCCCGTCGGAACTGTCGATCGACGAGTCGAGCGTCATATCCCGTTCTTACGAGGGCGTCTTTCAGCGTCCGTAGGTGTCCATCGCGTTCCTCCTCGTCTGAGCAGATCCTGTGCACCTTTCATTGTTTTAAAGGCATGGCTCATGGCTCCCCTCATTCTATTCTGCCGTGAAATAGCTTTAATTGCTTGAACCTTTGGCGAGGGGAGTGCACTCAATCTCAGGCCAGCCAGCACCTGCAGCCAGGTCGGCTGTGAGCGGGGACCCAGAGGCAATAGGAACAGCAAGTTTGCCGAGGTTCAACGATGGAGGGGGGAGTGGGGCGGTCGACTGCCTGCGAACCTCCCCAGGCCATATAATGAGTACCAGTGCCTCAGTGATAACTTGTACCAGATCTAACACTCCCACTTTGTTTCAACTGAAAGAATATTAGGGAATTGCTGCACTGATTTGCATTTTAATTAACAAAGGAATGTGAAGAAATGCCGCACTAATGTATGTACTTGTACAGCACAAAATTCGTCGGGAAAATATTCTAAATGTGCAAAATATATGCAAATAAAAATATTGGCACGAAGCTGTGTAAATTCTTTGGGAATGGGCTACAAAGTACGTACTGAGACTTTAATGACAGGCAGAATATCCCAGATAATCCCATCCTGAGGGTTTGCAGCAAATTGCTGCCAATATCGTTTTGCCTCAAGTCATCACGGGCTCAATAAAAGCCCGAGCCATGTGCATACACGGAAGGAGGACTTCCCTGTCTGTGCTGGGATGGTTGGTCTCAGGTGGACCAGGCTACTACAGTTGGCCTCAGTGCCCCTGGATTAACGAGGGAGAAATTGGCCAATTGGCCAGAGGTCCTCCTCCGGATCACTATCCACGGGAACAGAACTTGGTTCAGTGGTGAAGGCAGGGGGCTGGGGGGGAGCGGGGGGTGGGGGGGGTGGAGGTTGCGGTGGAGAAGGGCGGAAGCACATTTAAAAAAAATCAAAAATACATCACCTCAGTCCTGGATATCTTCCGGCACTCAATATCTATGTTCACACATGAAGAATGACCACCATGGCGAGATGACAGAAGGTAACCAACATGCCCGAGTTAAAGGTCAATGCCTACCGGAGAGAAGAATGGGAGGGCAGAAAATTTGAAGGAAAAGACCTCCTAAGCTTCATAAAATATTTAATCAATCAATAGAGCAAGGAAATAGAGGGCTCAGGTAAATGGATAGTCAGCAGGGGTTAGACAGAGTTCCATCCTAGTGAGAGGTTCGTTATTGTTCTGTTTTGGTGTGTGTTGTGCTGTTACAGCAGCAGTTTGATGCTCTCCTGGCACTTTCATGACTCAGCAGTGCGATCGCTGTGTGCCACTTTTCCACTTGGCATTGGGTGCCAGAACCTATAGGTGTGTTGGGCTCCAGCCCCAGTTGCTTTACAGTCAGCTGTGATTGTGCCATTTCCCTCGGTCTCTGTTGACAGTCACTTTGTACCAACTCATTTGCAAGCGACTCAAAGGGCTCGATTTTGCCAAGCACGAGGAGGCGGGTTTGGAGGCGTGTGAGGTGGTAAAATCGCAAAAAATGGCGGGCGGGCCTGATCCCACCTCCATCCCGCCTCCAAGCAATTTTCCCACATGCGTGTTTTCTGGCCCCCTTTCCATCCCGCCTCCAAGAGGCGGGATAGGCCCTTAAGGCCCTTAAGAACCACTTAATTGCCTCTATTATCCCATTTTGAGAGGCCTTTCCGATTTTTAGACATTCCCCCATCCTACACGCCTCCTCTGGAACATGCCAATTAATCCTGGCGGCCTCACAATTGGATTGCTTACGAACAGCTGCAGCTCCACCATTAAAAAGGAGTTTTCACCGATGATCATTTGCAGGTGGCAGAACTTTGTTGTCTCAGGTCTGGGTGAACTTTTAGCAGGCCTACTCATTGTTGTGGAAGTTTGGAGCCTGACACCCATCTCCAGTGTGACCTCCTGGGAAACCCCTCTCCCCTCCTTGACTGAGCGCTTCCTCAACTGAGGCATATACCAGAAGCATGGCGACCATTTAATTCCTTTCCTCCTGGACATCAGATTCGTACGAAGACCAGCCACTGGCAGCAGCAGAACCATGAACAACAGCAGCACCAACAGCAGGAGCATCAACAGGAGCGCCAAGCTGCTAGCTCACCCACCTGAAGCTGCACAGGCCAGAAGGTGCCAGCGCGCGACAACATTGCTGCCCGGGATGCAAGGGACGCACTCATCTTGGCCAAATTTGGTGAGCCTGCACAATCAAACACTTTTGTCTCGCACCTTGTTACCAGAGCATCCACAATGGACAAGAACCTGCGGATTCCTATCACTCTGACCACCAGACTGACAATTGCAAGTGGCTTGACAGCACCTTGCTGCACTTCAGGGGGGCTATGAGGACCCGTTTCTGCACTTCCATGAAGGTCTGGTTTGTATGCTCAATAGCTGACCATCACTCTTCAAGAGATGTCATTCTATTCTGAACAATTACCATGTTTTCCATACCCTGGCGACTAAGCTCCTCCATGGCCGTAGCCATCCTCTCCTCTACCGTAGCCATCCTCTCCTCTACGGTAGCCAGCCTTACCACGGAGTTAGCCATCCTTTCCACGGAGGTTGCCATCCTTTCCGTGGTGATGCGTTCATGCGCCAATGCCTCCACAAAGGCTCTGCTCATGTTCACGATTGACTCCTCCATTCGCTCCACACTCTGGAGACAAAACCTGCCAGAGACTCCTGCACCTGTTCCTGGAGTTCCAGCACCGCTCTCCTTTTGGATGGACCCAGAGGCATAGGGTCGACATGCAGCTGAGCCGAGCTGGCAGAGTCCTGCGTCCTCCGACGAGGACTCTCCACTGCTGTCCCTGTCTCCACCATCTGCTGATGCTCACTTGTGAGCTGTGATACACCAGGTGCCAACACTACTCTATCTTGCGAAGGTCCCACCAAGGTGTGAGTGTCTGCGCTGGTGCTGGGTGCGCTGAATTCTGCTGACGCTGCGCCCTCAGAGGTTGCAGCTTCCTCTGAGGAGTCTGGAAGCTCAGGCTCTTCCTCCTGGACAGTGGGGACGGGGGCTTTCGATGGTCCTGTGGCAGAGTAAAGGAAAGAGTTAGAGATATGAGGTCAAGGTTACATGCACATTGAATAGTGCAGATGATCATAAGTCAATCTGTTAGAGCATCAGATTCATTATCAGTGAGTCATGCAATGTCAATGAGAGAGATGCCAAACTATTCTGTCACCAGCTTGCTGTGATGCGCCCGTCTGTCCGTCCCCCACTTGGGAATCCTCCTCGATCCCGGTGATTTCCAGGGCCGCCTCCTCCCAGGCGGTGAGCTGGGCTACTGAGGGTGGCCCTCCTCCTGTCATGGCTCTTTCCCTCTTATTGTGGGCTCTCTTTTCCTGCAATGAGGGACACAAGTGGAGTTTGAGTGAGAATGAAGGAGTGAGTGTAGAGAATCCATAGCATAGATGCTTAGAAGGAGACAAAGGACCCTCCCTGTGTGTTGTAAGTTGTCATTGCATCACAGTGATAGAGAGTGTGAGGGCTGCATGGTCGAATAGTTAAGTGAATGTGACCATAGAGGGAGAGGGAATGGGTAAGGATGCAGGGATGTAAGTGTCAAGTGGGATGTGGAGGAAGAGGTTGGTAAAGCAGAGTGCTGGTGAGGTGAGGCGATGGGGATCAGATTGAGGGTGATGGGAAAGTCATACTCACTTTTCATGAAACCTCTTCCTGCACTGCAGCCAGGTTCTGCGGCTCATTGAAATGGAGTTGACCTCCTCGGCTACTTGCAGCCACATAGCTTTAGTCTGCTGGGGAGGCTTTTTTCTCCCTGAGGAAGGAACGAGCACCTCCTTATTAGATCTTGCTCCCTGCACAAGAGCTTGGAGGGAGGGCTCATCAAAGCGAGGTGCACACTTTTGCTTGCTGGTGGACATGGTCAGTAAATGAAGTCCTTCATACAATTTCCAAAGCGTTTCCAGTCTCCAGAAGAAGCAAGGCTGCTTGCAGGCCTTATATCCAGCAGCATTGATGACGTCATCGGAGGCGACTTTCTGTATAAAAAGACTCATTGGGCCAGGGGTTCCCACACGCTGGAAAATCGCAATTTTTCAACACTTCACTTCGGAGTCGGGGTCCTGACATGAATCCCACCTGACACGCCCCAGCCCGCCCACACTGGCAAAATCGAGCCCAAAGCTTCCATAGTACCTTAAAAAGGCAACTCAACCCATCAGCAGTCTTTGGCAAGACTGAAGGTGCAGGATATTAAGAAGTGGAACACCAAGATAAAGGATAAGGAGCCCTCGGTGCAGGCATGAGCCTGCGGACAAGTGACAGAGCAGCCCAGCATCTGCCCCTCAACTCTGTTTGTTGCTGCTAGGCTTGAGCTGGTGAGACAAGGAGAGTTGACATCTTTCCACTCCACGGTGGCATCCATTATCTTTCCTACCACCAACGTTAAGATAATTGGTCTATAGTTCCCTGGACTTGTTCTACCTCACTTTTTAAATATAGGAATCACCATAGATGTCCACCAGCCCTCTGGCACTATTCCCTTTTCTAATTAATTTTTATGTATATGTAATAGTGCCTCTGCTATACCTACATGGAAACATAGAAACATAGAAGATAGGAGCAGGAGTAGGCCATTCGGCCTCTCGAGCCTGCTCCGCCATTCGATGAGATCATGGGTGATCATCCAAATTCAGTACCCTGTCCCTGCTTTCTCCCCATATCCCTTGATACCTTTAGCCTTAAGAAATATATCTAACTCCTTCTTGAATATATTTACTGACTTGGCCTCAACTGCCTTCTGTGGTAGAGAATTCCACAGGTTCACCACTCTCTGGGTGAAGAAATTCCTCCTCATCTCTGTCCTAAATGGCTTACCCCTTATCTTTAGACTGTGACCTCTTGTTCTGGACTCACCCGTCATCAGGAACATCCTTCCTGCATCCAGTCTGTCTAGCCCTGTTAGAATTTTATAAGTTTCAATGAGATCTCCTCTCATTCTTCTAAACTCCAGCGAATATAAGCCCAATCGACCCAATCTCTCCTCGTACGTCATTCCTGCCATCCCAGGTATCAGTCTGGTGAATCTTCGCTGCACACCCTCCATGGCAAGAACATACTTCCTCAGATAAGGCAACCAAAACTGCACACAATACTCAAGGTGTGGTCTCACCAAGGCCCTGTACAGCTGCAGCAAGACATCTTTGTTCCTGTACTCAAACCCTCTCGCTACGAAGGCCAACATACCATTTGCCTTCTTAACCACCTGCTGTACCTGCATGCTTACCTTCAGCGACTGGTGCACAAGGACACCCAGGTCTCGTTGCACTTCCCCTTCTCCCAATCTATTGCCGTTCAGATAATAATCTGCCTTTCTGTTTTTGCCACCAAAGTGGATAACCTCGCATTTATCCACATTATACTGCATCTGCCATGCTTCTGCCCAATCACCCAACCGGTCCAAATCATACTGGAGTTTCTCGGCATCCTCCTCGCAGCACACACGCCCACCCAGCTTTGTGTCATCTGCAAACTTGGAGATATTACATCTAGTTCCCTCGTCTAGATCATTAATATATATAATGAATAGCTGGGGTCCTAGGACCGATCCCTGCGGAACCCCACTAGTCACTGCCTGCCACTCGGAAAAAGATCTGTTTATTCCAACTCTTTGCTTCCTGTCTGCCAACCAGTCCTCTATCCAAGTCAGTACCTTGCCCCCAATCCCTTGTGCCTTAACTTTACACACTAATCTCTTATGCGGGACCTTATCGAAAGCCTTCTGAAAGTCCAAATGCACCACATCCACTGGTTCTCCTTTATCTATTCTATCAGTTACATCCTCAAAAAATTCCAGTAGATTAGTCAAGCACGATTTACCTTTTGTAAATCCATGTTGACTTTGTCCAATCCTGTCACTGTTTTCCAAATGCTCTGCTATTACATCTTTTATAATGGACTCTAGCATTTTTCCCACAACCGATGTCAGGCTTACCGGTCTATAATTCCCCGTTTTTTCTTTACCACCTTTTTTGAACAGTGGGGTAACATTAGCTACCCTCCAATCCATGGGAACTGTTCCAGAGTCTATAGAATTTTGGAAGATGACCAGCAATGCATCTACTTTTTCTAGGGCCACTTCCTTAAGTACCCTGGGATGTAGATTATCAGGCCCTGGGGATTTATCGGCCTTTAATGCCGTCAATTTCCCTAACACCATTTCCCTACAAATACTGATTTCATTCAGTTCGTCCCTCTCATTAGACCCTATGTTCCCCGACATCTCTGGGAGGTTATTTGTGTTCTCCTTTGTGAAGACAGAGCCAAAGTATGTATTTAATTGGTCTGCCATTTCTTTGTTCCCCATTATAAATTCCCCTGATTCTGACTGCAAGGGACCTACGCTTGACTTCACCAATCTTTTTCTCTTCACATATTTATAAAAGCTTTTACAGTCAGTTTTTATGTTCCCTGCAAGCTTACGCTCGTACTCTATTTCCCCCCTCTTAATTAATCCCTTTGTCCTCCTTTGCTGAATCCTAAACTGCTCCCAATCCTCAGGTTTACTGCTTTTTCTGGCCAATTTATATGTCCTCTCCTTGGATCTTATGCTATCCCTGATTTCCCTTGTCAGCCATGGTTGAGTCACCTTTTTTGTTTTATTTTTACGCCAGACAGGGATGATCAAATTCTGTAGTTCATCCATGCGATCTTTGAATGTTTGCCATTGCCTATCAACCATCAACCCTTTGAGTAACATTCCCCAATCTATCCTACCCAACTCGCGCCTCATACCATCGTAGTTTCCTTTATTTAAATTCAGGACTCTAGTCTCTGAGTCAACTACTTCACTCTCCATCTTAATGAAGAATTCTATCATATTATGATCGCTCCGCCCCAAGGGGCCCCGCACAACAAGATTGCTAATTAATCCTTTCTCGTTACATAATACCCAGTATTCCATAACTTCTTTTAATATACATGGAGGCAATCCAGGGGTTTTATCCTCTCTAAGTTTATTTAGTTCATCAATTATCTGTCCCCCTTTCGATCTTAAATGTCTTTATATCCTTTTTGCTCTCTTCTTCTAATATCATGTCCACCATGTTAGTCTCCCTGGTAAATACCGAGGCAAAGTAATTATTTCATATTTCTGCCATTCCGCTGTCATTCCCTGTGAGTTTATCCTGTGTATCCCTTAGTGGCCCGATCCCTCTCCTGATTTTTCTTTTGCTATTTGTGTGTCTGTGGACTACTTTACCATTTTTTTAATGATTCAATTTTGTTGTTTCTCTTTGCCTTCCTCATTGTTTTTTTCTACTTCTTTCCTAACCTTTTCGTATTCCCTTTTGCCATCCTCTCCTTTGTTGTCTGTGCACTCAGTGTGCGCCTTTTTCATTCGTTTCAATTTTGCCCTTATTTCTTGATTCATCCGTGGTGTGCCATTACTGGCTGGTTTGTTCTTGCTTTTTAGTGGGATAGATTTCTCCTGGGCTTTTTGGATCACCATTTTAAATGTTTCTCACTGCTGTTCTATTTCTTTGCTAGTAAATTTTTTCCAGTTTATTTTCCCTAGTTCCATTCTCATCCCCTTAAAAATCAGCTTTTTTTCCCCTCCAATTTATTACTTTGTCTTACTTATGTCCTTCTCAATCTTTATCTTAAACCTTATTATGTTGTGATCGCTATTGCTGAGCTGTTCCCCCGTGCTTATTTCTCTTATCTGTCCTGGTTCGTTTCCCGTTACTAGATCCAGCAGTGCTCCTTCTCTTGTTGGGCTTTTTACATCCTGGATAAGAATGGAGTCCTACACACATTGTAAAAACTCCATTCCCTGTACCCCTTTTGCTGCCTCTTCTTGCCAGCTTATTTGGGGATAGTTAAAATCTCCCATGATTATTATTCTATGTCCTTTATTCATTTTACATATTTGCCTACGTATTTCTTCCTCCACCTCCTTTCCACTATTAGTCTGTAGTACACCCCAATTAGTGTGATCCATCCCTTCTTATCTTTTATTTCAATCCATAGGGATCCTGTTTCTAAACCTCTGTTAAGATATGTCCCATTTTTCCACTGCCATTATGTTATCTCTAATTGGTGCAGCTACCCCACCCCCTTCTTCCTTCCCTATCCTTTCTGATTATGTTATAACCTGCAATATTTAGTTGCCAGGTCATTGCTGGCAAACACTGAGAAGCAGATTCTCAGTCTGAAATGTTAATGTCTGTGTAAAACGGGGACAGTTTGTATGTATGGCGTCGTTGGAAGGGCCGACTAGGAATATAGGAGCAGGAGGAGGCCATTCAGCCCTTCGAGCCATTCAATTAGACCATGGCTGATCTGTACCTCAACTCAACTTACCCGCCTTAGCTCCATATGCCTTGATACCCTTAACAAACAAAAAAATCTATCTATTTCAGTGCTCTGTGTAAAGAATAGGCAACAATGAAAGGTACAACAATTAAACAGTATAAGGGGTTTAGTTCATTATAAGACACTGCAGCTGTAAAGCTTACCAATGATATATGGAGCTATCATTGTCAAAACCTCCCACCTAAATATACTTTGTTTCCACGTGGGAGAATCCAAAACTAGGGACCATAAATACAAGCTAGTTACTAATAAATCCAACTGGGAAAAAAGGAAAAATTTCTTTACTCAGAGAGTGGTTAGATTGTGGAAATCACTACTATAGGAAGTGGTTGAGGCGAATAACTTAAATGCTTTTCAAAAGAAAACTAGATGAGTACATGAGAGAAAAGGGAATAGAAAGATATGCTGAAAGGCTGAGATGATGTAAGAATATAAGAACATAAGAAATAGGAGCAGGAGTCAGCCATTTGGCCCTTCGAGCCTGCTCCGCCATTCAATGAGATCATGGCTGATCTTCTGCCTCAACTCCATTCACCGGCCCTATCGCCATATCCCTTGATGCCCTTACTAGTCAGAAATCTATCGACTTCTGTTTTGAATATACCCAATGACTGAGCCTCCACAGCCCTCTGGGGTAGAGAATTCCAAAGATTCACCACCCTCTGTGTGAAGAAATTTCTTCTCATCTCAGTCCTGAATGGCCTACCCTTTATCCTGAGGCTGTGACCCCTGGTTCTAGACTCCCCAGTCAAGGGAAACATTCTCCCAGCATCCACCCTATCAAGCCCTGTAATAATTTTGTATGCTTCAATGAGATCCCCTCTCATTCTTCTGAATTCAAGAGAATACAGGCCTAGTTTACTCAATCTCTTCTCATACGACAGTCCCACCATCCCAGGAATCAATCTTGTGAACCTTTGTTGCACTCCCTCTATGGCAAGTATATCCTTCCTTAGGTAAGGAGACCAAAATTGTACACAGTACTCCAGGTGTGGTCTCACCAAGGCCCTATATAATTGGAGTAAGACTTCTTTACTCCTGTACGCAAAGATGGAATGGGAGGAGACTTGTGCGGAATATAAACACCAGCACAGTCTGGTTGGGCCGAATGGCTTGTTTCTATGCTGTATAATCTATGTAATAGACGCACAGGGACAACCAAGTGAGTTTGTTTCTTCCTCCCATCACCCTCGAAGATGCTAAGGTACCTTCAGCTTTCTGACACCTTACTCAAAGTGACTACTTTAGACAAGTTAGCACCAACTTGCTATTTGACTGTAGGGTGCATCAAGCTGAGCACAATCTTGTTCTTATCACTGGATAGCAATCAATCAGGAGTTGGAACCCTTGTTCCCCCTTCCCTAGCCAGGGCACAGGGTCCAATCATATCTACTCTACTACTGCTCTTGCTTGAGATCAGCTAACTCAATACAGACCTGAATCAAATGTGGAACCTTACTTGGTATCATAATAGGTGGTGTTTTTTTAATTCATTCATGGGATGTGGGCATCAGTGGCAAGCCTAGCACTTATTGCCCATCCCTAGACAACTAAGTGGCCTGTTAGGCCATTTCAGAGGGCAGTTAAGAGTCAACCACATTGCTGTGGGTCTGGAGTCACATATAGGCCAGACCAGGTAAGGATGGCAGATTTCCTTCCCTAAAGGACATTAGTGAACCAGATGGGTTTTTACGACAATCCGATAGTTTTATGGTCACCATTACTGATACTAGCTTTTTATTCCAGATTTATTTAATTAACTGAAATTAAGTTCCCCAGCTGCCGTGGTGGGATTCTGAACTCATGTCTCTGGATCATTAGTCCAGGCCTCTGGATTACTAGCCCAGTGACATAACCACTACGTTACCGTACCCACCCATTGAGCCACCAGGAATGCTCTTAAATGAATTCTTAACAGGGGTCCGTCTGATTAAGGTCTAAACCCATCTACCGACTGTATAATAGAATAAGAAATTTGCAATAAGGGAATTTGTAATAAAAAGGCTCCGCTATGTCTGTAATTTTTGATATATTATATGTATTAATAATGAGTTGTTTTCAAAATTTCTCTCCAAACACAGGGACGTACTGTTCTTGGCACTTGCTGTGTTTATTGTTCCTTGATGAACACACTGTGCTGAGTGATGTTGATGGGAGGGAACTGTACACTACGCCATCATGTGACTGTTGGAAAAGGGTTTGGCGATTTGCTTTTTGTTACTGGAATTCTATTTGTTCTAGAGAATTTTCCCTTCCGCTCCTGAAGTCAGTTACTCATGCAGGGGTGCAATTCCCCAGGCACCAGCTGTCCTTTAGCACCTCTGCTGAGTTGTCGGCCTGCTTGCATGAGTTTTAGAAAATCTACTTGACCATGGCAGCAAAGCCCAGTCTTACCAAACTCCCACAAGCACATTTTACAGCAAAAGTCAAGCGGTAGTAACCTGAGGCACACACTCAATGTGATTTTTTTCGCTTAACCTCCTCCCCTTTCTGGGAACATTGAGGCCAAGTCCAGCACTATTGCGATCCAATTGAGATCAGCTTATTCAGTAAAGGAATGAGCCAAACCTATTCAGAAAAATACACCACCCTATGAACAGAATTCTGACTTTATTAAAATATGACAAACTGGGTTTAAAAATCTGGAAGCCTTAACAAGACAAAGCTGTAAATACAGGCTTCTGAGATAAGATGAGCTTGTTAACACAAAGCTATAAACACCATACACGTTTTTGAAATGGAAGTTGGTTGTTGACACTGAGACAATGGCCTCATTGAAACAGAGGGTCGTAGGTTCCAAGAAGACTGCAGATTGGAACCAACACAATAGCTATACCCAGTTTAAAGTGTTAAAAACTAACATGTCGAACAGAAGCACAGAACATTAAAAAAAACCATCATGTGTCTTTGTAAAAGTTACATCAAATGAAAGACAGGAAACATAAGTTTGTAATACAACCAACTAAGATGTCTGGGGAAACAATCAAGTGCTCGGTTGAAGTGTTTTTGATATACATATAGTAAAAGGTACAAACAGAAGACTTTGTAAATATTACATCAGTAGATGTACCAAGCAATCACATTGTTTATGTGTTGAACTTGGAACACAAGGAGACGAGAAGTCTGTAATACAAGCAGTTAAAGTAATTTAAGAATTCAATAGGAGACCTTCCTAAGAATGGCATCAAATAGAAAACTACTGTCAAACCATTTTTATGCTAACTTTCAAACACCTAAAGGTAGAGACAGAATTCTGCAAGTTAACAGCTGAACTAACAGTAAGAATAGAAAGAAGTCAACAGAGATATGACTGGAGATAATTAGCTTACATCAGCAGAAAACTTCAAAGAAAATACCACTGCAAAAAGAGTATAAAATATAGAGCTTTCAGATAGAAAGTCAGAAGTCGCTGGAAGGGGCAAAGCAATTCTCAACTTCAGAGGCAGGCTCTGTAAGTTTTTAACTCTTTGAGTCTCGGGGATCAAAAGGTACTTTTATTTGATTTTGGTGGATATTCTGGATTAAGAATAAGTAGAAGAGTGGAAATGTAACGAAGTTAAGATTTGAGAATAAGGATCTCTGATAAGAAATGTAAGCTATTTGTATTCTGAACTGTTAAAGTTGCGATTGAATCAACAGCTGTTAGCTACATGTCGGTTCTTTAATAAATCTATATATTTTTAGAATTGTCTCACAGAGTACTTCTGTATCAAATTCGCAAACTCAATTTCTGTACAGTCTTTTGTGAGGAGTTGCAGAATTCTGGGGGGTTTTCCGGACCCTCATAATATCCGGAAGGTTACAGTCTAGTTAAACTTATTAAAAGTGCTATCTGGAGGACGGTAACATCTTCAAGTCGCTCCTTTCCTTTAGGGAGAGATAGTCTGACCTTTATTAAGCATCTCTAGGATTTGGCTATTTCTAACTTTAGTTGAAGGTGAACGTCTGGGGAATACGCCTGATCTGGGGTAGCCCGAAAAGGGCTAGGACTAGTAATTATCCCTTCAATTCAACACAGACCAGGGAATGAAATCTATGGCCTGACCTGTATGGCTCAATAGCACATTGGTGGAATCACTCACGGAACCAGTGGGGAAGCTCTATTTTATAGGCTTATGTCTTCTTGGAGGTATTTTATTTAGTCCTATATACAATTGTTTAGCAAAAAAAAGTTTAAGACATAGATTGCTTCTTTTAATTCGTAAATCGCTATCAACAACAACAATAACAGCTTGTATTTATATAGTGCCTTTAATGTAGTAAAATGTCCCAAGGCGCTTCACAGGAGTGTTATAAGACAAAAAAATTTGACACTAAACCACATAAGGAGAAATTAGGGCAGGTGACCAAAAGCTTGGTTAAAGAGGTCTTAAAGGAGGAAAGAGAGGTGGAAAGGCGGAGAGGTTTAGGGAGGGAATTCCAGAGCTTAGGGCCTTGACAGCTGAAGACACGGTCACCAATGGTGGAGCGATTAAAATCAGGGATGCTCAAGAGGCCAGAATCAGAGGAGCGCAGATATCTCGTATTACAACAGTGACCGCGCTTCAAAAGTACTTGATTGGCTGTAAAGCGTTTTGCGACATCCTGAGGTTGTGATAGGCGCTACATAGATGCACATTCTTATTTAATTATGAGATAAACGCTGAATGTACTATGAGTATGAGCTTGGCTTAGCTGCTGGCACTCTTCTCTCTCAGTGAGAAAGGCATGGGTTTGAGCCACACTCCAGGAGTTGAGCAGGTGACATTTCAGAGCAGTACCGAAGGAGTGCTGCACTGCTATCCTTGGGATGAACCTTGAACCAAAGCCTGGCTCAGCTTGAAGGCCCCACTCTACCATTTGAAGTAGAGCAGGGAGTTCCCCTTGGTGACCTGGGCAGTATTTCTTGCTCCTCTAACATCACTTAAGCATGATGCGGAGATGCCGGTGTTGGACTGGGGTGAACAAAATAGACAAAACATCACTTAAACAGATTAACTGGCCATTCATCTCATGTGTGGGAATCCTGCTGCATACAAATTGGCTGCAGTGTTTACCGACATAGCAACGACCACTGTACTTCAATGTAATTCATTGCACACGAGGTGCTTGCAAATGTTTCTGAGAGACTTGAATAGGCGTCGTGTAAATGCAAGTCTCTCGCATAATAAAAAAACTATAAAGGAAAGCTTAATTTGTAAAATACATTAAAACGATTTTAAAAGTCAGTAGTTCAAAATGATGACATGAGCACTTCAATGTGGATTAAGGCACACCTTTAAGTCAGTAATTCATTCCGATCCCTTGGACAATGCACATAATTGTAGTGTAACTCGAAGAATGTGGAATAAAGTAACAACAAAAATCTGACATAAGTGGTGTAATCGGCTTTCAAACAGCAAGTCCTGAGCAGTGACAATCAGGATGCCTCTTTCCAGTGACTGCATTTTCACCTTACAATCTGCGAGGTCACAAAAAGGTAATGTTTTCATTAAAACATACCAGTTAAGGTGACCCGAGTTTGAACATAAACAAAGCCTTTTAAATGTAGGCACCTGGAATACCAAAGCTTTCAATCTTTGGCTCCAACATTAGAATGTGAAAAGGTGAATAACACATGCAGAACTCTTTGAACCGCAAACTTTAAAAAAAAACCCAGCTTAAGTGTCTTTAGGTGTCTTTGCCCGTAAGGGAGACAGCCATTAATCGAAGTGACCATTTCTAATAGAACAACTTCAGTTTAAACCTTGACTCTAGCAGTCGCGAAAATGTGTAGACTCATTTGGAGAACCCAGAAGAAAATAATACGCAGCTTTTGCTTGTGTAGGAACATAGGAATTGTGCAGGACTGGAGAGGTTGGCTGGACCCAAAATTCCAAATAAATATCATAATGTGCTCTGTCACTCCTTCTCACAATCACTTCTTTTGCTAAATGACCACCATCTACAAGGCACAAGTAAGGAGTGTGATGGAATACTCTCCACTTGCCTGGATGAGTGCAGCTCCAACAACACTCAAGAAGCTCGACACCATCCAGGACAAAGCAGCCCGCTTGATTGGCACCCCATCCACCACCTTAAACATTCACTCCCTCAACCATTGGCGTACCGTGGCTGCAGTGTGTACCATCTACAAGGTGCACTGCAGCAACTCGCCAAGGCTTCTTCGGCAGCACCTCCCAAACCCGCGACCTCTTCCACCTAGAAGGACAAGGGCAGCAGGCACATGGGAACACCACCACCTCCAAGTTCCCCTCCAAGTCACACACCATCCTGACTTGGAAGTATATCGCCGTTCCTTCATCGTCGCTGGGTCAAAATCCTGGAACTCCCTCCCTAACAGCACTGTGGGAGTACCTTCACCACACGGACTGCAGCAGATCAAGAAGGCGGCTCACCACCACCTTCTCAAGGGCAATTAGAGATAGGCAATAAATGCTGGCCTTACCAGTGACGCCCACATCCTATAAACGAATATTTAAAAAATTGAATCTTGTATCCGATTTGGTATCAGTAAAAGTAATTTTCCTGTACATTCTAGCCACCTACCATATAAGATTGATCAATTAACCAGTTGATCTCCTATGTTGTTGCACATGTGGAGTCAAGACCAAGTGTAGAGTTCTAGTGAAATGGAGTTACAGGGTGAGAGACAATTGTTCCAGGCTATGCAGATGCAATTTAGTTGCCATTTTGAAGTCATATATTTTGTCTTTATTTTTATATAATAACGACAGCTTGCCTTTATATGCTGCCTTTAACATAGAAAAATGTCCCCAAAAGAGTTCAGAAGAATGAGAGGCGATCTTATTGAAACATATAAGATTGTGAAGGGGTTGGATCGGGTGGATGCGGGGAGGATGTTCCCGATGACGGGTGAGACGAGAACTAGGGGACATAGTCTTAGAATAAGGGGCTGCTCTTTCAAAACTGAGATGAGGAGGAACTACTTCACTCAGAGGGTGGTAGGTCCATGGAATATGCTGCCACAAAAAGCTGTAGAAGCTACAACATTAATTAAATTTAAAACAGAAATAGACAGTTTCCTAGAAGTAAAGGGCATTAAGGGTTACGGGGAGCGGGCAGGAATTTGGACATGAGTCTAGGTTCGGATCCGGTCATGGCCCTGTGGTTAGTGGAGCGGGCCCAGGGACTGTGTAGCCTGATTCTGCTCCTATTTCGTGTGTCCAATTCTGTTAGATGCAGGAGATGGTTCTGTGATAGATAGTAGATTGGCGGTTAGGATCAGATCAGCCATGATCTTATTGAATGGCGGAGCAGGCTCGAGGGGCCGATTGGCCTACTCCTGCTCCTATTTCTTATGTTCTTATGTTCTTAAAATGCTTTTCAGAGCTGTAAGGAAAACAGATGCCAAAGCAGAGAAGGGGAGAATAGGAGGAGAGACCAAAACCTTGGTCAAAGAGATTGATTTTAAGAAGTGTCTCAAAATAAGAGAGGGAGCTAGAGAGGCAGAAGGGTTTAAGGAGGGAATTCTAGAGAGTCGGGCCTAGGTGACAGAAGGCACGGCCGCCAGTGGTGGGATGAAGGAATAGGGTGATGCACAAGGGGCCAGAGTCAGAGGAATGGATAGTACGGGGGTGGGGGGGGGGGGGGGGGGGGGAGTGGGGGGGGGTGGGGGGGGACGGGAGGGGTGAGTGGGGGTGGGGGACGGGGGGTGGTAGGGCTGAAGGAGGTCAAGGTTGTGATCAGTCTGGTTCAGCCTGAGATAGTGGCCAGGGAAGGTGAATTACGTTAGTGGTTGGGGATCGATGCCGATTGCTTTGGTTTTCCAAATGTTTAGCTGGAAGAAGCTATGGGTCATTCAAGACTGGCTATTGAACAAGCATTCCGCTAGCACAGAAGCAGTAAAGGTATTGAGAGAGTTAGTAGATAGGCAAAGCTGGGTGTAGGATATGGATGCTGACCCCATGGATTTGGACGATGCTGCCAAGTGGTAGCATGCAGATGAGGAAGAGAAGGGACCCAGCTGGATCCTTGGGGGACACCAGCAGTGACAGTGGATGTGATGCAAAGCCATTGCTAGAGATGCTCTGGCTATGATTAGACAGGTAAAAGCAGTCCCAGGAGCTGGACAAAAGCGAAGAGGCACTGCAACATAAGAAAATAGGAACGTGGGAACAGGAGTAGCCCATTCAGTCCCTCGAGCCTGTTCCACCATTCAAATCGTGGCTCATCTGTACCTCAATTCCATTTACCCGTCATTGCGCCACATCCCTTGATACCCTTATCTAACAAAAATCTATCGCTTTCAGTCTTGAAAAATTTCACTTGACCCAGCATCAACAGCCTTTTGGGGAGCAAATTCCAGATTTCCATTGCTCTTTGTGTGAAAAAGTGCTTCCAGGAAATGGCCTAGCACTAATTTTAAGATTAACCCTCACCCCTTGTTCTGGATTCCCCAACTAGAGGAAATCGTTTCTCTGTATCGAATTTGTTTTAGCATTTTAAAGACCTCGATTAGATCACTCCCTCAACCCTCTAAACACAACGGAATACAAGTCAAGTTTATGCAATCAGTCCTCATAATTTAGCACAATGGAGGAAGATTGTGTGATCGAATCTGTCAAAAGCTACAGAGTGGTCATGGAGGATAAGGAAGGATATCACACCAGCCACAGTCACAAGGCTGTTGTTCTTATCTTTGGTTAGGATGTTGGGAAGACCAAATTCATCATCTTCAGCCTTTACCACGCACTCTGTATGCTGGCTACTGACTAGATTCTCCTCCTGGCCACTGTCTCAGACCGAATCATATTGTTCACAACCTTGGCACCCTGTTTGATCTCGAGCTGAGCTTCTACCCTCAGATCTTCTCCAGCATCATAAAGACCACCTACTTTCACCTCAGTCACATCGCCTGCCTCCATCCCTACCTCCAATGTTGAAACCTTAATTCATAGTTCTGTTACCGCTCATCCTCCACCCTTCATAAACTTTAGCTCATCTAAAACTCTGCAGCTCGTATCCTATCCCGTACCAAGTCCTATTCACCCATCACCGCTGTCCTCGCTCCCAGTCCCCCAATGCCTCAAATTTTAAATTCTCATCCTTTTGTGTAATTCCCTTCATGGCCTTATTCCTCACTAGCTCTGCAACCTTCTCCAGTCTGACAATGCGTCCAAACTCTTGTTCCTCTGACTCTGACACTTTATACATTTCCCTTCCCTTTGCCTCACCATTGGTTACAGTCCCTTCAGCGACTTAGGCCCTACTCTCTGGAATTCCTTAAAGTCCTCTGCCTCTCCACCTCCCTCTCCTCCTTTTCAACCTACATGTTTGACCGCAGAAGTATAGGGAGGGAATTCCAGAGCTTAGGGCCCAGGCAGCTGAAGGCACGGCTGCCAATGGTGGAGCGTTGCAAATGGGGGAAGCGCAAGAGTCCAGAATTGGAGGAGCGCAGAGATCTCGGAGGGCTGTAGGACTGGAGGAGGTTACAGAGATAGGGAGGGAGATAACAAGTATACATACTGCACAATATGTGCAAAACAAGGAGAAGGGAGGTATGTTTACACATCAACATGAGAATCACAACAACATGTTTAAAAAAGAGTACTCACCTGTGGACAGGTAACATTGAAAATGTTCTTACCTAATACAACTTCAAGACACAGGACCACAGTCAGAAATAATTAACCCAACAATCTTCATGGTTTATATGTGAAACGCACCTGGGATATATAATAGACAGTCGTCATTGCTAGGCTGTGATCTAACTTGGGTGTAAAGAACACGCTCATGATTTTGATACAAATGGTGAAGAGATTTCGCCCATGAGCCTGGGAATTGCACCCCCTACTGCTCCAGTGTGACATTTTCAACTCCAGCATCAACCATCTATGCAGCCCTTCCGACTAAGATTGCTAATGTAGTGGCAATTAAAGCTTCCAAGTTATTGCAGTTATTGCGTGCTGTTGGCTTATTGCCACTAGGAACTGGGCTAAGACTGTACTGAATTAATTTCGCAGGCCTTACAGTTGGCAGAGAGAACAGACTTTTATCCCATCAATTTGCCTGGATTTAAATCCAGATCCCACAGGTGAAAGGCTATTGTCTAACCTGCTGCCCCACCCAGTCCTGCAATACAACATCTGGAGAAAGGCAGCTAAAAATGTTTCACAGCACGAGAATATCCTAAAAGTGTTGACACAAGTAAAGTGGTGTAGAAATGTAGGAATTTAATTTTCACCATGAAATATAACTCACTCTGATGTTAATTTTGAACCTTTATTCTAGTTAGTTTTTTATATTTGTTCACGGGATGTGGGCGTCGTGGGCAAGGCCCAGCATTTATTGCCCATCCCTAATTGCCCTTGAGAACGTGGTGGTGAGCCGCCTTCTTGAACCACTGCAGTCCGTATGGTAAAGGTACTCCCACAGTGCTGTTAGGGAGGGAGTTCCAGGATTTTGACCCAGCAACGATGAAGGATCGGCGATATATTTCCAAGTCAGGATGGTGTGGGACTTGGAGGGGACCTTGGAGGTGGTGGTGTTCCCATGCGCCTGCTGCCCTTGTCCTTCTAGGTGGTAGAGGTCGCGGGTTTGGGAGGTGCTGCCGAAGAAACCTTAGTTAGTTGATGCAGTGCATCTTGTAGATGGTCTGATGTAAAACCTGGTGAGTGTATAATGCAGTTATCAATTGCATAAAGCACACAATGTAGCAGGTGTATTGTACATGAGCCTACAATTTAATTCGGTAATCATCGGCATTAACAAAAAATAATGCATAACTGATCAAAATATTTGGACGTGACGTTAACCTCCTCTACCGCTCCTTGCATACAGAAATTGAGAATTCCTGATCAGGGAATAACAAAACAATCCCACAGTTATACAGCAGATTCCCTCTCCAAAGCCCATTTAAAAACCATGGAAAAAGCTTTTCATTGGAGAATGAAAGAGAAAGAAAGATGTTTCCCTTAGTTTCTCTACTGGAGGGAGAACCATGCTGTTTTCAGAATCATGGTGGACCAGCGAGTGCAATTGTGAGCACCGTGGTGGCGAGCGAGTACATGTTCGGAATACTAACATTTGATAATGTTTTTATAAATGGAAGCTTTTCAATTTAGTGGCAAAATAAATAGTTTATTTGAAGGATGTGAAGACCCTTGAGAGGGTGCAGAGGAGATTTACCAGAATGGTTCCGGGGATGGGGGATCTTAGCTACAAGGACAGGTTGGAGAAGCTGGATTTGTTTTCATTAGAGCAAAGGAGGTTGAGGGGTGATTTGATAGAGGTGTACAAGATTATGACAGGTTTGGACAGGCTAGACGGGGAAAGGATGTTCCCACTAGTTGATGGTGCAAGGACCAGGGGACACAGATTTAAGGTTTTGGGCAAGTGATATAGGGGGGATGTGAGGAAAAACTTTTTTATGCAGCGAGTGGTGAGGACCTGGAACTCGCTGCCGACGGAAGTGGTGTAAGCGGAGACACTCAATGTTTTCAAGGGGAGACTGGTGGGCACTTGAGGGAAATAAACTTGCAGGGCTACGGGGATAGAGCGGGGGAATGGGACTGACTGGATTGCTCTACAGAGAGCCGGCACAGACTCAATGGGCCGAATGGCCTCCTTCTGTGCCGTTATGACTCTATGACTCTATTTTATACAGGTTATCAGATGAGGGATCAGCCAACAACTTTAGAGGCAAACTATGGTACAACAAAGGTTTCAGTTCACTCACATCTTCATTGGCTCTCCCGGTCTACTACTTAGCGATCGGATCTACGGGTTAGCGTTCTCCAAGGCGGCCTTCGAGACACACGACAACGCAAAATCATCGAGCAGAAACTGATAGCCAAGTTCCGCACCCATGAGGACGGACTCAATAGGGATATCGGGTTCATGTCATGCTACAGAACGTGACTCGACATCGTTGTCTGTCTTTCCAGTTTTAAAAAAAAACACCAAAAAAAACCAAAAAAAAGAAAAAAGTTAAAAGCTCAACTGCAGACAGCAGGATTTGACACATTGGACCCCCTGTGACACATCTCATTGTCTTGGCTGTGCTCTGGTGTGTCTTTGATGTAAGGACACCTTCCCTGAAAGATTGTATCTCTGCAGTTTCTGTGTTTATATACTGTGTAATATTGTAGATTCACTCATTGCACCTTTACCTGAGGAAGGGGCGACAGCTCCGAAAGCTTGTAATTTTAAATAAATCTGTTGGACTATAACCTGGTGTTGTGCGACTTCTCATTTTTGTCCACCCCAGTCCAACACCGGCATCTCCGCATCAGGTCTACTACTTGGCTGCTATTGAGAGTGTAACAAGTTGAAACATTCATTAACCAGATTCCTAACACCCAGGTTGCCTCCAGATTCAGCAGTGAGGGGACATGTAGAGTGTGAGGGGAAGGGGAAGTGGGAAAGTACTTCCTTCCTGCTTAAAAAAAAATCGCCTCGTCTTTCTGCACCAGCGGAGCCAGGTTCCCGTTCTAGTTTTCTCTTGACCCGTGGGTTCTGTCAAGGACCTGTGGTTTTAGTAGCCATTTGAAAATTGACATTTTCATTTGCAATTTGCCTGATCAAAGTGGAAGAGAATTTTTTGCTGACATTTAATATTCCAGAAAAAAACAGATGCAATATTAGCATACGAATGTGTTAATAAATTTGTATGAAATTTCTCTAGTACTTTAAAAAGGTCATTAACCTGTTTATTTTTAATGGGCTAATGTTTTTGTTAGAATAGCGGAGAAACAAATTTCATACAAAGTGTTAACCTTTTCATGTGCCAATATAACACATCTTGATTTCACCTCATGGGCCTTTACTGACTCGATTCCCTTCTTCACTGCAAGTATAAAGAAATACATTGTACGGTAAATTTTTCATGGCTCCACTCTGCCAGTGGGGCCTTGTATTCACCCGACAATTATCGGATAATGGGTGCCTCACAAAATTCTTATGTGGCGCATGAAAGATTTTTAAAATTTTTCTCCGGCTACGTGACCAAATGTTTTATTTTTATAATTTCTTTGCCCAGTGCCTTTCATAGAATCATAGAGTATCACAGCACAGAAAGAGGTCACTCAGCCCTTCAAGTCTGTGCCAGTGCCTTTCTCCATTTACACACATCCCAGTCAACTATTCGCTCCTCACACTTTTTCTCTTCATATACAGATTGCAAAACCTTCACCTTGTTATTTGCTCCCCCCACCCACAAACACCCGGTTGGATTAGGCCATGACTTTTACATTTGAGTTAGGCCTTCGTTTGGCTGCAGCCTCGGTCGACTTCAAATTTGGTGAAGGTAAGAGGTCGCCGGGCGGGAATGGAGCAACCTCAGGCCGGTAAGTGGACTCGGCCTGATTTTAACCCCTCTCACACATCATTCTCGCTGGGCGGGGGAGATTAAAATCAACCCCTTGTTGAAGTATAGTCACTGTTGTAATGTAGGAAATGCGGCAGCCAATTTGAACTCTGTAAAATCCCACAAACAGCAATGTGATAATGACCCAGATAATCTGGTTTTTAATGATGTTCGTTGAGGGATAAATATTGAGCAGGACACTGGGGAGAACTCCTCTGCTCTTCTTTGAAATAGTGTCCTGGGATCTTTTACATCCACCTGAGAGAGCAGACGTGGGCCTCGGTTTAACGTCTCATCCAAAGGACGGCACCTCCGACAGTGCAGCACTCCCTCGGGAGTGTCAGCCTAGATTTTTGTGCTCAAGTCTCTGGAGTGGGACTTGAACCCACAACCTTCTGAGTCAGAGGTGATGGTGCTGCCCACTGAGCCACTGGCTGGATGTGTAGAATGGGCTGCCGATTTGTTATCACCCGTTTTACAATATTGCACAAAGTCAGGGTCTTACCAAACTCCCACAAGCACATTTTACAGCAAAACTCAAGCGATAGTAACCTGAGGCACACACTCAATGTGATTTTTTCGCTTAACCTCCTCCCCTTTCTGGGAACATTGAGGCCAAGTCCAGCACTATTGCTATCCAACTGAGATCAGCTTACTCAACACAGACCAGGGAATCAAATCTATGGCCTGACCTGTATGGCTCAATAGCACATTGGTGAAATCACTCATGGAACCAGTGGGGAAGCTCTATTTTATAGGTTTATGTCTTCTTGGAGGTATTTTATTTAGTCCTATATACAATTGTTTAGCAACAAAAGTTTAAGACGTAGATTACTTCTTTTAATTTGTAAATCACTATCCCATTTTATAGGCATTGTTTACATTACAACAACAACTTGTATTTATATAGCATTTTTAACATAGTAAAATGTCCCAAGGCGCTTCACAGGAGCGTTATAAAGCAAAATTTGACACCGAGCCACATAAGGAGAAATTAGGGCAGGTGACCAAAAGCCTGGTCAAAGAGGTAGGTTTTAAGGAACGTCTTAAAGGAGGAAAGAGAGGTAGAGAGGCGGAGAGGTTTAGGCAGGGAATTCCAGAGCTTAGGGCCTCGGCAGCTGAAGGCACGGCCACCAACGGTTGAGCGAATAAAATCGGGGATGCTCAAGAGGCCAGAATTAGAGGAGCGCAGATATCGCGGAGGGGTTGTTGTGGGGCTGGAGGAGATTACAGAGATAGGGAGGGGGGCGAGGCCATGGAGGGATTTGAAAACAAGGATGGGAATTTTAAAATCGAGGCGTTGCTCAACCGACACTCATTGCCAAGGCACACGCATGGTAATGGCCACTTGAGTGAAGTACTGGAGGGTAAGGGGCACCCGTGGAACCCAACAAGGTATCCGTGCCTTCGGGAGTATTCCTGAAAGAAGGGGGGAGGGGGGAAATTTCTGTAAATTCTCAACAAATTTGCCAGCATTTGAAAAAAGAGGGATTAACGTTTCAGGTGGGACCTTCATCAGTACAGCTTTCAGGCTTCCTTTCTGTGTCTGTATTTATTAGGATATTCGTTGTAAGGATAAAGCGTTTCATTATTTGTCTCTAGAATTTAGACCATTGTTTTTTTTTAGGGACTGACAGGTGACCACCAGCGAATCATAAAACCATGTCAGCTGCTTAGTTTTCTTTTTATTTGCATAATCCAGCACATTAGGCCTTCAAAGCCTGGAGAGGCTGCTTACCTCCAGATCGCATCTCAACGGAGGGAGAACTGAAGTCTTGTCTTCGGTGATCAAGAAATTAAATCCAATTAAAACCCATTATGTAAATTCCGAAAGGGGAGGGAGATAAAACAAGCCTTTCAATGTTTCATTTATAGTAAATGATTTTATATCCCTGGGCACGCAGCATCCTCTCTAGATTAATCACCACAGAGGTTCAGGGAAAATGCAAATTACCTCCCTGATTAAAATCTGAAAGAGGGAGATAAAGGGCTTATGTCTGTCACAAAGGCCTTTTGATGGACTATTAGATGACACATTTGTCTGTTTGTTTAAACTCTCTGGGCCTCTGCCCATACCTGAGTTGGAAAGAATCCCGCTTCTTTTTCAGATCCTCATTAAGTGTTTACCCGGTAAACAGGAGGAAGTGAAATAAACTTTTGTGTAAACGCTTCTGCTCCAGGAGCAGAGACCCGGCTACTATTTGTCTCCTGGGATTCACCTCCCTGTGGGACAAAGGACTCTGCACACCCGGTGAATCAAGTACAAGGGAGTCATCACGCTACGGGTAGCAGCTTGAGAGGGGCTAAAAGGGGCTGTTGACATCGCAGGCCAGGTGTTGAGACAGTGGCTCAAGGACGCTGCTCTCCTGAATTTACTTTTAAATTGCACAGGGGAAATGCATGCGCGTTTTGACTAGAGGCATAGAATCATGCATTACAGACGGGGGCCATGGAGTCAGAGTCATAACGGCACAGAAGGAGGCCATTCGGCCCATCGAGTTCGTGCCAGCTCTCTGTAGAGCAATCCAGTCAGTCCCATTCCCCCCGCTCTATCCCCGTAGCCCTGCAAGTTTATTTCCCTCTAGTGCCTGTCCAGTCTCCCCTTGAAAGCATTGAGTGTCTCCGCTTCCACCACTTCCGTCGGCAGCGCGTTCCAGGTCCCCACCACTCGCTGCGTAAAAAAGTTTTTCCTCACATCCCCCCTGCCCAAAACCTTAAATCTGTGTCCCCTAGTCCTTGTACCATCAACTAGTGGGAACAGCCTTTCCCCATCTAGCCTATCATTCGGCCCATTGTGCCTGTGCATGCTCTCTGAAAGAGCTACCAATTAGTCCCCCTCCCCTGCCCTTTCCCCATAGCCCTGCTCATTTTTCCTTTTTAAGTAGAGATCCAATTCCCTTTTGAAAGTTACTATTGAATCTCTGGAATTCCCTGCCTAAAGCTCGCCGCCTCTCTACCTCTCTTTCCTCCTTTAAGACGCTGCTTAAAACCTACCTCTTTGACCAAGCTTTTGGTCACCTGCTCTAATTTCTCCTTATGTGGCTCGGTGTCAAATTTTTTGTCTCATAACACTCCTGTGAAGCGCCTTAGGACGTTTTACTACGTTAAAGGTGCTACATAAATACAAGTTGTTGTTGTTGTTGAATCTGCTTCCACCGCCCCTTTCAAGCAGCGCATTCCAGATCACAGCAACTCGCTGCGTGAAAAACACTTTTCCTAATATTTTGCCAATTATCATAAATCTGTGTCCTCTGGTGACCGAATCTCCTGCCAGTTTCTCTCTATCTACACTATCAAAACCCCGCATAATTTTGAAATAGAAGTCATTTCTGCTGCAGCTATGTTGCATTTTTTATTTAACGCTATTTTACTCTTAAGCTGCCCAACACTCATTTTGACACCTGAAAAAAAGAAAAAAAAAAGACTTGCATTTATATAGCACCTTTCACGACCACCGGACGTCCCAAAGCGCTTTACAGCCAATGAAGTACTTTTTTGAAGTGTAGTCACTGTCGTAATGTGGGAAATGTGGCAGCCAATTTACACTTAGTAAAATCCCACAAACAGCTCCTCTTCTCCTTCTTAGGCAGTCCCTCGGAACCGAGGATGACTTGCTTCCACATTAAAAATGAGTTCTCAGGTGACTGATGAGTCCAATGCGGGACCTACAGTCTCTGTCACAGGTGGGGCAGACGGTGGTTGAAGGGGCGGGTGGGTGGGGTGCTTGGGTTGACGTGCGCTCCTTGCGCTGCCTGAGCTTGGCTTCCGCTTGCTCCCGACGAAGAGACTCGAGGTGTTCGGCGCCTTCCCGGATGCTTCTCCTCCACTTTGTGCGGTCTTGGACCAGGGATTCCCAGGTGTCGGTGGGGATGTTACACTTTTTCAAGGAGGCTTTGAGGGTGTCCTTGAAGCGTTTCCTCTGCCCACCTGGGGCTCTCTTGCCGTGCCGGAGCTCCGAGTAGAGCACTTGTTTTGGGAGCCTTGTATCGGGCATGCGGACAATGTGACCCGTCCATCGGAGCTGATCGAGCGTGGTCAAAGCTTCGATGCTGGGGATGTTGGCCTGAGCAAGAACACTGACGTTGGTGCGCCTATCCTGCCAATGGATTTGCAGGATCTTGCGGAGGCAGCGTTGGTGGTACCTCTCCAGTGCTTTGAGGTGCCCACTGTACATGGTCCATGTCTCTGAGGCATACAGCAGGGCGGGTATCACTGCTGCTCTGTAGACCATGAGCTTAGTGCCGGGTTTGAGGTCCTGGTCTTCAAACACTCTCTTCCTCAGGCGACCAAACGCTGCACTCGCACACTGAAGGCGATGTTGGACTTCGTCGTCGACATCTGCCCTTGTTGACAGTAGGCTCCCTAGGGAGCTCCTTTGCCATCCTTGGCCATCCGTTGCCATCCTTTGCTCTTTTTCCCCCAGTCTCCTCTCTTCTGCTGTTCCCCTGTCTCTAATAGTGGGTGTATTTTATCCCTAACTGCAAGTTCAAGCTGCAAGGTTAAAGTTACCTGAGCCCACTGCCCATCCCCCGACCATGCCTGTTCTTTGTTCTCAGTGAGCACTGGCTCTTCACTTAAACTTAGCTCCCAAATTCCCGGACCTCTCTGCCATCAAGACTACGCTTCTCCACTAGACTAGTGATCGAGTGACGAGTGGATCGTGAGTGGAGTTCGGAGCCTGGGATCGCGAGAATATCAGTGCTAATTTGACCCTGTGAGAGACAACATCATCCATGTCCGAGGCTGGGACCCAGGAGCGAGGACAAGCCCAGCAGCGAGGTCAAAGCCCAGGAGTGGCACAGCGTGGGCCAGCAGCGGGGTCGGGGCCCAGGGAAGGTGCAGCACAAACAGCAATGTGACAATGACCAGATAATCTGTTTTAGTGATGTTGGTTGAGGGATAAAAATTGTCCAGGAGACCGGGGAAGAACGGCCCTGCTCTTCTTCAAAAGAGTGCCACGGGATCTTTTTATATCCACCTGAAAGGGCCTCGGTTTAACATCTGGTCCAAAAAGACAGCACCTCTGGCAGTGCAGCACTCCCTCAGTCCTACACTGAATTGTCAGCCTAGGTCTTCTGCTCAAGTCATCGGTGTGGCAATTGAACCCACAACCTTCTTGATTCAGAGGCAAGCGTGCTGCCATCGAACCATGGTTCAGTGTGAAATAATTGCACCAGCACACCAGAAACCATCAGAACCGGAACGGGCTTAAAACTGCACTTTTAGTGACCTGAACACTTCACACATTAATCTGACGGACCTCTCCGCTATTTTAGGTGGCATTTGAATGGGTTAATGTTTCCGCTTAAAAGGGGGCAGACCAATGTGCTTAGCGTTTGTGTGCTAGTGCCCCACAGTCATACTAATTTCAGGGCCATACCTTGCTTCACTGAGGACATGACCCCAGTCATGAAAAAAAAAATCAGCACACAATGACAAGTATTTTTTTTTCACCCTGCACATTTTTAACAGGAAACATATTCGGACTGCCTGGTAGAAAATCCAACCCAAGGTCATTAATCCAACCTCAGTGTTTAAATCAGCAGCGTGAATGTTAATTCAGCTCCCTCACACTATTGCGCTCGGTAACTACTATTCCCTTCCACGATGTCTTTGGCAATCGCAGTTTAGACAAAAGTATTAAACAAAATTAGAACCAGTTGGGAAATAAAATAAAACAATGTTAAAGTTAATTATAGTTTTTTGAAATCATTTGAATTTCAAACGGTATCTTGATGGTGAGGCTCACTGATTAAACATCCAGTTTATGCGGCCCCCTGGCTTCATGTAACATACCTGGTGACCTGCTCACCCCCCCAGGAAACTTCCTCAGAAGACACAAACATTGGGCCCATGATAAATGGATGTTCATCTTATCAGATCCCCCTAAGCAGGTAGCCCTCAGGAAAACCTGTGTTGACTCCACTCCATTTGTTAACTTCATCAGTGACCTGACTGATGCTATTAAAAGTGACGTCGTCCTCTATGCTGATGACACCACCCTGTGCGCAGGTCAGCTCTCATCTGAAAGAGAATCACTGACTGCAGGCAAATATGGACGGGACGGGACTGGACTGGACTGGACTGGACAGCCAAATTGTGTCTTATCTTCAGTGTTGAAAATCCAAGTCAGTAACCAAGAAAAACGGGCTGCGATGGATAGATACAAGGGTTAGAAATGCTCTTCAGCCATAAGCATACAGCTCCTTCTTTAACCATTTCCAAGGTCTACTGATGCAATCACGTAGTAAGGATGAGTGGTATTGCTGGCAAAAGGAAAAACTCCTCAAAAGGAAACGTGGGCCTACTTGTCACCATCACCAACTTCAGTGCCCTAGAAAGGCTATGTTCACCCATTGACGGTGCAACTGGGACTTATTTGGCAGACTAGACAGTAAAACTTGCTCTTGCTCCTGGGTTCGTAGGAATAGGCCATTCAGCCCCTCGAGCCTGTTCCGCCATTCAATGAGATCATGGCTGATCTGTGACCTAACTCCATACGCCCGCCTTTGCCCCGTATCCTTTAATACCTTTGGTCGACAAAAATCTATCAATCTCAGATTTAAAATTAACAATTGACCCAGCATCAATTGCTGTTTGCGAAAGAGAGTTCCAAGCTTCTACCACCCTTTGTGTGTAGAAGTGTTTCCTAACTACAATCCTGAAAGGTCTGGCTCTAATTTTTAGACTATGCCCCCTAGTCCTAGACTCCCCGACCAGCGGAAATAGTTTCTCTCTATCTAACCTATCTGTTCCCCTTAATATCTTGGTTCAGTTTTGTCCATAGCCATGCAGGCCAGGAGTCCATTGTCAGATAGAAATAAGAAAGAAAGAAGACTTGCATTTATATAGTGCCTTTCATGACCACCGGACATCTCAAAGCACTTTACAGCCAATGAAGTACTTTTGGAGTGTAGTCACTGTTGTAATGTGGCAGCCAATTTTGTGCACAGCAAGCTCCCACAAACAGCAATGTGATAATGACCAGATAACCTGTTTTAGTGATGTTGATTGAGGGATAAATATTGGCCAGGACACCAGGGAGAACTCCCCTGCTCTTCTTTGAAATAGTGTCATGGGATCTTTTACATCCACCTGAGAGAGTACCTGGGCCTCAGTTTAACATCTCATCCGAAAGATGGCACCTCTGACAGTGCAGCACTCCCTCAGTACTGCACTGGAGTATCAGCCTGGATTATGTGCTCAAAGTCCCTCAGAGGAGGGACCTGAACCCACAACCTTCTGACTCAGAGGCAAGAGTGCTACCCACTGAGCCACGACTGACACATGGATAGGTTGGTATTCTTCTGTGGAAATTTCTGGCAATTAAGGCAGACCTCTATGTTTATTGCAGGAACACAAGAACTGCTGCAGCTGATAGCTGAACATTCTGTATCGGCTTTAAAAAGTCTGCACGAATGCGAGCAGCATGCAAAAGTTTCAAGACAGACTTAACTGCCAGGGGTGTGGGGGCACATTAGAGGGCAATGTCTTTGACCCAGCTCTGCCAGTGGGGAAGTCACACTTGAAGAGCGAGGGGGCTGGAGATAGTGCCACGATACCGTAGACCTAATTCTATATGTCAGTATTGTGTTTCAGCTGTGGCTCAGTGGCAGCGCTCTCACCTCTGGGTCAGAAGGTCGTGGCTTCCAAAATCCTCACCCCAGAGAGCTGAGCACAAAAATCTAGGCTGACACTCCAATAGAGTGCTGCTCTGTCGGAGGTGCCATCTTTCGGATGAGACGTTAAACCGAGGCCCCGTCTGCTCTCTCAGGTGGATGTAAAAAATCCCGTGGCACTATTTCGAAGAAGAGCAGGGGAGTCCTGGGCCAATATTTATCCCTCAATCAACATCGCTAAAAACAGATTTTCTGGTCATTAATCACAGGGCTGTTTGTGGGAGCTTGCTGTGCGCAAATTGGCTGCCGTGTTTCCTACAGTACAACAGTGACTACACTTCAAAAAAAAAAGGTGCTTTGGGACGTCCTGAGGTTGTGAAAGACGCCGTAGAATTCAACTCTTTCTTTTTCTTTCTATGATTCAGTCCCCTTGGAAGCGCATATCTCCGTGCAGAGCGCAGGATGACAGAATGATCCATTTGGTTCTTCTTAGGTAATCTGTTGCCTGTTGGTATTCCGACACAATGTCCACAGTCTTTTCTGTGATGCCACAGTTAAATTTGTGTGACATATTTCTTCTTTACGGTTGCCTTTGGCTTTACCCTCTTGCCATGGTGACGAATTTGCAATTAAAAAAATAATATAAGCTAGAGATGTACGTCTAATCCTGCAGTCTGAATCCAATGAGGGTCAAAACCTAAATGTATATGAAAAAAGCTGAATTTCTTCTAAGCTGAGGTATAAAACCATGGGATTTGCAGCTTGGGTTGTTGATGTACTCCAGAAGGTTCAAATAGTACAATCCAAAGGAATTGACAATTGAAAGCTGTTAACTAATTAAAATTGCCCAGCAGAAGTGAAATTGTTCCATTTATCGGATCATCCCATTTAGCAAGATCCATCAGTGCTGATTTAAATACACCAGGAATCCCGAGACAATGTCCTCATTAACTGCGCACTGATTAACTGACGTTGTTTGAATTAATGGTTGTCACCAATTGTATTTCATTACAGGAATCACAACTGAATGCACATACACACAAGTTTGATATAACTAATTCCTGGCATTATCCTGTTAAATGCAAATGTTACCGAGTTCTAATTTTGCTCTTTACATAATCAGGTTTAGTCAGTCCTGCTAACATATATGTTTGGTGAAAGCGCCTTTTTGATTGTTTGATCATTTCGATATGATTGGACTCCACTGCTCTGTATGTGTGAAAAGAGTGAGGGTAGTGTAACAACAACAACTTGTATTTATATAGTGCCTTTAACATAGTAAAACATCCCAAGGCGCTTCACAGGAGCATTATAAGACAAAAAAATTGACACCGAGTCACATAAGAAATTACATCAGATGACCAAAAGCTTGGTCAAAGAGGTAGGTCTTAAGGAGAGTCTTAAAGGAGGAAAGAGAGGTAGAGAGGCAGAGAGATTTAGGGAGGGAATTCCAGAGCTTAGGGCCTAGGCAACAGAAGGCACGGCCACCAATGGTTGAGTGATTATAATCAGGGATGCTCAAGAGGGCAGGATTTGAGGAGCGCAGATATCTCGGGGGAGTTGTGGGGCTGGAGGAGATTACAGGGATAGGGAGGGGCGAGGTTGTGGAGGGATTTGAAAACAAGGATGAGAATTTTGAAATCGAGGCGTTGTTTAACCGGGAGCCAATGTAGGTCAGCGAGCACAGGGGTGATGGGTGAACGGGACTTGGTGCGAGTTAGGACACGGGCAGCTGAGTTTTGGGTCACCTCAAGTTTACGTAGGGTGGAATGTGGGAGGCCAGCCAGGAGTGCGTTGGAATAGTCAAGTCTAGAGGTAACAAAGGCATGGCTGAGGGTTTCAGCAGCGGATGAGGTGAGGCAAGGGCGGAGATGGGCAATGTTACGGAGGGGGAAGCTCATATACATATGTTCGTATAAGCTCATTGCAGGATCAAATATGACGCCAAGGTCCTAGGAAGTTGCACCTGCTGCGTGTACGTACTTGCTCCCTTTGTGTATGTGCACTTGACCTGAAGACGACTAATCTGACTTGGCCAGCATGAGCTGAAGTGGTCTAATTTAGTTCATTTTTGGTCCTGTATTCGGCTTGGCTCTCATTCCTAATGCACCTGCCCAGATTAGTTTCTCACTGACTTCACAAATTATGTATAACTATATGGCAATATAGCAAAATACATAATTCTTTAAAATTACATGAGGGGTGTATTTTAAGATGAACACTGGAAGATCGGATAATTGTGGTGGACTTCTCCACATTCCTCTCTTTAAAATTGGGAGGATAAGCGCCAATGTCCCCTCTAAGCTGCGAGAGTGCGCAGCCGCGCAGTAATCTGCACGGTCCCGCCCGGGCTGCTCACCGGCTTTTACATTGGAAATACCGGGCATGAGCAGAAATTTAAAGGGACCTGTGCATTGAAGTAAACAGGGCCGCGCAGAACATAGTACAGCCTACATGGAACCTTGGTAAGCACTGTAAAACGGGATAAGGGATGCTAGGTTTTATAAATAGGTGCATGGAGCACAAAAGCAAAGAGGTGATGCTGAACCTATCATTGTTTCGGCTGCAGGTAGAGTATTGTGTCCCCTTTTGGGCATCCCACTTTAAGAAGGATGTCAAGAAAGAAAGAAAGACTCGCATTTATATAGCGCCCTTCATGACTACCGGACGTCTCAAAGCGCTTTACAGTCAATTAAGTACTTTTTGAAGTGGAGTGACTGTTGTAATGTGGGAAACACGGCAGCCAATTTTCACAAAGCAAGCTCCCACAAACAGCAATGTGATAATGACCAGATAACCTGTTTTTGTTATGTTGATTGAGGGATAAATATTGGCCAGGACACCAGAGATAACTCCCCTGCTCTTCTTCGAAATAATGCCATGGGATCTTTTACATCCACCTGAGAGAGCAGACAGGGGCCTCGGTTTAATGTCTCATCCTGAAAGACAGCACCTCTGACAGTGCAGCACTCCCTCAGTACTGCATTGGAGTGTCAATCTAGCTTTAATGTGCTGAAGTCTCTAGAGTGGGACTATGAACTCACAATCTTCAGAGTCAGAGGCAAGCGTGCTATCCACTGAGCCACAGTTGATGCCAGGTCACAGAGTGGGTGCAGAAGATGATACCAGGGATGACAAGCTTTAGCGATGAGGAGAGGCTGAAGAAACGCAGCTCTTTTTATTAAAAATAAAGAAAGTTAAGAGGAGATCAGCTAGAGGTGTTCAAAATTATGAGGGATTTTGATGAGGTAAATGGGAAAAATCTAATTCCACTGGTTGGTGGCTTGGTAACTGGAAGGCATCCATTTAAGATCATCACAAAAGATCAAAAGGGAGAGGTTGGATGGCACTTTTGAGGCAGAGGATTGTTAGGACATGGAATAGCCTTATCAGAAGCAGTGGTGGAAGCAGAATCTGCAATGGCCCATAAATTGCGCTGGAGCAAGGCAATGAACGGCGTCCGCCGTCAGTTACACCTGTCCTCGCCCGTTTAATCGCAATGATTTTTTGGGTGGAAAGTTGCTGAATGCGCGAGCTGATAACGTCGCAGAGAGGGAAGCCGAGCATCTGGGTCCTGAGTGAACAGGGCATGAAATTGTGTTTCCACTTAACCAATCAGCTTGCAGGATTGAGAAATAAACAGTGCAAGGACTGAGAAGGAAGTGTAAATTAGAGTGGGTGGATTCAATGGCAAATCAGGTACAAAAAGAAAAGAAAGAGAGGGAAAGAAAGATTGAATTAAGTGGGAGAGAGAAAAAAGAAACAGAAAGGAAAAGTTTTAAAAAAATGTCATTTTAAATTTTACGTTGTTAAAAACCTCCAACAACAATTAAAATCTGAAGGAATGAGCCTCCACACTTGTAATCGTTAATTTTCAGCACCAGAGAGATTCATTGACAGTAATTAACACTCGGCACATTGTTATAAGAATCTCTGACAGCTAATCCAGGTTTAGTTAAATACGCGCAGACGTTAAACGGCTCCAAGACAGGCTCATTGCATCACTTCCGGCCAGCTCTAACTTTCTGTGTCAAGTTTAGTTTGTAACTACCGCGCAAATACAGCAACTTCACGCCATTCAATGCATTTCAATGGTGAGCCAGACGGCGAGATGCCTCTTTCGCCAAACTGACGGTGGAGCGGCGCAACTCGGACAGCAACTCTTAGATTTCCGCGTTTAAGCGCGCATCTGCCCTCGCTTGAAGTTGTGGTAGCATTTGCGCATAAATAAGGTTGAGCGCCATTATCCTCCCCATTGTTTTGACAGCAAATTGTGGCCCAATTTGTTTTTCAAAGGGAAGTGGATAAGTATTTGAAAAATAAAAAAATAAAAGGGTATGTGTAAATGGTCAAGGGAATGGGACTTTTAGATAGTTCCTCCAGAGAGCCATCACAGGCACGATGGGCTGAATCGTGCTGTGTTATGAAATTCTATGATTCAATCATAGAATAATATGCCTCAGAACAACATAGAGTATGGTAGCCTATTGGTTATTGTACTGTACTCGCAACCCAGGGGTTGTGAGCTGCGGAATTAAATTCCATAAATCTGGTAATTTATGGGCTAGTTCCTGAAAAATAACCATAAAAGCTGCCGGTGCTTCTCAGATTGTCATAAAAACCCAACTGGTTCATTAGGGTCCTTCAGGTAGGGGAGCCTGCTGTATCTACCCAGTCTGGCCTACATGTGACCCCTGTTCCAAACCGTGGTTAACTCTTAATGCCTTCAGGGCAACTAGGGATGGACAATAAATACTGCACTTGATAGTGTCACCCACACCGCAAGAGCAAAAAATAGAATAACATGATAGGGATTGGGATTGTCCGGTCGCTTTGAGAATTTACCACCTCTTGTGGGGTGGAGGGTTCTTCTATAATTAACCCTTAGAGGACTGTTGTAGCAGAAGGAGGACATACAATATGAGCATTTAAAAAAGAAAATTCTTTCAAGAGTACTGTGAATTAGGAGCACTTGGTTCTGTAGTCCCATGGTATAACGCTCAATGTAGCATGACACCTTTGTGTAAGACAATGCCCAAACTCTGCTACCAATCTGCGAACAGTAGGTTCAAAGTGCAATTCATGGCGGACAATGCTCCATTTACGCTGTGGGCTGTGACTCGCACTCCCAGATCTAGAAGGGCTCGGCCACGTGCATACCTGCACCTGCGGAACCCTGCTCCAGTCAGTGATTTAAAATGTTTCGAAAACGTAGGCGGAAGAGGCCATACCGAACATAATCCTTTCCTTATAAAATGTACCAAGTGCCCAAAGGTCAATCAGACCGCCTGAGCACTTTTTAAAAGCCGGTTTAGCCCTGCCCTTCACAACTACACACCATACAGCGGCAAGCCTGAATGGTGTGAGGTGGCCTCCTTGAGGGAGCTTCACACCATTGCATTTCAGATTCAGAAAGGGACCCGCTGTTCAAGGTTATACCGTTGCTTCTGTGTCGCTGTGAAGCAGAAGCTTCTTCCTCATAATACAGAACTGACGGTATAACTGCACTGTGATGTGTGAAAGGCAAAAAGCAATGGTTTTATTATGGAAACACAATGCTGTCTATATGCTTTATAGCAGTTAAGCAATGCCTCGATTTCAAAATTCTCATCCTTGTTTTCCAATCCCTCCATGGCCTTGCCCCTCCCTATCTCTACAATTTCCTTCAGCCCCACAACCCCCCGAGATAGCTGTGCTCCTCTAATTCTGCCCTCTTGAGCATCCCTGATTATAATCGCTCAACCATTGGTGGCCGTGCCTTCTGTTGCCTAGGCCCTAAGCTCCGGAATTCCCTGCCTAAACCTCTCCGCCTCTCTACCTCTTTTTCCTCCTTTAAGACGCTCCTTAAAACCTACCTCTTTGACCAAGCTTTTGGTCACCTGCCCTAATTTCTCCTTATGTGGATCGGTGTCAAAAAATGTTTTTTGTCTTAAAATACTCCTGTGCAGCGCCTTGGGAGGTTCTACTACGTCAAAGGCGCTATATAAATACAAGTTGTTGTTGTTGCTGTCACAGTGTTAGCCGTGGCTCAGTGGGTAGCACTCTCACCTCTGAGTCAGAATGGTTGTGGGTTCAAGTCCCACTCCAGGGACTTGAGCACAGAAATCTAGGCTGACACTCCCAGTGTAGTACTGAGGGAGAGCTGCACTGTCGGAGGTGCCATCTTTCGGATGAGACATTAAACCGAGGTCCCGTCTGCTCTCTCAGGTGGACGTAAATGATCCCATGGCATTATTTCAAAGAAAAGCAGCGGAATTAAGCCCCCGGTGTCCTGGACAATCTTTATCCCTCAATCAACATCACTAAAACCGATGATCCAGTCATTATCACATTGCTGTTTGTGGGAGCTTGCTGTGCACAAATTGGCTGCTGCGTTTCCTACATTACAACAGTGACTACACTTCAAAAAGTACTTCATTGGCTGTAAAGCACTTTGGGGCGTCCGGTGGTTGTGAAAGGCGCTATATAAATGCAGGTCTTTCTTTTTTTTCTTTTTAAGGAGCATTTAAACAATGTATCAGTCAGGTATTAATCACCAGCCCAGAAATTGGGTATCCATAATAAAATAAGACAGTACATTGTGAATCAAAGCAAGAAGTGGAGAGCCAGCGAGAATGAAAGGTAACTCTGACTGCCTACAGGTCAGGTCAAATCAGTAGTCACTGTGATTGCTAATTACACCTCTATTTGGGCTAGGATGTGGGCTGGGTACATAAATCAATGGCTGTCAGTGCAGTTCTTGCCACTCCTGGTTATTAGATGTGTGTCACTGAACAAAGCATTGATCAAAGCTACCCAGAGGAGAGCCAGGGGTCGTAAAGCATGGCTACTGCCTAATTGTCGGACTATGCAAGGGGGGAAATTTGTAATGAAACCCAATTAGCTGGCAAGGCATTTGAGCAGTGGAGCGAAAATATGAATAAATAGCAGTTGGCTAATAGCATTTCACATTAAAGCGAAATCTCTGCGAGGTATAGTGCAGGCATCCCATTAGGCTGGGTTACATGGTCTGTGGTTCAAAACTATCAGCACACAAGCTGTCTCATTCATGTAGTTTGGCTTCTATAAAGTTCCATGAGCCTGAAGTTTTTCTAAGTGCATTTACAAGGCTCCCACAATGCAATGGCCGAGTGCAACAAGCGATTCTTACAAAAGTTATAAATCTGTACATATATTTTTAGAATAACTTGTCCAGTGCTTGGCGCTGCATACATCACGGGGCTGTCGTTTATGTTGTGACCGTCGAGTCTGTTTTCCTCTTCTTTGTTGCTTAAGTGTCTTTTATGTTTTCCTTGTTGATTAAGTTTCTGCAGTTCTCCTTTCTGTTCTTCGTTATTTTCTACTTCTATTGTTCGGCAAAACGTTTTTCTCCTCAATTTCAGTTTTCTACCCAATCAGCTTCCAGGGAAAACATCTACCCACACACATTCCACCAAAAAAAGTTCTAGCCAATCGCAGTCTACCAAAAAAAATATTCTGAAACATGAGCTCTATGACAGCTGCTTACTGGGGATGGGCAATAAATGCAGGCCTTGCCAGCGACGCCCACATCCCATGAACAAAAGAAACCCATCCCACTATCAATTCCAAATAAATTCACAAAAAGATCATAAGCTTGGCTCTCACATCTCGTCCTCCCTTCCAGAAAAAGCATGATGCAACTTGCCATGCCTCTGAATGTCCTGACCTCCACCTACACCCTTACTCATCCCAAAGAAAGAACTTGCATTTATATAACAACAGCTTGTATTTATATAGCGCCTTTAACGTAGTAAAACATAAGAACATAAGATGTAGGAGCAGGAGTAGGTCATTTGGCCCCTCGAGCCCGCTCCGCCATTCAGTAAGATCATGGCTGATCTGATCTTGGCCTCAACTCCACTTCCCTGCCCGCTCCCCATAACCCTTGTCTCCCTTATCGTTCAAAAATCTGTCTATCTCCACCTTAAATATATTCAATGACTGAGCCTCCACAGCTCTCTGGGGAAGAGAATTCCATAAGATTCAAGACTCGCTGAGGGAAGTTCCTCCTCATTTCCTCAAAGCGTCCCAAGGCGCTTCACAGGAGTGTTACCAAACAAACTTTGACACCGAGCCACGCAAGGAGATATTAGGGCAGGTGACCAAAAGCTTGATCAAAGAGGTAGGTTTTAAGGAGCATCTTAAAGGAGGAGAGAGAGGTAGAGAGGCGGAGAGGTTTGTGGAGAGAATTCCAGAGTTTAGGGCCCAGGCAGCTGAAGGCGCGGCCGCCAATGGTGGAGCGATTAAAATCGGGGATGCGCAAGAGGCCAGAATTGGAGGAGCGCAGAGATCGCGGAGGGTTGTTGGGCTGGAGGAGATATCCCAAGGCCCTTCACAGACAACAAAATATTTTGAGGTGTAGTCACTGTTGTAATGTAGGGAAATACAGTGCAGCAAGGTCCCACAAACAACAATGAGATAAATGACCAACTAGTCTTTTTTAGTGATGCTGGTTGAGGGATACATTACATTTCCTACATCACAACAGTGCTTCAAAAAGTACTTAATTGGCTGTAAACGCTTTGGGAATTCCTGAGGCCGTGAAAGGAGCTTTCGAAATCCAAGTCTTTCCTTTCTTTCTTCCTATATATGTTGGCCAGTACATCAGGTCGAACTCCCCTGCTCTTCTTTCAATAGTGCCATGGAATCTTCTACATCAGAAAGATGGCACCTGTGCACGTTCTCCCTTTCTCTTGCGAGATTGGCGCTGTGACCGTGGGCATTAGCGCCAGTCCAGAAAGCGAAAGGGAGAACGTGCATTGTTGCCACGAGTACATTGTGCTGCCGCCCGAAGGATAAAGCTGGCAGGCAGCCGAGAATAACCCGTAGCTGGCAATGTAACCTGACTAAGTTCACAAGAGGAACCGCAAATCTCACGAAAGTTCTCTTACCGCAGAAGTGACATTGCTGTAGCTGTTTCTTTTTTTTTTAATCCAGTGCATGTAAGTGACTTTGGGGGAAAAAACAAACGAGGGGAATTAATTATTTATATTCCCTTTGTTTTTATGCATTGTTTTTAATGAGCCTGACAAACAAAGCGCGCTCAGCAATGTTTCAGTGCTATTGATATTTTCGTGATGTCGATCGTTTGAAAGGCACCGAGAACGTTGAAAGTAAAGGTCAGCGAACCAAAGTGTGCGCTCGCTGATGCGACCCGCAAAAGCCGTCCCGCTATTTAACAAAGCATCACCTGGTCAGCTGAATGTACTGACGCCTTCTGGGATATAAAGCAACTTGCACTGTTTCACGTTTTTTTGGTCGATCTGCAATCACACGGCCTTTCATTCAGATCAAGGCATCACTGGCTTGCAATTTTCACCCTAAAATGGATTGTAATTCCCAAAATGCTGGTAAAAATCCAAGAAAATTCCACAACCCCATGCAATAAAATTGGAATTTATTTTATTGGGACCAACTTTCCTATCGGTGATCCCTGTGTGTGCCAGTCCCCAATCCATTGCAGAATTTTTAATTTTGTATTAATTTAATAATGAAGTTATCTATAGAGCTTCTGAGATTGTCCAAAGTTGTCATGTTTAACCCAAAGCCAGCAGGAATGGTGAAGAAGATTATTCAGTGTGGAGCTGAGCCATACAGACCACAAGGATCCGAGGTTCAAACCTCGGTCTTTGCTGAGTGAGCTAATCGCAGGTAGGCCGAGGTAGGGCTGATATAATTGGCCACGGTGCCCCTAGTTTAGGGAGTGGAAGAGTGGCCAAGGTTTCTGCTGCGGATTGCTATCCGATGACCCATTACAAGTGTGTTTGTCGCCTGGTGAACAGTCACCGCTGAGGCTCGCACATGAATAATCATTTGGGTAAGGTACAATGTTCCCACCAAGTTGCGCGCACGCATGGCCGCACAGGAACCTGCAAGGTCCTGAGCGGGCCGCTCACAAGCTTTGCAATACCGCACATGCACAGAAATTTAAAGGGACCGAGCATTGAAATGGCAGGGCATATTGAGAGAGTGGTTAGCAAAGCATATGGGATCTTGGGCTTCATAAATAGAGGTATTGCAGAGAAGTTATGCTGAACCTTTATAAAGCGCAGGTTAGGCCACAACTGGAGTATTGTGTCCAGTTCTGGTCACCACACTTTGGGAAGGATGTGAAGTCCCTTGAGAGGGTGCAGAGGAGATTTACCAGAATGATTCCGGGGATGGGGAATCTTGGCTACAAGGACAGGTTGGAGAAGCTGGATTTGTTTTCATTAGAGCAAAGGAGGTTGAGGGGTGATTTGATAGAGGTGCACAAAATTATGACGGGTTTGGATAGGCTAGACGGGGAAAGGCTGTTCCCACTAGTTGATGGTACAAGGACTAGGGGACACAGATTTAAGGTTTTGGGCAAGAGATACAGGGGGGATGTGAGGAAAAAATGTTTACGCAGCATGTGGTGATGACCTGGAATTCGCTGCCGATGGAAGTGGTGGAAGCGGAGACACTCAATGTTTTCAAGGAGAGACTGGATAGGCACATGAGGGAAATAAACTTGCAGGGCTACGGGGATAGAGCGGGGGAATGGGACTGACTGGATTGCTCTACAGAGAGCCGGCAGGGACTCGATGGGCCGAATGGCCTCCTTCTGTGCCGTAATGACTCTATGACTATGAAATAAACAGGTACAGCAAAGACAATTTAGAGGGAACATTGGTAAGGTACTGAAGGGGAAATTCTACCTTTGACTCTACCAAGCAAAAAGACAATGGGGCGGATATTCCGATCCCTACGGGCATGTATGAGCTGTGTACCCACCCGTAGGGACATCGGAAATGCCATTTCAGGCATGCACAGCACATGAGCTGAAAACTGGCATTTCCGATCTGTCAAGAATGCTCTTGACAGATCGGACGCCTGCCCTGGAGAAGGGCCTCCGCGGGCAGAGAGTTCCGCTTTCTGGAGACCCTCCGCCCGCAGAAAACCCTTCGAATTCTTATGCCTGGTAAAAGCAGGCGTAAGGCCTGCTTTTACCAGGATAAGAGTTGAATAAAGTAAAAAAAAAAAATTTTTCACTCATTTATCATTTAAAAAAGGTAAGTTTATTTTTAGCCCTGTAAAAAACTATAATTATTTTTTTCAAAAAATTAAATTTAAAAAAAAAAATTTAATTTATTGTAATTTCAACTAATTTTAAAAAGGTGATTTAAAAAAAAATGTATTTAATGTTTTACTATGTTTTTGGGGTGATCTCCATTCATATATTTGACGGGTCTATCTGTCAAGTGTATGAAGGTAGATTCCCTTCTCCTAATGGCTCCCCATGGCCCACGTGATCCTAGGGACGCTTGCGAACTGCCTGCGCCTCTGGGATACGTGGGCCCTGCGCACTTGAAGTTTGGAGAGGCCCAGGATCGGAAGTATAGGTGCCTCGTAGATTTTTCCAGATCGGAGGCCTCCGCACGCAGGCACGATCGGAAAATACGGCCCAGTACCTTCAAGAGAGGGAGGAGGGGGAGGGAAGAATATTGGCAAAAAGGAAGAAATGGAAGTTCATCGCTACGATTCCTCTATTGATGTTGTCGTGTTGGTTGGCTTCTCAGCAGCAATGTCATCATGTAAACAGAGGAAACCTCGTGATTGTTACATTCTTGATAACATGAGAGGGTCAGCCTGCATAACACATGCGGGCTGATGCCCTTGTGAGTGTGTCTTTCTCCTTTAATAACAGGGCGCAGCTGGTCACAGCCAGATCAGGACAGTTACATTTTGTTATGCCCTCGTAAACCCTGTGGATTTATTGGCTTTAAGCCCCTTCAGCTTGTCTAGGAATTTTAACCATGTCAAAGTCCTTCATTTGCTTGCTTGGCAATCTTGTTTTTTTTGGGGAGAGCATTTTGTTTGTGTCTTCCCTTGTGGATACTTTAAGGAAGCCATCATTCGCAATACTTACTACCTCAGTTTCAATCCTGTTTGAATCTTCTAATGTTCTCACATCGTTTCTGACAGCTCTCTTGCTACTGCAGTATCAAAATCATTTTTTATTAAGTTTTTCCTCTGCACTAGGGCTTTTTTTCCCAGGTCGCTCTTTGCCTCTTTGATCAGCCTTTTGACGCGTTCCTGCTTTTCCCACTTTCATCCCGGCGAACCCCTTCCCCTTTCCCCCTGCGAGATCTGTAGGGGGGTAATTTTTCCTTCCGCACCTTGCTCCACCCCCTCCCGGGGAAGCCCCAGAAATCCCAGCGGAGATATAAAGCGGGGCCGGGGATGCCCGGCGTAATGGGTCTCTGCTCCCTTTCCCAGACCTTTGCGCCCGGAAAAAAATGGGCATTTCCCTGGGTGCAGAGGTCAGGAAAGTCGGTCCCAACGTTTTTCACGGGCGGCAGGTGTGGCGATGTCTTCAAGCGAACGCGACAGTCACATTTCAGGCTGCTCCACGCACCGCAAACTGCCGACAGCACTGCTGCAAGAAGCTGATTGTATGCAAATTATTGATGGGAAAGCGTTGGATAGGGAAGTGACGTAGTGGTGAAACTTGATGGGCCTCTTTTCCCCTTCCTTTCTTGCAATGAAGTTCTGTTTTTTCTAGGTGGAACTGGCACTTTATTTCTTGAATTTCGTTTGCTTTGTGAGATTAAAATGTGACAGTTTTTGTCGAGTTGTTTCCCTTTTCTGTGCGGTCCAGTAGCTTTATAAAATTGTATAGACATCCGACTTGCAAAAGTAATGAAGAACATGGAGACACCACAGCAGAAGTTAAGTCTGATCACTGGAACAATATTATGCTGCTTATTTTCAAAATATTTTTTTTCCCCCTCTGGTAAAGTATTCACTTTTAGTGCAATTATCACTCCACATTGTCAGTTAATGGACAAGTCACATTAAGCACATGTAAGTTTTTTTTTATAGCCGCGAAAAATTGAATTAGGATTTGTACAAATTGGCCATTAAAAATACTTAGGAGGTGCTTTGGCGTAGGTTCTTGTTCAGTTTGAATCGAGGGGACGGGCCCTCTGTGTTTGCATTGCTAAATCCTGCTCTTTTAATCTTGTGATTTTATTCGGAGTCAACTTTTTTTGTCCGATTACGCTCCGCTGAAGCGCCTCGTGACGTTTTACTGCATTAAAGGTGCTATATAAATGCAAGTTGTTGCTGTGATTGTCCGACAAAAAGTTATCCGGATGAGTGTGCCGGATTTTGCTGCATAAGCACAGTCACAAATCGACGACGCTCGGTTAGAAAGAAAGAAAGCAACACTTGCATTTCTATAGCGCCTTTCATGACCTCCGGACGTCCCAAAGTGCTTTACAGCCAATGAAGTACTTTTGAAGAGTAGTCACTGTGGCAGCCAATTTGCATACAACAAGTATTGGCCAGGACACTGGGCAGAACTCGCCGGCTCTTTTTCAAAATAGTGCCATGGGATCTTTTACATCCACCTGAGGGGCCTCGATTTAACGTCTCATCTGAAAGACGGCACCTCTGACAGTGCAGCACTCCCTCAGCACTGCACTGGGAGTGTCAGCCTAGATTTTTGCGCTCAAGCCTCTGGAGTGCGACTTGAACCCACGACCTTCTGACTCAGAGGCAAGAGTGCTACCCACTGAGCCACAGCTGATGCTGCTGCACCGCGCTGATTCATGGGAGATTCTACGCTCGGGATTATGCTAATTAGTTTCCGTGGAAAATTGAGCGTAACTTCACCTTGGTAAAACCGGCGCAGTGCCCAGCGCATTTTTGGCTCGTTTTCCCGATTGCGCCCCGAGCTGAAATTCCAGGCCAGGGAGTCGGGGGTAGATGCCAGTCTCCCATGATCTGAAACAAGCAAGCGCCAGTGTAAAACGTGCCTATACTGTGCTGTACTCATAATCCACAATTAATCTGCTGAAAATGGACTGAAGATGAACTTGGATTTAAACAGTGCTAATCACATCTTCAGCACATCCCAAAGTGTTTCGAATCTGAAGAATTGTAGTCACTACTGTTATGTAGGCAAATGTGAGAAGTCGCACAACACCAGGTTATAGTCCAACAGTTTTATTTGAAATCACTAGCTTTCGGAGCGCTGCATCTCTTCACTTCACCTGACGAAGGAGCGAGCAGCGCTCCGAAAGCTTGTGATTTCAAATAAAACTGTTGGACTATAACCTGGTGTTGTGCGACTTCTCACATTTGTCCACCCCAGTCCAACACCGGCATCTCCGCATCATGGTTATGTAGGCAAGCACAGCAATCAATTTGAGCAAACAATAGACCACAAACAAGGGTTAATCTGGTGACATTGGTGGAGGTTTGAACAGGGCACCAGGAAAACTCCCTGCTCTTCTTCAGATAGTGTCAGGGGATTTTTATTTTACATCGACCTGAACTACCAGACCTCAGTTTAACATCTCATCCAAAGCTTTGACAGTGCAGCACTCCCTCAGTGCTGCAGTGTAGTATCAGATTAGATTTTGTGCTCGAGTCCCAGAGTGGGGCTTGAACTGACAATCGCCTGACTCAGAGTAGAGAAAGAAAGAAATACTTGCATTTCTATAGCGCCTTTCACGACCACCGGACGTCTCAAAGCGCTTTACAGCCAATGAAGTACTTTTGAAGTGGAGTCACTGTGGGAAACGCAGCAGCCAATTTGCGCACAGCAATGTGATAATGACCAGATAATCTGTTTTTGTTATGTTGGGTTGAGGGATAAATATTGGCCAGGACACCGGGGATAACATAGAAACATAGAAACATAGAAACTAGGAGCAGGAGTAGGCCATTCGGCCCGCCGAGCCCGCCCCGCCATTCAACACGATCATGGCTGATCATCCAGTACCCTGTCCCTGCTTCAATCCCCACAGTACACATATCCCACCCTACCCCCATAACCCCACGTATTTAATTCCCCCTAACATATCCCATCCTATCCCCATAACCCCACATATTTAATCCCCCCTAACACTAAGGGTCAATTTATCATAGCCAAATCAACCTAACCCACACATTTTTGGACTGTGGGAGGAAACCGGAGCACCCGGAGGAAACCCACGCAGACACGGGGAGAATGTGCAAACTCCTCTGCTCTTCTTCGAAATAGTGCCAAGGGATCTTTTACGTCCACCTGAGAGGGCAGACGGGGCCTCGGTTTAACGTCTCATCCAAAAGACGGCACCTCGGACAGTGCAGCACTCCCTCAGTACTGCACTGGAGTGTCAGCCTAGCTGTATGTGCTCAAGTCCCATGGAATAGGACTTGAACCCACAACCTTCTAGACCCAGAGGCAGAGCGTGCTACCCACTGATCCACAGCTGACACTGGAGATTGCTATAAGAACATAAGAACATAAGAAATAGGAGCAGGAGTAGGCCAATTGGCCCCTCGAGCCTGCTCCGCCATTCAATAAGATCATGGCTGATCTGATCCTAACCGCCAATCTACTGTCACAGAACCATCTCCTGAATCTAACAGAATTGGACACACGAAATAGGAGCAGGATCAGGCTACACTGCCCCTGGGCCCGCTCTGCTACCCACAGGGCCATGACCGATCCGAACCTCGACTCATGTCCAAATTGCTGCCCGCTCCCCGTAACCCTTAATTCCCTTTACTTCTAGGAAACTGTCTATTTCTGTTTTAAATTTATGTAATGATGTAGCTTCTACAGCTTTTTGGGGCAGCATATTCCATGGACCTACCACCCTCTGAGTGAAGTAGTTCCTCCTCATCTCAGTTTTGAAAGAGCAGCCCCTTATTCTCAGACTATGTCCCCTAGTTCTAGTCTCACCCGTCATCGGGAACATCCTCCCCGCATCTACCCGATCCAACCCCTTCACAATCTTATATGTTTCAATAAGATCGCCTCTCATTCTTCTGAACTCCAATGAGTAGAGTCCCAATCTACCCAACCTCTCTATGAATTGAGCGAAGTGGACACCTAAGAGCAATGGTACGGCTCTCTCTCAGTATGACACGTTTCTCAGGAGCCAAAGCAAAAATATTGAGGGCAATATTGTGCGTGGAACCTTCTTAAAGAAATCGTGATATTAATGCCATTACTGTACTAGCAGTAGCTGCTTTTACATTGTATTTAGTGCTGTATTAACACTGCCAGCTCCAGATATGCTGGCTTCATGGAACTGACAGCAACAATTTTTGTGTCTGAAGGTGAATGAGGAGCGGAAACCAACACCCAAGAAGAGCACCCAAGAAAACCGTGAGTAAAAGTCACAGCAAAGGCCGGCGAGAAGTGGAGAAGGTCGAGGAAGGAAAGTTGCCTAAGAAAGGATATACTTGCCATAGAGGGAGTGCAGCCAAGGTTCACCAGACTGATTCCTGGGATGGCAGGACTGTCGTATGAGGAGAGATTGGCTCGACTAGGCCTGTATTCACTAGAGTTTAGAAGAATGAGAGGGGATCTCATTGAAACGTATAAAATTCTGACTGGGTTAGACAGACTGGATGCAGGGAGGATGTTTCCTCTGGCTGGGGGGTCTAGAATGAGGGGTCACAGTCTCAGGATACGGGGTAGGACATTTAGGACTGAGATGAGGAGAAATTTCTTCACTCAGAGGATGGTGAACCTGTGGAATTCTCTACCACAGAAGGCTGTGGAGGCCAATTCACTGAATATATTTAAGAAGGAGATCGATAGATTTCTAGACACAAAAGGCATCAAGGGGTATGGGGAGAGAGCGGGAAAATGGTATTGAGATAGAGGATCGGCCATGATCATATTGAATGGCGGAGCAGGCTCGAAGGGCCGAATGGCCTAATCCTGCTTCTATTTTTCTATGTTTCTATGTTTCTACTCGATCTGCATCTGCAAAGTGATGAAACCTTTTCACCCCGACACCAGCATCTCCTCCATGGCCATGAGTGTCATCAGCTCCTGTGTGAATGGTATTTCCGAGCGCATCGTGGGTCTGGCCCGTTACAGCGAGCGCTTGACCATCAGCTCTGGGAGAGATCCAGACCGCCACGTGCCTGCTGCTGCTGCCCGGGGTGGGGGGGGTGCTGGGCAAGCAGGCCATGTCGGAATGGGCAAGGGATGCGGCCAAGTGTACCGGCTGCAAGTAAACCTCCACAATGTACTGAAAAGACAAATGTGAGAAGTCGCACAACACCAGGTTATAGTCCAACAGCTTTATTTGAAATCACAAGCTTTCGGAGCGCTGCTCCTTCATCAGGTGAAGTGAAGAGATGCATATAGGCACAGCATATATAGTCAGAGAACACTGCCAGATGATTACAGTTAATCTTTCCAACTGCCCTTTATCACACCTCGGCAGAGAGATAATCACGGCAATCAAAGGTGTGGATGGTGTCCAAACAGGTCAGTCAGGAAGAAAAGACAAACCAAGTAAGCGTGCTGACTTTGTCAAGGGTGGCACAGTATAAAAGCTGCTAGTGGTGGTCGAAATCTAACGGCTGCTGATCGACGGCAGGTTTAGACAGTAGACACTCCACAAAATGGCAGGATTAACAAGGTGCAAAATGCTCTAATGCAGCAAACTTGTATCATCGTCAATAGTAGCCCTTATTAAGGACATAACCTTAAAATCAGAGCTGGGCCATTCAAGCGAGAAGTTATGAAAAACACTTCTTCACACAAAGGGTGGTAGTAGTGCGGTACTCTCTCCCACAAAAAGGCAGTAGTTGCTTGCTCAATTAATGTACTGAAATGATCAATGGCAGACCGATTTGCAGACACACAGGTAAGCTGCCTTAACAAGATGTGAAATGTTTGGTTTAAATGTGGCTAAATCGTCGTCAGTGGCAGTTCTTCATTCATTCGTTGAAATTGATTCACTGAATTGTTCAGTTCAACCAGAGCCTCCACTTAATGGTAGGTTTAATGAGATGCAAAAACGCTCTGCTCAATCTATTTAATTGCTTACCGGCAAACAAAGACTTTACTTGCCCGTTTTAAAGCCAGGAAAACACAAATGAATTGTAAATTTGGGGTGCAGGTAGAAATAGCATTACAACTGAAATAGTGGCCCGTATTTTCCGATCGGAGGCTTCCTGCGTGCGGAGGCCTCCCGATCTGGAAAAAAACTACGCCCTGACCTGAGGGCTCCCGAGGTCCGGACATTTCCGCTCCTGGGCCTCTGCTCTTCGAAATGCGCAGGGCCCACGTATCCCAGGGGCGCAGGCGGTTTGCAAGTGTCCCTGGGATCACGTGGGCCATGGGGAACCAATCAAAGAAGCGAATCTCCCTTCATACTTTTGACAGCTTAGACCTGTCAAATATATGAATGGAGATCTCTGAAAAAACACGTCAAAATATTGAAGATTTTTTTTTTAAATCACGTGTTTAAAATTAGTTAAAGTTACATTAAATTTTAAATACTTTAAACAAAAATTTTATTTTTTGAAAAAAAATGTAAGTTTTTTACAGGGCTAAAAATAAACTTACCTTTTTAAAAATTATTTTTAAATTATAAATGAGTGAAAAATATTTTTATTTTTACTTTTTTAAACTCTTATGCTGGTAAAAGCATACCAGGCGCAAGATTTCTCAGGGTTTTCTGCAGGCGGAGGTTCTGCAGAAAGCGGAACTCTCCACCCGCAGAGGCCCTTCTCCAGGGCAGGCGTGCGATCTGTCAAGAGGATTCTTGACAGATCGGAAATACCGGTTTTCAGCGCATGCGCTTCGCATGCCTGAAACCGGCACTTGTGAGGTCCCTACGGGTGGGTATACAGCGCGTACACACCCGTAGGGATCGGAAAGTACGGGCCAATGTTTTGAGAAAGTGCGCTGTGTCAAGGAACAGCTGTTTTCTAAGTGTACTGCTGATCTAATTTGGTTCCTGGGCTAATGCAATTTGCATGACTGAATGGCAGTTGAACACTCAGCACCTTCTAAAATAGATTGAACGACTCGTATCCATACAGCGCCTTTCATAATCTCAGGACGTCCCAAAGCGTTTTACAGCCAATGAAGTATTTTTTGAAGTGTAGTCACTGTTGTAATGTGGGAAATGCGGCAGACAATTTGCGCACAGCAAGCTCCCACAAACAGCAGTGTGACAATGACCCAGATAATCTGCTTTTGTGATGTTGATTGAGGGAAAAATATTGGCCCAGGGCACCGGGGAGAACTCCCCTGCTCTTCTTCGAAATAGTGGCCGTGGGATCTTCTACCTCCACCTGAAAGGGCAGACGGGGCCTCGGTTTAACGTCTCATCCGAAAGTCAGCACCTCCGACAAAGGTTACCAACCCTCCAGGATTGTCCTGGAATCTTCAGGAATTAAAAAATTGCTGGGAGCAACCTGGGAGAAAATTTATTGGGAAAGTAAAAAAATAATGGCCCGTAATTTTGCGGTCAGCGGCGAAGCAAAGGCGTTTGCCGCCGGCCCCGAAGTAAGCTTCCCGCAAAGATCTCGCGCTCTCTGTGGCGAGAAGTTCGGCTTTTTAGTGTAGTTTAGTGGGAATTCCAAAGTGCGAGCTGCTGTGACATCAGCAAGCTGTCTAATCAGCCAATCACATTGCAGAATTCTCACAGGAATCAGGAAATAGAAAGCTCTAATCAATCAACCACTTTTTAAAAAGAACTACATAGAGCGATATGAAGATTTTTTTTACATACACAAGGGTCGAGGCAGAAGCTGAAAAATCATGAACAAACAAAAAAAATCTAATAATTTTTAATTTAATGGAGACATTTGACATTCCTCCAATATAAAATTAGTTTTTCAGGGCCAGAATGGTTCTCTATCAGTAGTTATTACTCCGATCGCCATTAAAACCCAAGTTACATCTCCTTTGAATGGGTCCAACTTTTTAATGGGGTTTCTAACGGCGATATTTGTTCGGAAAAGGGGAAGTTTTCGTCAGATCAGTGATTTCATAAGAACATAAGACGTAGGAGCAGGAGTAGAGCATTCGGCCCCTCGAGCCTGCTCCGCCATTCAATAAGATCATGGCTGATCTGATCTTGGCCTCACCTCCACTTCCCTGCCTGCTCCCCATAACCCTTGACTCCCTTATCGTTCAAAAATATGTCTATCTCCACCTTAAATATATTCAATGACCCAGCCTCCACAGCTCTCTGGGGCAGAGAATTCCACAGATTGCTGGCTCGGGGTGGGGGGAGGAGCAGTGAATGACAGACCACAACTTCAGGATTCCCGCGTTAGGCTGTGCCCGTGCTAAATCCTGAAGTTGCGGTCAGTTTCAAAGGCGAAATGACGGCGAACGCTGCCAGTTCGCCGTCCTCAGGGCCGCAAGTTCCAGACCACTATGTTTTTTTTTCTTTCCTTTTTAAATAATTTGCTTACTAGTTATTAAAAATTGCATATGAGGAAGAAAAAGGCTGTTTGAGCGGGCGGGGCGGTTGGAGGTGGGAGGCTGTGTGATGCAACCTCCAGGATTATGCCCAACCAGAGTTGGCACCCCTCCTGTAGAACCTGTATCATTAATTTTACATTTACTTATTGGGACATGCCAAATATTGGAGCCTTGGCTGATTTTTCCACTCCCTAGCCCAGAGGCACCGAGGAAGGCTGTCATCCATCCAGTTTTGAACCAGACAGTCCAGTTTTCGAGTGGGTTTTCCGGAAAGTTTTTTTAAAAATAGAAGTTCACATCTTTCCTGATTACTTCGATGGTTTTTTTTTTATTCGTTCCTGGGATGTGGGCGTCGCTGGCAAGGCCAGCATTTATTGCCCATCCCTAATTGCCCCCTGAGAAGGTGGTGGTGAGCCGCCTTCTTGAACCGCTGCAGTCCGTGTGGTGAAGGTGCTCCCACAGTGCTGTTAGGGAGGGATTTCCAGGATTTTGACCCAGCGGCGATGACGGATCGGCCGATATATTTCCAAGTCAGGATGGTGTGTGACTTGGAGGGGAACTGGGAGGTGGTGGTGTTCCCATGCGCCTGCTGCCCTTGTCCTTCTAGGTGGAAGAGGTCGCGGGTTTGGGAGGTGCTGCCGAAGAAGCCTTGGCGAGTTGCTGCAGTGCATCTTGTAGATGGTACACACTGCAGCCACGGTGCGCCGGTGGTGGAGGGAGTGAATGTTTAAGGTGTCTCTTTAACCATAGAATCGTAGAATGATACAGCGGGGATGGGGGCCATTCAGCCCATCATGCCTGTGTCATCTCTTTCGAAGAGCTATCCAATTAGTCCAACTCCTCTACCCTTTCCCCATAGCCAATGTTCGTTCTAATTGTTTTTTGGGCTGCGCGGCCCATTTAAAATTCCACGTATGCGCGTTTTTTTCCATTTAAAAGCCGGTGAGCCGGCTGCGCGGGACCTCAAGACTGCTGTGCGGCCACGCAGCTTAATGGGAACATTGCCCACAGCCCTGGAAATGTTTCTCCTTCAAATATTTATCCAATTCCCTTTTGAAAGGTAGTATTGAATCTGCTTCCACAACCACTTCGTTCAGCGCATTCTGGATCGCAACAACTCGCTGCGTAAAAACAGTTTTCCTCATGTCGCCTCCAGTTCTTTTGCCAATTACCTTCAATTTGTGTCCCCAGCTTCTCCAGTCTCTCCACATAACTGAAGTTCTGCATCCCCGGTACCAGTCTCGCAAATCGCTTCTGCACCCTCTCTAAGGCCTTGACATCCTTCCTAAAGTGTGGTGCCCAGAATTTCATTGAATTTTCCTGAGCAGCAAAGCAAACCTCAGTATGCAAGCCATGACCCAACTCCATCCTGCATACATCCCGATTTTAACTTGGCAAAGCCTGCAACCCTCTCACTGAGGCTAATTACCCTATTATGACGGTGCCAGCCTTGGTCCAGTTGGTAGCACCCTTGCCTCTGAGTCAGAAGGTTGTGGGTTCAAACCCCCTCCAGTAGAACTGAGCATAATATCTAGGCTGATATCTCGGTGCAGTACTGAGGGAGTGCGGCACTGTCGGAGGTGCCATCTTTCCGATGAGATGTTAAACCGTCTGACCTCTCAGGTGGACATAAAAACCTTTTTGAAGAAGAGCAGGGGAGTTCTCCCCGGTGTCCCGGGCCAATATTTATCCCTCAACCAAGATCACTAAAACAGATTATCTGGTCACTATCACGTTGCTGTTTGTGGGAGCTTGTTGTGCACAAATTGGCTGCCGCATTTCCTACAGTGACTACACTTCAAAAGTACTTCATTGGCTGTAAAGCGCTTTGGGACGTCCTGAGGTTGTGAAAGGCGTTATAGAAATGCAAGTCTTTCTTTCTTTTTATTGCTCAGGTCAGATAAATTGCAAAGCAGGGAATGAAGTTGAACCCTTCCTCTCATGTATGGTTCATTACTACGTTATCCCAGGAACCAAAGTAGATGGCACGTGCCTTTAAATGTACAACAGATCCTGGATACACTAGGTGGTGCTTCTATGCACTAAGCCATCAGGTAAAACTCTGTTCCTTATTTCAAACAACAGATACACAAATCAGGTTAACAAGGCCATAAAAAAGCAAACACTAGATTGATAGAATTGAAAAGTATAGAATCTTGGTTAGACCACACCTGGAGTACTGTGTACAGTTCTGGTCTCCATACTATAAAAAGGATATGGAGGCACTGGAAAAGGTGCAAAAAGGATTTACTAGAACGATACCGGATCTGAGGGGTTATACCGATCAGGAAGGAGTAAACAGGCTGGAGCTCTTTTCTCTAGAAAAGAGAAGACTGAGGGGTGACCTGATAGAGGTCTTTAAGATTATGAAAGGGTTTGGTAGGGTAGATGTAGAGAAGATGTTTCCACTTGCCGGGGAGACCAGAAATAGGGGCCATAAATATAAAATAGTCTCTAATAAATCCAATAGGGAGTGCTTAGAATGTGGAACTTGCTACCACAGGGAGTAGTTGAGGCGAATAGAATAGATGCATTTAAGGGGAAGCTAGACAAACACATGAGGGAGAAAGTAATATGTTGATGGGGGTGAGATGAAGAAGAGTAGGAGGAGGCTTGTGTGCAGCATAAACACCGACATGGATCTGTTGGGCCAAATGGCCTGTTTCTGTGCTGTAAATACTATGTAATACTATGTAATTGTTAACAATCTGGCACGGTGACAACTGAGCAGTGCTGCCTTCGATCCAACCCCTGCACACGACCAGTGATGTACTTGTGATACATTATGAAGGTCATTATTGTGTCAGCTGTGGCTCAGTGGGTCGCACACTTGCCTTGGAGTGAGAAGGTTGTGGGTTCAAGTCCCACTCCAGGGACCTGAGCACATAAATCTAGGCTGACGCTCCAGTGCAGTGCTGAGGGAGCACCGCACTGTTGGAGGTGCCGTCTTTCAGATGAGACGTTAAACCGAGGCTCCGTCTGCTTTCTCAGGTGGACGTAAAAGATCCCATGGCACTATTTCGAAGAAGAGCAGGGGAGTTATCCCCGGTGTCCTGGGCCAATATTTATCCCTCAATCAACATAACAAAAACAGATTATCTGGTCATTATCACATTGCTGTTTGTGGGACCTTGCTGTGCGCAAATTGGCTGCTGTGTTTCCCACATTACAACAGTGACAATACTTCATTGGCTGTAAAGTGCTTTGAGATGTCCAGTGGTTGTGAAAGGTGCTATATAAATGCAGGTCTTTATTACTGAAATCAGACTGTGTTGTTTCAAACTGTTCCATATGTCACATACTCTCCCAAAATGACCAATAAGCAATCTACAAAGTGAGAGTGTAATGTTTTGCTCTCATTCACGTGGCCTCAGAACAAAAGTCTTCTAAAAATACTTGATATATTTAATAAAAATGAAAGCAGTGGGACCACAATGAACGAGGGAGGTAAATAAGAGTGAAATTCTTCTCCTGGTTGCTTGCTCCATTTGAAGAGGATGGTCCTGGGCAAGCAGAATAAAAACAAAACAAACAAACAAAACCACTATAGTTCCGCAACATCTGGGTAGGGAAGTACATCAATAATGAAACTACTTCCCCCTCCCTGCAGTTGCCTTCTCCTTTCTGTTTTGAACAAAATAGAGAGACTTTATTTACCTAGGCGGGGTACGTTGGTCAATCCGGCTTCCTTTCTCTTCGTCAAAGAGTGCCACGGGATCTTTAACAACCCACCTCAGAAAGGGCCTCAGTTTGATATCTCATCCAATGGAAGTACCTCTGACAACGCTGCACTCCCTCAGCAACACGCTGCATGGTCAGCCCGAGATTATGCTCGCTCCCGGAATTGGTCTTCGGCAGTAGCCAGAAACTGCGCTCATATCGAGTTGACAGTCCGTTTTACATGACGTCCGATTTTGTTTTATAATGAAGTCAATGGACAAGAAAATGGAGCACGGTTTAAAATGGGCGGACGATTCGCTATGAGCGCATTTCACGCGACTGGCGAAGACCAATTTCACCGTCCCCCGTGAGGTAAGAATGCTACTAAGTGAGCGGAGATGACACTTCAATCCCTGAAGTGGAAAGACCGGAAAGTATCAGCAAATTTGAAAACAGAAGGGCAAGCAATATCAAGATCCCATCCCATCATATTGATGCATAAAGAATTTGTAAGTGCATTTTGCTTTGTGATTCAACAGTTTAAGTCGAATCACACAGAACAATTTCTGAAGCCTTATCTATAGGGCAAATGCTAAACCTCAAAAAATTAGACAAACCTTTTTGAGAGTAGAACTTATGTTGTAACTTATTAAAAAACTGTTCATTCTCTCAGACACATATTCAGAAAATTGACTTTCAGTATGTTTCTATTATTAGGCAATACGAACCATAGTTAGGAAGACGTAGGAACAGGAATATGTCATTCAGCCCCTTCAGCCTGTTCCATCATTCCATTGATGTTATCTGTGGCTCAGTGGGTAGCACTCTCTCACCCACTGAGTCAGAATGGTTGTGGGTTCAAGTCCCACTCCAGAGACTTGAGCACAAAAATCTAGGTTGACACTCCGGTGCAGTGCTGAGGGAGTGCTGCACTGTCGGAGGTGCTGTCTTTCAGATGAGACTTTAAACTGAGGCCCCGTCTGCTCTCTCAGGTGGATGCAAAAGATCCCAGGGCACTATTCTGATATTCCTGGCCAATATTTATCTATCAATAAAACAGATTATCTGGTCATTATCACATTGCTGTTTGTGGGAGCTTGCTGTGTGCAAATTGGCTGCTGTGTTTCCTACATTACAACAGTGACTCCACTTCAAAAAGTACTTTGTTGGCTGCAAAGCACTTTGGGACATCCTGACGTTGTGAAAGGCGCTGTATAAATGCAAGTCTTCTTTTTTTCGATCATGGCTGCTCTGTGCCTCAACTCCACTTACCTGCCTTTGCTCCATATCCCTTGATAGACATGAGCTGGAATCAACCTGTGTAAGTGGTAAGCACGTGTGTGCCACTACTATCATTTGGTTTTAACACAATGATCTGAACACGGCTATATGTAGTATAAGAACACAATAACTTAAACACCAACTATTCAAGTCAGAATTGACTAAAATAGGAAAGCAGGAAAAAATATTTCCACCGATCAATGAGTTGATAACTAGTTGGTATAAATTTAAAATCACAACTGAAAGGCTAAAGGAAGAGCTTAGGGGAAATGTTGGTGGAAACAGAATCCGTACTAGCTTTTAAAATGGAAGTGGATAAATATTTTAAAAAGAGACAAAATCAGAGGGATATGGGGAAAGGGGAGCGGATGGAACTAAGTGGAAACCTCTTTGAGAGAGCTGGCACATGCCCGAGGACCGAATGGCCTTCTGTGATGTTAACTTTGAAGGGGGTCACTTTCAATATAGCCGCCTGGGTGTTAATCTGCCCGCCCTTTGTAGAACCCGCCTGATTTTTATCCAATTGACAATGGGCAGGCGATCCACTGTGTCAGGTTACTGCATGGGCAGCGAAGTTGTAAATTACCCACTAAGAATCTATGATACTATATTATTGGCACTAATTTACTGTTAATAGGAAATAGCGCTCGTACTGCTGTGTAACACGATGCACAAATCAGAAGTGGAGGCCGACATTCTTCTGTGCATTCAGGCTAAGCATGTGTTAATGTGTAATAACTTTGTATGTTAACATGAACAAAGCATTCTCTAATTTTTGCCCTCACTTCAGCAATCGGTTTATTGCTTGTTAACATGCAGACTCCGCGTTAATGCTTTTCTTTTGGCTTGTTAAGCACCAACGTTAGATGTGCACATTTACTGCCACTTGCCTTCAAAGGCAGCTTGTGTTAATGATGCCCACATAAAAAGCAGCACTGGTGTAAGGCCGAGCTGGCAGAGGTCCGGCCATGGAGCAGAGCAGCAAAGAAAGGAAACTTGCATTTATATAGCGCCTCTCCCGACCTCAGGATGTCCCAAAGCGCTTCACAGCCAATGAAGTACTTTTGAAGTGTTTTGCACTGTTGTAACCAGAGAATCATAGAATGGTTACAGCACAGAAGGAGGCCATTCGGCCCGTCGAGTCCATACCGGCTCTCTGCAAGAGCACTTCAGCTAGTCCCACTCCCCCGCCCTTTCCCTGTAGCCCTGCAAATTTTTTTCCTTCAGGTACTTATCCAATTCCCTTTTGAAAGCCACGATTGAGTCTGCCTCCACCACCCTTTCAGTCAGTGCATTCCAGATCCTAACCACTTGCTGCGTAAAAAAGATTTTCCCTCATGTCACCTTTGGTTCTTCTGCCAATCGCCTTAAATCTGTGTCCTCTGGTTCTCGACCCTTCCGCCAATGGGAACAGTTTCTCTCTACCTACTCTGTCCAGCTCCCTCATGATTTTGAACACCTCTATCAAATCTCCTCTCAACCTTCTCTGCTCTAAGGAGAACAACCCCAGCTTCTCCAGTCTATCCACGTAACTGAAGTCCCTCATCCCTGGAATCATTCTCGTAAATTTTTTCTGCACCCTCTCTAAGGCCTTCACATCCTTCCTAAAGTGAGGTGTCCAGAACTGGACACAGTACTCCAGTTGAGGCCGACCCAGTATTTTATGAAGGCTCATCATAACTTCCTTGCTTTTGTACTCTGCCTCTATTTATGAAGCCCAGTATCCCGTATGCTTTTTTAACCGCTTTCTCAACCTGCCCTGCCACATTCAACAATTTGTGCACATATACCCCCAGGTCTCTCTGTTCATGCACCCCCTTTAGGATTGTACCCTTTAGTTTATATTGCCTTTCCTCGTTCTTCCTACCAAAATGTATCACTTCATAATATCGGGAAATGTTTGAAATTGGAGACACTGGGGGATAGGGAGCCAATGTGGGTCAGCGCGGACAGGAGCGATAGATGAGCGGGATTTGGTGCAGGATCGGATATGGACAGCAGGATTTTGGATGAGCTGAAGGTTATGGATGGTGGTGGATGGCAAGGCTGACCGGGGGAGCTTCGGAATAATCGTGTCTGGAGGTGACAGCGACAGAGATGAGGGCTTGAGCAGCAGATGGGCTGAGGCAGGGGCAGAGGTGGGCGATGTTATGGAGGTGGATGGAGAGGATGACTTGGGAAACAACAGTTTGTTATTTTCTCATGCCCATCTCTTTTCAAAATTCAACACATCTATTAACAGCAGTTAAAAATAACTCAAGCCCCCATTGATACTTTTACGGTAGTTTATTACATTGACATATAGCTTGGATTTTGGAAAACACTGCGGTTGTGTTACTTACGTCAATCCATTTGTGCATTCAGGATCAACCAAATATTTCGTCATGGTGCCTTCTGACATGTTTTGAGAAATCATGCGGAAAAACTACAATTACAGCTAGCTGATCAGGAGCCGCTGTGAAAATATATTTTCCAGAGTCATTGGAGGAGGAAGGTCTTCTTGGCACATCTACAGAACACATCATTCCTTTTATGTTTCACCTTTATTCTCTTCTTTTTAAATGGCTTCTTGACTATTCCATTTCTTGTATTGTTTATATGTCAACCACAAAAGCTCCGTTCGGCTGCTTTATGGAAAAGAATTGGTATCGCTCTCGCAGTCTGAATCTGCGGACTGATTTACTTTTGCCCATCCTGCTCCCTGACGGTGCTCGCTCCTGCTGAGGTACAGCCCCACGGAGGCCGGCAGCCCTTCGGTGCCTCATCCGATCGGCCAGTCCTCATGTGTGAAGGTACGCAATGAGCGATGGCACAAGCTATTCATTTTACTGTCGCGGAGGTTGATGGGAACTGCGCAGCAGGCAGGCTGAGAATTCAACCATTTCAACATTGGGACTTGGATCTGAATCCAGCTGATGGTTGAGCTGATAGTTGAAACAGATGGGAGTCAGTCATCTTGCCTGAGAGCTTTGAAGGCTCTTTTGATGGTTGCTATGGGGACTAAAAGCCTCGTAACACGCAAACCATGAGTTACATGTATTGCCCATTTCTTTAGCATTGTCTGTAACGGCTGACTTTGTGCACTTTCTGGATGTTCTGATACATTAAAACTAATTCACAACCGAATGTCCAGTCCAAATGTACACCCAATGCAGCTGCTAAGCTTGCTAAATAGATACATCACCAGGATCGAAGTTGCACCGTGGGCCAATGCAGCTGCTGAGTGCTCAATTTCTGGTAAAATGAAGGGAGAACACGGAAGTCGCGAATCCGAATTTACTGATGAAATTCGGCAGCTCACACGCGGTGAAGAAAGGGCAAAAAGAATTTCCGAGGGGCAACCCACTAATGATAATAGGGTGAAGCAACAAGACCTTGCATTGATATAGCGCCTTTAACATAGTAAAATGTCCCAAGGCGCTTCGCAGGAGTGTAATCAGACAGAATTTGACACCGAGCCGCATAAGGAGATATTAGGGCAGGTGACCAAAAGCTTGGCCAAAGAGGGAGGTTTTAAGGAGCGTCTTAAAGGACGAGAGAGAGGTAGAGAGGCGGAGAGGCTCAGGGAGGGAATTCCAGAGCTTAGGGCCCAGGCAGCTGAAGGCACGGCCACCAATGGTGGAGCGATTGTGTAGGCAGATTACATTAGAACGACCACAGCTGACTGGTACACGTAACACAAAGGGAAAGCGCAGTGATACTTAACATTAAACACACACCACGCCTTCACTATTATTTTCAATAACAGTTCAAAGTATCACCTTAACCATCGCAATCATTGTTCACTTTCAAAATTTATGTTTTTCAGATGAATAGTATTAACAAGAAATGGTTCAGGAAAAGCATTTAGAAATAACAATCAATTTATTGTAAAGGCAGACATCAAGGGAATAACTCCTCAGTCAGAGCCTGATGGATCAATGCTGCTTATTGCAGGGGCTGCTCTGCCTCTGTTAGCTCCTTATCATCCTCGTCTTCCTCCTCCTCCTTGCACTTGTGCCTTGCTTTGCTGGTGTTTCTCATCGTGCAGAACAGGCTGAGGGGCTGAATGGCCTACTCCTGTTCCTATGTCCTTGTTCCAATAAACAAGCATATACGTCTTTTTCAACTGTTATGTTGTGCAGCATGCAACACACTGCTACCGTTTTGCCAGTTGTCTCTGGATCATATTGTAGAGCACCCCCTGTGTGGTCCAAACATGAGAACTCTTGATTGAGCACACCAATGGGGCTGGATTTTGCCAGCCCTGGGGGGGGGGGGGGCGGGTTTGGAGGCGGGACTGCCGGGGAAATGGCAGAATCTGGGGGCAGGTGGGCCACCCTGCCCCCAACCCACCTCCGTGCCATCTTCCCAGGAGGCGGGTAGCTGACCTGCGCCGGGTCCCATCTCCTGGAGGCGGGAAAGGGATTACAGCCACTTAACTGCCTGTTAACAGGTAGTTAACAGGCAGTTAAGAGGATTATCCCCATTTTGCCACCAGAGGTGCGGGCTTCCCGACGTCGGGAAACCCCGCCAGGGTCACCGAGGCGAGCAGTGGGTCTGCGGGGGTCGGAGGGGTGCAAAAGTGCGCTGTGGGGCTAAGTGATGGGTGCAAGTGTGGAGAGGTAAGTATGTGAGGTGAGTGGAAAGTGATAGAAAAAGTTTACTTATCTTTATTTCTTCCTGCAGGCTTCAACAGTTGGGGATGCGGAGAGTCTCGCATCTCACCGGCAGAGATGACAGATGGCTGCTGCATTCTCCGATGCAACAGCCATCTAATTTCTGCTCACAAAAGAGGTTTGATGAGTCTTGAATACAAGGACTCATCAAACAACAGAGAATGTCAGTGTTTGACAGCTTCACAGAGCTGCCAAACGATGACAATTCCTCTGTCAAAAATTTTTGACAGATGAAACGTCATACGCTGATGTTCTCTGTAACCGGCTTCCCCTTTATTGGCCTGCTAAGCCCGCTGGGTCAATCAAGGGAAAGTAGCGTGGGTTGGCCAGAAGTTGATGGAGGCGGGACTAAAACTCGACAAGTGGGAGTCCCGCCTCCAAAAGCTCCCCATTGGCAAAATCCAGCCAAAAGTCTGTTCCCAAACCTTGAATGTAACCTAGGGGATTGTGTAGCAGTGTCACGAGTCATGGTTCAAGCGGGTAGCCCATGTCTCCAACCATTTAATTTCCATTTGCCCTGGAAAAAATGAAGAGCTCGTGATTCTCTTAAGAGATGGTCATCATGGACATGCCCTAGAAATCATATGCATTGAATATAGAATTCCTTGGTAGTGGTCACAGATCAGTTGTATGTTCATTGAACGGCATCCTTTTCTGTGACGAATCTCATGAGATGTTGTACAGGCAGGGCTTGAATGGTCACGTGGATCCAGTCAACAGTGCCCTGTAGCGTGGGAATGTTAAATCATTTAAAAAAGCCTCAGTCAGTCTTTCCTGCTACTGCTAAATGCCAGCACCGGTTTTAACATATACATCAGCATGTTGAAACAAGGATGACCTGGGTAATGTAGCAGTGAACCGTAAGCTGATTAATCCTTGTCAAGTCTCGTGCTGATGTTTGGAACAATCCTGTGGCGAAAGGGTTTGATAACCGTCATCACCTTTGCTTCTACCGGCAGCTCATCATCAGCTTTACTGCTACAGGCAGACTGAGTGCCAATATCTTCCTGCCTCTCTCCTTTGCTGTTAATCCTCTCTTTCTCCTACATTGTCCAACTGAATGAAGCTTGCCGCTGCGTGGACTGAAAGAACTGAGATCTTGTTTACAATGTCTCCTGCTCTGTTTCATGCGGACTCTGTCCAGTGACCTCTCTAGCAGGTGCACAGCACAATGTAAGCAAGCATGATTACATTTCCCTGATTAATGGATCTTAATTCAGGGCCAGTGTTTTAATGGGCCTTGGTCGAGTTCAGTCCAGGGAGGAAGTTAGGGAGCATGGGGAAAAACACACTAATACTCCATGGTACCGTATTACAACACCATCTACGAGGCACAAGTCAGGAGTGTGATGGAAATCTCTCCACTTGCCTGGATGAGTCCAGCTCCAACAACACTCAAGAAGCTCGACACCATCCAGGACAAAGCAGCCCCCAGTTGATTGACACCCCATCCACCATCTTAAATATTCACTCCGTCCACCAATATAAGAACATAAGAACTAGGAGCAGGAATAGGCCACTTGGCCACTCGAGCCTGCTCCGCCATTCAATAAGATTATGGCTGATTTAGGGCTCAAATCCACTTCCCGGCCCGCTCCCCATAACCCTTCACTCCCTTATCTTGCAAAAATTTGTCTATCTTCACCTTACATGTATTTAATGACCCAGCCTCCACAGCTCTCTGGGGCAGAGAATTCCACAAATTTACGACCCTCTGAGAGAAGAAGTTCCTCCTCATCTCAGTTCTAAAAGGGCGACCCTTTATTCTGAGACTGTGCCCCTGAGTTCTAGATTTCCCCATGAGGGGAAACATCCTCTCTGCATCTACCCTGTCGAGCCCCCTCAGTATCTTATATGTTTCGATAAGATCACCTCTCATTCTTCTAAATTCCAATGAGTATAGGCCCAGCCTGCTCAACCTTTCCTCATAAGTCAAACCCCTCATCTCTGGAATTAACCTAGTGAATCGTCTCTGAACTGCCTCCAATGCAAATATATCCTTCCTTAAATAAGGAGACCAAAACTGTACGCAGTACTCAAGGTGTGGTCTCACCAATACCTTGTACAGTTGTAGCAGGACTTCCCTGCTTTTATACTCCAACCCCCTTGAAATAAAGGCCAATATTCCATTTGCCTTTTTGATTACTTGCTGTACCTGCATGCTAACTTCTTGTGTTTCATGCACAAGGACCCCCAGGTCCCTCTGAACTGTAGCATTTTGTAATCTCTCTCCATTTAAATAATAGTTTGCTTTTTTATTTTTCCTGCCAAAGTGGATAACCTCGCACTTTCCCACATTATACTCCATCTGCCAAATGTTTGCCCACTCACCTAGCCTGTCTATATCCCTTTGCAGATTCTTTGAGTCCTCTGCACAACTTGCTTTCCCACCCATCTTTGTATCATCCGCAAACTTGGCTACATTACACTTGATCCCTTCATCCAAGTCATTAATGCAGATTATAAATATTTGGGGCCCCAGCACCGATCCTTATAGCACCCCACTAGTTACCGTTTGCCAACCAGAAAATGACCCATTTATCCAGACTCCCTGCTTTCTGTTAGTTAGCCAATTCTCTATCCATGCTAATATATTACCCCCAACTCCGTGAGCTCTTATCTTATGCAGTAACCTTTTATGTGGCACCTTATCGAATGCCTTCTGGAAATCCAAATACACCACATCCACTGGCTCACCCTTGTCCACCCTACTTGTTACAACATCAAAGAACTCCAGCAAATTTGTTAAACATGATTTCCCTTTCCTAAAACCACGCTGACTCTTTTTGACTGCAGTATGTTTTTCTAAATGCCCTGCTACTGCTTCCTTAATGAAGGACTCCAGCATTTTCCCAACGACAGATGTTTGGCTAACTGGTCTATAGTTTCCTGCTTTCTGTCTCCCTCCTTTCTTAAATAGGGGTGTTACATTAGCAGTTTTCCAATCCGCTGGGACCTCTCCAGAGTCTAGGGAATTTTGGTATATTGCAACCAATGCATCCACTATCTCTGCAGCCACTTCTTTTAAGATTCTGGGATGCAGGCCATCTGGTCCAGGGGACTTGTCGTCTTTTAGTCCCATTATTTTACCGAGTACTATTTCCTTAGTGATAGTGATTGTCTTTAGTTCCCCCCTCCCTGTGGCCCCTTGATTATCCATTATTGGGATGTTGTTAGTGTCTTCTACAGTGAAGACAGATACAAAATATTTATTCAGAGTCTCTACCATTTCCCTGTTCCCCATTATTAATTCCCCAGTCTCATCCTCTAAGGGGCCAACGTTTACTTTAGCTAGCCTCTTCCTTTTTATATACCTGTAGAAGCTCTTACTATCTGTTTTAATGTTTCTTGCCAGCTTACTCTCATAATTCATCTTCTCTCTCTATTATTTTTTTAGTCATCCTTTGCTGGTTTTAAAAAATTTCCCAATCCTCTGGTCTCCCACCAATCTTGGCAACATTGTATGCCTTCGTTTTCAATTTGATACCATCCTTTACTTCCTTAGTTAGTCACGGATGGTGCTCCCTTCTCTTAAAATCTTTCTCACTGGAATATATTTTTGTTGAGAGTTATGAAATACCTCCTTAAATGTCTGCCACTGCATTTCAACTTTCTTATCCTTTAATTTGTTTTTCCAGTCCACTTTAGCCAGTTCTGCCCTCATGCCATTGTAATTGCCGTTGGTTAAGATCAGGACACTGGTTTGGGATACAACTTTCTCACCCTCCAACTGAATTTGAAATTCAACCATGCTATGATTACGCTTTCCTAGAGGATCCTTTACTATGAGATCATTTATTAATTCTGTCTCATTACATAATACCAGATCCAAGATAGCCTGCTCTCTGGTTGGTTCCATTACATACTGTTCTAGGAAAACATCCCGGATGCACTCTATGAACTCCTCCTCCAGGCTACCATGGCCCATTTGATTTGTCCAATCAATATGGAGATTAAAATCACCCATGATTATTACCGTACCTTTTTTACAGGCCTCCATTATTTGTTGATTTATACTCTGTCCAACAGCATTGCTACTGTTCAGGGGCCTGTAGACTACGCCCACCAGAGACTTTTTCCCCTTATTATTTTTTATCTCCACCCAAACCGATTCTACATCTTGATCTTCTGAGCCAATATCACTTCTCGCCACTGCACTGATCCCATCCTTTACCAACAAAGCCACCCCACCTCCCTTTCCTTTCTTTCTATCCTTCCGAATTATCATATACCCTGGAATATTCAGTTCCCAGCCCTGGTCGCCTTGCAACCACGTCTCTGTAATGGCGATCAGATCATACCCATTTGTATCTATTTGTGCCGTCAACTCATTTATCTTGTTACGAATGCTGCGTGCATTCAGATATAAAGCTTTGAACTTTGTCTTTTTACCATTTTTCCTTGTTTTGGCCTTTTTTTCCGTTACACTCTTATTTTTAAACATTCTGTCCCTTCCTGTCACACTCTGGTTATTATTTCCCCCATCTCTAGCCTGCTCTATTGCTTTCTCATTTCTCATTGACTTTTTATTTTCCCGCTCACCTGGATCCTCCCGCCGACTATCATAATTGGATAGCTCTTCGAAAGAGATGGACACAGGCATGATGAGTCGAATGGCCCCCATCCGCGCTGTATCATTCTACGATTCTATGGTTAAAGAGACACCTTAAACATTCACTCCCTCCACCACCGGCGTACCGTGGCTGCAGTGTGTACCATCTACAAGGTGCACTGCAGCAACTCGCCAAGGCTTCTTCGGCAGCACCTCCCAAAGCCGCAACCTCGTCCACCTAGATGGACAAGGGCAGCAGGTGCACGGGAACACCACCACCTCCAAGTTCCCCTCCAAGTCGCACACCATCCTGACTTGAAAATATATCACCAATCCTTCATCGTCGCTGGGTCAAAATCCTGGAACGCCCTCCCTAACAGCACTGTGGGAGTACCTTCACCACACGGACTGCAGCAGTTCAAGAAAGCAGCTCACCACCACCTTCTCAAGGGCAACTAGGGATGGACAATAATAGGGATGTGCCTGCGATGCCCACAGCCCATGAATTAATTAAAAAAAAACACTAATGCATACTAAGTATATGCATTAGGTCGAACGCACTGAGTAATATTACTTCCAAATCTGCATTATTCTTTATTTTCAAACCAATAGATTAATACTCTGCAACGATAATTATCAATGCAGTAAAAAACGCATAAAAAAAAAATGAGAAAATAACAATTTTTTAAAAATTCATTCACAAGATGTGGACATCGCTGGCAAAGCCAGCATTTATTGCCCATCCCTAATTGCCCTTGAGAAGGTGAGCCACCTTCTTGAATACAACTGAGTGGCTTGCTAGGCCATTTCAGAGGGCAATTAAGTATCAACTACATTGTTGTGGTTCTGGAGTCACATATAGGCCAAAAGTGAGAAGTCGCACAACACCAGATTATAGTCCAACAGCTTTATTTGAAATCACAAGCTTTCGGAGCGCTGCTCCTTCGTCAGGTGACTTCACCTGATGAAGGAGCAGCGCTCCGAAAGCTTGTGATTTCAAATAAAGCTGTTGGACTATAACCTGGTGTTGTGCGACTTCTCACTTTTGTCCACCCCAGTCCAACACCGGCATCTCCGCATCACATATAGGCCAGACCAGGTAAGGACGGCAGATTTCCTTCCCTAAAGGACATTAGTGAACAAGATGGGTTTTTACAACAATCCGGTAGTTTCATGGTCACCATTACTGATACTAGCTTTTTATTCCAGATTTATTTAATGGTGGGTATTTGAACTCATATCCCAGGACCATTAGTCCAGGCCTGCTGGATTACTGATCCAGTAACATAACCACTATGCTACCATTCCCTGTAATATTTGTCAGTTGTTTAACGTAAGATCTGGTTGAAAGTGTATGGGTGAAGAGTACAAAATTAGGAGACTGCAATTAGCAGAAATCCAATGAAGTAATTCCCTTGCCAGTGTAGTAGATATGTGGAGTAGACTCTCACCAGAATTAGCATTGTCACTGTGTGAGTTAACTCATTTAAGAATAACACGACTCACTCCAGATGCTATAGGAATGAACATAAGAACATAAGAAATAAGGGGCAGGAATAGGCCACTTGGCCACTCGAGCCTGCTCCGCCATTCAATAAGATCATGGCTGATCTTGGGCTCAAAGCCACTTCCCAGCCTGCTCCCCATAACCCTTCACTCCCTTATCTTGCAAAAATCTGTCTATCTCCACCTTAAATGTATTTAATGACCCAGCCTCCACAGCTCTCTGGGGCAGAGAATTCCACAGATTTACGACACTCTGAGAGAAGAAATTCCTCCTCATCTCAGTTCTACAAGGGCGACCCTTTATTCTGAAACTGTGCCCCCGAGTTCTAGATTTCCCCACGAGGGGAAACATCCTCTCTGCACCTACCTTGTCGAGCCCCCTCAGTATCTTATATGTTTCAATAAGATTACCTCTCATTCTTCTAAATTCCCATGAGTATAGGCCCAACCTGCTCAACCTTTCTTCATAAGTCAAACCCCTCATCTCTGGAATTAACCTAGTGAATCGTCTCTGAACTGCCTCCAATGCAAGTATATCCTTCCTTAAATAAGGAGTATATCCTTCCTTAAATAAGGAACAGCGGCCATCAGTCAGTGCAACCCCTCCCAGCATTCCTAGGCATCCTGGAACCTGTGGATGACGGTTTTTGCTAGGCCCATGAGCAGCCACTAGGATGGTAATTGAACTCAATCGTATCAATAGACTAGCTGTGACAACCCCTATGTGCTGATGCCCAGCTAAACCTACTGTAGCCCTGACAATTAAACACCCTGATCCACGTAATACTACCAGTGTACAAAACTGTGCCAACAGATTTAGTATTACATCAATGTTGTGTAAACAGTTTTTACAAAGACTGCACCAACATGTAAACCGATGTAAAATTATGAAACATAACAATAAGTTCGCTGGATAACTGGTTCTGAAGGTTATGAAAGTTACACAGTTTATACAAATATCGTGATCTCGGCAATGTAATTTCAATGTGTCCTGGCCAATATTTATCCCTTAAACAACATCACAAAAAATAGATTATCTGGTCATTATCCCATTGCTGTGGTGGGACCTTTTGTGTGAAAATTGGCTGCTTAATTTCCCTACATTACAACAGTGACTACAATTCAAAAAGTACTTAATTGGCTGTAAAGCGCTTTGGGACATCCTGGGGTTGTGAAAGCTACTAAAAAATGCAGTTTCTTTCTTTCTTTAAGTATAACTGGTTTTTTTCCTGCTGTCGTGTCAAACACATTGGTCGAGCTTTCGAAGCACACATCTGTTCCAGTGTCACATCGACACCACACATCATTATAAAGAGTGCTTAAGTGCTATCATTAACTACCTAAGGTTGGCCCTTCTCATTAATAAATGTAGTATTTAAAAAAAATACATGAAAGAACACTAAAATTCAAAAGTTCTACAAATAATATCACAAAGACAATCTCAAGGAGAAAATCTTGTTCCGAACAGAATTCCAAATCACACTAAGGTGATCACTATCCTTTCCAATTATTACATTCTGGTGATTCTTATTTCAGTAGTTTTTCTGTAGAGACATTCTCTATACTTTATGCTCAGCGCCAATCAGATTTGGCTCGTACCAATTCTGGACCAGATGATCAGACAAAGCTACTTTACTTATTTCACCTTTAGGCTCGTTGCTTGACCTACCTGCCCCACGTGCACCTGTCTACACCAGCATGTAATGAAATATCTACCAGGCTCATAGTTACAAGGATTGACAAGATGACCAAGCACTCTTTGAAATGTCAGTGGGGCTCACATTGAAGGATCAAGTCCATTGGCAGGATAGGCGCACCAACGTCAGTGTTCTCACTCAGGCCAACATCCCCAGCATCGAAGCTTTGACCACGCTCGATCAGCTCCGATGGACGGGCCACATCGTCCGCATGCCTGATACGAAACTCCCAAAACAAGCGCTCTACTCGGAGCTCCGACACGGCAAGAGAGCCCCAGGTAGGCAGAGGAAACGCTTCAAGGACACCCTCAAAGCCTCCTTGAAAAAGTGCAACATCCCCACCGACACCTGGGAATCCCTGGCCCAGGACCGCACAAAGTGGAGGAGAAGCATCTGGGAAGGCGCCGAACACCTCGAGTCTCTTCGCCTGGAGCAAGCGGAAGCCAAACGCAAACAGCGGAAGGAGCGCACGTTAACCCAAGTACCCCACCCACCCGCCCCTTCAACCACCGTCTGCCCCACCTGTGACAGAGACTGTAGGTCCCGCATTGGACTCATCAGTCACCTGAGAACTCATTTTTAATGTGGAAGCAAGTCATCCTCGGTTCCGAGAGACTGCCTAAGAGGAGAAGAAGAAGGATCAATAGTTGCAAGGTAGTTGCGACAAGATTGTCAAGAAATACTTGGCAGTTCATTACCGAGAAGTTCGACCACCCCGAATACTGTAGAAATACAGTAAATAGAAAAGTGAAGCTAATTGGATATTCAGGGTAAAACATTTCTTCTCATCTCTATTCTATTCTGGTTCTGCATGGCTGCAGCCCTGTTGGAGTGATGGGACTATCATCTGTGGAATGGAACCAGTCTAATTCACACAACGTGTACAGCAGAACTTCTATTCCTCCAAAATGACTTCACACTGACGATTGCAATGCTTTTCGCCACTGCCCGTCTCAATCTGCTGTAGAAACACTCACCGCCATTACTGCAACGGGACTGCAACAGCTGATCAAACGCCCCCTTTGCCAACTCGTGCCACATTTTCCCCTGTGCACCCAGACTGGGCCCTGGGATAGGAAGTTTTAGAATCCAATTCCTGTTCATGCAAATGTTTTATTTTGACTATATTTGATTAAACGGAGAATCACTAGTCCCTCCCAGCTCAAGGCAGTATGTGCTCATTCTCAGCCAACCCATCAACAACGACACCAGTGGAACTCCTGACTTTATAGTCCATACGAGCCTACCTGTTTAAAGTGTTAGGCTTCCAGACAGACAATTTATGTTGCACCTATTTGGTTTGGCTATGTTACAGCTTTTTTGCACTTTACACATTTGATTTATTGCTGGGTGTGTTGAAGCAAAATGCAAATAAAATTTTTCAGTTGTATAGACTCATTCTATTCATGTTTACAGTGCACGCTATAGTACATGTAAGAGGGCACGTAACCAATGCGTTTACCATGATCTGTTTCTGCGCTGACCCTTTCCTTTTCACATACTAGTGCGATGCTTTGTGTGGAATAGTTCCTCTTGAACTGTGAAGTGCAAGGACCAGCCGTGGGAGCTTCCCACCAGATCTCCAGAGCACTCACTTCTGGTTCTTATGGTCAGATAGCACTAGAGACGCAGCCTCTATGCCAGAAATATAATGTGTTCTTCGGGCTGTGATGGTCTCCATGCTTTCGAGACCTTCTTCTGTCACTTAGCCAGAGGCCGAGAATGGCAAAGCTACAGGGGACCCGAGTCTGTTCTGGTGCTAATGCCATGTATATCACTATTGGAGGTCAAGTACTCAAATCGGCACTTCCACAAGATCTCTGAATCCTTCATTGATAGAATCAGAGAATCTTACAGCACAGAAGGAGGCCATCCAGCCCATTGTGCCTCTTTGAACGAGCTATCCAATTAGCCCCACTCCTCTGCTCTTTCCCCATAGTCCTGCAAATTTTTCCTTTTCAAGTATATATCCAGTTCCCTTTTGAAAATTACTATTTTTTTTATATTCGTTCATAGGATGTGGGCATCACTGGCAAGAACAGCATTTATTGCCCATCCCTAGTTGCCCTTGAGCAGGTAGTGGTGAGCCGCCTTCTTGAACCGCTGCAGTCCGTGCGGTGAAGGTGCTCCCACAGTGCTGTTAGGGAGGGAGTTCCAGGATTTTGACCCAGCGACGATGAAGGAACGGCGATATACTTCCAAGTCAGGATGGTGTGTGACTTGGAGGGGAACTTAGAGGTGGTGGTGTTCCCGTGCGCCTGCTGCCCTTGTCCTTCTAGGTGGTAGCGGGTTTGGGAGGTGCTGCCGAAGAAGCCTTGGCGAGTTGCTGCAGTGCATCTTGTAGATGGTACACACTGCAGCCACGGTACGCCGGTGGCGGAGGGAGTGAATGTTTGGAATGTTTACTATTGAATATGCTTCCATAACCTTTTCAGTTAGTATATTCTAGATGGTTCTTTCAATACCAATTTCAATCACAATTAAATCAGCCTTAACCACAATTCAAGACAGAGAGACAGCATCAGTGGGAGAATTTGTGAGAGAATCTCCTGCTATACTTGTCCTCTGCATGCCTGAGGTGATCTCTCTCCTGCAGATGCAGATTTCTTTTAAGACATTGGACAACTGGATGCTAGTCTCTACTATATAATTAAAATCTGTTTCCGCCCTCCGCAATGAAAATAAGGCATTCAAATTCGGAAAAGACAGATTGTGCAATGTTTTACTGGTAGTGCATTAACACAAATGGGAAAAAATTCTAATTTAAAGGTCTCGCAGTGGGCTAGGAGTAATTTTCCTCCTTGATGTCCTGTAGAATTTTCAACACAGAGAACCGGATATTGACCAGGAGCGGGAACCCTGGTTGATTTTTCCACTCCCTCGTGTGGAGATACTAAGGGGGAAAAGTTCGGTTGCTTTGTGCCTCCCGTTAGCACCTTAAATGGGCACTAACGGGGCGCAAAGCAACTAACGCCCGGGCGCGGCGCCACCAACGCCTCCCGCGAAATTCAGCGGGAGGTTAGCGGCAGCGCTAACCGTTAGCGCCCCGCGGCGCTGCGCCACTGGCGATGACATCATCGCCGTGCGCAGCGCCCCACTCGGGATCTTCGGTAGCGCCCCCTGAATTACCGCTGGACGCTATGTCCGACGGGGTCAGGGAGGCCTACCTGAGGCCGGGGCGGCGCTGTTTAAAGGCGAGGTGCCGGCCGGCCGTTTTTGTTGCTGGCTGCCTACCAGCACCTGCCTCCGCTCCCGTCCCCGGCCTCCTGACCCGCCCCCCCCGTGGAGTGCCGGCTGCGCTCCATGAGCCCGGCACTTCTCTTGAGTGCCGGGCTCTTTTGCCGGCACTCCCGATCCCCGGTGGCCCAGCTGGGCCCCGGGTTGCGCTGCGCAAGGCCCCTCCCCTTTAAGAAGGGGAGGAAGGCCTGAATTACCGCGGCCTGTAGCGCCGTGATATTCCCTCGCAGCGTCCCAAGAGGGAGACTGGGCGCTTCCAGTAGCACCCCGCTTCCCTCTTGGGGCGCTACCACTCAATTTTGGCCGCGGGGGCGCTAATTCGCGACTCAATTTCTCCCCCCATGGATTTCCTTACATTACAACAGTAACTACACTGTCAGTGATCCCACTCCAGCAGCCATTACAGATCCTGTTAGAAGACAAATACATAAGAGAAAAGGCAATAGAAAGACATGCTGAAAGGCTGAGATGAGGTAGATGGAATGGGAGGAGACTCGTGTGGTGTACAAACACCAGCACAGACTAGTTGGGCCTGTTTCTGTGCGGTATATTCTATGTAATTCAATGTGACTTCAAAAAGTGCTTCGTTGGCTGTAAAGTACTTTGGGTCATCCTGAGGCTGTGAAAAGCATGACCTTTCCTTTATTTGGAGCTGTGCCACCTCCTGAGTCCAGGTCAGTGATCAAAACCTGTATGTTTCAAGATGTGGAGATGCCGGCGTTGGACTGGGGTGGACAAAAATGAGAAGTCGCACAACACCAGGTTATAGTCCAACAGATTTATTTAAAATTACAAGCTTTCGGAGCTGTCGCCCCTTCTTCAGGGTAGGGTAGCTGTGAGAGAATCTCCCAGAATTCACAATATAAACATAGAAAAAATGTATTCAAATCTTTCCCTACATCAAAGACACACTAAGAGCACAGCCAAGACAATGAGATGTGTCCCAGGGGGTCCAATGTGTCAAAACACCTGCTGGCTGCATATCCTCTCCATTTGGGTTTAAAAAAAAACCTGGAAAGACCGGCCATGATGTCAAGTCACGTTCTGTATCGTGACATGAACCCGATATCGCGATTGAGGCCATCCTCATGAGTGCGGAACTTGGCTATCAGTTTCTGCTCTATGATTTTGCGCTGTCGTGTATCCCGAAGGCCGCCTTGGAGAACGCTTACCCACAGATCCGAGGCTGAATGCCCCTGACTGTATGTTTCAATACAGTGTTGACCCTTGGAAATTGCTGACTCACCACAGGTACGGCTACAGCGACACCGTTTTAGCCCCATGTGCTAATTTCAATAGAAAAGGCCTTACTTACACTCACACAATACAGGTAAATGTACTTCAGGTGTGTCCGTTGTGTTAGCAAACATCTACCACCATTCAGTAATCAAGGCAGTAAAGCACTCACAAAGAGCATAAACACTCGCACACTCTGCTTTTCATCTGAGCGTTATACCAACAAATGCACAAAAAGGTTAAATTACACACGCATATGCTGTGCGAATACCAAGTATTGAGATCACATGCCCAACAATGGTGTTTATTACTCATTTTTTTATTTAATCAGAAATGCAATTCGTCACATCCGGATTCCCAATTAGCCACATGTGGTTAGTGACTAACACATTGGACAACACTGTTTAATACCATAATGTGCAGTGCACTTACCCACTAAGACATCAAGGGAGCTTAAGGCGTTGTTTATTTCCCCAAAGCTTTAATCCACTTATGGTCAATGGATAAATAGTTTTACAGATTGTGTTAGGAACTATGACACAACCCAAAAGAATGGTGTGGGGAAAATGCCAGAAATGAATTTCTAATTTTAAACACTCTTGCCGGTATGCAGTCCGGTAGCTTTTGACGTTTTTGCTTTGCCACGTGGTTTGAAGGTATTCTAGTCTCCAGGAAGTCATCAGTTGCAGAGTCACTGGCTTTGACTCCTCTTACACATGGAGATGGGAATTCCCTGCCAAAGCAAGTAGACCTCGTTTACAGACAGCTTAGTGCAGCCAAGGCAGGATCGATCTCCATTACACGAGAAGAAAAGGGAGTAACTAACTGTTGCAGAAAGAAATTGAAGGGAGCGGATGTTACTGCAGGGCACCACTTGCTTCACCAGTGACTGCATTTAATGTGAAGGACAAGTCCGGGTGATTGAACACAAGTCCTCAAGCTGATCCTCAGGGAACTCTACTTATTCAGCTGCACTGCCATTCCTACTCAGGAATATGATGCGGAGATGCCGGTGTTGGACTGGGGTGGACAAAAGTGAGAAGTCGCACAACACCAGGTTATAGTCCAACAGCTTTATTTGAAATCACAAGCTTTCGGAGCGCTGCTCCTTCGTCAGGTGAAGTGAAGAAATACATATGGGCACAGCATATATAGTCAGAGAACACTGCCAGACGACTACAGTTAATTTTTCTAACTGCCCTTTATCACACCTCGGCAGAGAGACAATCACATGGTTGGACACCATCCACACCTTTGATTGCCGTGATTGTCTCTCTGCCGAGGTGTGATAAAGGGCAGTTAGAAAGATTAACTGTAGTCGTCTGGCAGTGTTCTCTGACTATATATGCTGTGCCCATATGTATGTCTTCACATCACCTGACAATGGAGCAGCGCTCCGAAAGCTTGTGATTTCAAATAAAGCTGTTGGACTATAACCTGGTCTTGTGCGACTTCTCACTTTTACTCAGGAATAAGTAGAGTTCCCTGAGTGTGAGAAGTGTATATTGCCAAATTACGCAGTCCCCGCTTGCAATTTAGCCAAGAGGTGCTCCGATGGTCCATGGCTGGGGAAGGGAACACCAGCTAGGACTTGTGAACTTGATTACTACACACTGACCATTCTACTGACAAGACCGGGCTTGGCTGGGTTGTGCACCACCATTGGACATAACAGAAGAACTAGGAGCAGGAGTCGGTCATTTGGCCCTTTGAGCCTGCTCCGCCATTCAATAAGATCATGGCTGATCTTCGACCTCAACTCCACCTTCCCACCCTATCCCCATATCCCTTGATTCCCTTAGTATCCAAAAATCTATCGATCTGAGCCTCCACAGCCCTCTGGGGTAGAGAATTCCAAAGATTCACTGCCTATTTAATCTAATAGTGAAGAGGCAGCGTTTAAATTTAATATTGGAGAGATGATTTACATTTTTAATTATTTGTAGGGAATTTCATGTTTAATTTGGATAGCCTGCCAACACTCAGGGACAAGGCTTAGATGTGGATAATGGCTGCCAGCTTGAAATGGGAGGGAGTGGGGGTGGGGGGGGGGGGAACGCGACAGTTTGAAATGAAGGGGGGTGAGGCGGAAGAGTGCCAGCGTAATCTGGGAAAGTTGGAGAGGGTAGAGTGTCTGCGGACTGTGGGGTAAGGGGGTGGAGCGGGAGCGGGAGCGTAAACTCTGTGAACTAGGTGAGGTGTTAGAAGGGGTAGAGAGTTTCTATAAATTATGGGAGGTTGGAAGGGGCGGAGTGCCTCTGAGCTTTCAAGGGAGGTACAGCAGGAGAGCATCGCTGAAGGGGGGAGAGTGACGGTTGAGGTAGCTTTGAGGAAGTGAGGATTTGGTTGGTCTGCTGCAAACCCATTTGCCACTATTATTTCCATTTGTTACGCTGAAAAATCTATCAACCATGAAGTATAGACGTGTTTAAAATGAACCAAAATGCACCATTTATACTGTAAAAATTCATAAACCTTACAGGAGAGATGAAAGAAAGAAAGGCTTGCATTTATATAGCACCTTTCACGATCACCAGATGTCCCAAAGCGCTTTACAGCCAATGAAGTACTTTCTGAAGTGTAGTCACTGTTGTAATGTGGGAAACGCAGCAGCCAATTTGCACACAGCAAGCTCCCACAAACTGCAATGTGATAATAACCAAATAATCATTTTTTGTTATGTGGATTGAGGGATAAATATTGGCCAGGACACCAGGGATAACTCCCCAGCTCTTCTTCGAAATAGTGCCTTGGGATCTTTTGTGTTCACTTGAGGGGGCAAATAGGGCCTCAGTTTAACGTCTCATCCGAAAGACAGCACCTCCAACAGTGCAGCACTCCCTCAGCACTAGCATTGGAGTGTCAGCCTAGACTTTATGTGCACAAGTCCCTGGAGTGGGACTTGAACCCACAGCCTTCTGACTCAAGAGGCAAGAGCGCTACCCACTGAGCCACGGCTGACACAATATTCTGAAGGAATATTTACAATTCTAAATGTGTTGCCTGAAGCCTTGACTTGAATGATTCGATGATCAATAAGACTGAGTTTGGATCATTCATTTTGCTATCAGGCATTTTTTTTTTTAAAAAGAAAAATTAATTAAAACTTTTTTCTCTCCCTGGAATAGATTATCTGCTAGTGGGAGAAAAAAGTTTTAAAATATAAAGAAAATTAATTCATTTTCAAGCGAAATAATGGAGGCGCTTTCAATAAGATTAAGGAAGTGTCCCTTGCTTATTAGAATGAATAAAAATTCAATGTTCTTGTTAATTGTAGAATCTAAAACATTAGAAAATGCACCAAAATGAGTCATAAGGTTCTGGTTGTGGTATGTGCCCCAGACTCTCCTAGAAAATCAATCTTTTGCCTTCAACACTTGCATCTTTATGGGGCACGGTAGCATAGTGGTTATGTTACTGGATTAGTAATCCAGAGGCCTGGACTATATGTGACTCCTAGACCCACAGCAATATAGAAACATAGAAACATAGAAGATAGGGGTAGGAGTAGGCCATTCGGCCCCTCGAGCCTGTTCCGCCATTTAATGAGATCATGGCTGATCATCCAAATTCAGTACCCTGTCCCTGCTTTCTCCCCATATCCCTCGATCCCTTTAGCCTTAAGAAATATATCTAACTCCTTCTTGAATAAATTTAATGAGTTGGCCTCAACTGCCTTCTGTGGTAGAGAATTCCACAGGTTCACCACTCTCTGGGTGAAGAAATTCCTCCTCATCTCAGTCCTAAATGGCTTACCCCTGATCCTTAGACTGTGACCCCTGGTTCTGGACTCCCCCACCATCGGGAACATCCTTCCTGCATCTAGTCTGTCTAGTCCTGTTAGAATTTTATAAGTTTCAATGAGATCCCCTCTCATTCTTCTAAACTCAGCGAATATAAGCCTAATCGACCCAATCTCTCTTCATACGTCATTCCTGCCATCCCAGTGGTTGACTCTTAACTGGCTCAGCCACTCAGTTGTATCAGAAACCACTACGGAAAACTCTAATCCACACGGACTGCAGCGGTTCAAGAAGGCGGTTCACCACCACCACCTCCTCAAGGACAATTAGGGATGGGCAATAAACGCTGGCCTTGCCGGCGATGCCCACATCCCGTGATCGAATAAAAAAAAATCTTCCTTCATGTTTCCCTTATTTCTTAAAAGTGAATGTAGGAATGTTCAATATTTTTTTTATTCGTTTATGGGATGTCGGCATCGCTGGCAAGGCCAGCATTTATTGCCCATCCCTATACCTGCGGCTTAGGCTAAACCCTGGTCCCACTGCACTTTCACTGTAATGGCTTCTTTTCATGCATCATAACTTTATATTCAGGGTCCTTTTTGAGTTGTCAGATCTTTTAGGGCTGTATTTAGTGTCTTTTTAAGCAGTTGGTCAGTTTTTGCCAGTTTCCTTGTTTTGCCCATAGGAAATTGCCCTTTTCCAAACCGTAGGCCCTTGAAATTCAAGTCGGACCAGCCAGTGAATAAGAAACATGAATACAATTAGAAATTGAGTCGCCAGTGTTTTGTATGGCCAATTAGCAGGGCTCAGGCTGCATGTGGTAGTTTGAAGACCCCAGATTGAAAGCTCTATTTTGCAACGAGCAAGATTGCACTGGTATGAGAACCCTCCTCACAAAATATTTTATTTCAGAAACCTTAGCCAAGACATAACTGTACTTGTAAACTAGACTGAAAGAAAGAAAACCTACCACTGTAAGAGTAAATTATTAATCACGTTTTCAAACAGTTAAACTGACTTATACTGTTAATGATATTAAAAGCCACCCAATCACGATAGGCAAAGAGTCATCGGGTTAATGATTTAATATATTTTAATTAAGATGAAACATCAAGACCTCGGGCTCCTTTAGTAATAAACTGACAGAGAAATGGAGAGCGATCAAAGGACACAAAGAGCTAGCCATTTCACACTGGGAGCATTTTTAGGAAGAATTCAACCACGTTCAAAGTCATATGGTATATTTACAAAGGGCCATTTGGTTGGAGAATTTTGTAATGCCATTAATATGCAAACTGAATGCTGTTTAAAAAAACAGCAGGGTGATATCCTTTTATCCCCATCAATTTCTCCCCTCCTTCTTGAGGCTGCTGATTCTCATTGAGGTGAAGTTCATCAGGTGCTAGCAGCCCTTTGGTACCTCATCTAACTGGACTTTCTACACCTGTGATCCTAGACTGAGTGTTGTCAGTCTATTCAGCAATGGAAAGCATCACAACACAAACCAATCCTGTTGCCCGACTGTGTATGCACAATTTCCAGCAAGCTTACCCATTGCATGAGCAGGAGCCAATATTTTCCCTGTTAACTAACACTAAAAACCTATCTTTCAACCTTCGGTTCCCTTAACCCTTCCTGTCCCCTGTTAGGTGACCTCCTCTCTTCCTGATACAGCAGTCTACAATGTTCTTCTGCATGAGGGGTACCATATAAATACAAGTTCTCTTTTTGTTAAAGGGCCGTGATGCATTTTTTGCACAGATAGGTGGTACTTGACACAGCTGCTAGCTTCACAACTCAAGTGATAAGATTGTGGGTCCAAGCCCCAATCCATAATTTACGCACAAAATTTGCACTGGCACTTCAGTGCGTAGAATTACATAGAATTTACAGCACAGAAACAGGTCATTGAGCCCAACTGATCCATGCTGGTGTTTATGCTCCACACAAGCCTCCTCCCACCACTCTTCTTCTCACCCTATCAGCATATCCTTCTATTTCTTTCTCCCTCATGTGTTTATCAAGCTCTCCCTTAAATGCCTCCATGTAAGCAAAATGGGCCTATATTCTCTAGAGTTTAGAAGAGTGAGAGGTGATCTCATTGAAACGTATAAAATTCTTAGAGGGCTTGACAGGATACATGCTGAGAGGCTGTTTCCCCCTGGCTGGTGAGTCTAGAACGAGGGGTCATAGTCTCAGGATAAGGGGTCGGCCATTTTGGACTGAGATGAGGAAGAATTTCTTCACTCAGAGGGTTGTGAATCTTTGGAATTCTCTACTCCAGAGAGCTGTGGAGGCTCAGTCATTGAGTATATTCAAGACGGAGATCGATAGATTTTTAGACACTAAGGAAATCAAGGGATATGGAGATCGGGCGGGAAAGTGGAGTTGAGGTCGATGATCAGCCATGATCTTACTGAATGGCGAAGCAGGCTCGAGGGGCCGTACGGCCGACTCCTGCTCCTAATTCTTATGTTCTTATGTTATTTGGTGCAGTACTGAGAGATTGTTAACTGTGTTGCCCTTCAGGTGAGATGTTAAACGAAGGTCCCATCCACCTGTCCCTGTGATCTAGCTGAACATTACAAATCCCATGGGACAATTCGAAGAAGAGCAGAAAGTTCTCCTGGTGTCCTGACCAATAATCCTCCCTCAACCAACACCATCTAAAATAAATGAATTGGTCACTCATTTCACTGCTATTCTGGGACCTTACATTGTGGTAAAATGGATACTGCAGTTGGGACAGTGGGGGTGAAATTAGTCTTTGGCAATAAGGCAAAAAACACAACAGCGAATTGGCAAGCTGGATGGAAAAGACAATTGGGTGGGGTGTTAAACAAGCTGTCAATTCGCTGTCGGCCATGTTGTGCTATAACCTAAGACCAATTTGACTCCCAGTGATTGCACTTCCTTTGTATCCTTTGTGAGATGCTTTGGGACATTTCTCAGAGATGTGTCAAGGAACTACGTAAATGCAAGTCCTTTCCTTTCTGTACTCCTGGTATAAATCACCAGGAGAATTATTTCCCATCGATAGCTAATTCGGACTGCATAATCTTCAAACTTAGTAGTCAACCTGAGTGGCCCAAATCGGGCCAAACCTATCCAGTGTGGATGCAACTGGATTATTGCGCTGTGGTGGTGCAGGTTCCCACAGAACTCATATTCTTCACTGTTATATGGCAGTTCGTTGAGGAGTTTCCTTCTGATTTATTGCTTCTTCCTCTCATAGAATTGGGTAGTAGCCAATGTTCCCTGTAATTTTTTTTTTTTTGGTGGGCAGGCCCCTTTAACTGGCTGCGCAGGCCCATTCAATTTTTTTGTGCATGCGCAGGTTATTACCATTGTAAAGCCGGTGAGCGGCCTGCGCGGGGACCTCCAGACCGCTGCACGGCCACGGGGCTGCACAGCTTAGCAGGAACATTAGTAGGAGCAGGGGCATTTGCACTCAACCTGTAGAGTGGACTCCTTTATGTGTAAGAACCAGAATGGTGACTTGGTGAGATTCATATAGAATCATAGAATCATAGAATGGTTGCAGCACGGAAGGAGGCCATTCGGCCCATCGAGCCCGTGCCGGCTCTCTGCAAGAGCACTTCAGCTAGTCCCACTCCCCCGCCCTTTCCCTGTAGCCCTGCAAATTTTTTTCCTTCAGGTACTTATCCAACTCCCTTTTGAAAGCCGTGATTGAGTCTGCCTCCACCATCCTTTCAGGCAGTGCATTCCAGATCATAACCACTCGCTGAGTAAAAAAGTTTTTCCTCATGTCGCCTTTGCTTCTTCTGCCAATCGCCTTAAATCTGTGTCCTCTGGTTCTCGACCCTTCCACCAATGGGAACAGTTTCTCTCTATCTACTCTATCTAGACCCCTCATGATTTTGAACACCTCTATCAAATCTCCTCTCAATCGTCTCTGCTCTAAGGAGAACAACCCCAGCTTCTCCAGTCTATCCACGTAACTGAAGTCCCTCATCCCTGGAATCATTCTCGTGAATCTTTTCTGCACCCTCTCTAAGGCCTTCACATCCTTCCTAAAGTGCAGTGCCCAGAATTGGACACAATACTCCAGTTGAGGCCGAACCAGTGTTTTATACAGGTTCATCATAATTTCCATGCTTTTGTGCTCTATACCTCTATTCATGAAGCCCAGGATCCCATAAGCTTTTTTAACTTCTTTCTCAACCTGCCCTGCCACGTTCAACGATTTGTGCACATATACCCCCAGGTCTCTGCAATTATATATCTGCAATTGGCTTGTATTCAAATTGAGGTATTCCATTCTAAGGGAAGTTTTGAATCGGTGCTTAATGGCAGGATGTACACATCACACCATAAGAAGGGTGTTATAGGCTTTACAAGTACATTAGTGAGATATCCTGTCCCAGATAACTTCTGTGCTGAATGCTTAAATGTAGTTTATAATGTGACCGTCTCAGTTCATGAGGCTGCTTTGGCAGCACTATGTTTTGCAGTGAAAATAAACTACAGCACAGAATCTGGGTGATCCTGTGCCCCTAGCTAGGCCTCGCATGCAGTAGGCGACCTTTCAGATAATTCCTTGTGCACGGTCCATGGTTGTCTGTCCATTTCTCAAGCAACGCAAAACCTGCAGCTTCCAATACTTGAGTGTGATCGTGTGACAATGTGTTTTTTCTTTACACAGTGTCTACTGACACCACTTTATCAGCCAATGAGTTGCACTATTGATCGGCACCCCATCCACCACCTTAAGCATTCACTCCCTCCACCACTGGTGCACCGTGACTGCAGTGTGTACCATCTACAAGATGCACTGCAGCAACTCACCAAGGCTTCTTCGGCAGCACCTCCCAAACCCGCAACCTCTACCACCTAGAAGGACAAGGGCAGCAGGCACAAGGGAACACCACCTGCAAGTTCCCCTCCAAGTCACACACCATCCCGACTTGGAAATATGTCAGCTTTTCCTTCAAAGTCGCTGGGTCAAAATCCTGGAATTCCCTACCTAACTACCTTCACCGCACGGACTGCAGCGGTTCAAGGCGGTGGCTCACCACCACCTTCTCAAGGGCAATTAGGGATGGGCAATAAATGCTGGCCTTGCCGGCGATGCCCATATCCCGTGAATGAATAAAGAAAACTGTGTCAGCTAATGAGTTGGAGGAGGGGTGGGACTTAGGGCAGGACTTACAGCAAACAGGGTCTATTTCAACATTGTATCTATGTACTATAACAAACAGATTCTATTTACTCCGCAAACAGAGTCTCTACAAACTACGGGAAACAGAACTCACGAGCGAAAGTTTTCCAATAAAAACGTGATTGTTTTTCCAGCAACATGCAGTGGGTGGAGGATAGTTACATAATATAAATGATGTGCGTAAAATCAATCCCAGTCACTTACAGCGTCTCCAGGCGTGATTAACAGGGGAATTATTCAATCATCTCCATTCTGGCCAGGACTTGTGGTCAATGTTCTCTCTAATATTTTTTTCCCGTACGGGCCCTGGTGAGCGACCTGCCGCAACCTCGCGATCGGTGCGTGGCCGCGCGGCCACACACCTTAGGGGGAACATTGCTTGTGGTGCCACTTTGTGCAGCCTGTTTCTTACTGGTGTTATCATACTGTTCCAGAGGCCACACTTAGTCCATATCATTAGCCAATAATACTATGCCACACAAAATTCATGACATACTCTGATAAGTGTTACTATCGTGCATTGTCATGTATTTATACTCCTAACTAACGTCTCTCGGAAACATCTCAAGGCATATAATGAATTACTTTGGAGTACAATGACCATGGTTAGGGAGGCAAATACAACAGCAAAATTACACGCAGCCAGATTACAGGAAATTCAACGAGATTAATGACCAGTTATTCTGTTTTAGGTAATGTTGGCTGAGGGAAAAATGTTGGCCAGAAGTTTCTTACCAATACAAACTGGATCAAGACAAAATTAGACTGCTGTGATTAATACCTGGAGTGGAGACCAAACTCTGGAACTATTCAGGAGGCAGTGGGATGGTGTGATTGGAGGGGGGGGGGGGGGGTGGTTCTAGGCTTCTATGGAAGAATCAGCTGAATGGGCCAAATGGTCTCCTTCATCTGCACTTATCTTTGCGGCACTGTATTTCTCTTACCAGTGCTGTGGGAACTTTCGTGTTCATCTAAACCATCAGAACAGGCGATTGGGACAAAAGCAAAAAACTGCGGAGGCTGGAAATCTGAAATAACAACAGAAAATGCTGGAAACACTCAGCAGGCCAGGCAGCGTCCGTGGAGAGAGAAACAGAGTCAACGGCCGCGATTTTATCGGCACTGAGAGGGCGGGTTTGAAGGCGGGTCAAAGGTGAAAATCATTTTGATTGATGGCGGGGTTCGATCCTGCCGTCAACCCGCCTCCGAACAATTTTCCCAAGTGTCGGGTCCTCGGTTTGCACATGGACCCGACACCTAGCGGCGGGAAGAGGATTAAAGCCAATTACCTGCCTGTTAACAGGTAGTTGAGAGTAGTTGACAGGCAATTTTTAAATTTTGCCACTTCTGCCTCAGGTTTCCTGACATCCGGACACCACGCCAGGTAAGTGTGGCATGTTGTGAGTCTGCTGTAATGTTACTGCATTGATGACGGCTGCAGAAGTGGTGTGAAGGATCTAATGGTGCACTGGCGAGTCTCAGAGGTAAGAAAATGTTTGGAAAATATTTTTTAATGCTTTTACACATTTCTTTAGGTAACAAGTTTTGAAAACGATGTCTTGTGCCACCTTATTAGGGAGATCCTCTCTCACCAGTGACAGATCGCTCCTGTCACCTCACCTGCAGCTGCCATCTGTTCCAGCCTATGGAGGGAGTCACTGGAGAGCCTGGGTGCAAGAGCTCACCTTTGTGCAGTGATTGTCGGTGTTTGCAGCACCTCAATGCTGTCAAACACTGAGAAATCAGCTGTCAAACAAAAAATTGTGCGTGGTCCCTTTAAGAAAACCGGCAGATGACGCGTCATCAAATGACGTCATCTGACCGGCTACCTCTTAATTGGCCGGCAATCAACGTAAAATCACGTCCGTGGGCCGGATGCGGTTGGGGGCGGGACTGGAAGTCGGAAACCACCTGACCCGCTCCCAACCCGCATCCATTGACAAAATCGCGGCCAACGTTTCAGGTCTGTGACCCTTCGTCAGAACTGGAAAAGTTAGAGATGTAACAGATTTTAAGCAGGTGCAGAGGCAGGGAAAGCGGGGAGGGGAGGAAAGAGCAAAAAGGAAGGTCTGTGATAGGGTGGAAGGCAGGAGTGATTAAATGTTGCAAATGGGGATGTCAGAATCATCAACAGCTGCCATGTGAAAAAATAGGGGCAGAGGTTATGGTCTGAAATTGTTGAACTTGAGGTTGAGTCCAGAAGGCTGTAAAGTGCCTAATCGAAAGAGGAGGCGCTGTTCCTCAAGCTTACGCTGAGCTTTGTTGGAACAGTGTAAGGGGCCGAGGACAGAGAGGTCAGAGTGGGAGTGGAGCGGAGAATTAAAGTGACAGGCGACTGGAAGCTTGAAGTCATGTTTGCGGATTGAACGGATGCTGCCTGGCCTGCTGAGTGTTTCCTGCATTTTCTGTTGTTATTTCAGGCGATTGGGACCTTGGTTAAACATTTCATGAGAAGGATGGCACTTCCAACAATGCAGTGCTGCTTCAATACTTCACTGGAGAGTCAGAGTCTGAATAAGTGCTCAAGTCCTGGAGTGGGGCTTGAAACCTTCTGAGGCAAGACTGCTAACTTAAATGTGGCCTTTTTATTGACTAAGAGAATACATTTTGCAGGTTATCATTATTTCCAAATGTGCTCATATAAACTAAATGCAATGCTGTTCTTTACATTTAATGGAGGCATGGGAGGCTAGAGCTGGAAAGGATTGCCAGAAAGAGTGGCTGAAGCCAGGACATTAGACTCATTTTGGAAACAGCCGGATCCTGAAATGGGAAATGCTAGGGATAGGATTCCGAATGGATTTGATCAAAGGACCATCTACATCTGAACCTATCTTATGATTTGTATTAGTGATAACTTTATCATCTATAACTGATAATCACACCTATTGATTAAACATTCATATCTACTTATATTTATATAAAATATGCACAACTTGATAGACATAGCTTTAAAAATGCAACCGAACAGAATCAGAAAATGCGCAATGGGAAAAGGCCATCCAGCCCATCAAGTTCTGCCTTCCAATAGATATAATTAATCCTGCAAGAAATGAGCCTATTTTCTAGTCTCCTGGGGGAGCTAACTAATAACAGGTCAAACATCAGAATGTAAGGCTCTGTTCAATTTTACTTTGACTGCCTAAGACAATCTAACAATTCTCCAGGCTATCAATTTAACAAGAACATTCTGCAACCCAGACTTGTTGCATTCCACAGATGACATTGCCATGGCCCCAACAGTACAGGAGCAACCTTACACCATAAGATATGAGAACCTCTGCTCATACTTAACCTTAGTTGGCAGTTTCTTTTGACATTTGTGCTGTCAGTGTTCTACAGCATTGAGGTGCTGCAAACACTGACAAGCACTGCACAGAGGTGCACGGCTGCACCCAAGCTCTCCCATGACTCCCTCCATATGCTGGCCAGGAGGACCTGGGTGCAGTGCTGCAAATGTGTCATTGATCTCAGTAGATCACAAAACGTTACTGCAAAGCCACACTCAACCTCATCCTGCTGTGCCTCTCATCACACCCCCATCACTTTGCCTTCCCTACCCTACTCCTGCACATCTTTACTCACACCAACTTACCTTGCACCTCCACCCATCCCTCTCTATCTTCATTATTACATCCCCATCTCACTAGCCACCCCTCACACTCACGCTCATCCTAGTCCAATCATACCAACTAACAACATACAAGGGTATGCACTTGTGTGTTTTATGCAATGTTTATGTAAAGTTTCTGTTAATGTGCTTTCAAACAATGAAACCTTTATTTTCAACACTTTGCATTCTTGGACAGATTTGTGTGCACCTTTGGCAGTGGCTTAGTGAGTTCCAATGAATGATGAGACATAACGGTACCCCCGCAATGGTGATGAGTGTGAAAGGAATGGCTTGGGCATTGTAGGGATGCTTTATGGTGTTGGTGTGGGGTGGTGCCAACCTAGCGCATCATGTAGCAGCCAGGGTGTACAGCATCAAGTGAAGTAAATCTGGCCATGGTGAGGCCATCCCTGGCCTCCCGGGCAGCAATGTGGTTGGGTGCTGATGCCCTCTGTCCTGTGCAGCATCAGTTGATTGCGGAGAATGTTGGTGTTGTTGTTGGTGCTGCTGGTTTGCCTGGTGATGTTGGTGTTGGGGCTGTTCGTGGTGGGATTCTGAGGACCAAGGTGAGAGAGTTTCAAGGGCACTGATGCTGATGGTATAGATGGCAGGTGAAGTAGAGATGACAGAAGCGATCTGTCAATGGTGAGAGAGGTAATAAAGTCAGACTGGATGGAGACTTGTGTAAAGACTTGCAGCATCCTGAATCTGTAGTAGAAATGCAGTTTAGAGAAGCTGGTGGTTAAGGGAACATTTCTCAATCAGCTGGGAGCTTTGACTTGACATTTGAAGCTGTCAACTCATCAGCTGATTCAATGGCCACTGACCTCCCACCTCAGCTTCACAGACGAGGTCCAGGCACAGCAGGAAACCGGTGGGCGACCTGTCAATTCCAAAAAGATGGGAAAAAACCATTAATAAGTGGTTGTAAACAAGGCACTAATGATTTTAAATGCCTCCCCCGCCGCTGTGTGTCGGGTCTGCTCAGTGCTGACAGATCCGACATTTGGTAAAGGCGCGTGGTGGCAGGTTCACAGCGGGGTCCCGATCCACTGGGTGAAAAAAAACACTTTCCCACCCGACCCGCCACCGATCGCACCCGCTGACCCCCTGCAAAATCCAACCCACTGTTTTAAAGGAGTTAATTAACATCTGCTGGTAGCCTATTCCACTTATCTACTGCTCTGTAGTTTTGCTCGAGGCTTGTTAATTTTGTACATCTGTCCTCTAGTTCTGTGATCAGTGTCTAAGTTAATTAACTCTACATTAAATCTAAATCTGCATTTCTTCATGCATTTTAGCATCTGAAAGAACACATCCCTTCTCGAATCTTCTTTTCTCCAATCAAAGTAACTTTTCTTCATAAGTTCACAAGCTCTTTCTCCTCAACTTTCTCCCTTCCTTTTCTGAAAGCAGTGACCCATGCTGGGGTGTGGGTTCATAGGTGCTTGTAAAAAAGGTGCAGGGAAAGGGCAGGAAAATGGGATATTGTGGATAGGTCTTTCAGAGAGCCGGCACAGATGTGACGGGCTGAAAGGTCTCCTTCTGTACTGTAAGATTCTCTGATTCTATTCTGTCACCTCCACGCTAGCGTGAAAAAATGGAGGACAAAACGAAAGCGCGAAGATGATCATATTTTTCTGATGCTGAACTACCAAGATTCAATAAACATTAATTTGCTTTTTGTTTTAGTTACCACTGTAAGCTTGGACTGTCACCGCACATAAAGGGCTGGATTTTCAATGACCCGTGGAGTCGGGTTTGGAGGCGTGTGGGGGGTTAAAGTTGCAGATTCGGGGGTCCCGACCCCATCTCGACTCCATCCCGCCTCCACGCAATTTTGACAAAATCAGTCGTGGGGTTCCCGACTCCGTCCCACCTCAAAGAGGCAGGAGAGGCCATTAAAGCCCTTAACAAGCCCTAAATTGGCTCTGTAATGCCATTTTGAAACGTTTTAGCTAGTTTAACCCTTTTCCGACGTGAAGTACGCCTGATGTGAAACATTCCAGTGAAACCTGGCGGGAGCACAAGTAGATAGCTGACTATCAGCTGCAGGTCCACTATTACAACGGAGATGTGATGAAGGTAGTAGTAGTATTAGGTCTGAAAGTCGCCTCTGATGCTGCTGCATTGAATGTCTTCAGAGACTGCCTGGCCTTGCTGTGAGAGGACCTGGATCTATCTATCTATCTATCTATCTCTCTCTCTCTCTCTCTCTCTCTCTCTCTCTCCTGCTGCTGCTCATTTTGCATCCAGGTCCACTCACAGCAAAGGCCAGGCAGTCTCTGAGACCAGGCAGTCTCTGACCTGCAATGATGACATCATCAGAGGCGACTTTCAGACTGAAACCACTAATTAGTTCATGGGTTCCCACATGCTGCAACTCAATTGCCCAATTAAGTGAAAATTGAATCATTCATCCACATTAATCTGGAGTCGGGGGGGGCAACACGAAATGCGGATCACACGACCCCAACCCGACCCCAAGACAAAATCCAGCCCAAAAAAAGTGAATGAGGTTTCTCGAAGTTCACCAATATCAGAATATGCAATAAAAACAGAAGATGCTGGAAACACTCAGCAGGTCAGGCAGCGACCATGGAGAGAGAGAAACAGAGTTAGCGTTTCGGGTCGATGACCTTTCATCAGAGTATTGCCCAGAGTAGTCTTAATGCCCAGGCTGTCATTACTGAGCCCTAATTTCATCAGCCTTGAAATGATGCAGTGCAAACATTAGCTCCTCTGCCCTTTATTTTAACAGAGGTGTTAATTTGTTTCACAACAAACGAATTTCATATGAATGTGTTCAGTGTCATTTACCAACAGGAACGGTTGCATAGTGGTTATGTTACTGAACTAGTAATCCAGTAGGCCTGGACTAATGATCCAACAGGTGGGACATGAATTCAAATCCTACCACGACAGCTGTGGAATTTAAATTCAGTTAATTAAATAAATCTGCAATAAAGTATTCCAGTATCATTAGTGGTGACCCATGAAGATTGTTGTAAAAACCCATCTGGTTCACTAATGTCCTTAAGGGAAGGAAATCTACCGTCTTTACCCGGTCTGGCCTACATGTGACCCACAGCAATGTGGTTGACTTGCAACTGCCCTCCAAGATGGCTGAGCAAGCCACTCAGTTCTATCAAATTGCTAGGAAAACACCTCACGAACTGCAGTGGTTCAAAAAGGCGGCTCACCACCACCTTCTCAAGGGCAATTAGAGATGGGCAATAAATGCTGGCTGTGCCAGCGACGCCCACATCCCGTGAATGAATAATTTTTTTTTAAAGGGGTAGTGTAGTGTTGGTGTGAAGCAGTTTCGCAACAATGCTACAGTTACGGCATTAACACAGCCTAAATCCAGAGTCAGGCTCAAACCGAACATCAGAGCGAAGCGAGAGTGGGAGCTCCTGGAGTCAGGTTGGGACTTAACTCTGGATTGATATTACACAAATTTAGTGCCAATGATTTGCACTGATATAAAGCGTGTAATGTAAATGCCCCCTGAGATTCTTCATAACCCATGCGCTGTAGATTCCTCAGCCAAAGTGCCTGGATCTGAAATTTGTTCAAATTTCCATTTGTAAAGACTGTTGTGAAGAATTCATTTAACATCTCTGCTGTTTGCAGATTCTCTATTCTATTACTGCCTTTTGCTTCCATTAAAGCAGTTCCTTAGTCTTAGCACCACTGTGCTGGCTAGAATATGAAATAGATAGTAGCGTGTAACATATCTCAGACTTGCACTCACGATGCATGGCACTATATGAACCCATGGAAGTGTTATGACTTGACAATGTAGTACTAAGTACCTGATATGCTACATGTAACATTATGCACAGGGATTACTTATTCCAAAGACAGAAAGACTGTAAGAAGAACTCTACCATGTAAAAGAAATGGCAGTAAACATAATGCATTACTGCTTGTGTGGGAGCTTGCTGTGCACAAATGGACTGCAGCGTTTCCTACATTACAACAGTGACTACACTTCAAAAAAAAGAAAAAAAGAAAGACTTGCATTTCTATAGCGCCTTTCACGAACACCGGACTTCCCAAAGCGCTTTACAGCCAATGAAGCACTTTTTGAAGTGTAGTGAAAAAAAATACTTCATTGGCAGTAAAATACTTTGGGACATACTGAGGTCATGAAAGGCGCTATATGAATGCAAGTCTTTCGGTCTTTTCTTTCTTGTTGAATCCTGTTTGAATATTGTGAAGTTAATTTACATTATCAGTTTCAGGGTCCTTGAATGAGGGCATCCTTGAATGGCTGTAGAATACATACCGCTTGCAACGACGGATACTGAGATGAAGACAACAGGTCACGCAGGAACTCACTGTCAGTGTCATTTTCTTTCACAAACTGGGGCATTAACCTTTAAGGCAAATCAATGAGTTTTCAATCATCATCAGCATGCCAAAAACAGGAAGCGCAATTGATATTTGTTTTGCTCCTGAGATGTGAATGGCGTTGGCAAAACTGCATTTTTATTGCCCATCCCTACTTGCCCTGAGGACAAGGTTGCCATTCTTCTTGAAGCAGCGCCATCAGCATGACGAGGAAGCACCCACTTTTCCGATATTCACTTTTTTGTACACAGACAACCACTATGCCATTGGTGTGAAATTGACTTGCTGAAACTATAAGGGGAGGGGAGGGGGGGGGGGGGTTTAACCCTGCTCGCCCGGTGGAAACTGGCCGGGTGGACAGTTAAAACTGCCCGGGAGGTATTGCCGTCGATGTCTCTTTCTGAGCGGGACACTTGCCAGATACTGGTGGGGTCCTTCTTTAAATATGCAGATCGGGTTCCGATGACAAATTGGCCTGACTGTTATTTTAACCAGTGGCCTGAGCAGTTGCGGCCCTAACGGGGGTCAGAAGAAGCCCAAACAGGTAAGTTTTGTCAAACTTTTTTTTACATTCCTTGTGGGGCCAGAAAGTACAGGAGTGCTCCCCTTGGCCCCACTATGAAAGTTTAGACCTCCCCTGCCATGGGCTCCCCTCCACACCCCCTCCGACCGCAAGACACTCCTGAAACCCCCTCTTTGTGACTTACCTGAGTGTCACGGGCCATTCCTTTGGTCCCCGCCAGTGGCCTCCTGCCACCCGACATTGCGCTCCTGCCCATCAGCCAGCAGCCGCTTCTCGTTGGCGTTGGGCGAGCAACTGACTGGGGGCATGCAGATTGGCATCAGTGGAAATAAAAACCGGGAGACATGTAAAACTCTGACCCGCTATCACCTATTTTACACTATCGCACAAAGTCAAGATCTACCCCATAGTTTATAAACTAGTAGGAGCTGCTACAAGCTGCTGAATGTACTCTTTTGTGCAGAGCAGTGATTGGTTTGAGCATCGAGAAAGGTCTCACCCACACACACACACCCCCACAGCCCCCCCCCACCCCCCAACCCCTGAACCCTCCCCCCGCCCCCAAAACACCCCCATACCACCCCCCCCCCCCACCCCACACACACCCCCACTTCTTCTTAGGCAGTCCCTCGGAACCGAGGATGACTTGCTTCCACATTAAAAATGAGTTCTCAGGTGACTGATGAGTCCAATGCGGGACCTACACTCTCTGTCACAGGTGGGGCAGACGGTGGTTGAAGGGCGGGTGGGTGGGGTACTTGGGTTAACGTGCGCTCCTTCCGTTGTTTGCGCTTGACTTCCGCTTGCTCCCAGCGAAGAGACTCGAGGTGTTCGGCGCCTTCCCGGATGCTTCTCCTCCACTTTGTGCGGTCTTGGGCCAGGGATTCCCAGGTGTCGGTGGGGATGTTGTACTTTTTCAAGGAGGCTTTGAGGGTGTCCTTGAAGCGTTTCCTCTGCCCACCTGGGGCTCTCTTGCCGTGTTGGAGCTCCGAGTAGAGCGCTTGCTTTGGGCGTCTCGTATCGGGCATGCAGACGATGTGGCCCGTCCATCGGAGCTGATCGAGCGTGGTCAAAGCTTCGATGCTGGGAATGTTGGCCTGAGCGAGAACACTGACGTTGATGCGCCTATCCTGCCAATGGATTTGCAGGATCTTGAGGAGGCAGTGTTGGTGGTACCTCTCCAGTGCTTTGAGGTGCCTGCTGTACATGGTCCATGTCTCTGAAGCATACAGGAGGGCGGGTTTCACTACTGCTCTATAGACCATGAGCTTGGTGCCGGGTCTGAGGTCCTGGATTTCAAACACTCTCTTCCTCAGGCGACCGAAGGCTGCACTGCCACACTGAAGGCGGTGTTGGACTTCGTCATCGACATCTGCCCTTGTTGACAGTAGGCTCCCGATGTATGGAAAGTGGTCCACATTGTCCAAGGCCTCATCATGGATTTTGATAATCGGGGGGCAGTACCACACACCCCCCTGCCCACACACACACACACACCCACTGCCACTGCCACTCCCACCCAAAGGAGGATAATATCTCTTGCAAAACTAAAATCAGCATCCAATAATACTCAAGGTTAATTGTCAATTGATTAAGCAATCAACCCTGTGCAGCTCTCGCTGGTCATGGGAAGCTTCTACCAACCAGTGGACACCATCCTATCATAGTCAATGGTCAAATCTCTAAACATGGGCAAGGAGTCGGAGACACCCTAGCCAGTGATCCTTTGCATCCTGGTATCATTCTGGTGAATCTGCACTGGATTCTCTCTGTGGTTTTAATCATAACGAGTCCAGTGTTTCCCTTATCGATCAATGATGGAGTATTCGGAGACCTAATAGAAAGAAAGACTTGCATTTATATAGCGCCTTTCACGACCACTGGACGTCTTAAAGCGCTTTACAGCTAATGAAGTACTTTTGGAGTGTAGTCACTGTTGTAATGTGGGAAACGCGGCAGCCAATTTGCGCACAGCAAGCTCCCACAAACAGCAATGTGATAACGACCAGATAATCTGTGTTTTGGCGATGTTGATTGAGGGATAAATATTGGTCAGGACACAGGGGATAACTCCGCCCGCTCTTCTTCGAATTAGTGCCACGGGATCTTTTACGTCCAGCTGAGAGAGCGGACGGGGCCACGGTTAACGTCTCAATCCAAATGACAGCACCTCCGACAGTGCAGCACTCCCTCAGCACTGCACTGGAGTGTCAGCCTAGATTTACATGCTCAAGTCCCTGGAGTGGGACTTGAACCCACAACCTTCAGACTTAGCGGCGAGTGTGGCTACCAACTGAACCACAGCTGTAATAGCAGCAACATTATTAATAATAATAATAATAATAATGATAACAGCAATACAATATAAGAACACAAGCTCCTGTATACTTACCATAGAAGATACAAGCAAATCAACCAGCCTCATTAGGGACGCATGCCTGAAGTAGGCCTGACTCATTCTGTGGTTTATCATTGGTAAACCACTGACAGCTGACATGCACTTTGTTGATACCACACATTGCCTGGCTGAGGAATTTTAAGAGTATTTCAGGTTAGTTCCATTTCTTGTTTAGCTATGAGCACGCTCTTTGTTTCAGAAGCAAAATTGGTGCTCATCAATACCTAACGGAAGAGATGTGGCTGTTTGAAGCTGTGGCTATTTTCCTGGTTTGACAGCAAAATGGATTTGTACAACCCTTTTTTAAATTCAAAAGACAGATGTTAAAAATGGTTGCTAAAAGTAACTGAATGCATTGTGTCTGTTCTTCTCGCTCACGCAACCAGGGCTGATCACCGTAAACACAATGGCCCGTAATTTGCGGTCAGCGGCGAAGCAAAGGCGTTCGCCCTCGGCCCCGGAGTAAGCTTCCCGCAACGATCTCGCGCTCTCTGTGGCGAGGAGTTCGGCTTTTCCGACGTGCTGTTGAAATCAGCGTAGTTTAGTGGGAATTCCATAGTGCGAGCTGCTGTGACCGTCAACAAGCTGTCAAAGCAGCCAATCGCAATGCAGAATTCTCACAGACTAGAAACCAGGAAATAGAAAGCACTAATAAATCAATCAGTCACTTTTTAAAAACTTACAGAGAGCGAAATAAAGATTGGGACAAGCACATTGGGTTGAGGCAGAAACTGAAATATCATGAACAAACTTAAAAAAAAATTATTAAAATCTAATATTTTTTTAATTAATGGAGAAATTTGACATTCCACCAATATAAAATTAGTTTTTCAGGGCTGGATTGGTTGTTTAGCAGTAGTTATCGCTCAAATCTCCATTAAAAACCCAGATGCACCTCATGTGAATGGGTCTAACTTTTTATGGGGTTTCTAACGGCGATATTTGTTTGGATAAGGGGAAGTTTTCATCAGATCACTGATTTCGTTGATTGCCGGCTCTTGGTGGGAGGGCGGGGGGGTGGAGGGGGTGGGGGGCACAGCGCAGCCTGGGGAGGAGCAGTGAATGGCTGACCGCAACTTCAGGATTCCCGCGTTAGGCTGCGCCTGCGCTAACTCCTGAAGTCGCGGTCAGTTTCAAAGGCGAAATGACAGCGGATGCTGCCAGTTTGCTGTCCTCAGGGCTGCAAGTTCCGGGCCATTGCTTTCCAGTGCGCAATTGCAGTATAAAATTAAACTCCGCACTTCCTGATTTACTGGTAAAGTCGCTTTGAAGACATCATTAAAAACGAGCACTTTTCAATGACGGCACCATGTATTCATGCACGCACAAAACAATGAACACCAGTGGACAGAGTCCTGCCGAGTGTATATTTGAGGAAACTTAGGTGAGTTTGGAGGCCTTCGTTCAAATTCAGGAGTCAGATTAAGTCAGAAGCAGCCACTGTAAATGGGATAGCTAATGTGGCCAATTGAAAACACTCTTCTATTTGCACTGGCAATCAGAGGTTAAAGTAGACCAGATGTCTGCCTAAATCCAACCACTAGCTGACAATGTAAATGCAACTAATTCTGAATCCATAACCAACCCAAAGTAAACCTGCCTTAGGGGAAGGAGCAACTTGGAGACATTGGCGACATAGGCAACACGGTGGCATAGTGGTTAGCACTGTTGCCTCACAGCGCCAGGGACCCGGGTTCGAGTCCGGCCTCAGATGACTGTCTGTGTGGAGTTTGCACATTCTCCCCGTGTCTGCGTGGGTTTCCTCCGGGTGCTCCGGTTTCCTCCCACAATCCAAAGATGTGCGGGTTAGGTTGATTTGGCTATGATAAATTGACCCTTAGTGTTAGGGGGATTAAATACGTGGGGTTACAGGGATAGGGTGGGATATGTGTCGGTGCAGGCTCGATGGGCCGAAATGGCCTCTATCTGCACTGTGGGGATTCTGTGATTATATAGTGCAAACTCCCATTGAATTTGCCATCAAATAACTCTCTCAGAAACCTCAAGTCTCTAGCAGCCATCTCCTTCAATCAAACCATTACATTTTGACCTGCAGTCAACGGTTACAGTCAAACGCAGTGCACTGTCGCGGTGATAGTCCACTCTTATTTCTATAAAGTTATTTGCGTGAAAGGTGACTCGGTGAGATTCACAAGGGGCGTGAATGACCATGGGGAGGAAAAAGCAGAATTTGGGCGGGTTTGTGAGAGGAAGGCCGAAGACAAGGTCAAAGAGGCTTGAGAGGTAGCGAGGAGAAGTCATTTTGGGAAAGAATCCCAGAGAGAAATGGCTGGGGGGGTGTCAGGCCTTAAATGGAGGGAATGGGGAACAAGCAATAATCTGGAATCAGAGGAGTGGAGGGCATGTGCTGGTAGTTATGAAGATAAAAATGAAATTTATTGCACATGTGATAAATTACAGTTAGAGCAACTTTCATAGTTCCCAGTATCACAGTTGTTGGAATTGTAGTCTGTGGAATGAAGACACACAACAGATAGCACCTACTCCCGCTGTGTAACTGTATGGGAAGAACTTGCATTCAAAAAGGATGCCCTATTGTTCAGCGTTAAAGATTGAGAATAAACATCTGTGCACAACTGTGTCAGCCAGTGGCTCAGTCGGGTAGCACTCTCGCCTCTGAGTCAGAAGGTTGTGAGTTCAAAGTTCCACTCCAGAGACTTGAGCACAAAAATCTAGGCTGACACTGCAGTGCAGTGCTGAGGGAGTGCTGAGGTGCTGTCTTTCGGATGAGATGTTAAACCGAGGCCCCCATCTACTCTCCCCAGCTGGATGTAAAAGATCCCATGGCGCTATTTTGAAGAAAAGCAGGGGAGTTACCGCCGGTGTCCTGGCCAATGTTTGTCCCTCAATCAACGTCACTAAAAAAAAACAGATTATCTGGTCATTATCACATTGCTGTTTGTGGGAGCTTGCTGTGCGCAAATTGGCTGCCCCGTTTCCTACATTACAACAGCGACTACACTTCACAAAGTACCTCATTGGCTGTAAAGCGCTTTGGGATGTCCGGTGGATGTGAAAGGCACTATATAAATGCAAGTCTTTCTTTTCTTTAACTGAGGAGTTCACCCTCCAGCAGGCAGGCGTATAACTCATCTCCTGAATCTGAATAAAAGTATGAGACAGCGGTGACAAGATATCTCATTTCAGTGATCCACATGGGCCCTCAAGAATAGATCTACAAAAATAGAATTCTAATGACGCTTCCTGCAGCATGTCCACGTGTGATTGGCTGCCGATACCGCAAATAAGATTACTTGCCCCGTAATAACCTTTCTCAGTTTGATGTAAAAATGCATCAGACATTGACCTTGAATTTGACCATGTCACTCTTCAGAATTCTGGCACTCAATTGACTGATAATGCGGTCTTCAAAGTTCATTTTTTGTCAATCAGAAGCCAGTTCATTCATTGTGGATGGAACTTCAAAATGTACTGTGGGAGACTAGAGGTAAGAATGGTATGTTACAGTTTAAGTTGATCCCTGGTCGATGTTGAGGTGATGGTCGGGCCTCAGTATCCTGGTTTAGGAATGGGGAAACACAGCCAGGGTGGCCATTCCTCATTACTCTCCAGAAAATTTTGCTGAAAGGATATGTGTCTGGACATCAGGTGAGGACATGATTGGAGTTAGCTGAGTTGTTCTTTACACTGTTGAGGCTCATTGTGTTTCAGTGAATAATGGTCACTTGGGTGAGGCACTGGAGGGCAACCAATGCTTAAGAAACGAGCAACAACTTGTGTCTTTGTTAGCAGACCGAACGATGAAATCTATACGATAGCAAAATACCGCAGATGCTGGAAATCCGAAATAACAACAGAAAACGCTGGAAAAACTCAGCAGGCCAGGCAGCATCCGTGGAGAGAGAAACAGAGTTAACGTTTCAGGTCGAAGACCTTTCGTCAGAACTGGAAATAGCTACAGTGGACATCTCAATAGTTTTGGGAGGGGGTTGGATATGGCGGCAATTGCATAACAAAATATTGAGCCACAGTTAGTCCCAGTACATCTGAAAGCTATGGAGAAAGAAGCCACCTCAGAGATTGACCTGCTAAGAGCTTGAGTAACATCCTAGATCATAGCCCAATGGGAGAAACATGAGTATAACTACCAAGGAAATGTCATACCACTTATTTCAGAGTCTGATCGCAGATGTTCACTGTTACTTTCTGTCTTTCTCTGAGTCTCCAACTGTTCCCAGGTTGCAAAAGGTGTTTATCGTTACAAGATTCAACTCCGTGTAACTATGTAATGGGTACATTTCCTACTAGTAATTTAAGATGTTACTTATACAAAATATATTTAAATCAAGTTAACTGACCTAGTTTCACACATTGTCAAGTGTGATTCCAGCTCACAACATGACTTGCTGTAATGACTACTGAGCTCCTGTGTCTCAATAAACCGCTTATGTTTCATCCAACTTTCATCCAATGCTCTCTCTGAAACTTACAATGAGAAAAAAAGGATCAGATTTTGTCCTGTGGGCACTGGGCCATGAGATCTCAAAGATTCTCTGACTCCCCTATCATTTTGTATTTTTTTAAGTTTCAGTTCATATTTGCCTTCCATTAATTCCCTCATAGTTCCACATTTACCCTGTTGCGAGTCCTTGCCCACTCTGAAGGATGAGATGGGTTGGGTTGAGAATGTTTTCCACAGGTGCCATCAATATTGTGCCTTGAACTCCTCACAGAAGATGGACTCCTTCTTGCTGTCAAGCCTTGCTAAACAGTTATATACCAGTTGCAGTGGCCCTGTGCTAATTTATTCCTCTCGTAATATTGCTTTTAGGCAGTGAGCATTATGGGGGAGACACACTGCCAGAACCTCGTTGGACTGAGGGGCTGGTGAAGCCAGTTGTTATGAGAACATAAGAATTAGGAGCAGGAGTCGGCCATTCGGCCCCTCGAGCCTGCTCCGCCATTCAATAAGATCACGACTGATCTTCGACCTCAACTCCACTTTCCCGCCCGATCTCCATATCCCTTGATTCCCCCTAGAGTCCATTATAAGAACATAAGACGTAGGAGCAGGAGTAGGTCATTTGGCCCCTCGAGCCTGCTCCGCCATTCAATAAGATCATGGCTGATCTGATCTTGGCCTCAACTCCACTTCCCTGCCCGCTCCCCATAACCCTTGACTCCCTTACCTTTCAAAAATCTGTCTATCTCCACCTTAAACATATTCAATGACTCAGCCTCCACAGCTCTCTGGGGAAGAGAATTCCAAAGATTCACAACCCTCTGAGAGAAAAAATTCCTCCTCATTTCCGATTTAAAAGGGTGTCCCCTTATTCTGAAACTATGCCCCCTAGTTCTAGATTCCCCCATGAGGGGAACCATCCTCTCAGCACGAGTGTCCAACTTAAAGAATACAAATAAGACTTCCTAAAAATAACATTCTGGGACATCAGGACAGGAGTCAAACAATTGGCAACCTTTTTATTTCAGTTTTTTCCCCCCGCGCAAAAGGTAAAAATAATTTTCAGAAGAGGTGGACTGCCCAGCCACCCAAGCCATTCCTCGTAAGCAGAGTACACTAAATATCAAGAATTGCTGGAACGCGCAGCCAGATCCAATGCGAACGTGATTTCTACTTGGCTTTAATGCCACTCTGTGCCACCCCGTGCACTTGGATTTGGACATAAATGAAATATAATTGGAGCCAACTTTGTGCCTAAAATAATTCCCTGCAGACAGCTTCATTGTTCAGCCCTATGGTAGGACTTGTTGCAATTCTAGCAGTTTGCTCGGTGGAGGACACAAGAGTGGTCTCACTGTGGGAAAACTCTTGCACGCGGATGTATCCTTTAAAACTCCTTACAGAGTTCCAAGTTCTTAATGCACTGTTCATGCATGCAAGTGCGCGGCTCCAGTGTCTCCGGTTCAGCAGAGAGAAGAGATGGAATGGACATACAGGCCTGGAAAATCCGTGGGATCTCGGGTACCCGCCAATAGTGAGGAGGGTGGTGGGCAAGAGAAGCGATGGTGGCCAGCTCTCATTGTAGAAAGTAGCCACTCCAGCCCCATCATCATTTCAATCGGGGCCTATTGGCTCATTTCTAAAAGGAGCTAATTTGTGAGCTGGCACTGTTTTTGTCTTTGGGGGGGCCCAGGCGAAGATAGGGTTGCCAACCCTTCAGGATTGGACTGTAGTCTCCAGGAATTGAAGATTAATCTCCAGGACACTGTTGCGAGCAAACCCGGGAGAAAAATGGTGTATTTCTTCCATTTTCTTTGAACAATTCTGTTTATTAGTTATAAAAGTATTGGAGATGGGGGTGGGGGAGGGGGAACGGCTATTTGACTGACTGTCAAGAATCATCCAATTGGGTAATGAAGAGTCTTTTTTGCTGTGGGAAGGCGGGGCGCCGTGAGAGTGGACACGTTGGACGGCCAATGGCGGGAGCGCGGGAGCATCGCAGTTGGAGGCAGGAGGTCATGTGATGAAACCTCCAAGAATGCATTCAGCCAGAGTTGGCGACCCTAAGCGAAGACCCAAGGATGCACACCCCCACCGTCAATGAGACCCACTTCCACCCAGTGTACTAGATCCCAAGCTGGGGTCATTGAATCTCTCCACCTGGGTGACCCCCTTCCCCTGAATGTGCCACATCTGATGTGGGGGAATCATATCTGAGGGGAAGGGAAGTTCCACCCCAAACAAAGGTGCCCCCCCTGAACACTCGCAATGAAGGCTGCAACCCGATGTATCGGATTTTCGGAACAGCACTTCAATCAGACCTACAGCGACCTGCGACTATCAGTAAGATTGAATGCAAAGCCCCCAAATCACCACATAAAGCGAGTGAAGTGAATGCATAACTCCCCAGACCATGAGGGAGAGAGGGAGATAACCAGTAGAACACCCTGGAGACCGGGTGGATATAAACAATCGACGATCTGTGGAAATTAGATCAACTGAATGCACGGGCGGTCTATTCCATGAAGACGATTGTGTGATGAGATGCATTGCCAATCGGCCATGGTGGAAACGTATTGCACAACAGAGACAAGTAGGGAAATCGTATGGATCAGAAACATGCAGTGTTCTGAAAGCCAATAAAAGTAGTCATCTATCACTCCTTTGCCGCTCCATGCACTTGATATCTGCAAGACATATTAGTATAGACATGGCAATGTTTGGCACATTAGCTGCTAATAAGCCGCGAGGTAAAAGCAGAAGAGGTTGATATAATGTACTTATGCAAAAGGGGGAAAAAAGGTGGCAAGCTTGCACAACAAAGTAGTCTTATGTCATCTGCATCCACATCATCCCAACAAGTACTAAATTCTCACTTTTGTTTCTACGTTAATACTCATTTCAGTCTTCTTTCCAAACTGACCCTAGCCAATCAAACTTCGCTGGAACTAGTCCAACAACATTTCTGTCAACTTCAACAGTGTATGTGACAAACCTGGATCAGCTCCCAGCCTTTGTCAGCAGGTGATCAGGTAGAACAGAGAAATCCAACCCCAGCCTGAGTGAAGTGACCCAATTCAGATTTCCGGCTCACCCTTCTACTCACCTCTATCTGTTAACCCTTACCCCGCTGAGTAAAAACTGCAATGTGTGCCACTTGAAGAGTTAAAAAAGGCTTCTTGTCACCCCACTGGAGAGGTTTTGGCCAGGCAGAAAGTATAAGTACCTCCTTTGAAAATCCAGATCAGACCCAGGAGTGATTCCTCATCACAACAGATACACTAATAGCCATGGCATGAATTTTATAAATTGTGTTTTTTCTTTTCCTTCAATTTCTTCAAGTTTTAAAATGTGTCTGTCAATTTTTCTCCATTCTTTTCCGAAATGGGTGAGTCTTCTATAGTACAGTTCAATGGGCACTAGGCAACCTCTGCTGCATCGCTCAAGTAACTATAGAAATGGAAGAAATCGGAGCAGGAGTAGGCCATATGGCCCATCGAGCCTGATCCGCCATTTACTAAGAGCATGGCTGATCTTCTACCTACCTTCTAACTATTCTCCCATATATCAGCTCGGACAGTTAGTCATTCATGGGGGATGGGATTTACAGCCAAGCCTGGTTCTGTCCTTGCCTTATCTCCAATGAGCACAATTCCCAGCAGAAATCATTGCCTGATTTCCCACCAACCCCCCGCCCCCGCCCCCGCCCCCCCCCCCCCCCCATCATCCAGGACCATAAGAACATAAGAAACAGGAGCAGGAGTAGGCCAATCGGCCCCTCGAGCCTGCTCCGCCATTCAATAAGATCATGGTTGATCCAATCTTGGCCTCAACACCACCTTCCCGCTCTCTCCCCATACCCCTTGACTCCCTTGTAGTTCAAATGTCTGTCAATCTCCGCCTTGAATATATTCAATGACTCCACCTCCACAGTTCTCTCAGGTAGAGAATTCCAAAGATTCACGACCCTCCGAGAGAAGAAATTCCTCCTCATCTCCATCTTAAATGGGCGACACCTTATTCTGAAACTATGCCCTTTAGTTCTAGATACCTCCCACTAGGGGAAACATCCTCTCAGCCTCCACCCTGTCAATCCCTCTCAGAATCTTATATGTTTCAATAAGATCACCTCTCATTCTTCTAAACTCCAATGAGTATAGGCCAAACCTGCACAACCTTTTGTCATACGTCAACCCTGGAGCAGGCTCGAGGGGCCGAATGGCCTACTCCTGCTCCTATCTTCTATGTTCCCTGCACTGCCTCCAATGCAAGTATATCCTTCCTTAAATAGGGAGACCAAAACTGTACGCAGTACTCCAGGTGCGGTCTCACCAGCACCCTGTAAAGTTGCATCAAAACTTCCCTACTTTTATACTCCATACCCCAGTGGGCACAATCTTGGTACTTTTTGAGTGCCAGCTTGGCTCAGCTTCTGAATCAGGAATTTGTGGGTTCAAACTCTTTTCGGGACTTAAGCATATAAACCAGACTAACACTCCAGTACAGTACCAAAGGAGTGCTGTACTGGCACAGTGTTGTACTTCACATGTTCAGATAGACATGTAAGATCCCATGCCATTAATTTAAAAAAGTACAGAGTTGTCCTTGTGTCCTGGCCGGCATTCCTTCATCATCCAAAATGAATCCGGATTAACATAGAAACATAGAAGATAGGAGCAGGAGTAAGCCATTCAGCCCCTCGAGCCTGCTCCGCCATTCAATGAGATCATGGCTGATCATCCAAATTCAGTACCTTGTCCCTGCTTTCTCCCCATATCCCTTGATCCCTTTAGCCTTAAGAAATATATCTAACGCTTTCTTGAATATATTTAATGTATTGGCCTCAACTGCCTTCTGTGGTAGAGAATTCTACAGGTTCACCACTCTCTGGGTGAAGAAATTCCTCCTCATCTCAGTCCTAAATGGCTTACCCCTTATCCTTAGACTGTGACCCCTGGTTCTGGACTCCCCCACCATCGGGAACATCCTTCCTGCATCTAGTCTGTCTAGTCCTGTTAGAATTTTATAAGTTTCAATGAGATCCCCTCTCATTCTTCTAAACTCCAGCGAATATAAGCCGAATCGACCCAATCTCTCTTTATACGTCATTCCTGCCATCCCAGGTATCAGTCTGGTGAATCTTCACTGCACTCCCTCCATGGCAAGAACATCCTTCCTCAGATATGGATAACTGGCCATTCATCTCATTTACTTTTTATGGGACCTTGCTGTGTGCCAATTGACTCTGCAAATAGCCTGCATAACAGTGACTGCACACATTTCCCTGAAAACCTTTTGGGACATCTTGAAAGGTGTGAGTAGGCGCTATATCAATGCACATTCTTTCTTCTTTCTCTATCATTTGAATAAACATTTGAAGGGAAACAGTTACAGGGCTATGGGAATAGAACAGGGGAGTGGGACTAATTCAAAGAGCCGGCACAGGCATGACGGGCCGAATGGCCTCCTTCTGTGCTGTTTCATTCTATGATTCTATGATCACCACTCAAGCGTCGTGGGCTGCATTATGGGGCTTTGCCCTAATAAGAATAAACGCCGTGGCCTTAATGAGCCATGCATACAGTTGCCTTCACGCCAATCCAGATAGTGTATTTACAGATTCAGCCACTGGGGAGTCAGCCCAGCATTTATAAAGTGTAAATTAAGGGAGATGGTCAGTAAAGGATGTGGAGAAAGGGCAGGGAATAGGAATTAGCAACAAGCTGCCATGGGTAACAAAACTTGATGGGATGAATGACCGACTCTTGTTCCTTTAAAACAAAGGGAGACTCAATGTCTGTTTGAATTATGTGGCAATTCAGTAAGGTGCACTTCCCTTTAAGAGGAATTAAGTAGACTGGCATTTGCTGAAGCAGAATAACTCTCACCCACAAAACTAGAACAGTATACTGACAACAGTCAATTGCTCTTATCCCATAACATTAATGCCTGGCAATATCTATGTACATTCCCAGTGTGAGGTGGATGAGACCTACCTGATAGTTGTGCAGTGCGGGGAGAGGTGCTGGGAGGAGGCACCACTTCATGTCAAAAGAAAAAGAAAGACTTGCGCCTTTCACGACCACCAGACGTCTCAAAATGCTTTACAGCCAATGAAGTACATTTTTTTTTGAAGCGTAGTCACCGTTGTAATGTAGAAAAACACACCAAGCTTCCACAAACAGCAATGTGATCATTTGTTTTAGTGGGGTACATATTGGCCAGGACACCGGGGATAACTCCCCTGCTCTTCTTCAAAATAGTGCCATGGGATCCTTTACATCCCCCTGGGAGAGCAGACGGGGCCTCGGTTTAACGTCTCATCCGAAAGACGGCACCTCCGACAGCGCAGCACTCCACTGGCATGTCAGCCGAGATTTTTGTGGTCGGTTCTCTGGAGTGAGACTTGAACCCACAAGCTTCTGACTCAGAAGACAAGGGTGCTATCGCACTGAGCCACAGTTAACACAGATCATGGTCATTCTAACTGGTCCAGGCGTTTGTCATGTGTGTGAATCATGCTGTCCAGTCAGATGAAAATATTGGGGGAAAAATTCAGTTGCTTTGTGCCTCCCAATAGTGCCCCGAGGGGATGCTAACAGGCTGGCGCCCGGGCGCGGTGCCGCTAATGCCTCCCACGAAATTCAACGGGAGGTTAGCGGCTCATGCCCCCTGACCTACCGCCGGATTCTATGTCCGACAGGGTCAGGGTGCCGTGTTTACTGCTAGGGCGGCGATAATTAAAGGGCAGGTGCTGGGCAGCCATTTTTTTGTGCCAGGCTCTTTTGCCGGCACCCCGCTCCCCGGTGGTCCAGTAGGGCCCCGGTGCGCGCTGCGCTAGCCCCCTCCCCTTTCATCAGGGGAAGGAGACCTGCAGTACCGCGGTGCTACGTGCCAAAGCGTGTGGCGCTGCTGCACGTAGCACCGTGATATTCAATGGGAGGGCCCCAAGAGGGAGGGGGAGCGCTTCCAGTAGCGTCCCGCCTCCCTCTTGGGGCGCTACCATTCAATTTCGGGCACGGGGGCGTTAACTTTTTCGGGGCGCTAAAAGTAGCACCTCGGCAAAGTTAGCGCCCCAAAGGGGGCGCGAGCCAATTTTTACCCCATTATGTTTTAATCTGAAAGTCAAATGAGCTTACCAATAGAAAGAAAGACTTGTACCTACATACCACCTTTCACGACCTCAGGACATCCCAAAGCGCTTTACAACCAATAAGGTACTTTTAAAGTGTAGGCATTGTTGTAATGTAGAAAGCAATTGCCACAAATCATAGATGTTAGCAAGCTCTTGCAACCAGCCTGTGGCTGTATTCCAAGAGAATGTCTATAGTAACTCAAACACTTGACTCGTCTGTTTTATTAGTTCATTAAACAAAGTCAAAGTAAAATGATGAGATTTTCTATTTTTTTTCCTTATCACATTAATTTCCAAATCCCTGAAGTCTTCAACACTTCATTCCGTTCAAGCAGGATGAGATCCTGAAGCAATGTATTGATACTCCAACACACCATGCTGCAAAGTGCTAGGACTCAGTATGATGAGTCAGAGGAAGCTATGATCAAAGTACAGTGCTGTGGTCAGACTGTACCTTGAGTACAGTTCTGATCTCCGAGACACAAAAGAGACATTCAGGTACTGGAGGAAGTGCAAAGAAGTGAAACAAGTAATCCCCAGTGTCAAAGGGTTCAGTTAGGAGTCATACATGACACACAGGAAGATGTTATTGGCTGTCGGAGGCCAATTATTGCAGAACCAAGACATCACTGCTGGAGTTCCTCGGGCCAGTGCCTTTGGCCCAACCATTGTCAGCTGTTTCATCAATGACCTTCCCTCTGTCACAAGGTCAGGAATGGGGCTGATCACTGATGATTGTCCAGTGCTCAGTTCCATTCATAAATCCCCCGATAATGAAGCAACTCATGGACAACATTCAGGCTAAACCTGGACAACATTCAGGATTAGGCTGGCAAGTGAAAAATTCATGCTACATAAATGCCAACGAAATGGCAATGATGAAAAAAGACCCAACCATCATCTCCTTCTGATGGCAGCACCGTTGCTGAATCCTCCACCGTCAAAATCTTAGCGATCACCAGAAGCTTAACTGGACCAGCCATATCAACACTATGGCTACAAGAGTAGGGCAGAGGCTTGGTACTTCATGTACCTCGATACCTCCTGACCCTTCAAAGCCTCTCCACCATCTACATAGCTCACGGCAGGAGTGTGATGGTATACTAAACACTTTGTTGGATGGGTACACCCACAACAGCACTCAAGATGCTTGACACCATCTAGGACAAACAATATGTTTCATCAGCGCCCCTGCCAGTGACCCGCTCCACCACTAGCACACTGTGGCTGCAGTATGTACTATCTACAGGATGCACTGCAGCATCTCCCACAGATTACTTTGATGGCACAATCCAGCCCGCAACCTCTACTACCTGGAAGGACGAAAGCAACAATATCCTGGGAAAACAATCACTTCCAAGTTTCCCTCCAAGTCACACACCATCCTGACTTGGACATCTACAGCTGTTCCTTCATTTATGGGTGGGTAAATATCCTGGAATTCCCAACACTAACACCATTGCAGGAACATCATCCCTACAGGAACTGTGGCAGTTCAAGGAGAAGGCTCATCCCATCCTTCTCAGGGCATTTCGGAGTGGGCAGCAAAATGCAGCCTTTCTCCATCCTAAGAGCAATTAAAAAAAGGCCTCTCAGCCTGGAAAGGAGGCATCTGAGATGCAATCATATAGGGATATATGAAATACTTAAGGGAACGGAAAAAATAAATCCAGAATACTACTTCAAATTAAATTGCTTGAGTAAGATAAAGGGACACAGGTTCCAACTAGTAAAAGGCAAATTTAGGACTGATTTCAGGACATTCTTCTTCACACAATAATAAGACTTAATAATAAAGCATGAACAACACTTGGAAAGGACCGCCAGACTGAGTAGTGGAGGCAAAAACCCTGGAATCATTTGCTGAAATGGGGGACTTTAGGGGGTCTGTTGAGATGGATAAATTAAGAAAGGCTGAATGTTGTCCCTAATCTGTAAATGTCTTATAAATTTGTGGGTCAGTTCCCTGTAGTGTTGTGAGTTTCCAACTTCTGTCATGTCACCATGAGGAAGTGTCAATCACAGGCCCGGCATTTCTTGACAGAGCGGAAGGGAATGTTCAAGGCCTTTATTGGGGCCTTGTGTAGGCCTGCTGGGGCCAACGAGACAACATTTCCAGGGTAGCCCCGGAACTCCCCATTTAAATGTACGGGTGGGTTGGTTGGTGGAGATTTTGCATCCAGAGTGCAAGCAGGGTGGGATCACGGTAGAACAGCAGCTCCACTCCATTTTCCGATCCTTTCAACTGGCACGCCCACCCAGGGCCTTATTGGAATTCCGGGCCCAGGGACTGTAGAATTGTTTCTAAGCAGTTACATAATTAACAAAGCATGCGGCCAATCTTCTTACATTCCAGCTATTTATTTCCAACAGCTACAATAGTACATGATGTTCCCCAGGTGCTTGTCTGTCTATATTTATACCAATGTCATTAGTGATTGTTAGACAGGTATGATGCGTACGTGCGATTGTCTGAGACTTTTTTTTAAATCTGAAGAGACAAAAGGGATACTGTCTCTTTAAAAGTGGAAAGGTGCCCCTGAACTTGTGAGCCATTTATCATGAACACTGACAGAACAGCATGAAAGAAAATTTGCTGTTACAGAGTAGAAAACAATACAAGCACGTGGGTGATTCTGAGGAGCATACAGGTCTACTGTCATCGATACCTGCATCAGGCAGAGCTGAAAGTATAATATTAATGAACAGTTCTGCAGGTGCTGCATTCAATACTGTACAATGCAGTGCATAAGACAGCAGGAGCCAGGGCCAGATTTCACCCTGAAGGCTTGAAGTGCTCCGTGTGAATGCATGCGCTCAAAACAGAAGAGAGCAGAGTCCAACACCCGAAGGCTTGTTAACCCCTGGAGCTCCGGCCGTCGAATCACTTGCAAACACCATGAGTCATCGTGTCACTCCAAACCCAGCAGAAGTTGTCTTTTCCAGACTTGAGGAGTCCGCGGATTTCTCGTTCCGCAGCCCGGCACCAGTGCCTGGGTGTATAGAGTGATGCTACTGGACATTGCTGAGTTATGCAACACCTTTTTGCGCCGCCTTCTTCTCTAGGTACAAAGCAAACGGAAATGAACGTGTGACGTTTTTGCTGACTTGCCTCCAACTGTTCATTTCTCACGTTAAAACTTAAGGGAGGCTCGGCTGGAGCATAAACACTGGCATGGACCTGTTGGGCTGAATGGCCTGTTCCTGTGCTGTAAATACTGTGTCGTACTATGTAAGAAAGAAGAGATGTGGCAGTCAGAAGCCGTTTATCCTGCTGTCCCTCATCTGAATTGACTGGGTGTAACTATTCCATTTTACCGTATATCAGTTCCAGAATGAATTAATGTTGTTTAATGCAGTACAACACTGGTGGAATTAAAATGCGATTCGTCATCCAAGTTACTCACTTATCCATGCAGGGGTGTTTCTCGAACTGTTGAGAGAAATGGTGTCCGACTGTAAAAGCAAAGAAAAGAAGACATTGAATAAACAGAAAGCCAGATAAAAATAGAAATAGTGATGGAGAAATCAACAGGAACTGTGAAATGGAAAGTGAAATAAATAATGAGCAAATGAAAAGCAGTTGCACAATTGAGGGGGCCCAGGCTACGCCTTAATCTGCAACTCAGTGATTTGTGTAAATCTCTGGAACACACTCATTGCACCTGGTAATTTTAAATAATTTATACATACAGTCATTTTCTACTTGAAAAAATATCTCTGTTCAATTACTTAAAGGGGCAGGATTTTCATCTGGCAAACCTTTTAGTCCTGATTTTAAGCCAACCTGTCTGCCGGGCATGGGGCAGGTTCGGGTTCAGGTCGGATGCCCGTTTTATACCCCGCTTGGTTTTACACTCCACTGACTTTATTGGAGCGTTTATATATTTACAGACTTCTCCCCACCTCTCTGAAGCTGCTGATTGATGCTGGGGTATTGTTATCCTACCACAGTATGCAAAAGGTACACCATGATAGTATAAAACAGGCCCAATGGACCAGCTGGACTTTCCCCATTGTTCATGTTCGTATCCATCAGTTCTGGGCACCACACCTCAGGAAGGATATATTGGCCTTGGAAAGGGTACAGTGCAGATTCACCATAAGAAAAATAAAAAATAGGAGCAGGAGTAGGCCTTCCTTCGAGCCTGCTTCGCCATTTAATAAGATCATGGCTGATCTTCTACCTCAACTCCACCTTCCCACGCTATCCCCATATCCCTTGATTCCCTTAGTATCCAAAAATCTATCGATCTCTGGGGAAGAGAATTCCAGAGATTCACAACCAGAATGACACTGGGGCGTAAAGGGTTAAATTATGAGGACAGGTTGCATTAACTTGGCTTGAGTTTAGAAGGTTGAGATATATAAAATGGTTAAGGGATTCAATAGGGTAGATACAGAGAAACTATTTCCTCTGGCGGGAGAATCCAGAACAAGGTGCCACAATCTTAAAACCAGAGCTAGGCCATTTAGGAGTGAAATCAGAAAGCACTTGTTTCACACAAAGGGTAGTGGAAATCTGGAACTCGCTCCCCCAAATGCATGCTGGGCCAACAGACTGAGATCATATGATTTTTATTAGGTAAGGGTATCAAAGGATATGGAACAAAGGTAGGTGAATCGAGTTGAGGCATAGATCAGCCTTGTTCTAATTGAATGGCAGAACAGGTGCAAGGGGCGAATGGCCTACTCCTGTTCCTATGTTCACTTTGCAGCAATAGTCCGCAGCTAGCAATTAGCAATGAAAATCCTGACTACTAATCCAGCAGCACTAAGATCAATCGCAGTACACCCACAGTTACCCCAGCTAATTCAGCACGGACTGGAGGGGTTGGACCTGGGACTTTTCTGGTCGGTATGGTTTAGCTCTAGACTAAGCGGTCCGCTTATCACCCGAGTATAGCAGGAAGAGAAACCCAAGTTCCAGTGGATAAAACAAAAGCACAAAAGAAGGTCAGCTCGGAGGGAACCAGAATATCAGTTCACGCGTTACATCTGTGAGATGTTACCGCTAGAAGAATGGCTGCTGCATTTTCCCCACATAACAGTCACTCTTTCCAAAAAAAAGGTAATTCATTGGGCAAAGGGCTTCTCAACGTTTTGATAAATAGAACCGCAGAAGTTTACAGCACAGATGGCGGCCATTTGGTCCATTGTATCCACGCTGGCTCTTTGCTGGAGCAATCAAAAATGAATCTCACTGCCCTCTGCTCTGCCCGTACCCGTGTACCTTACTCTGTTTCAAATATTCCTCCAATCTTCCTTCACGAGAAGCATTGTTCTCTGCCTCAACCACTGGTTATAGCAAAGCATTCCATGCTCCAACAACTCTCTACGTAACAAAATTTCTCCCAGCCTTTCTCCTCACTCTCTTAATGATAATCTTAAATTGATGATCGCATGTCACCGCATCATGACCGACACTGTAGTCAGAGGAACTAGTCTTCACCTGTTCACTTCATCAAACCACTTCATAATTTTGAAAAGTTCATTAAATCTCCTCTCTAACAATTTCTGCTCCAAAGGATAACTCGTAAGCATTTCTCTCTTTCAAGCTTGGGGGTTCTTTTATTCTTTGCTTGTCTACCAGGCTGGATATTTTCTACTCGGTATCAATTTTAAAAGAATCAGTAAAAACGCTGTTTGTGTTTGTCAAAAAACTAAGTGCACAGAGAAAAATAATGGACCTTGCTCCTTAACGTTTGTACAGATTCGGACTATCATGGGAGGCAGGGGAAGAATAAATGCGGATCATGATCTACTTGTGCTTGAGCTGAGATAACCATGAGTGCTGCAGTGGGGGGTGAAAGGTCACTCCTTTGTTTTCTTTTATTTTTCGTCAAACGTATTGGAGCAAATATTCTTTCTTGTTTTTGGGTGCAATGGACTGCCGAGGCGCAGCGGATCACACACGGGTAACAGAGCCCCCAATTTTCCTGATGCACTGCACCCAGATGATCCAATTTTGCGAAAGGTAAATCAGCCCCATTGATTCTTGGTGACAGGAACTAATAAAGATATGCAAATCCTAGAAGTAATTACAAGCAGGACCCCCTATCCCATCCCTGTGGCTGAATGACCTCCTCAAGGCTTACCTGTATGAGCTCCGGGTAAGGAGATAGCATGGGTGGGGTGAGGAAAAAAAAAGTTGACCCTCTTAGTACCTCTTGAGGCTCTTTTATCTAAGGAAAAAAAAGAGAGGTCATCTAGAGGCTAAGATCAGGAAATACCATAGCAACTAGCTGCACTGATGAGAGATGCATTTTATGCAACTTCTTCAATATTTTGTTAACATTATGGCCCAGCAGATCCTGTCTCCTGGTTAATGCAGGCTTTTGTCATTTGTTGATGTTCGACAAAAGGGAAAGATAATCCGTGACTTTCTTCTATTAGAAATGGCTGATTTCTAACACAGTAAAGAGCTGAACATGAGAGGCAGTTAAATACAGTTTAAAACATGACTGGTCTCGTCATTAAACTCAATGCCTCAGGAGAAATGACTTGAATTCCATCTGCTCTCACATGGTTCAATGGTCAGGCTATGTCACCTTGTAACTATTTATTTTAAAACAGTAAAATTGTTGTGTGGTTTGTGTAAAATGTGGAATAGCATGGCTGTGGTTAACTGATGAAGGTATTTCCTTGGGTGTGTTTGTTCGTTATCAGTTAGAAAACTCTAAAGAGGCACTGGAGTCTTATTGTGTTGCGCCCATCATTTGGGCATAAAATGAGCACAAAGCATAACAGTTTAGCAGTGGGTGGCCTGGTGCCCAATCTGCGCAGGCAAGTGCTAAATTTGAGGTTACATTTTTTAGGCATCCCAGCCCAGTATTCCTACTGCATTTGTATTGGCAGCCATGGCTCAGTGGGTAGCGCACTTGCACTCTGAGTTCTATGAAGGTTGTGGGTTCAAGTCCCACTCCAGGGACTTGAGCACATAAAGCTAGGCTTGATGCTCCAGTGCAGTTCTGCAGGAGTGCTGCACTGTCAGGGGGTGCTGTTTTTCAGATGAGATGTTAAATTGTGGCCCCGTCTGCTTTCTCAGGTGGATGTAAAAGACCCCATGGCATTATTTCAAAGTAAGAGCCGGGGAGTTGTCCCCAGTGGTCCTGCCCAATATTTATCCCTTAACTAACAAAAACAGATTATCTGGTCATTATCTATCACATTGCTGTTTGTGGGAGCTTGCTGTGTGTGTTTCTCACATTGCAACAGTGATAGTACTTCATTGGCTATAAAGCACTTTGAGACGTCCTGTGGTCGTGAAAGGCGCTATATAAATGCAAGTCTTTCTTTGCTGCAATGAGTGGCCACTGTCTAGGATCAGACATGATGGACGGCCGCATGTTGAGCCTCAGGTTAAGAACTGAGTCGAGGGGAAAAAAATAATCAGAGTGGAATACAGCACAGCACCCTCTTGATCGCCTCCTAGTGGCTGTTTGAAGACTGTCACCTGCCCAGCACAGCGACCATGGAATGCTGTGTGCCGCTGGGACCAAATGTGAGTTTTACCAAGAACTTCTGACTCAATTCAAATCAACCGTCAATATGCGCAATCTCTGTCAATAATAACGGCCCAGAAATTGGATCGCATGGTGCCCGTTTTTACAGACATAAAACGATGGTTAAGAGTTCAAAATGTGCGCCGCCCGCCATATTGGTAAAGGCTCCTTTGTAGGCATCTCCTTTCTCCTTCCTCACGCACCCTGATGCTGTAAACTATTCGACACGGCCTTGAAATCTCACTGTGGGATACTAGTGTACAAATGCTTAATACATTCATCTGAAATCTGCTATTTTAGTGGAGGTGTTAACCAGTTTTAAATAAATGAGTTAATGCTAAAATAACAAAGAGAAGAATTTCAGACAAGCACATTAATCACTCACACTGGCATCTCATTTGCATAATTCAAAGGCCTTTTTCACCTGACTGTTAATATTTTCCTTCTGTAGTTGCTGTTATTTTTCAAGACTTATTTTGACATTTATGGAGCATGCTGTTCACACTGTGATTTGCAAAAATCTGACATTTTATATTAACCTATTGATAAAGAAAGATAGACCTTGTTCTGTATCTATAAAGAGCAATGTAAAAAGAGATATAAAACGGGCTGCCGATTTGTTGTCGCCCATTTTACACTATCGCACGATCGCACAAAGTAAAAATTATCCCCATTTAGTCTGTCCATGTCCCTTTGTAATTTTATGATCCCATCTACACAACTTACTGTACTTCCTAAGTGTCAGCTGCAAACTTGAATATACAACTCCCTATTCCTTCAACCATGTCACGAATATATATGGTGAAAAACTGGGGACTCTCTGTCTCCTACCTCCTAACCAATTACTGCCCCATGTCACAAATTTACTTCCAATTCCATGTGCTCTCTTTTTTGCTAATAATCTCTTGTGTGTGGAACTTTATCAAATGCCTTCTGGAAGTCCATATGGACAACATCCATAGACACTCAGTGCTAGTGACCTCATCACATTAGTGACCTCAAAACATTCAACTAGATCAGTCAAACATGACCTACCCCTTAATGAAAGCCATGCTGACTCTCATGCAGGGCCCAGTCACTCTGTTTCTGATGGTGTATTCCAGTAACTTCCCCACAGTTGATTTTGAACTGATAGGTCTGTAGTTAGCTGATTTCTCCCTCTACCCCTTCTTAAAAAAATTGCAATTTTCTGATCCAATGGAACAATTCCGAAATCTAGAGAGCTTTGAAAAATTCTAACTGATGCACCTGTAATTTCCTTAACTATTTATTTCAATACCCTGGGGTGGAAACCATCAGGTCCTGGAAATTGTTTATCTTAAGTCCCATTATTTTCTCCATTTTAAAACCATTTTTAACATTATATTAAATCCACTAAGTTCTTCCCCATAACCTATATTTTGGTTCCATTATACTGCTAGCATTTTGTCCTCTTCCTCCACTACGAATACTGATATAAAGTATGCATTTCGCAGGTCTACCAGTTTCATATTATTCATTATAGGCTCATCTGCATCTGTTTTTAATGGGTCCAGATTCCCCTTTACCACTCTCTTTTTCTAAATATATTTATCAAAACACTTGCTGTTAGCTTTGATATCCCTTGCAAATTTTTTATATCCTTTTTTGCACCTATTCTTACTTTCTTTGTGCCCCTTTATTGCTTTTTATAGCTCTCCCAGTCTGCTGGTTTTCCACTTTTCCTTGCATTTGTGTAAGCTTTTTCTTTCAGCTAGATGTCTTTTACATCATTTGTTGACCACAGTTGCTTAACTTTTTTTTTATTCGTTCATGGGATGTGGGCGTTGCTGGCAGCACCAGCATTTGTTGTCCATCCCTAATTGTCCTTGAGAAGGTGGTGGTGAGCCGCCTATTTGAAGCGCTGCAGTATACTTCTTTATACTTCTTTATAGCGGTTTGGTGGCTTGCTAGGCCATTTCAGAGGGCAGTTAAGAGTCAACCACATTGCTTTGGGTCTGGAATCACATATAGGCCAGACCAGGTAAGGACAGCAGATTTCCTTCCCTAAAGGACATTAGTGAACCAAATGGGTATTTACGACAATCCGGTAGTTTCATGGTCACCATTACTGATACTAGCTTTTTTTATTCCAGATTTATTTAATTAACTGAATTTAAATTCCCCAGCTGCCTAGGTGCGATATGAACTCACATCTCTGGATCATTAGTCCAGGCCTCTGGATTACTAGTCCAGTAACATAACCACTATTCTACCATACCCAAGCAGAACCTTTGCCTTTTAGGGGTAACTACTGGTTTTGTATCTTGCCAAATATTTCCTTGAATACTTCCCACTGTTTGTCTATAGGTTTGTCCATTAACGGTTCAGTCCAGTTTACCGTAGTCAATTCATTTCTCATCCCTTTGAAGTTTGCCTTACTTAAATTGATATCCTCAGTATGTGAATCTCCCTTCTCTCTGTCAAACCTAATATAAAATTCAATCATATAGACCCGTAATTTGCAGTCAGCGGTGAAGTAAAGGCATTGGCCCCTGGCCCAGAAGCAAGCTTCCCACAAAGATCTCACGATCCCAGTGGCGAGAAGTTCGGCTTTCCCGACGTGCAGTTGAAATCAGCGCAAGTTAATGGGGAATCCCTAACGTGAGTTCCTGGGACGTCAACAAGCTGTCTGGGCAACCAATCAGAACGCAGAATTCTCACAGACCGAGAACCAGGAAGTGGGTAGGCTCCTTTGATTCTAACTTTTTAAAAATGTTATAGAGAGCAAAACAAAGATTGGAGATCTCACATGGGGAAAAGGTAAACCTGAAATAAAAATGAACAAACATTTATTTTTTAAAGTTTCTTAAAAATTGTAAAATTTATTAAAATGAATAAATTTGACACTCCACAAAATTAACATTAGTTTTTCAGGGCCATAATGATTGTTTGGCAGTCAATATGCGGTTAAAACCCTAGTTACACCTAACACCGCGATATTACCACAGTTTTTGTCAGTTTCCCTGATTACACTGATTGCCGACTATGCGGGGGAGAGGGGTGGAAGGGGGTGGGGGCAAGGTGGGGGGGCGGTGCATGGTGGGCATAGCACAGCCAGTGTCGGAGCAGTGAATGACTGACCGCAACTTCAGGATTTCCGCGTTAGGATGTGCATGCACTACATCCCAAAGTTGCGGTCAGTTTCAAAGGGGTAATAACAGCGAACGCTGCTTGTTCACTGTTGTTACCCACCGCAAATTCCGGGCCAATATAGTTACTTTGCCATCAGATTGCTAACTAATTCTGATTCGTTACTCATCACTGTATCCTTGTCAGCTCTAACACATGCCGTTCCAGAAAACTGTCCTGAATAACTTCTGGAAATATATTGCCTTTACTACTTGAGCTGATCTACTTCTCCCAGTCTATGTGAAAATTAAAATCTCTCATTATAACAACTTTGTATTTGCTACATGCTTCCCTGATCTCTGTATTTATACATCTCCCCCACCCCTGCGCCCCCGCCCCCACTACATCAGTACTATCAGATGGTCAATAGACAACTCCTACCAGAGTCTAGCATCCTTTGCAGTTCTTTAACCCTACCCATACTGTTTCCACTGCCCGATCACCCTTAGTAAAATCCCTTCTTTCTACTGTGGTAATTGTGTAGTTTATCAATATTGCTACACCCCCTCCTTTCCCAGTTACCCTGTCCTATAAAGATCCTGTAGCCTGGAATATTTAGCTCCCAATCATGCTCAGGTTGTAGCCAGGTCTCTGTATTGGTGACTGCATCATAGCCATACCCTTTCAGTTTAATGTGTGTTTCTAACTTATATTAATTTAAACTCTGGGAGTCCAGTGCCTATGGGCTTATTCTCAACATTTACACAACTAAAGCTGGCTCCCTTATAAGAACATAAGAACATAAGAAATAGGAGCAGGAGTCGGCCATTTGGCCCCTCGAGCCTGCTCCGCCATTCAATAAGATCATGGCTGATCTTCCACCTCATCTCCACTTTCCTGCACTATCCCCATATCCCTTGATTCCCTTAATATTCAAAAATCTATCGATCTCTGTCTTGATTATACTCAACGACTGAGCCTCCACAGCCCTCTGGGGTAGAGAATTCCAAAGATTCACCACCCTCTGAGTGAAGAAATTTCTTCTTATAAGAACATAATTATCTCTGTCCTAAATGGCCGACCCCTTATTCTGAGACTGTGACCCCTGGTTCTAGACTCCCCAGCCAGGGGAAACATCCTACCTGCATCTACCCTGTCAAGCTCTGTAAGAATTTAGTATATTTCAATGAGATCACCTCTCATTCTTCTAAACGCTAGAGAATATAGGCCTAGTCTACTCAATCTCTCCTCATAGGACAATCCCCCCATCCTAATGAAAGACTCATAGACAACCCACATAAAACTAGATCTGAGTCGGCTACTGGGATAAGAGAGCTGTATCTTGCTGTGTAAACGCTGGCTTATGGATGTCTTCTCTCAGAATCTGAATGAAAATAAGGTCAGTATCAAAGGAATTAAAGTTAAAGAAGAAAGAACGTGCATTTATATCATACCTTTCATGTGCTCAGGATATCCCAAAGCGCTTCACAGTTAATGAATTACTTACAGTCACTGTTGTTTTGTAGGCAATGTAGCAGTCAATTTGAACTCAGCAAGGTCCCACAAACAGCAATGAGATAATAGCTAGCTAATCTGCTATATCTGATTTTGGTTGAGGGATGAATGGTGGCTAGGACATCGGGACACTTACCCTACTCTTTTTCAAATAGTGCCATGGGATCTTTTACATCTATGTAAATAGGTGGTCAGCAACTTAGCTTACCTCCTCAGCCCAATGACAACAGGATACTTCCTCAATACTGCACTGAAGTGTCAGCATAGATTATAAACTCAAGTAGGGCTTGAAGCTACAACTTTCGAACTCAGAGGCAAGATACTATGGCAAGCTATTTCCTAGATAAGGTACACCACATGTATTATTCCTATCAGGTAAGTTTTTTTTGTCAGTCTTACTTACACGGTGGGTGGGGGGTGGAAACAGGTGTCAACCACGAACATAGCAATTTAAAAAATGCCACGAACAATTATAGTACAAATATTTTAGAATTAGGCATTTCAAAATATCTCTGCGAACTAGTTCAGTGACTTCAAAACTTTCACCACAGATTGCTTTTCGACCTTTTGTCTTTTTAACATAGTTTTCACGGGGCATCGGTGTGTTGATGAGATGAAGAATGCAAACTACCTCTTCAGAGCACAGTCCTGTGGGCAGATCAGAGTCACTTATCGGCACTACAGCTGAATGACACGTTCCAAACTGTGACCTAGCCCATTGAAAAGGGCACACGAGGAGCAAGCGCTGTTGTATAAAGATGCACTGCTAACCTACCTGAAGATGTAAATTGAAAGCAACTGATTCAGCCATTTTCCAAAAAAGGTAAGATGGCTGGATAAGTTTATTGATCACTTAAAGGAGCAGACTAATGAAAATCCAGAACCAGTTCCTACCTCTTCGTCCAGTCACACTAAAACCTGCTGCAGTTGTGGGAGAAAAAAAAAGGCCGGTGAGGAAAATAAAACACTTTAACGTAAAATAAAAACTGAAAATGCTGGAAATGCCCCGCAGCATCTGTGTGAGAGAGAGAAACAGAGTTAACGTTTCAGGCCAATGACCTTTCATCAGAACATGTAAAGATGAGTTCAACGTTTACTTGCACTTCTGCTGTAAAATTTTAACTTTAGTGCCAATCTCACCTAGACTCCCCATGGCAAATTCTTGATCTCTGATTGTCTGAGGCAGGTGCTTAAGGAGGGCGAGGCGCTTCCAAGCATGAAGGGCAAGACACATTTGAGGGAGAGTCACTAGTTTGGTGTTGCACTAAAGACAGATTTGAAGGAATGTCCTGCAGGATCTGCTGACGTATAAAATTCTGACAGGGCTAGACAGACTGGAGGCAGGGAGGATGTTTCCCCTGGCTGGGGGGTCTAGAACGAGGGGTCACAGTCTCAGGATACGGGGTAGGACATTTTGGACTGAGATGAGGAGAAATTTCTTCACTCAGAGGGTGGTGAACCTGTGGAATTCTCTACCCCAGAAGGCTGTGGAGGCCAAGTCACTGAATATATTTAAGAAGGAGATAGATAGATTTCTAGACACAAAAGGCATCAAGGGGTATGGGGCGAGAGCGGGAATATGGTATTGAGATAGAGAATCAGCCATGATCATATTGAATGGTGGAGCAGGCTCGAAGGGCCGAATGGCCTACTCCTGCTCCTATTTTTCTATGTTTCTATGAGCTCCGCACCTGAACTGCCAGCGTTCACTCCCAGTGCTCGAAGCACCACACTGGGAGTGGAAATTCATAAAAAATATACCCTAATGTCTTACATCTGGTTATACCCTAGAGCCAATAGAAAGCTGGGATCAGGATTCATGTCTGACTTCTCCACAAGAGTAAGAGTCGCTTTGGCATAGTTGACAGCTCTCCAGTTAATAAGTCAGAAGAGCATGAGCTCAGTTCATGAACTTGAATGCATATTCTAGGCTTACTCGCCAGTGTCGTACAGATGGGGTGCTGTATTCTTGAGGTTTGGATGAGATGCTAAACCACATTCCTATCTGCCGCATCAGTTGAACATTAAAAACAGCAATGGGAAGGTGGCAAGGTTGGTATTCTCGAAGATTGAGATCGAAAGGCCTTCTTTATATGACAATTTCTTGTCGTATGGCAAGGACAAGCTTAAAGAAGTGGAAGAAAACCATTTTAAAATGGGGCAACAGTGAACTGTACAAAAATATGAATTGTTTTGAATGATTTCACAGTTCACTTCATGTTAATCGATGAAAGAAAGAAAGAAAGAACGAGAAAGAAAGATATAACGCTTTTCATGACCTCAGGACGTCCCAAAGTGCTTTACAGCCAATTAAGTACTTTTGAAATGTAGCCACTGTTGTAATGTAGGAAATGTGACAGCCAATTTGCGCACAGCAATGTGATAATGACCAGATAATCTGCTTTGGTGATGTTGGTTGAGGGATAAATGTTAACCAAGAGACCTCCCTGCTCTTCTTCAAAATAGTGCCATGTGATCTTTTACATCCACCCAAAATAGACAGAACTAAATTTGTCCTTATTGATTATCATAATGTTGAGAGGTCGCACAACACCAGGTTATAGTCCAACAGATTTATTTAATTTTACAAGCTTTCGGAGCGGTTCGCTCCTTCCTCAGGTAAGTTAGCAGTGAGAGAATCTCCCAGAATTCACAATTTAAACACAGACAAAATCTATTCAAATCTTTCCCTACATCAAAGACACACTAAGAGCACAGCCAAGACAATGAGATGTGTCCCAGGGGGTCCAACGTGTCAAACCACCTGCTGGCTGCATATCCTGTCAATTTGTGTTGGTTCTTGTGTTAGTCTTTTTAAAAAAAAAAACACCTGGGAAGACCGGCCATGATGTCAAGTCACGTTCTGTATCGTGACATGAACCCGATATCGCGATTGAGGCCATCCTCATGAGTGCGGAACTTGGCTATCAGTTTCTGCTCTATGATTTTGCGCTGTCGTGTATCCCGGAGGCCGCCTTGGAGAACGCTTACCCGCAGATCCGAGGCTGAATGCCCCTCGCTGCTGAAGTGTTCCCCGACTGGGAGGCAACCCTCCTGCCTGGCGATTGTTGCGCGGTGTCCGTTCATACGTTGTCTCAGTGTCTGCATGGTCTCGCCGATGTACCATGCTCTGGAGCATCCTTTACTGCAACGTATCAGGTAGACAACGTTGGCCGAGTCACATGAGTATGTACCGTGTACCTGGTGGGTAGTGTCCTCATAATGTTGTCCATCATAGTGTCATCATAATGTTGTCCACGCTAGTTGGATGGGTAGCTAAAGTTTATTGCTATGCTATCATCAACAGCATTAACATCCATTATAACAGGAAGTCAACCAATTAACAATTAAGGACTTAAAAGGAAACCATTAGCATGTTGGCAATGACACCAGAGAACTCCTGACCCTTCTTTGAATGGTGCCACGGGATCTTTACCATTCATCTGAACCAGTAGAACAGGCAGATTAGTTCTCAGCTTAATGTCTTGGCCTCTGACAATGCAGCACTCTCTCAGCACTGCACTGGAATGTCAGCCTGGGTTATGAGCTCAAGTCTTGATTGGGCCTTGAACCCACAGATTCACAGCTGAACGCACATAGGAACACAGGAGCAGGAGGAGACCATTCAGCCCCTCGAGCCTGTTCCACCATTCAAAGAGATCATGGCTGATCTGTGACCTTTGGCCCATATCCCTTAATACTTTTGGTTAACAAAAAGCTATCAATCTCCGAATTAAAATTAACAATTGATCTAGCATCAATTGCTGTTTGCGGAAGAGAGTTCCAAACTTCTACCACCCTTTGTGTGTAGAAGTGTTTCCTAATTTCACTCCTGAAAGGTCTGGCTCTAATTTTTAGACTGTGCCCCCCAGTCCTAGAATCCCCGACCAGCGGAAATAGTTTCTCTCTATCTACCCTATCTGTTCCCCTTACTATCTTGAAAACTTCGATCAGATCACCCCTTAGCCTTCTAAATTCTAGGGAATACAACCCTAATTAGCGTAATCTCTCCTCGTAACTCAATCCTTGAAGTCCGGGTATCATTTTGGTAAAACTACGCTGCACTCCTTCCAAGGCCAATATATTCTTCCTAAGGTGTGGTACCAACTGATGTGAGTGAACATACAAATTAATTTCGGTAGCTTATGCACAAACATATCAAGGCAAATCTAGACATCAGAGGAAGGAGATGAAATATCCAGGGCAAATATTAGCACTAAAATATGAATTGATCTATACAGTAGAGTGAGGTGAGTTTAATATTTTGCAATCAGCTGCTCCATAGGGTGCAGCTTGTCATTGTGAAAGATTTAATGTGATTCACTGATTTCAATTAAGGGGGCACACTATCAGACAACTGAGGAAGGAGAGGAAACATTAGAGATATACAGCACCCAGTGGGCTAGGAGATGAAGCACAGGTTAGGGTGCAGCGCAAGCCAGTATTCGATGAGGTAATGCCAGGGATGTGAGGGAATATTTTGACCCTCTGGTCGGACTCTGAGCAGTTCCTCTTTTCATAGAATCATAGAAGATAGGAGCAGGAGTAGGCCATTCGGCCCCTCTAGCCGGCTCCGCCATTCAATGCGATCATGGCTGATCATCCTAATTCAGTACCCTGTCCCTGCTTTCTCCCCATATCCCTTGATCCCTTTAGCCTTAAGAAATATATCTAACTCCTTCTTGAATCTATTTAATGAATTGGCCTCTACTGCCTTCTGTGGCAGAGAATTCCACAGGTTCACCACTCTCTGGGTGAAGAAATTCCTCCTCATTTCTGTCCTAAATGGCTTACCCCTTATCCTTAGACTGTAACCCCTGGTTCTGGGCTCCCCGACTATCGGGAACATCCTTCCTGCATCTAGTTTGTCCTGTCCTGTCAGAATTTTATAAGTTTCAATGAGATCCCCTCTCATTCTTCTAAACTCCAGCGAGTATAAGCCCAATCGACCCAATCTCTCTTCATACTTCATTCCTGCCATCCCAGGTATCAGCCTTGTGAATCTTCGCTGAACTTCTTCCATGGCAAGAACATCCTTCCTCAGATAAGGCGACCAAAACTGCACACAGTACTCAAGGTGTGGTCTCACCAAGGCCCTGTACAACTGCAGAAGGACATCCTTGTTCCTGTACTCAAACCCTCTCGCTATGAAGGCCAACATACCATTTGCCTTCTTCACTGCCTGCTGCACCTGCATGCTTACCTTCAGCGACTGGTGCACAAGGACACCCAGGTCTCGTTGCACTTCCCCTTCTCCCAATCTATTGCCATTCAGATAATAATCTGCCTTTCTGTTTTTGACACCAAAATGGATAACCTCGCATTTATCCACGCTATATTGCATCTGCCACGCTTCTGCCCAATCACCCAACCTGTCCAAATCAACCTGGAGTTTCTTGGCATCCTCCTTGCAGCACACACGCCCACCCAGTTTTGTGTCGTCTGCAAACTTGGAGATATTACATCTAGTTCCCTTGTCTAGATCATTAATTTATATTGTGAATAGCTGTGAATAGCTCATCTTTCATATTCGTGATGAAATCTCAGACTTGTCACTCGGCCTTTAAGCAGTTAGTCATAGTCATAGAGTCATAGAGTTATACAGCACAGAAAGAGGGCCTTCGGCCCATCGTGCCCGCACCGGCCATCAAGCACTGTCTATTCTAATCCCATTTTCCAGCACTTGGTCCGTAGCCTTGTATGCTATGGCGTTTCAAGTGCTCATCTAAATGCTTCTTGAATGTTGTGAGGGTTCCTGCCTCTACCACCCTTTCAGGCAGTGAGTTCCAGATTCCAACCACCCTCTGGGTGAAAAAGTTTTCTCTCAAATCCCCTCTAAACCTCCTGCCCCTTACTTTGAAACTATACCCCCTGGTTATTGGCCCCTCTACTAAGGGGAAAAGTTCCTTTCTATCTACCCTATCTATGCCCCTCATAATTTTGTACACCTCAATCCTATTAGCTTCTCAGGCTCTTTTCCAGTCCTGACATCACTTCTCAGTGTAACTAAAAATAATCTGCAAACTGACGTAAACAGTCACTCAGGAACACAGCCGTCATATAGTCATGACTCTAATCATCACTTCAAAGCAGCTTCCTGAGGCAGGATTCTGTCATTATGATAATTGGAGCTGCTACTTCAATTAGAAATACCAATCAATATTCATTAGGCCAGAGGAACGGAGAAAATGGCTTCTGTGCAGATCTGTGACGGGTGTCATAGTTAGAATTGAACCAAAGCTAAGCAGCCCACTGAGGTCATTCCTACAGATAACCAGTTAACAGTTGCTTCATTGTATTTTGGTAGCCAATTAATATTTAATAGACTAGGCAATGATTTTTACAAGGCAGACTTGAAAGTACTGTACAACTGATCCATTTGTTGCTACCACTCTCTTGGCTGGGGTTTCTTCAACGTCCTGGTTATTTGTTTGTAGGTCTTAATAAAAAAAAGGTCCCCCAGTTCCCTTTGTAGGTTAGGAAGCCATTGGTTAAGCTCAATGTTTTCCAGATTGTTTCCGTACTTATCAAGAATTTGTGAACTGGGGCACCCGGTGTCAACAGCAGAGGTTCTGAAGCCAGGTATAGGAGAGGTTAACTGCAGATCAAAGCTTTCTTTATGCTAACCCAGTGTTGTGCCTTAGCCCTAATCTTAGAAAGGCACTATTTCTATGGCCTCTCTGAGTGGAATTGCAAATGTTCTGGAGCTGGGGGAGATATTTTAGAACTTAACAAATGAGTAATTGTTTTATTATATTAAAAATGAGCAATTGTCGTTTTAATACTCTCTTTATATTTTGTGTACTTTCAAGTGCCGTAACTGATGATTCCTGCAGGGAGAGGGGTGGGTCTTTGTTCGCTGGTGGCAGCCTTGGCTCAGTGGCTAACACTCTTACCTCAGTGAATCTGAAGATTGCGGGTTCAAACCCCACTTCAGGATGATGGACAAATTTTAGGTTGATATTTCAATACAATATCGAGGGAGTGCTGCACTGTCAGAGGTGCTGCCTTTCAGATGTAATGTTAAGCCTGCTCTCTCAGGTGGATGTAAAAGATCCCACGGCACTGTTTGAAAAAGAGCAGCGAAGGTGAGCCGGCCTAAATTAGTCCCTCAACCAACGTAACTAAAACTGATGATCGCATTGCTGTTTTTGGGACCTTACGGTGGGCAAATCAACAGCTGTGTTTCCCTACATTCCAACAATGTGTATTATTCAAAAATATTTGGCTGTAAAGAATTTGGGACCTCCAGAGGTTGTGCAAGGTGCTATATAAATGCAAGTTCTTTCTCTCTAAAATAGGGGGAGCAGGTGGCCACGTTGTAGAACTGGGTGTGGCTATCCAGCTGAAAATTATTTTGGTTCTCTTCATCTTATGTTGTGATTTTTCTTTTATTCGTTCCTGGGACGTGGGCATCGTTGGCAAGGCCCAGCATTTATCGCCCATCCCTAGTTGCCCTTGAGAAGGTGGTGGTGAGCCGCCTTCTTGAACCGCTGCAGTCCGTGCGGTGAAGGTGCTCCCACAGCGCTAGTTGGGGAGGGAGTCCCAGGATTTTGACCCACCGACAATGAAGGGACGGCCGATATATTTCCAAGTCAGGCTGGTGTGTGACTTGGAGGGGAACTTGGAGGTGTTACTCATACACCTGCTGCCCTTGTCCTTCTAGGTGGTAGAGGTTGCGGGTTTGGGAGGTGCTGTCGATTTCTCACCTTCATGCATGTACCAGACTGTGAGTAACCACCTCCGAAATATGACAGAGGAAATGAAGAATGTAGTAGAATTTAAATGCAACACAAATTATTGAGAGGGTAGAACTGGTAATTTTACCTCATATTCTGTCTCCTTTACAAGATCAACAACTCTCTAATCTCCCTCTGTCTTTTTTTTACTTTAATATTTTTTATTGTGGTCACCAATAACATCTAATTTTAGCCTTTAAGTTCAAAACAATTATTAACTTAAAGCTCCATTTCGGAGGTGGCAGAAACTTTTGATAAGGTGCTATATATAATTGCAAGTCTTTTTTCTCCCCATTAAAACTCCAGAGAACACCTTATGAAGAGTCCAACACAGAAGGGTTTGTTGAATTACACCATTGCTACTTATACGTTTTAACACGTTCTACTGAACGTGGTAATTTAATAATGCTGATCACAGTATTTAATATAACTACATAGTGCCGTGTGACAGAACCCTTCTCATTCATTCCGGAACCTGGCATCCAATCCAATGCAGGCAAATGGGGTGATGGCCTCCAGTCACTCAAGCATGTTAACCTTTTTTGTTTGGTCTCACCAGCAAAGAAAGCAACATTTGATGAGAATTTATTTATTTTTCATGTGTGTGAAAAGTCTCCCTTTCCCAGCAGACATCTATATAGAGCTGGCCATAGTGCTCTAACTTTGGCATGCAAAGCTCCCATCCTCCTTAAAATAGCTAAAATTACACCTCAGTGTTTTGCGGCAGGATATTCAAATATTTTTCATAACAGGCCAGTCCATTTATGAACATAATTCTTTGTTGTTGCTGCAGCTTTCAAACGATGACCAGAGGATCACAGATGATGAGGAAAACGCAACATGAGCTTTTTTTATAGAGGTTCATTTACTTCAGTAAGTGTCGGGAGATCATTTTGATATTAGGCCCTATCGATCTAGCCGCCCGTCATACATCTCTCCCAACTTTTAAAAATCAGGAGAGGTGTGCAACGGGCGACTGAATTGATATCGCCCATTTTACACTATCGCCCAAAGTCAAAGTGACCTCCTCAGTGTTGTATTAGTTTGAGTGTGCAATTGAGAGACATGCCCTTAAGAATCAGTTTGAGACAGACTGCCCCAGCCAGGGCTGAAGAAGGAGCAGAGACTGAACTGCTGAATTTTGGGATATATAATGTTGTTTTAAATCTGAATAAAATTACTCCTTTTCCTTGAATCTCGGATTACAAAGAACTATGTAGCGAGTTCAAAATAAAAACGTAATTGAAAGGGATTGGTCTTTGCAAGGTTCAACAAACATAGTGCCAAAGATGTATGAATGCCAACCATCAGTATTTTGATCTGACAGTCAGCATATCCTGCCCAGCGTTAAACAAACAAACCCAATGTGGGACTTACACTTCCTACGCTGTCCCAAGGTTGTGCCAGAATTTTTCTGCGGCTATGTGACCAGATTGTTCCCGTACACCAGGCACTTGACCCATCATGTCAGTACAGACTTTAATTTGGACTCATTCAAGCCTTTTTTTGGGACCATAGCTTGCCTAATGAATATGAATGAAAAAAGTTAGTAAGACATGAAAGGAATTCTGTGATCCAGTCTATTCCTCAGTAATACAAGGTTGCTAACCGCTGGTTATGAAATTGGTGAACAAGTGACTTATTTGAAGAAACACCAGACTTTTGTTCCTGAACGTAGTGGTCTTAAATGGTCTTTAACTATCATTGCAGTCATTCATGCCAATTGTCTATCTTCGACATGAACAGTGAGCATCTGGACCAAGTGCCCATGTTCTCCGCACTTCAAGACCAGCATGTAGATGCCAGTGTCGTCTTCTCTGAAACTTCCTGAACCCTTCCATCTGCGGAGATTTCCCTGGCACTCCGCCACGGTTCCATTTAAATGCATGCGTGCTGTTCCCTTGGGGTAGCTCCCACACTCAGCAGGACAATCTGGGAATCTCCAAAGTGAAATCGTTTTTTTTTTTGCTTGTCTTTGCCCGGATGAGCCGAGGGTGGCAGAGAGGCAATTGAGCCAAGAGACTGGTAAGAGGTTGAAATTGAAAAACTGCTGACGGCAAGAAGAAACACGAGGGGCAATTAAATAAATAAATAAAAAACAGCCCTTAATACCAAGCAGCTTAGAAATCGTTATGTCCCATTGTCATCCTTAGCGTACCATTCACATTCTTTGCAAACATCAGCCTTTTAGACCCAGCGTCTGTGGATAAGGATCGTCAGAGATTCAAATATTCCACACTCCTGCATAATGTACATGTCCTGCTGCTTCTTGTAACACCTTCCTACATTACAACAGTGACCACACTTCAAAAAATACTTCATTGGCTGTAAAGCGCTTTGGGGCATCCTGTGGATGTGAAAGGCGCTAGAGAAATGCCAGTCTTTCTTCTTTCTTTGCGAGAACGAACAAAGGGAGAATTGGGATTGGACTTCCTCTGTGGGTAAGGTAAGGGCGAAGCTTAAATGTGAAATTGTTGTTTGGCTGATTTGAATTTATCAGCTTTAGAGTAGGTACAACGCATACAGAAATTTGCAGGTGCCACGCTTGCCATCAGGTGAAGTGCGGTTCTGGCTGGTTGGTGCTCATGTTCTTAGTATGGGTCTCTGCTGCTGGGAGTAGAAGACAACGTCGGGTAGATCAAAGGAAGGGGGAGAAACCTGTGTGGCAGATAAGTCTCCCAGACTTCCAAGTCTTTGAAGTGTAGGATAATGAGCTCAGAGCGTTACTGATGTCATTGACAGCGTCAGGCCTGTTTTTCAGTTGTCAGACTTTTTGGAAGCTATCGGTCAGTTTTTGCTAGTTTTTTGGTTAACATGTATGAACAAAGTTAGGGCCAGTCGATAAAAACCTACATTGCCACAGTGACTACACTTCAAAAGTACTTTATTGGCTGTAAAGTGCGTTGGGACGTCCTGAGGTCGTGAAAGGCGCGATATAAAGGCCAGTCTTTCTTCTTTGCTTCCCCCCAAGAATCCAAGTGTTGAGGAACCCTTGACCTTTGAAGCTTAAAATTCACCCTGAAATTCCAGCTACTTACTTCCTTCTCAGTTATGACACATTATGGAGAGGTGCTGCACGTAGGATAAGTTGTTACCCAGAAAGGACATTCTCATCTTCATTTGTTATGACAAACAAATATGTGGAACATCTTGTTGTTTTGATGTAGCTCGACCATGGCCCTTTCTTAATCTGTGAGAATGGCGGCAGCAACTTGACACTTTCTGTAAACATCTGAACTGCCTTCTTGAACTGATGATAAGACCTGAAGAGTGTTGTTTAAAGTGCTGTTAAATTCCAGCCAGTGTGCACAGTAGTCTGTGAAGTGACTTTTGTTTTAAATTGTTGCTCAAAAACTGACCCTAGAATATATTGGGCCACGCTACTCTACTTCAGGAAGCAAATTTATGACAGGCAATTTATCACATGAATAGTTAACTGAAAAAGGAACTCTTTAATGTGGAGTGATTTTGTGGAAGTCAATACATAGCTGATACAAGTCGAATTCTCACCCTGGCTTTCAAATCCCTCCATGGCTTTACCCAACTACCTTAATGATCACCTCTTGCCTTACTCCTGCCAAGCACCCTCTGTTCCTCTCATACTAGGATACTCCGTGTTCACACTTTCTCCATTCCAGCATTGGTGGCCATTTGTTCCTGCCCTTTCGAATTCCTTGTCTAGTTCCCTTCACCTTGCCACCTCCCTCACTGCTTTGGAAAACCCTTCTCCAAGCCATTCAACTGTGTCTTTAGTTCCCCCCTAACCTTCTTTATTTTTCCTTTCACAGCACAAGTTGTTATTGAAGCTGGAAGGGTGGTAATTAATTACAATAGGATAATACAATTGAGGGGTACAGCTAAGTTTCGTGGTTGCTGTCCCCTCCCTCTTTGCCAATACTCCCTTCTGCCTTGTCACCACTATCAGTGGCTACTACTGCTCCCTTTCATTTTCCCATTGCTCCTGACAGCCTTGTTTCAATGTGCATAGTAGGAGATCTAATCCCAGTTAACTACTAAACCACTTTTGTTACTGATGTTCAAGGTTAAGGCTTGGCTTAAGATCTAAGGTTAAGGCTGTGTGCAAAATGGCAGCCATGCTTCTTTATGTCAGAACAATGGCTATATTTCAAAGTAATTCATTGTAGGTGATAAAAGAAAGACTTGCATTTCTATAGCACCTTTCACAACCTCAGGACATCCCAAAGTGCTTTACAGCCAATGAAGTACTTTTGAAGTGTAGTCACTGTATTAATGTAGGAAACGCGGCAGCCAAGTTGCACACAGCAAGCTCCCACAAACAGCAATGTGATAATGACCAGATAATCTGTTTAGTGTTTAAACATCACTGTTTAGTGATGCTGGTTGAGGGATAAATATTGGTCAGGACACCTCACCTTCTCTTCTTTGATGGGATCTTTTACATCCACCTGAGAACAAATGGGACCTTGGTTTAATATCTCACCCGAAAGACTGCACCTAACAACAGTGCAGCACTCTCTCAGTACTGCATGGGAGTGTCACCATAGATTTTTGCATTACAAGTCCCTGGAGTGAGACTTGAACTCACAATCTCCAGACTCAGTGGTAAGAGTGCTAGCAACTGAGCTACCGTGTAGTTCTTCAGGTCTCTCCTGAGAGACAATGATAAGGTGCTATATAAATGCAAGATCTTTATTTTCTAAAATTATAAAAATTGTGGGTCGGGGTCAAAACTACACAATTAGAGGGGGGTGGGGGCAGTACCTCTGTTTAACATATTCCACTTTAACCACTGTTTTGTGCTAAGGAAGGGAAAAATCAACAAGGGTCCTGTTCCTGACATCGACTTACTGGAGTATCAGCTGTTCATTTCACTTAAAGAAAAAAACGATTGCACAGAACTGTTAAAATCACATACATTTATCATTGGGTATTACAACAGATAAATAGATGAGTGAGCCTATTTAATGTTGTTTCTTTCCACTTATGAACTGACCACAATGCTTGCATGACAAGCAGCATTTCCCCCTTGTCCATCACCCTCCACTTACGTGATTAGTGAGACCTGAAAATGGTGAAATAGGGAAGAGGACACAAGTGCATTCCTCCATTTAGAATAAAATGGCATTACTTGCAACAATGATACCAGTATTATCAAAACAAGAAATACCATTTATAATGTGTTTTAAAACATGACAGAGTGCCATTGAACTCCTTCAGATTCCATTCCATTACCTTTAGCAACTCCAGGATCAGTCATCCAAAACCCTTTATTCTCAAGTAACAGAGAATCACTTTCCTCTAACAGCCCAGAGCTGAAGGGAAGAGTAAAAGCATTCGACATCCATCCGACTTTTAGTAAAAATTCATAGGCACCCGCTGGGTCTGACATTTTTCAGAAGAGTGGTTGTGTAAAATTCATATTGTGTTTAATTCACATAAATGAAACATGCTGGGACGCTTTAATTCACACTGTAGATATCCTTAGGGAGGTAGACTTTCTAATAGCTGGTTCCCCTGGGCTACCAGCGCTAGAAATATATATATACATATATATATACACATGTATACATACATATATGTACATACATATACAGATATATATACACATACATATCTCTAGGGGCCACATTATAAAGATAATATATATTTCATGTGGTGCCGTCATCGCTGCTGAATTGACTGAGAGGAATTTAGTAGCAGTACTATATCTACAAAGCATTTAATTTGTGTGGTGAAAGATGTTATTTCTAAAAAATCGAATCATTTTCATTTTGGCATCGAAGAGCTGATTTTACAAGTGTGCATTTTACGAAGGCAGTGCCATTGCCCCTGTGATTTCCCGATATTCCAGGCTGGCGGCTGAATCTCTGCTTCCAGTCGTGCACATTCAGAAAATCAGCCCTCTAGTGTCAACATGAAGTGCTCTCAGAAAGAAAGATTCGCCTTCATACAGCGCCTTCCATGACCTCAGGGCGTCCCATAGTGCTTTACAACCAATGAAGTACTTTTTAAGTGTCGTCACTCTTGTAATGTGGGAAACACAGCAGCCAATTTGCACACAGTAAGCTCCCACAAACAGCAATGTGATAATGACCGGATAATCAGTTTTTTTTGTGGTGTTGGGAAAAGAATAAATATTGGCCAGGACTCACCTGCTCTTCATCAAAATAGTGCCACGGGATCTTTTATGTCCACCTGAGAGGGCAGGCGGTGCCTCGGTTTCATGTCTAACCCGGAAGAGGGCACCTCCGACAGTGCAGCACTCCCTCGGTACTGCACTGGGGTGTCAGCCTAGATTTCATGCTCAAGTCTCTGGAGTGGGACCCAAAACCTTCTGACTCAGAGGCGAGAGTGCTCTATAGCCTGGTTAGATGCAGGGCGTGATATATTTATAAGTAATATATAAGTGTTTTAACATTTAAAGTAAATGTGTTAGTTGGCAAGAGTCTGTTACCAGTATTGCACAGCGTGATTTCAACCACCACATGTCTTAATCCCAACATAGGAACAGCAGCTCCTCTTACACCAGCGTGATATTTTCCATTTCCCACAGTAGTCATCCTGTGGCCTCTCTGAATGAGATTTCCAATTTTACTGTAAACTAATGTTGAATATTTATAACTGGAACAGAGTGTGTAACATATGAATAATGAAGGTGTGTCACATTCAGTTGAGTTTGTAAGTTGCTTAATTGTACGATATCTGGTTAATCACCTACTTATCCAACTGATAGTTCTATTTCTGTCAAGACACGTGAGGCTTGAAAGAAGAAAAAAAACATTCTTGTGTATTAGGCAAGATATAAATTCTTACAGCAAAATGCCAATTACGTTAAAACTTCTCAGACAGCATTCCAAAGCACGAGTCATAAATACCTCCGAGCCGTAGGTAGTTGCTTTTTATATCGCTACAGTGCTGGGACCTTTGTTGCGCAGAAGAATGCTCTCTTTCATAAAACATCAATTTTAATGTTCCAAGCTGACACACTCGGCGGCTAAGGTTTGTTGTGATTCCACAAGAGGAACTAACGTACTTACCACGTAAAGGGGGGTAAATGTTATGAGTTAGCAGTCCTGGCACAGAGCTTTGCACGATCAAGAATCCGGGCAAGTAGACCAGTGCGTCCAATTCATGGTCTACATGATTTAATGGATGGAAATTGGCGCTGATAGCCACCTACGAATTCCTGAGGTTCACTCCCACCACACAAAGCTCTGTGCCGAGTCAGTGATTCATCAAATCTGTCCCTACATATTTTTTGAACCAATTCGTGCTGTCTGCTTTAATAGTCTTCCCAGGTAACTCATAAGAACATAACAGATAGGAGTGGGAGTCGGCCATTTGGCCCTTCGAGCCTGCTCCGCCATTCAATAAGATCAAGGCTGATCTTCTACCTTTTTTAAAATTTGTTTTTATGTGATATGGGCATCGCTGGCAAGGCCAGCATTTATTGGCCATCCCTAATTGCCCTTGAGAAGGTGGTGGTGAGCCGCCTTCTTGAACCGCTGCAGTCCGTGTGGTGAAGGTACTCCCACAGTGCTGTTAGGGAGGGAGTTCCAGGATTTTGACCCAGCGACGATGAAGGAATGGCGATATACTTCCAAGTCAGGATGGTGTGTGACTTGGAGGGGAACTTGGAGGTGGTGGTGTTCCCATGCACCTGCTGCCCTTGTCCTTCTAGGTGGAAGAGGTTGCGGGTTTGGGAGGTGCTGTCGAAGAAGCCTTGGCGAGTTGCTGCAGTGCATCTTGTAGATGGTACACACTGCAGCCTCGGTACGCCAATGGTGGAGGGAGTGAATGTTTAAGGTGGTGGATGGAGTGCCAATCAAGCGGGCTGCTTGTCCTGGATGGTGTCGAGCTTCTTGAGTGTTGTTGGAGCTGCACTCATCCAGGCAAGTGGAAAGTATTCCATCACGCACCTTACTTGTGCCTTGTAGATGGTGGAAAGACTTTGGGGAGTCAGGAGGTGAGAGACTCGTTGCAGAATACCTCATCTCTGACCTGCTCTTGTTGCCACAGTATTTATGTGGCTGGTCCAGTTAAGTTTCTGGTCAATGGTGACCCCCCAGGATGTTGATGGTGGAGGATTCGGTGATGGTAATGCCATTGAATGTCAAGGGGCAGTGGTTAGACTCTCGCTTGTTGGAGATAGTCATTGCCTGGCACTTGTGTGGTGCGAATGTTACCTGCCACTTATCAGCCCAAGCCTGAACGTTGTCCAGGTCTTGTTGCATGTGGGCATGGACTGCTTCATTATCTGAGGAGTTGCGAATGGTACTGAACACTGTGCAGTCATCAGCGAACATCCCCACTTCTGACCTTATGTTGGAGGGAAGGTCATTGATGGAGCAGCTGAAGATGGTTGTGCCTCGGACACTGCCCTGAGGAACTCCTGCAGCGATGTCCTGGGGCTGTGATGATTGACCTTCAAAGACCACAACCATCTCCCTTTGTGTTAGGTATGACTCCAGCCAGTGGAGAGATTTCCCCCCGATTCCCATTGACTTCAGTTTTACTAGGGCTCCTTGATGCCACATTTGGTCAAATGCTGCCTTGATGTCAAGAGTAGTCACTCTCACCTCACCTCTGGAATTCAGCTCCTTTGTCCATGTTTCGACCAAGGCTGTAATGAGGTTGGGAGCTGAGTGGTTTTGGCGGAACCCAATCTGGGCATCAGTGAGCAGGTTATTGGTGAGGAAGTGCTGCTTGATAGCACTGTCGATGACACCTTCCATCACTTTGCTGATGATTGAGAGTAGACTGATGGGGCGGTAATTGGTTGGATTGAATTTGTCCTGCTTTTTGTGGACAGGACATACCTGGGCAGTTTTCTACATTGTCAGATAGATGCCAGTGTTGTAGCTGTACTGGAAAAGCTTGGCTAGAAGCGCGGCTAGTTCTGGAGCAAGCACAAGTCTTCAGCACGATAGCTGGGATGTTGTCAGGGCCCATGGCCTTTGCTGTATCCAGTGCGCTCAGCCGTTTCTTGATATCACGTGGAGTGAATCGAATTGGCTGAAGACTGGCTTCTGTGATAGTGGGGACCTCAGGAGGTGGCCGATGTGGATCATCCACTCGGCACTTCTGGCTAAAGATGGCTGGGCCTAGGACACTGCCCTGTGGAACACCTGGAGCAATGTCCTGGGGCTTTCCTGCACTATCTCCATATCCCTTAATTCCTTTAATATTCAAAAATCTATCGATCTGTGTCTTAAATATACTCAACGATTGAGCCTCCACAGCCATCTGGGGCAGAGAATGCCAAAGATTCACTACCCTCTGAGTGAAGAAATTTCTCCTCTTCTCAGTCCTAAATGGCCGACCCCTTATTCTGAGACTGTGACCCCTGGTTCTAGACTCCCCAGCCAGGGGAAACATCCACCCTGCATCTACCCTGTCAAGCCCTGTAAGAATTTTGTATGTTACAATGAGATCACCTCTCATTCTTCCAGAGAATATAAGCCTAGTCTACTCAATCTCTCCTCATAGGACAATCCCCCTATTCCAGGGATCAGTCTGATGAACCTTTGTTGCACTCCCTCTATGGCAAGTATATCCTTCCTTAGGTAAGGAGACCAAAACTGTACACAATTCTCCAGGTGTGGTCTCACCAGGGCTCTATATAATTGCAGTAAGACGTCTTTACTCTTATACTCAAATCCTCTTGCAATAAAGGCCAACATACCATTTGCTTTCCTAATTGCTTGCTGTACCTGCATGTTAACTTTCAGTAATTGCGGTACCCCACTAGTTACAGCCTGCCAACCCAAAAATGACCCGTTTATTCCTACTCTCTTGTTTTCTCTCCGTTATCTAATCCTCAATCCATGCTAATATATTACCCCCAATCCCATGAGCCTTAATTTTGTTTAATAACCTCTTGTGTGGCACCTTATCGAATGCCTTCTGAAAATCCAAATACACCACATCCACTGGTTTCCCCTTATCTATTCTGCTAGTTACAACCTCAAAAATCTCTAACAGATTTGTCAAACACGATTTCCCTTTCATAAATCTATGTTGACTCTGCCCAATCCTATTATTATTTTCAAAGTGCCCTGTTACCACGTCTTTAATAATAGATTCTAGCATTTTCCCTGCTACTGATGTCAGGCTAACTAATCTGTAGTTCCTCGTTTTCTCTCTCCCTCCTTTCTTAAATAGTGGGATTACTTTTGCTACCTTCCAATCCGCAGGAACTATTCCAGAATCTACAGAATTTTGGAAAATGACAACCAATGCATCCACTATCTCTATAGCCACCTCTTTCAAAACCCTAGGATGTAGGCCATCAGGTCCAGGGATTTATTGGCTTTCAGTCCCATTAATTTCTCCAGTACTTTTTTTTAACAAATACTAATTTATTTCAGTTCCTCATTCTCGCTAGAGCCTTGGTTCTCCACTATTTCCAGGAAGTTTTTTTGTGTCTTCTTCCGTGAAGACAGACACAAAGGCCGGAATTTTGCCGGCACTCAGAGTGCGGGTTTAAGAACATAAGAACATAAGAAATAGGAGCAGGAGTAGGCCAATCGGCCCTTCGAGCCTGCTCCGCCATTCAATAAGATCATGGCTGATCTGATCCTCACCTCAAATCTAAAGAACACAAGAAGTAGGAGCAGGACCTGGCCACTCAGCCCCTGGGCCCGCTACGCCACCCACAGGGCCTCGACCGATCCGAACTCAGCCTCATGTCCAATTTCCTGCCCGCTCCCCGTAACCCCTAATTCCCTTTACTTCTAGGAAACTGTCTATTTTTGTTTTAAATTTATTTAATGATGTAGCTTCCACAGCTTCCTGGGGCAGCATATTCCACAGACCTACTACCCTCTGAGTGAAGAAGTTTCTCCTCATCTCAGTTTTGAAAGAGCAGCCCCTTATTCTAAGATTATGCCCCCTAGTTCTAGTTTCACCCATCCTTGGGAACATCCTTACCGCATCCACATGATCAAGCCCCTTCACAATCTTATATGTTTCAATAAGATTGCCTCTCACTCTTCTGAACTCCAATGAGTAGAGTCCCAATCTACTCAACCTCTCCTCATATGTCCACCCCCTCATCCCGGGGATTAACCGAGTGAACCTTCTTCGTACTGCCTCGAGAGCAAGTATGTCTTTTCTTAAGTATGGACACCAAAACTGTATGCAGTATTCCAGGTGCGATCTCACCAATACCTTATATAACTGCAGCAATACCTCCCTGTTTTTATAATCTATCCCCCTAGCAATAAAAGCCAACATTCCGTTGGCCTTCTTGATCACCTGCTGCACCTGCATACTAACTTTTTGATTTTCTTGCACTAGGACCCCAGATCCCTTTGTACTGCAGTACTTTCCAGTTTCTCGCCATTAAGATAATAACTTGCTCTCTGATTTTTCTTGCCAAAGTGCATAACCTCACATTTTCCAATATTGTATTGCATCTGCCAAATCTCCGCCCACTCACCCAGCCTGTCTATATCCCCTTGTAGGTTTTTTATATCCTCCTCACTCTCTACTTTCCCTCCCATCTTTGTATCATCTGCAAACTTTGATATGTTTGGAGGCGGGACCGCTGTCAAAATCACAAAGATTGACAGCGGGTAGGAAACCCGCTGTCAACCTGCCTCCAATCAATCTTCCCAAGAGTCAAGTCCCCGATTTGCGCATGGACCCGACACTTAGCGGCAGGAAGAGGATTATAGCCACTTAACCGCCTGTTAACATGTACTTGACAGGGAAAGGGGGGAGGGGAGCCATCTTTTGTTTCTTAACTTGTCCTATCACCATCTCCTTTTGCCTTGCACCATCATCCCTTTTGTCTCTTAATCTCTCCTACCTTCCATCCTATCACAGACCTTCCCTTTTGTTCTTTCCTCCCCTCCCCCTTTTCCCTGCTCCTACACTTGCTTAAAAACCTGTTCCATCTCCAGCTTTTTCCAGTTCTGACGAAGGGTCATCGACCTGAAATGTTAAATCTGCTTCTCTCTCCGCAGATGCTGCCTGACCTGCTGAGTATTTCCAGCATTTTCTCTTTTTATTTCAGGTAATTAGTGGCTTGTTTAAATCCACTTAAGAATGAATTTCAGCTCACCTTCTACACTTGACAGCTTGCCCACGGGGTCCATGCTGGTCGGGGACCCTGTCTGTCAAACTGAGGCGGGAGTTCAGTGGCCATTGAATCAGATGTTGAGCTGACAGCTTCAAATGTACAGTAAAAGCTTCCACCTTACAGAGATATCTTCCCTCAGCCACAAACTCTTCCTCGCTGCATTTCCACAACAGATTCACTATGCTGCAAGTCTTTACACAAGCCTCCATCCAGTCTGATCTCATTACCTCCCTCACCATTGACAGATCGCTTCTGTCATCTCTACTTTAGTTGCCATCTATTCCATCAGCATGAGTGCCCTTTATACTCTCTCACCTTGGTCCTCAGAATCCCACCACGATTAGCCCCAACATCAGCAGCACCAATCACACCAGTAGCACCAACAACAACACCACCAACCTTCTCTGCAATCAACTGATGCTGCACAGGACACAGGGCATCAGCACCTGACCACATTGCTTCCTGGGAGGCCAGGGATGACCTCACCATGGTCAGATTTACTTTGTTTGATGCTGTGCACTCTGGGTGCCACATGATGCGCCAGGTTGGCACCACCCCACACCAACACCATAAAGCATCCCTACAATGCCCAAGCCATTCCTTTCACACTCATCACCATTGAGGGGGGTTCCGTTATGTCTCACCATTCACTGCAACTCACTAAGCCACTTCCAAAGGTGCACGCAAATCTGTCCAAGACCGGAAAGTGTTGAAAATAAAGATTTTTATGTATGACACCACATTAACAGAAATTTTACATGAACATTGGATAAAACACTCAAGTGCCTACACTTTTGTGTTGTTAGTTGGTATGATTGCACTAGGATGAGGATGAGTGTGAGGGGTGGCTAGTGAGATGGGGATGTGATAATGTAGATAGAGAGGGATGGGTGAAGGTGCAAGGTAAGTTGGTGTGAGTAAGGATGTGCAGGAGTAGGGTCGGGAAGGCAGAGTGATGGGGATGTGATGAGAGACACAGCAGGATGAGGTTGAGCGTGGCTTTGTACTAACGTTTCGTGATCCACTGAGATCATTGAAACATTTGCGGCACTGCACCCAGGTCCTCCTGACCACATCCCTGCTTGTGCCCTCCTGTGCAATGTGCAACCAGGCTATGCTGATCTCCTGGGGAGGTCTCTTCCGCCCATGGGAAGGGAAGAGGACCTCCCTGCGTGCTGTGACTCCCTCCATAGCATATGGAGGGAGTCATGGGAGAGCCTGGGTGCAGACCTGCACCTCTGTGCAGTGCTTGTCGGTGTTTGCAGAACCTCAATGCTGTAGAACACTGACAGCACAAATGTCAAAATAAAGTTGGCCATGGTCCCTTTAAGGAAACCGGCTGATGACGCGTCATCAAATGACATCACCAGACCCGCTTCCTCTAATTGGCCTGGAAACGCGCTGGGCGGGCTTAACAAGCCCAATCAGGGGAAATTCATTTCAAAGGCCGGGATGGAACCAGATGCTGGGTCGGGACCCGCCACCGATGTCGCCCGCCATGGACCCACCGAGGTTAGTAAAATCGCGGCCGTTAACTTTGTTTCTCTCTCCGCAGGTGCTGCCTGGCCTGCTGAGTACTCCCAGCAATTTTGTGTTTTTATTTCAGATTTCCAGCATCCGCAGTATTTTGCTTTTGTATTAATGTTCTTCTTTGATCAGATGGCCAGAACTGCCCAACGTATTTCAGATGGGAAATTGATGTGGTAACTTCATTCTCAAAATGGAGGGAGACGTGCTCAGGCGGGGGTGGGGGGGGGCTAGGTTCTGGTATCCAAAATGGTGTTCATTGGGTGAGGGATGGTGTTGTTCGACTGGGGAGTGGGGCAGTGATGGTCAGTGTTTGAGCGGTGGGGGGGGCGTTAGGAAAATATACAAATGTGAGGTGTGTGGGCTCTGATCCCCAACACAATGGTCAATGTGGGGGGGGAGGCTTTTGCTTGACTGAGGGAATGGGTTGCAAGCACCTTATTAATGCTTGGAGAGAGGTTGGTGCCACCACCTAGGTACTGCTCAGTGAGAGAGTTGGCGTTCATTATATTTCTGCTCAGTGTCGGGACAGGGGAGGCGAGGATTGCGCTCTCACTGTTCAGTGAGAGAAAAACTCGAATGGGGAGGGGTTGGGATCTGAACGTGCAGGGTTGGTTAAATGTGGGTTTGTTCCCTGATCCTGGAATTTATGTTCAGTTAGAGGAATGGGGTTAATTTGGGCTGACAATTTCTGCTTTTTTTGATCTCAACCCTACAAATGAGCCGATTTATCGAATGTAATTTCACAACTGGCCATGATGAGATTTGAACTCATAACCTAGGCTAATACCATAGCCACATTACAACCATATCCAAATTCAACAAGGCTAATGGTTGCAAAGACTTAAAATCATTGAATGTTAACAGTGCAGACACAGGCCATTTGGCCCATCAAGTCTGTGCTGGTAAAAACACAGGTCTTATTCAGAGTGTCTATTGACACCACTGTGTCAGCCAATGAGTTGGAGGCAGGGTGGGACTTACTGCAGGACACACAACAAACAGTCTATCTTACAGCAAACAAATCTATTTACTCAACAAAGAGAGTCTATTTAAACTGTGCGCTACAGAAAACAGTCTGCAGAGTCTATTTACAAAGAGTCTCTATGAACTAGAGGAAACAGAACTCTATAGTACTTCTCCCAATAAAACCAGGATTATTTCTCCAGTAAAATGCAATGAGTGGAGGATAGTTTCACAATACAAACTGTGTGCGTAAAATGAATCCCAGTCACTTACAGCAGGCGTGATTGACATGTGAATTTCCCAATCATCTCCATTCTGGCCGGGAATAGAGGCTTATAATGATGCCAAAAAGTGTAGTGAGCCTGATGATTGGGAGGATTTTAGAATTCAGCAAAAGGTGACCAAGAAATTGATAAAGAGAGAGCAAATAGAATGAGAGTAAACTAGCAAGAGACATTAAAACAGATTGTAAAAACATCTATGGGTATGTAAAAAGGAAAAGAATAGCAATGTGGGTTCCTTACAGGCAGAGACAAGAGAAATTATAATGGGGAATAAGGAAATGGCAGAGACATCTGTCTTCACAGAAAGAAAGAGTTGCATTTATATAGAGCCTTTCACGACCACCGGCCATCTCAAAGCACTTTACAGCTGATGAAGTACTTTTAGAGTGTAGTCACTGTTGTAATGTGGGAAACAAGGCAACCAGTTTGCACACAGTAAGCTCCCATAAACAGCAATGTGATAATGACCAGTTAATCTGTTTTTATTATGTTGATTGAGGGATTAATATTGGCCAGGACACAGGGATAACTCCCCTGCTCTTCTTCGAAATAGTGCCATGGGATCTTTTAAGTCCACTTGAGAGCAGATGGGGCCTCAATTTAATGATTCATCCGAAAGACGGCACCTCCGACAATGCAGCCCTCCCTCAGCACTGCACTGGTGTGTCAGACCTAGATTTCTATGCTCAAGTCCCTGGAGTGGGATTTGAACCCACAACATTTTGACCCAGTAGGCAAAGGGTGCTACCCACTGAGCCACAGCTGAAGAAGACACAAAAAGCATCTGGGAAATAGTGGGTCTGGTGAGAATGAGGAACTTAAAGAAGTTAGTATTAGTTCTAGAAATTAATGGGACTAAAAGCCAATAAATCCCCTGGACCTGATGGTCTACATCCTAAGATTTTAAAAGAGGTGGCTGCAGAGATAGTGGATGCATTGGTTGTCATCTTCCAGCATTCCCTAGATTCTAGAACGGTCCCTGTGGATTGGAAGGTAGCAAATATAACCCCACTATTCAAGAAAGGAGAGAGAGAGAAAACAGGGAGCTATAGATCAGTTAGCCTGACATCTTTAGTCGGGAAAATGCTAGAATCTATTATTAAGGACGTGGTAACAGGGCACTTAGAAAATCATAATATGATTGGGCAGAGTCAACATGGATTTATGAAAGAGAAATCGTGTTTGACTGTTAAGAGTTTTTTGAGGATGTAACTAGCAGGGTGGATAAGGGGGAACCAGTGGATTTTCAGAAAGTATTCGATAAGGTGTCACACAAGAGGTTATTACACAAAATTAGGGCTCATGGGATTGGGGGTAATATATTAGCATGGATTGAGGATTGGTTAACGGACAGAAAATAGAGAGTAGGAATAAACGAGTCATTTTCGGGTTGGCAGGCTGTAACTAGTAGGGTACCGCAAGGATCAGTGCTTGGGCCTCAGTTATTTACAATCTAAATAATAACTTAGGTGAGGGGACTGAGTGTAATGCATCCAAGTTTGCTGATGATACAAACCGAGGTGGGAAAGTAAGTTATGAGGAGGACGCAAAGAGACTGCAAAAGGATATAGACAGGTTAAGTGAGTGGGCAAGAAAATGACAGATGGAATATAATGTGGAGAAATGTGAAGTTATCCACTTTGGTAGGAAAAATAGAAAAGCAGAATATTTTTTAAATGGTGAGAGATTGGGAAATTTTGGTGTTCAGAGGCATCTGGATGTTCTTGTACACGAATCTCAGAAAGTTAACATGCAGGTACAGCAAGCAATTAGGAAAGCAAATGGTATGTTAGACTTTATTACAAAAGGATTGGTGTATAAGAGTAAAGAGCTCTAACTACAATTATATAGGGCCTTAGTGAGACCACACCTGGAGTACTGTGTACAGTTTTGGTCTCTTTACCTAAGGAAGGATATACCTGCCATAGAGGGAGTGCAACAAACAACAACTTGCATTTATATAGCACCGTTAAAGTAGTAAAACATCCCAAGGCACTTCACAGGAGTGTTATAAAGCAAAATTTGACACCAAGCCACATAAGGAGATATTAGGGCAGATGACCAAAAGCTTGATCAAAGAGGTAGGTTTTAAGGAGCATCTTAAAGGAGGAAAGAGAGGTGGAGAGGTTTAGGGAGGGAATTTAAGAGCTTAGTACCTCGGCAGCTGAAGGCACGGCCACCAATGGTGGAGCGATTAAAATTAGAGGAGCGCAGATATCTCGAAGGGTTGTGGGCCTGCAGGAGATTACAGAGATAGAGAATGGTGAGTCCATGAAGGGATTTGAAAACAAGGATGAGAGTTTTAAAATTGAGGTGTTGCTTAACTGGGAGCCAATGTAGTTCAGCGAGCACTGGGGTGATGGACGAACGGGACTACGTGCGAGTTAGGACATGGGCAGCAGAATTTTGGATGACCTCAAGCTTATGAAGGGTAGAACGTGGGAGGCCGGCCAGGAGTGTGTTGGAATAGTCAAGTCTAGAGGTAACAAAGGTGTGGATGAAGGTTTCAGCAGCAGATGAGCTGAGGCGGGGCAGAGACAAGCGATGTTCCAGAGGTTGAAATAGGCGGTATTAATGATGGCATGGATATGTGGTCAGAAGCTCATCTCGGGGTCAAATATGACACCAAAGTTGCAAACAGTCTGGTTCAGCCTCAGCCAGCTGCCAGGGAGAGGGATGGAGTCGGTGTCAGGGACCGAAGACAATAGCTTCGGTTTTCCCAATATTTAGTTGAAGGAAATTTCTGTGCATCCAGCACTGGATGTCGAACAAGCAGTTTGACATTTTAGAAACAGTGGAGGGGTCAAGAGAAGTGGTGGTGAGGTAGAGCTGGGTGTCGTCAGCAAACATGTGGAAACTGATGTTGTGTTTTCGGATGATGTCGCCGAGGGGCAGCATATAGATGAGAAACAGGAGGGGGCCAAGGATAGAACCTTAGGGGACACCAGAGGTAACGGTGCGGGAGCGGGATGAGAAGCCATTGCAGGTGATTCTCTGGCTACGATTTGAGAGAGAAAAATAGAACCAGGCGAGTGCAGTCCCACCCAGCTGGACAACGATGGAGAGGTGTTGGAGAAGGATGGTGTGGTCAACCTTGTTCACTAGACTGATTCCTGGGATGGGGGGATTGTCCTATGAGGAGAGATTGAGTAGACTAGGCCTATATTCTCTAGAGTTTAGAAGAATGAGAGGTGATCTCATTGAAACATATAAAATTCTCAAGGGGCTTGACTGGGTAGATGCTGGGAGGATGTTTCCCCTGGCTGGGAAATTTAAAACTATGGGTCACAGTCTCAGAATAAGGGGTCGACCATTTAGGACTGAGATGAGGAGAAATTTCTTCACTCAAAGGGTTGTGAATCTTTGGAATTCTCTACCCCAGAGGGCTGTGGAAGCTCAGTCGTTGAGTATCACAAAGGCCTTCGACACTGTCAACCGTGAGGGATTATGGAGTGTCCTCAAATTCGGCTGCCTCAAAAGTTTGTCACCATCCTCCGCCTGCTTCACGACGACATGCAAGCCATGATCCTGACCAACAGTTCCACCACAGACCCAATTCATGTACGGACCGGGGTCAAGCAAGGCTGTGTCATCGCACCAACGCTCTTCTCGATCTTCCTTGCGGCAATGCTCCATCTCACCCTCAGTAAGCTCCCCGCTGGAGTGGAGCTAATTTACAGAACAAATGGGAAACTGTTCAACCTCCGTCGCCTCCAGTCCAGATCCAAGGTCGTCCCTTCCTCTGTCGTCGAATTACAGTATGCAGACGACACTTGCGTCTGCGCACACTCGGAGGTCGAACTCCAAACCATCGTTAACACCTTCACCGAAGCGTACGAGAGCATGGGCCTTACACTAAACATCCGTAAGACAAAGGTCCTCTACCAACCTGCCCCCGCCACACAGTACTGTCCCCCGATTATCAAAATCCATGACAAGGCCTTGGACAACATGGACCACTTTCCATACCTCGGGAGCCTACTGTCAACAAGGGCAGACGTCGATGGTGAAGTCCAACACTGCCTTCAGTGTGCCAGTGCAGCCTTCGGTCGCCTGAGGAAGAGAGTGTTTGAAGACCAGGACCTCAAACCCGGCACCAAGCTCATGGTCTACAGAGCAGTAGTAATACCCGCCCTCCTGTATGCCTCAGAGACATGGACCATGTACAGCAGGCACCTCAAAGCACTGGAGAGGTACCACCAATGCTGCCTCCGCAAGATCCTGCCAATCCATTGGCAGGATAGGCGCACCAACGTCAGTGTTCTTGCTCAGGCCAACATCCCCAGCATCGATGCTTTGACCACGCGCGATCAGCTCCGATGGACGGGTCACATCGTCCGCATGCCCGATATGAGAGTCCCAAAACAAGCGCTCTACTCGGAGCTCCAACACGGCAAGAGAGCCCCAGGTGGGCAGAGGAAACACTTCAAGGACACCCTCAAAGCCTCCTTGAAAAAGTGCAACATCCCCACCGACACCTGGCCCAAGACCGTACAAAGTGGAGGAGAAGCATCCGGGAAGGCACCGAACACCTCGAGTCTCTTTGCCGGGAGCAAGCGGAAGCCAAGCGCACGTCAACCCAAGCACCCCACCCACCCACCCCTTCAACCACCGTCTGCCCCACCTGTGACAGAGACTGTAAGTCCCGTATTGGACTCATCAGTCACCTGAGAACTCATTTTTAATGTGGAAGCAAGTCATCCTCGGTTCCAAGGGACTGCCTAAGAAGAAGATATTCAAGACAGAGATCGATAGATTTTTGGATACTAAGGGGATCAAGGGATATGGGGATCGGGCAGGAAAGTGGAGTTGAGGTAGAAGATCAGCCATGATCGTATTGAATGGCGGAGCAGGCTCGAGGGGCTGTATGGCCGACTCCTGCTCCTATTTCTTATGTTCTTATTGGCAGTTAGTGAAGCCAGTTCAATGCGGGATTGCTGCTGGCTGTGCTGGATCTATGAGTTGGGAGTCAGCCACAGTGGCCTGGCACAAAACCAATATAAACATAGCTATACAGAGAACTCAAGGTTTCAACCCCAGCAGGGACATTCTATCACTATGATTGGAGTAATCACTGACGTTTACATTTATCTCATTTTATATCTTAATACAACCAGTTTAATGCGATAATTGTTTTTCCAAATTAAACGCATCAACTAGTTGCAAGTAACGTAAAGTTAACACCTCTCTTCACACCCGCCTTTTAGTGAATGGCCTTGTAATTAGTATGACACCTACATTAGCATATGAATAGCCTTGAACTTTGGAGTTAATCTTTTAATCCCTACTCACCTGTTTGACATTTCTCCAAATGTCTGGTTCTTGCCTCTTTCTCTTGCTGCTTTTGCATCTGTCCCACTTTTCATTTTGATTGCTGGTCTTTTAGCTCCTATTATTTCTGCCTTTCTCATTTGTTTTTATCAGCTTACCAAATGCCATGGGCTGCTTGATATTGTAAATTTAACTGACAAATTGGATCCAATAGTGAGAAATCTCAGCAGCCCAGAAAATGAACAGACTAGGAAAATATTTCAGGAAGCAATGAAGAGTGGAACGTCTGCCGATTGATTGTGATTGAAGCGGGAGAAATATATCGGAAAATCAAGCTTGGACGGTCTCACTTGGCATGGTCAGCTCTGACTTTGTGGCCGCACTCTCACCTCTGTATCAGAGGGTTCTGGGTTCAAGTCCCACTGCAGAGACTGAGGGAGTGCTGCACTGTCGGCGCTGTTGTCTTTCGGATGAGACGTTAAACCGAAGCTCCGTCTGCCCTCTCAGCTAGATGTAAAAGATCCCATGGGAAATTTCAAAGAAGAGCAGGGAAGTTCTTCCTGGTGTCCTGGACAATATTTATCCCTCAACCAACATCACTAAAACAGATTAACTGGTCATTATCACATTGCTGTTTGTGGGAGCTTGCTGTGCGCAATTTTGGCTGCCGCGTTTCCTACATTACAACAGTGACTACACTTCAAAAAGTACTTCATTGGCTGTAAAGAACTTTGGGGCGTCCTGAGGTCGTGAAAGGCGCTATATAAATGCAAGCCTTTCTTTCTTTTCACAGTGTATTTAAGGCATTTTTATAATACCTTATATTTTGTTGTTTTGGTTTTAGGAAACTAATCTGTAAGCACAAGCAGCATTCCACTCCCACATAGACACCTCTTAGGGGTGGAAATATGTCTTGAATGGTAGTGCAAAAATGGGCGGTATAGAAACATAGAAAAATAGGAGCAGGAGTAGGCCATTCGGCCCTTCGAGCCTGCTCTGCCATTCAATATGATCATGGCTGATCCTCTATCTCAATACCATATTCCCGCTCTCTCCCCATGCCACTTGATGCCTTTTATGTCTAGAAATCTATCTATCTCTTTCTTAAATATATTCAGTTACTTGGCCTCCACAGCTTTCTGTGATAGAGAATTCCACAGGTTAACCACCCTCTGAGTGAAGAAATTTCTCTTCATCTCAGTCCTAAATGTCCTACCCCGTATCCTGAGACTGTGACCCCTCGTTCTAGAGCCCCCCAGCCAGGGGAAACATCCTCCCTGCATCCAGTCTGTCTGGCTCTGTCAGGATTTTATACGTTTCAATGAGATTCCCTCTCATTCTTCTAAACTCTAGTGAATACAGGCCTAGTTGACCCAATCTCTCCTCATACGACAGTCCTGCCATCCCAGGAATCAGTCTGATGAACCTTCACTGCACTCCCTCCATGGCAAGTATATCCTTTCTTAGGTAAGGAGACCAAAACTGCACACAGTACTCCAGGTGTGGTCTCACCAAGGCCCTGTACAACTGTAGTAAGGCATCCTTGCTCCTGTACTCAAATCCAGGGAGGATAAGAGGCGGCCTATTGAATTGGCTGCCTCTCCTCCTCCCTGCCTGATACTCAGTTCCATTAACTTCACTGTTTTTGAAATGTGAATGAGAGCATCTGCATTCTCAAAATATTAAATGTAAATACTCACCACAATTCATAAGATGCCTAAGGGGTGCAATGGGCCCTTCCCTGCCCCACTCCCGATACTTGTTCAGTCTGGCTTGACACCGTATTGGAGGTAGAGCGGGGAAACTATGCTCGAAGGAAGCGCAGGTTAAGACTTTCCTGAACAAGATTTCCAATTTTTTTTTAAATCTGGAAGACCAATTTTAAACATCCAATGTCGGAACAGTTAGTCCTCTCGGTTGTACTGTAACTATGGAGCGAGCATAGGCGAATGGGACTGCGCTGCTGTAGCCTAGTTGACTTGTTATCAGTGACGGGGGCTGTACGTTACCAGCTGACGAGCCCAATGTTGATGGGACGTGGGCATGGTGTGCTGTACGTTGCATTTACCTTTCCGTTTGTGGGAAGACGAGAGAGTTTGCCATTCCAGTAATCTGATTATTTACAGTTGTGCTTCAGAAGCCAAAAGCTGCTCCATAACATTCCGTGATGTAATCATCATTGGATAAAACATTTCTCAGAAAAAAACACTGTACCTTGTGATTTGTGGGGGCTGTGTGTTGATTTAATAATATGTTTGTTGCACTACACTCGAGGGATATAAAGCTTTGATTGTATTCTAGGCACAGCACAGGAATGATACTGGTTTTAAATAATTACAGGTTGGGGTTTTTTTGGGTGCTTTTCACCTTTGACTTGCATCTACGACAAAAAGCATAATATAATTTGATGGCAGAATGCCAGCAGCAACCATGGCTGTTTTCGGATCACGCTTGCCAATTGTGAATTATGATCACACTTAATTTAAAAGATTTTCTCTTTTACTTATAATCATTTCGATTGAACAGAGAGTCCCTTTTTTTCTCTCATCTCATGGTGGGTGGCAGTGCTACGGTGTTTTGCGGGTCTGTACCATCTCAAGACTCGGTTGGCACCACCCTGCCTGCGAGGAACATGACGGGCCTTCTTGCCCGATTAGCCACCTCCTGTTCTTCAAAGCAGAGCTTTGCAGGACCAGCGCTGTGCAGCTGTGGTAAAATTGCAAAATGGTGGAAATGCACAGCATCTGTAAAGAGGAAAGACAGGCCAGCCTTTTGCATTGAGACACCATCAAAAGTCTCAGCACCATGCAGCTGCACTATTTCTCAGTTATTATCTATTAAGTGATGACAGTGCCATCTTGTTGGATGTACACTTTTTTTAAAATTCGTTTAAGGGGTGTGGGCATCGCTGGCAAGGCCAGCATTTATTGCCCATCCCTAATTGCCCTTGAGAAGGTGGTGGTGAGCCGCCTTCTTGAACCGCTGCAGTCCGTGCGGTGAAGGTGCTCCCACAGTGTTGTTAGGGAGGGAGTTCCAGGATTTTGACCCAGCGACGATGAAGGATCGGCGATATACTTCCAAGTCAGGATGGTGTGTGACTTGGAGGGGAACCTGGAGGTGGTGGTGTTCCCATGCGCCTGCTGCCTTTGTCCTTCTAGGTGGAAGAGGTCGCGGGTTTGGGAAGTGCTGCCAAAGAAGTCTTGGCGAATTGCTGCAGTGCATCTTGTAGATGGTACACACTGCAGCCACGGTGCGCCGGTGGTAAAGGGAGTGAATGTTTAAGGTGGTGGATGGGGTGCCAAGGTATACTTAAAGGTATAGATTTCCTTTTCATGAGCAATATTAGAATCAGTATCAAATAGACTAACAGGTGTCTGAGAGTTCTTTGCTAGATTTTATGCAATGAAGCATTGTGTGTGTCCATAGGAATATTTGCTAGCAAGCCTGCATTAAAAGGGAATGTGTACACTGCTTAGTTTAATCTTTTAAATAGCCTGATTTTATTTTGTTGCATATCTTCACGAGACAAAAAGAGTCCTATAGTTCTCACCGCGCATTCTATTCCCTCAGGAATGAAGAAAAAAGAACTTAGAGAGAACCCTGTTCTGGAGAGAGGAAAAATCAGTTCCTACTGCTGATTGATATATTATGATTATCAACATCACCAAAACAGATTGCTGTTTGTGGGAGCTTGCCGTGCGCAATTGGCTGTTGCATTTCCTACATTACAACAGTGACTACACTTCAAAAGTTCTTCATTGGCAGTAAAGAGCTTTGGGATGGCCTGAGGTTGTGAAAGGTACTATACAAATGCAAGTCTTTCTTTTATGAGCCCTGCTGGAAAGTGTACTTTAAAAAAATTCATTCCTGGGATGTGGGCATCGCTGGCAAGGTGGTGGTGAGCCGCCTTCTTGAACCGCTGCAGTCCGTGTGGTGAAGGTGCTCCCACAGTGCTGTTAGGGAGGGAGTTCCAGGATTTTGACCCAGCGACGATAAGGGAACGGCAATATATTTCCAAGCCTGGATGGTGTGTGACTTGGAGGGGAACTTGGAGCTTGTGCTGTTCCCATGCGCCTGCTGCCCTTGTACTTCTAGGAGGTAGAAGTCGCGGGTTTGGGAGGTGCTGTCGAAGAAGCCTTGGCAAGTTACTGCAGTGCATCTTGTAGATGGTACACACTGCAGCCACGGTGCGCCGGTGGTGGAGGGAGTGAATGTTTAAGGTGGTGGATGGGGTACCAATCAAGCGGACTGCTTTGTCCTGGATGGTGTCGAGCTTCTTGAATGTTGTTGGAGCTGCACTCATCCAGGCAAGTGGAGAGTATTCCATCACACACCTTACTTGTGCCTTGTAGATGGTGGAAAGGCTTTGGGGAGTCAGGAGGTGAGACACTCGCTGCAGAATACCCAGCCTCTGACCTGCTCTTGTTGCCACAGTATTTATGTGGCTGGTCCAGTTAAGTTTCTGGTCCCTTGTGTGGCTGTTATGTGAGGACAGGACTGGTCTTGCCAATACACATTGTCTAAAAAAAAATCAAGTGTATTTATTTCGATAATGTAATTAATAGCAGTGCACCAGTGATGGGAAGGAAAAGATTTGTTCTATCGTATAGAAATGTAAAATTAACACAGAATTATAAGTGGCCCCAGTCTTCCACCACATTCATTGTATTTTTATGTCACCTTTTCTTCTCCATTGTCAGTCGTATGATGTATTGTGGATTGCATTTGGAAAACGTCACTTCAAAAGCAGGCAGCAGAGTGTAGGGTTTGACACGAGAGAGGTTAAATGCTGGAGTCTGAAACAAGGCTGGCGTGCTTCTGAATTCTGGTGATTGATTACATGAAAGACACTCTATCTAACGGATACAGTGCGAGAGAGCATACACACAAGATAAGCTATTATAGAAAGTCACGAGAAAATGAAACTGAATTTGCAATGGCAGGAACCAAGAATTTGTCTATTAAAATGGAAGAGATCTTTTCATTCCATCCAAAGCATTTTTATGAAGGACAATTGACCCATTGTGTATATAAATATAACCATCGTCATTTTCTACGTACCAAACCTTACTTCTGTTGTCACTCTTTTTGTGAACTTTTTCTATTATAAATTGCTGTGTCGACATTTAAAATGGAAACCATTTATGTAAACTCAGATTGCAAAATCTGACCATTAAATTGTGCTGTATTATTTTTGCCCCATAAAGTGATCAAAATACTTTCTGAAAATGTTTCATCTGAAAATGTTTGATCTACCGTTTTTTCTCCATAATTGAAATTAATGTCCAAATTAAAGATTTATTAAATTTCAAAAAGTCTCAAAAATACATATTTCACAATAACATGAATACATTTATCTATTGAGTTGCCTTTTGTGCTTGACTTGGATTTAATATTTATGCCCAAAGCTGTGATGCTGTGAGCTAAATTTGGATTGTGCTGCCTGAGAAGGTGCAGCGTACCTAATTTCCCAAGGTGCACCAGTAACGTTTAATCATAATTATTTGAGGAAAAGCTAGAGTACAAATTTCAAAAGCTTTGTTCAGATAAAGCTTATGGCTGTTATATTTTAAACAGAAAGGCTGTGTGTGTGAGAGAGGGAGCTTAAACTCCTGTTATAATTTTCTTGTGATCTATAAAGTTCAGAAAGCTTATTAAGCTGACAAAGAGAGATGGTGAGAGAGACAGCGTGTGTCATTCTTTATGTTAATATTTCAATTAAAAAAAACACAAGTTAAATTTTGAAGCCAACCAATTATCTTTGTTCATAGTCGGGAAAAGGACATGATAATTGTTTGCAGCTGTAAGACAGACATTGTAATTATTTACAGTGATCAGACAAATAGAGAGATAAAGAGAGACGGACACACTGTAGCTTTCCTCATTCTAATTTGAGTTTAATTTTGAAAACAAGTAATTTGAATTTTGAAAGCAAAAACAAACCTCTTTGAGGGAAACAGATAGAAGAGCAAGTAGGTGGAGAAGAAGAGCAAAACTAACTGAGGGTGTGAGGGCTCTGGCCTTTATGTAACCCACCCTTGGGATGAGCGAATAGGAGCAGAGTGGAGGGTAAAATGTGAGGATGAATGACAGCAGAGCCAGGGCAGGGGAGGATACGAGCATTGAGCATACAGTTAGGGAGGAAGACATTCTCTTTATCTGTCATACCATATTGGGCCTCATGCATACTTGAACTGTACTTTTACCGATTGACTGAACTGTCTCCACTCAGGGTGCTGTTCGATCATACATTTTAATGATATGTATACCTGGAAGTGGAACCCAAATCCCTTTGTTTATCTCCAATGCTTCTCCACTTAGCATATATGTCAATCTTACATCCAAAATGCGCTACATCACACTTTGTCGCTCACACTTTGTAATATTAACCTGCGACTACCATCGTTACACCTATTCGCTTAATCAATCTAACGCCGACTCGCTTAATCCATCTATGCCCTTCTAGAATTTTCTGCTCGCCTCCTCACAATTAACTGTCACCTCCTAGCTTAGTGCAATTTGCAAATATACTGGCAGCCCATTTCAGATTTTTACAGCCTGACTACAAACATCACTGTCTTCTGTTGCTGCAGAGGTTGGCTTAACTGTTGACGTCTCTAGACGTTGAGTTCCTATCCAATCCATTGGAATGCAATGTCACGTGCAGGCTGCACCCTCTGTATGGAATGAGCTCCTATATTTGCATAAACTTAAATATTGCTCCTGAGAATATTGGGTTGCCGTCTACCAAAAGTGCTGCATGGGTCAGTCTTCGAGAGTTAAATAGCCAAACAGTTGTGTTTTATGGATATTTTGTCTCAGACATTGTAAGCACAGACTATACATTGGAATCAGGAAGCAACACTTTAATAGTTCTGTGTTTACCTACCACCATATCCCAAATTAATCATTGAATAGAGCAGGGGAAAGCCAACTGTAAACAGAGTTAAAAGCTACTGGTTGGCACCATTTGTTTTGGTTAAGGATACAAAATGACTGATTTGTCTTCAGTACATATTGAATGGTTAGAAGGATAATGACTGTCTCGCAAAGGAATAAACTAACCAGTGTCTTGTAATCTCAGAAATGGGGAGTGATTACTCTCTCACAATACATAACTTAGGGCATTCATCGGAGGAGGAAGAAGACTGACAGATGGTGACAGTAATAGCTTTTGGTAGATGGGGGTTAACAGCAACTCAATAGGCCCATTTCAAAGGGGATTTTTTTTTCTCCCGTCTGTGAAGGATCCTACATAATACAGAGTAAGGGATTCTGTGTTAACAATGCCTTTAAATAAAAAAACATCATTTTGTGCTTCCTGTTGTTTATCATACAGACGTTTTATTATTGTTTCACCAATATTTACCTGACCTGCTGGGGTCCTAACCCTAGACAGTGTCCAGACAAAACGATTGTCAGCATTTCTTCCACTTGTCATAAACCTATTTATGAGCCATTTACCCAGACAAATCATTGTGATTAAAGAGCAAGGACCTTCTGGCGTTAGTTTTGGATGTGTTCCTTATTACCTCAGACTTCCCTTTATTCACTTGCTATTGGCCCAGAAATTGATCTCGCTCTGTTCCCGCGGGGGTAAGCCTTCCCCGCGATCTCTCACCTCGCTTGTGCTTTTTCAGATCCAGCTCGCACGAACTTGATGCTCCAGACATCAGCCGGGCAGTGCTTGCGTATCCCACCGGCGTAGTGAATTCGTGCGAGCTGTGGGATCACGTGACTCAGTTAGAGCCAATGGCAGCACACCATCTTCCATTCATAAGTTTCACATACGTGCTGTGAAATCTATGAATCTTACACCCCCCTAAAATAACAGCTAAACCTCAATTAAATTAAAAAAAAACCATCACATTAATAAAATAAGTATAGTTAAATAAATTAACCATTTTAAATAAAAAATTAAATTTTTGAAAAAATTTAAAATCTTTTAAAAAGTTATAAAAATAAACTTACCTGTCTTTAAAGTCTCTAAAAAAGATATAGCTGTAAAAAAAAATTCAAAAAAATACTTAATTCACTACTTACCTTGTTAAAAGTGGGTCTTACTCCTCCTTTTTACATTTCTAAAATCTTCAGTACTTACCTGCGCGTCCAAAGCATGAAGTGCACGCGATGCACCGAGGAACCGCCCCCTTTTCAAAAGAGCAATTGCCGGTTTTCAGCGCATGCGCAGGGCATGCAGAAAACCAGCAATTGCAGAGGGAATACGCGAGAGTACGCAGTGCGTACTCTCGCGCACCGGGATGAATTTTTGGGCCATTATCTCTTGTCATTAAAAGAAATGTGTGGGCGAGAGCCCTATTCTAATAAACTCCTTTACCATCTCTCAGTTAGGCTTAGGTTAACATTATTTTTTCTGGCGCTCTTTGTTTCAAAATCTTCATCGAATGTAACTTGCCGTCGAATTTTCAACTTTTTTGGCTTTGCTTGAAGACACACAGTCACAGGTTGTTGAAACCCATCGGATGCAACTCATGTTAGCTGAAACTCGCAGTTACATAACTGCAAACAATTATTCATTCTGAAAGAAAACCACTTTCTAATCAATAATTTCAAACTTGCAGTATGTTTCTTACTTGGAAATATTATGCTTGAAATTATTGACTGTTCACACACTTTATTCATACACGTCTCTCCTACCTATCTTTTGGATAAGACATTAATCCAAAGCCCTGTTTACTTATTCTGTGGTTCAGTTAGATATTGAAGATCCCATATCACTATTCAAAGAAGAGCAGAGCGTTTTACTAGTGCCCTGGTCAACATTACCCCCTCAACCAATGTCACCAAAAATAAGTTAACTGGTCGAGTAAACCTGTTGCTATTTACACAATCTTGTGTCCAAAATGGCTGCTGCATTTGGCTACATAGAAACAGCCACTGCACTTTGAAGTAATTCATTGTATGTAAAGTGAATTGAGATGTTTCTGAAAGATACGAGAAGGCGCTAAATGAATGTAAATCCTTCTTTCTTTTCCCTTACTTATTTGAATCAAATTTTCTGTCTGAGCAAGCTGATTTTCAATAACAAAATAATCAACTGGTTACACACAGGGACATCCTTAGGGTATCTGAAGTTAATGAGGAAGGGTGTCTGATCTTCATTAAAAATCCAAATCAACATGGGTGATTTACATTTTCTGTAAATTCTAGTTCCAGTTCATACACTGAGCATTTTCTGTGCTCGGCTGCCCGTGTCCTAACTCACACCAAGTCCTGTTCACCCATCACCCGTGTGCTCCCTGACGTACATTGGCTCCCCGTTAAGCAACGCCTCAATTTCAAAATTCTCATCCTTGTTTTCAAATCCCTCCATGGCCTCGCCCCTCCCTATCTCTGTAATCTCCTTCAGCCCCACAACCCCCCCGAGATATCTGCACTCCTCTAATTCTGCCCTTTTGAGCTTCCCTTATTATAATCGCTCAACCATTGGCGGCCGTGCCTTCTGTTGCCTGGACCTAAGCTTTGGAATTCCCTCCCTAAGCCTCTCCGCTTCGCTACCTCTCTTTCCTCCTTTAAGACGCTCCTTAAAACCTACCTCTTTGACCAAGCTTTTGGTCACCTGCCCTAATTTCTCCTTATGTGGCTCGGTGTCAATTTTCTTTGTTTTTTAATACTCCTGTGAAGCGCCTTGGGATGTTTTACTACGTTAAAGGTGCTATATAAATACAAGTTGTTGTTGTTGTTGTTGTTGAATGGAACACCTATATTAATTAAAAAGAAAGAAAGACTTTATATTAATTAAAATGCAAATAAAAGGTATAAAAAGCGCGTGTGCACGCCCACGTCAATGTTTTGGGCTGGGAATCTCTGTATTACGGTGAAATGGTTTCAGATTCAAACTAGAATCATTATCAGAAGGCCATCACTCAGAGATAGACCTCATTTCCCCTTAAATTTGCAATCAAGGTGCTTTGCATCAGTCCGATAAGGACTTGATCCGCAGAATTCAATGCAAAAATGTAAACTTTCATTGCATGCACGCAGATAATTTTTGCATTGAACAGCATTTGTATTTGTGGTTCGAAAGACGATTAAAGTCTGTTACAAGACAACAAATTCAGACTGCAGCAATATTGATCTGTAGTTGAGTGCTGAATAAAGAATTTACTTTGCACCCATGTTATCATTTGTTGTGGTTTTAGTATTTTGTGCACACTGTATTTTAAGATTGATCATCAGGCCTGCAAATTATATCAGCTAGCTTAATCTGCATGGGAGTTCACCTCATATTTGCTGTTGGTAGTTGACAGATTATCCTGTAAGATTCAAAGAGGACAGAAAGAAAAAAGCAACTGCAATTGCTAGAAATCTGAAGCTAAAATGAATAAAAATTGATCAAAATTCATGGCAGATCAGACAACATCTGAGAGAGAGAGAGAGAGAGCGAGATAGGTAGGATAATATTTCCGTTGAGACCCTTCATCAGTTCTGATGATTAATCCCAATTGAATTGTTAATTTGTATTTCTCTTAGCGGGTGTTACCTGATAATTCCAAAAAAATTATGCCATCAAGGAAATATAGCCTCACACACTCATGTGATATTAATTTGTTCAGTGTTTTAAAGAGGGCCTTAACTCATTTAAAAGGTTTCCTACATTACAACAGTGACTGCAATTCAAAAGTGCTTCATTGGCTGTAAAGTACTTTGGGACGTCCTGAGGTTGTGCAAGGCGCTATACAAATGCAAGTCTTTTTTTAATGGGTTAATGCCTCTATTAAAACTGCGAACAAAAACATTTCGGACAGGTTTGTTTATATACTCAGAACACACTTTGCAATTTTAGTTCCTTTGTACCGCAATCTGGCTGAAAGGTCTTAATCATCCCTTTCAAAAAGTTGTGCAAAGCATCTTTGAACCAACAAATGGTTATCTGGCCTGGAAATTTCCTACTGTGCGTAAACTCAGTGCAACAGTATTCTGCATTGGCAAAACAAGCACAGTCATCCTGTCCTATCGCAGTGATAGTCTGATAAACATAGAACTCGTTTAGCAAGCAATGTTTAGTTCAGGAATTTATTTGGCTTTAGATTTTTATAAACAGCCTGCCATTACTAATATAAAGTAGGGAGTGTAACAGACTGTTAATACTAATTAATTTGTCAAATTGAGTTAAAAACTGATAAATGCATAGCCAGTGAAAAATGATTCACTTGAATCACGATTATTGTTTGGCCAAGATTTTGGTAAACTCCAGATACAAATAACCAGTCAGCAAATCTTTGTACCACTGATTATTTGGATTGACTGTACTCTTCGAACTGTTACAAACAGGGAACTGTTTTTGCACACTTCGTAGTTGATTTTTTTAAATCAGTAATTGAGACAATAGCTGTCAGTAGATAACAGTTCGGTCCATAATATATATATATATATATATATAATTGGAGTCAATGGAAAGGTTTGATCCATTAGAATTATGAAGGGGTTCGATAGGGTAGACATAGAAAAGATGTTTCCACTTCTGGGGAGACCAAAACTAGGGGCCATAAATATAAGATAGTCACTAACAAATTCAATAGGGAATTTAGGAGAAACCTCTTTATCCAGGGAGTGGTTAGAATGTGGAACTTGGAGTAGTTGAGGTGAATAGCATAGATGCCTTTAAGGGGAAGCTGGATAAACACATGGGGGGAAAAGGAATAGAAGGACATGTTCATAGGGTTAGATGAAGAGGGGTGGGAGGAGGCTCGTGTGGTGCATTAACACCACCATGGACCAGTTGGGCAGAATGGCTTGTTTCTGTGCTGTGCATTCTATGTAATTCTATGTAATATATGTATACAATGTGGATGCATTGAAAGTTATTGAACTTGTGCTACATTAACGTAGAGTTGACTGTAGCCACAGGAACATTGAAATTAATTGTTGCGATCCATCTGGAAAGTCCCAAAGTTTGAACTATACCATACACTATAGGGCCAATTCTTCTCTGCCCAACGCCTGGATGCTTGTCAGGCAGAATGCACCACGAAGCTTGACATGAACTGAACCCACCTCTATTATCGGGTTCAGGTCATTAGCCTAGGTCGAATGTTCCTCCAGCATAGGTCCATCCCCTTTCAGGGCCTTCAGGTCAACTGTGGCTCAGTTGGTAGCACTCTCACCTCTGAGTCTTGTAGAATTCGCAATATATCGCGATTTTATAAATAAGGAGAAAACACATAGTTTCGTTCAAACAGCTTTATTTCAGCAGAATGCTGTCAGGTTTTCAAAGTGGACACAAGCAGCCTGTAAAATGGCCGCCACGCCTCGTGGCAGAACATTCTAGACTTTTCAATAAGCAGACAAGATGGCGTTCCAATAAACATTTGTGCGAGATCGCTCAAGACTCAGTACATTTAAGATAATACACGAGACAGTCATGGGTTTGCAGTATACACATAAATACTGAAATCGGTCTCCCAGGTGCGAATAAGGGCTATTGTACCAAGTGATCAAGAACCCATCCAAAGACATTAATATGCAAAATCCCCACGACTCTACGATGAGAGAGCCGTTAGCGGGTAGTTACAGAAAACATTTGGAAGCCCCAAAACCCCTCCAGGGAGAATACCGACCGATTACACAATGGGAGAAATATTAACAGGTACTCAGACAGTTACGAGTATCCCCGAAACCCATTAAAACGGAGATCACCCTATACAAGAAATTTGAGCGCCAAAACCCTAACAAAAGAAAAGACATTAAGGTTGGGCGGGAAAAAGAAGAGTATTGCACTATAACTGCAAGCTCCAACCATCCATCTTTCTCTTATTCGTTTGGCTCTTATCCTCGTGGCTGCTCTTGTGCTCTTATTCTCCTGCCTCTTGCCGCTTGCCTCGTGTCTCTGCCTCTTGCAGCTTGAAAGACTGTTGAACTTTACGATCCGCCAGGATCTGCCTCGTGGCTTGCCGCGAAGATCTGTGTGGAACCGGGCTGTGAAGCCATGAAATGGGCGCACCATCCCGAGAAGTCGGTAAACGGTGTTGGAACCGAAGGCCCGAGATGAGATGAAATGAGATGAGATGAGATGAGATGAGATGAGAAGAGAAGAAGACCATACGTATCGCCACGGTCAGTAAGCTCCGACCGCGCTTGTAGGTCGAATAGACACTTTCCTTGCCCAGGAAGACCTTCTTTGAGTTCTACAGAACTGGCATCGGAAGACTATTCTTTGCATTTTATCGCACCGGTGCGAGGGCACAGGAAGACTATTTTTCGAGTCGTGTCGGAACTCCGAGGACAACACAGATCTTCATGCCAGCAGACGGTCCAGCCTGCTAGCCGGAGCAGAAACGAGTAAACAAGTGGGGTACAGAGACCCCTGACCAACACGTGGGGGATCAGGTGCTGTGGTGAAAAACATCCGATCAGAGTTTTCGGAATTCTCCGAGTTATCACGAGTGGTGAGCATGAGTCTCGATCCTACAAGTCTAGTTTAGAGCAGGTATTGATAGGGGAGGGTTTAAGTTTGTTTTTAAGGATAACTGTAATGTGTGCCCCCATTTACGATGTGTCGTTCGTTCCTCGTTTCCCTGAAATTAGTTACATAACTGCGTGTAAGATTGTACTGTCATTAATCTGTGCTTATGACATGTATTTCGTAATCTTGAATAATATGCAATAAAGATTTTCCATTTCGTACCATTCAACCGGGTCTACCTGAGTTTTCTCTCCATTACTGCTCTCGCATCTAAGTCCAGTGTCAGAACCGTAAGGGCGAGTGGGTCGAACCACTCACAGGTGTCTAGTGCTCCCAGACTGGCTGGAGACCAGAACAGGCAACAAGGCCTAAACCCGCACTAGCATCCAGGCTGCACAGAGCCACACGAATCTCACAGGTTCAGAAACCTTTACAGTCTGAAGGTTGTGGGTTCAGAGTCCCACTCCAGGGACTTGAGCACATAAAGCTAGGCTGACACTCCAGTGCAGTGCTGAGGGAGTGCTGCACTGTCGGAGGTGCTGTCTTTTGGATGAGACGTTAAACTGAGGCCCCGTCTGTTCTCTCAGGTGGACGTAAAAGATCCCATGGCACTATTTCGAAGGAGAGCAGGGGAGTTGTGTCCTGGGCCAATATTTATCCCTCAATCAACATAACAAAAACAGATTATCTGGTCGTTATCACATTGCTGTTTGTGGGAGCTTGCTGTGTGCAAATTGGCTGCTGCGTTTCCTACATTACAACAGTGACTACACTCCAAAAGTACTTAATTGGCTGTAAAGCCCTTTGAGACGTCCGGTGGTCGTGAAAGGAGCTATAGAAATGCAAGTCTTTCTTTCTTTCTTTTTTGCTCCTGGAAACTCTGGGTGCAAACACACCCCCTGCTGCATGTCTGAGAGGCACTTCAGCAGCAATAATAGTTGTCAGTTGCAGGGCCTTCTGGCTGGCCTCAAAAATCAGCAGTCAGAAGTCCTCAATCCCAGAAGATGGTGTCTGGTATCTGGGGGTGGGATGGGGAGGGGAGGGGGGCGGGAAAGGTTCTCATCTTTCTCTTCAGGCTGCCTGTTAGATACTTCGCTTTGAGCAGGACTCGATACAGGGCACCAATGGGAAAGCGAGCTGGGGCAGGAGTTACGCCCCCTCCTGCCCCATTATCATGGTTGCACCTGTTGTTGGCCAGGATGGCAGTGTCCACCTCCGAAGGATCCCCAGGAAATCTCTGGGCAACATAAAGGTACCTGATACGATAGCAAAATACTGCGGATGCTGGAAATCCGAAATAACAGCAGAAAACGCTGGAAAAACTCAGCAGGCCAGGCAGCATCCGTGGAGAGAGAAACAGAGTTAACGTTTCAGCTCGAAACTCAGGTGAAGGGTTTCGACCTGAAACGTTAACTCTGTTTCTCTCTCCACGGATGTTGCCTGGCCTGCTGAGTTTTTCCAGCGTTTTCTGTTGTTATAAAGGTACCTGATGTTGCAGACACACAGCTGGGGGTAATTGACCCTTACATCTCTCACACTTCTCAATCGCTTTCCTTTGCAAACATCTATCCAGTTCCCTTTTAAACTTGCTGACACTATCCACTTCCAAAACCTTTCTGGACAGTCTATTCCACATATGTTCTCCTTAGACCAGAGAAGGTTAAGGATAGATTTAATAGAGACATTCAAAATCAGGAAGGGCTTTGATAGCGTAAATAAGGAGAAACTGTTTCCACTGACAGAAGGGCCAGTAACTGGAGGGCCCAGATTTAAGGTAATTGGCAAAAGAGCCAGAGATGATGAGGACAAATTATTTTACGCAGCGAGTTATTATGATCTGGAATGCACTGCCTGAAAGGGTGGAGGGAGCAGATTCAACAGTAACTTTCAAAAGGGCATTGGATAAATACTTGAAGGGGAGAAAAGTGTGAGGTGCAACAAAATCCAAGCCTTTCTTTATTTAAAGTCAAACTGGAGACAAATCTATCCAAAATTGGATAAATACTTGAAGGGGAGAAAATTGCAGGGCTACGGGGAAAGAGCAGGGGAGTGGCACTAATTGGAGAGCTCTTTCAAAGAGCCGGCACAGGCACGATGGGCAGAATGGCCTCCTTCTGTGTGGTAAGATTCTATGAGATTTACCATCCTCCATGTAAATTAGTTAAATCTAAATTGTCAAACAATGTAAAAAATACTTTCAATGTCTATGTTATTGAAACAGTAGCATTATTACCTTATCCACAGCAGGCTTTCGGTTAGCAGGCTTTACGAGAGGTAAAGAGATGACATCATTCCTATTTATCTCTGCAATGCTCCCATTAAACAGGTGTAGTTCTCTGTATAGAGGATATCTAGAAACACATTTAAGTTCTTAAACTTGTACAGGAAAGGAAATTGGGTCAGGGTTGGATGCTGATTGATATGATGACTGCCCAATTTCAAATGAATGCATCTTTTAGTTCAACCCAATCTAGAGGGGTGTGGGGGGGGGGGGGGGAACACTGTGAAACTTCTAGGGTCAGCTAAAGTTTGAGTTCAAGGTGGAATGGGATATTAGGAAGCTTACATCAATAAAGCAATAAATGTTTACTGAAATAAAACTGGTACTTAACAATACTTTCAGAAGCCAAATAAAGTGTACAGATATAGAGGGGCTGCTTCGTGAATTCAGAGTTTGATCTCAATATAGAAGCAAGCGTCGAACTGAAGTCAGAATCTGGAGAGATCAAGTTTGAATTCTTTTGAAGTCAGAAGCCCCAAAAGCTTTGCTAGACATTGTCTCGTACCCATATTTAGAAGATATGCCACTGGACAGCGGGGAGTGCTCTTGGGGTAAAGACGTACGACCTGAATTTCAACACGGTGAGATGCACTCCTTTTACACCGATGGCAATAGAGTTATGTCCGCCAATGGTCTAGAAAGGTATTCACATGAGAATTTCCTGAGTCATCTTACTTGCATATCCATTGGAGTAGTGATTGGCGTATCTCCAGTTGTAACATGGGAATAATCTATTGGGGTTGCAAGCAGCATTGGAGCGCAGCATTTAAAAAGCCAGTTCTGGCTGAAGATTGCAGCAGTAGGCTGGAGGAGTAGAAGGTAAGGAAGGAACAGTGCATGTCTCAGTTAGCTGACCATCAGCAGACATAAAAGGAACATGCAGCAACTCCACTTGAATTTGCAGTTAAATGCCACCTGTGTTGCGGTTAGGGACCAGTCTGTGTCTTCACCTCCATGGAAGCAGATTGCAGCTCTGCTGGCAACAGGGACCGCAGTGAGCACCCATGCATGCTGCTGTCTCTCGGGTCTTTTAGGATCTGATAGCTACGAGTAGGTGAGCCATCCTGCCGATTAGTGGGGGTCACAGTCCCAGAGCCCAGTGGAATGGTGATGGCTGGAGCCCATCTGCCTGATACTGCCCTCTGTCAGGACAGCGGCATGTGTCCAGGCCTCTGGCCTTCCCCCCCCTCAGAGCACCACATCGGTGGAACGTGAGAGCTGACACCAGGATGCAGCCGGCAGCATCTCCCTGCCAGGAGCAAGCTGCCATGGGAAAAGGGCCAACTGAGTCCCATGAGCCTTTTGTAGAGCATGAGCAGCCAACCACCTCATGATACTGGCCCTCGGGCTGCACCTAGGAGAAGCATTAGCATAGGTGAAAGAAAGGTACGTTTTGCCACCTAGGAGAAGGAAGAGTAGGTTGTCTTGTGTTCAACTTGAACTTTATTGTAATAAAATGGAATGTGCACTGATGTGCTTTGTTATTCATGGAGTTTACAGTCATACAGGAAAAGGGGCACTTATTCGGTGCTGACTTATTCATTCAGGTGGTGATTAATGGCACAGTCATGTAGGGGCAAAGAGGACTGGTATGTTGTCATGTTCGAGGATGGTTCCTGGACTGAGGAAATGTTCCTTTGTTGGAAAGTGGGGGGGGAAGAAGGCAAGGCTCTGGTGTCAAAGGCAAACTCTGTTACACAGAAGAGAAGACAACAGTGATGAGAGGGGCTCTGGTGCCCCTTGCAGCAGTCACTGAGGGCTCCTCCGAGTGCGGGCCATCGTGATGCTCCCCTTCAAATAGTTCTGCCTCCAGGGAAGCTAGGGTTGCCTCGCCGGCAATATCAAAGTCCAGACCATTTGGAATGGTGAAGTTGTGCAGGGCGTAGCAGGCTGCAACTATGCATGAAACAAGACCTGGACCAGACGGCAGAGCCTCTTCCGACCTGTCCAGACAGTGAATGCATCCCTTTAAGTCTGATGGTCCTCTCAATGACCAATCATGTACCTTGTTGTACTGCTTTGCCGTTTTACTGCGTTAAAGGTGCTATATAAATGCAAGTTGTTGTTGTGTAGGGATTATCTGATGTAGATAGTTTTCAGACTTTATTCTTTGTCTTGCTTCATCTACTGATGAAGATATCGCAAGAAGGTACTTCCTGATCATGGGAACTAAAAGTGTAATTTCACTTTGAGTTCCATTTACGATTATATCTACTGTATTAATATATCAAAAACCTTGCACTTGTGTCCACTTAAGTGGCAGCTGATTGGGCGAAGCTGCACAGAAATTAATTCTCTATGACTTTATAATGGGGACAGAATTCTGTCTGCACGCTCTAGGCTAATTAACCCTCGCCCTCTAAACTTGCGTCACCCGAAGACTGCATTTAATCTTGATTCCTCGTGAGCAGCACAATGGGAGATTGACAAGTAACGAGCGTTAATGATTTTAATATAAACTGAAAACAATTGGAAAATAACTTTCCACCAAAGGAAAGGAACAGATGCTTTCCAGTGGTAACGATTACAATCTTCATGGCCTGTTATCATTTTAATAATACCTGCATCTATATAGCTTCTTATCAAGGAAAAATATCTCAGAGCACTTAACACAATGAATTAGCTTTTCAATGCAGTGACTGTTATGTAGGCAAATGCAGTCACCAATCTGCACCAGTAATGTCCGACAAACACCTCTGAGAGGAGTAAACAATATTGGCTCGCAATTTGCGGTGGTAATGACAGCGAAACTGTCAGCGTTCGCCGTAACTAATCACAGAATCCCCACAGTGCAGATAGAGGCCATTTCGGCCCATCGAGCCTGCACCGACACATATCCCACCCTATCCCCGTAACCCCACGTATTTAATCCCCCCTAACACTAAGGGTCAATTTATCATAGCCAAATCAACCTAACCCTGCACATCTTTGGACTGTGGGAGGAAACCGGAGCACCCGGAGGAAACCCACGCAGACACGGGGAGAATGTGCAAACTCCACACAGACAGTCACCCGAGGCCGGATTCGAAGCCGGGTCCCTGGCGCTGTGAGGCAACAGTGCTAACCACTATGCCACCGTGTTGCCCGTAATCCTCTGAAAGTGGCAGGAATCTCTGGAGTTAGCGCATGCGTAGATAAATGCGGAAATCCAGAAGTTGCGGTCAGTCATTCCCTGCTCCTCCAATGGCTGTGCTGTGGAACACCCCCTCCCGAGCCGGCAATCAATTCAAATCACACTGAAGGACGAAAACTTCCACTATTACACTGGAATATCGCTGTTAAACCCCGCCCCCCCTCCCCCCCAAAAAAGTTAAGCCTTGTTGAAAGAGGTGTAACGGGGTTTTTAACAGCATATTGACTGCTGAACAACCGTTCCGGCCCTGAAAATCTAATTTTATATTTGTGCAATGTTAAATTTTTCCATTATTATGTCAAGAATTACATCGTTTTTAAAATAGTAATTTTTAAAAATTTTTTAAGTTTGTTTATGATATTTCAGCTTCTACCTTAATCCTATGTGTTTGTCGCAATCTTTATTTTGCTGTCTGTAAAATTTATAAAAAGTAAATTATAATCTGCGCATTTTATTTCCTGGTTTGCTGTCTGTGAGAATTCTTCAATGCGATTGGCTGATGATATCACTGTTGCTGGATGCTGGAGATTCACTTGATTTGGTGCCAGATTCAAACTCATGTTGGGAGAGTTGAAACCGCTAGATCTTTATGGGCAGCTTTCTTCGAGGTTACTGGCAAGCGCCGTCACTTCACCACTGAGCGCAAATTCTGGGGCACTATCCTTTTGGTGCTTTTGCTTCACAGGATAATTACAGATGAGGAAGGGCATTCGGCCCATCTTAATTCATCCAGCCAGAGAGATCCACTTGTGGCATCCAGTTGTTGAATTATTCCAGAGTTTTTGCCTCCGCTACTCTATCTGGAAGTTTATTCCACATGTTGACCACCCTCTGTGTTAAGAAGAATTTCCTGATATCAATCCTAAAATGACCATTAACTAGTTTGAACCCGTGTCCCCTAGTTCTACTCTCATAAAAGAAAGACTTGCATTTATATAGCGCCTTTCACAACCACCGGACGTCCCAAAGCGCTTTACAGCCAATGAAGTACTTTTTGAAGTGTAGTCACTGTTGTAATGTGGGAAATGTGTAGGCCAATTTGCGCACAGCAAGCTCCCACAAACAGCAACGTGATAATGACCAGATAATCTGTTTTTGTTATGTTGGTTGAGGGATAAATATTGGCCAGGACACGGGGGATAACTCCCCTGCTCTTCTTCAAAATAGTGCCATGGGATCTTTTACGTCCACCTGAGAGAGCAGACAGGACTTCAGTTTAACTTCTCATCCGAAAGACAGCACCTCCGACAGTGCAGCACTCCTTCAGCACTGCACTGGGAGCGTCAGCCTTGATTTATGTGCTCAATCGTTCAATTTAACATTATAGTCTGTTAATATTTTCTATACCTTTCACAATTTTATATAGCTTTACAAGAGCAAGTCTCTCTAGTCTTTCCTGATAACTGAGACCCCTGACACAGGGGCTCAGCCTTGTGGCTCCTCTCTCCACTGACTCCAATGCTTGAATATCTCTCTTATTTCTTAGCGCCCAGAACTGGACGCAATATTCAAGGAGGTCCTTTCTTCTTTCTTTATTTGTACGACTTTCCCCTGTCTGCTATTTTAATGGAGACGTTAAACCACTTAAAATAAAAATCCATTAAAATAGCAAAGGAATGTCAAATGAATTCATTAAGCCTCCATTGCCTATTTATGGCAACAGTAATTTCCAGCTTATATCACTCTTCTGCCCCATCAAAAAGCTTTATTTTCTTGCATTGCAAACATAAAATAACTAAAGTGAAGAAAAACACCTTTTTCAGGATCAGGCACGGGGAACTGTATTTTCCGCTCCCAGGTGGACCTGACTGACAGTCCCTTATCTGGGACTTGCAATCCATTATAATTTTATTGATTATTCATGTTGCTCCTCACATTTTCTCATGAAGAATGAGGAAGACCATACGTACCAAATGGTACAATTTTAAAGGGGGTGCAAGAACAGAGAGCCCTGGGGGCGTTGGTGCACAAATCTTTGAAGGGGGCAGGACAGGTTAAAAAAGCAGTTGATAAAGCATATGGGATCCTGGGCTTTATAAATAGAGGCGCAGAGTACAAAAGCCAGCAAGTTATACTGAGCCTACATAACACACTAGTTCGGCCCCAGCTGGAGTATTGGGTCCAATTCTGGGCACCGCACTTTAGGAAGGATGTCAAGGCCTTGGAGAGGGTGCAGAAGAGATTTACTAGAATGGTTCCAGGGATGAAGGAATACAGTTACGTGGATAGACTAGAGAAGCTGGGGTTGTTCTCCTTGGAGCAGAGAAGGCTAAGAGGAGATTTGATAGTGGTGTTAAAATCATGAAGGGTTTAGATAGAGTAAATAAAGAGAAACTGTTTCCAATGGCTGAAGGGTCGATAATGAGAGGGCACAGATTTAAGGTGATTGGCAAAAGAGCAAGTGGCGACATGAGGAAAACCTTTTTACGCAACGAGTGGTTAGGATCTGGAATGCGCTGCCTGATAGGGTGGTGGATACAGATTCAATAGTAGCCTTCAAAAGGGAATTGGATAAATACTTGAAGGAGAAAAAAATGCAGGGATATGGGTAAAGAGCGGGGGTGTGGGACTAACTGGATTGCTCTTCGAAAGAACCAACACAGATTCGATGGGCCAAATGGCCTCCTTCTGTGCTGTACTATTCTATGATTCTATGTTGACCACTCTAATATGGATGGTGTAGGCTTTCTCCCTGGCTACTGCAGAGTAACAAAGGGATAAGAACATAAGAACATAAGAAATAGGAGCAGGAGTAGGCCAATCGGCCCCTCGAGCCTGCTCCGCCATTCAATAAGATCATGGCTGATCTGATCCTAACCTCAAATCTAAAGAACACAAGAAGTAGGAGCAGGACCCGGCCACTCATCCCCTGGGCCCGCGCCGCCACCCACAGGGCCTTGACCGATCCGAACTCAGCCTCATGTCCAATTTCCTGCCCGCTCCCCATAACCCCTAATTCCCTTTACTTCTAGGAAACTGTCTATTTCTGTTTTAAATTTATTTAATGATGTAGCTTCCACAGCTTCCTGGGGCAGCAAATTCCACAGACCTACTACCCTCTGAGTGAAGAAGTTTCTCCTCATCTCAGTTTTGAAACTCGAGGGGCCGATTGGCCTACTCCTGCTGCTATTTCTTATTCTAAGATTATGCCTCCTAGTTCTAGTTTCACCCATCCTTGGGAACATCCTTACCGCATCCACCCGATCAAGCCCCTTCACAATCTTATATGTTTCAATAAGATTGCCTCTCATTCTTCTGAACTCCAATGAGTAGAGTCCCAATCTACTCAACCTCTCCTCATATGTCCACCCCCTCATCCCCGGGATTAACCGAGTGAACCTTCTTCGTACTGCCTCGAGAGCAAGTATGTCTTTTCTTAAGTATGGACACCAAAACTGTATGCAGTATTCCAGGTGCGGTCTCACCAATACCTTATATACTGCAGCAATACCTCCCTGTTTTTATAATCTATCCCCCTAGCAATAAAAGCCAACATTCCGTTGGCCTTCTTGATCACCTGCTGCACCTGCATACTAACTTTTTGATTTTCTTGCACGAGGACCCCCAGATCCCTTTGTACAGCAGTACTTTCCAGTTTATCGCCATTAAGATAATAACTTGCTCTCTGATTTTTCCTGCCAAAGTGCATAACCTCACATTTTCCAATATTGTATTGCATCTGCCAAATCTCCGCCCACTCACCCAGCCTGTCTATATCCCCTTGTAGGTTTTTTATGTCCTCCTCACTTTCTACTTTCCCTCCCATCTTTGTATCATCTGCAAACTTTGATATGTTACACTTGGTCCCCTCCTCCAAATCGTTAATATAGATTGTAAAGAGTTGGGGACCCAGCACCGACCCCTGCGGAACAGCACTGGATACTAGTTGCCAGTCCGAGAATGAACCATTTATCCCAACTCTCTGCTTCCTGTTAGATAACCAATCCTCCACCCATGCCAGAATATTACCCCCAATCCAGTGATTTTTTATCTTGAGCAATAATCTTTTATGTGGCACCTTGTCGAATGCCTTCTGGAAGTCTAAATACACTATGTCCACTGGTTCCCCTTTATCCACCCTGTACGTTATGTCCTCAAAGAACTCAAGCAAATTTGTCAGACATGACTTCCCCTTCATAAAGCCATGCTGACTTTGTCCTATTAAATTATGTTTATCTAAATGTTCCGTTACTGTCTCCTTAATAATAGACTCCAAAATTTTACCCACCACAGATGTTAGGCTAACTGGTCTATAATTTCCAGCCTTCTGCCTACTACCCTTTTTAAATAAGGATGTTACATTAGCAGTTTTCCAATCTGCCGGGACCTTTGCTGAGTCCAGGGAATTTTGGAAAATTATTACCAAAGCATCCACAATCCCTACTGCCACTTCCCTCAAGACCCTAGGATGTAAGCCATCAGGTCCAGGGGATTTATCTGCCTTGAGTCTCATTTTTTTATTGAGTACCAATTCCTTAGTGATTTTAATTGTATTTAGCTCCTCCCCCCCTAGAGCCCCCTGTTTGTCCAATGTTGGGATATTCTTAGGGGGAAAAATTCAGCTGCTTGCGCCTCCCGTTAGCGCCTTAAGAGGGCGCTAATGGGGCGTAAAGCAGCTAACGCCCGGGCGCAGCGCCGCCCACGCCTCCCAATAAATTTAGTGGGAGGTTAGCGGCGGCGGCAGCCGGTAGCGCCCTGTGGCGCTGCGCCGCCGGCGATGACGTCATCGCCATGCGCAGCACCCCGCTCGCGCCCCGGCCGTGATCTTCAGTCGCGCCCCCTGATTTACTGCCAGACGCTATGTCCGACGGGTTCAGGGAGGCGTACGTGCGGCCGGGGCGGCGATATTTAAAGTGGAGGTGGCAGGCGGCCATTTTTGTTGCTGGCCGCCTGCCAGCACCTGCCCCCGGCCCCCGTGAAGCCCCCCCACCGTGAAGTGCCAGCTGCGCTCCAAGAGCCCGGCACTTCTCTTGAGTGCCGGGCTCTTTTGCCGGCACTCCCGATCCCTGGGGGCCCAGCTGGGCCCCGGTTCGCGCTGCGCAGGGTCCCTCCCCTTTAAGAAGGGGAGGAAGGCCTGCAATACCGCGGCGCGACGTGCCGCAGCGCATGGCGCTGCGGCACGTAGCGCCAGGATATTCACTCGCAGCGCCCCAAGAGGGATGCGGGCTGCTTCCAGTTGCGCCCCGCTTCCCTCTTGGGGCGCAACCACTGAAGTTCCGGCGCGGGGCCGCTAATTTTTTCGGGGCGCTAAAAGTCGCGCCCCGGCGAGGTTAGCGCCCCAAATGGGGCGCGACTCAATTTTTACCCCTTAGTGTCCTCTACCGTAAAGACTGAAACAAAATATTTGTTCAGCATTTTTGCCATCTCCAACCCAAACACATAAGCAAACTGAAGTTAAGTTATGGAACATAACGGGGGGAATTTTCAGCTTCTGCAGGGGCTTAATCCGGGCGGTAATAGAACAGCGGCCAATATACCCCACATGGGGAGCACAGCAGGCGGCCAGTCCACTACCACCCATGTTGCACCCTCGCCGAAGTTGAAAGTTCCGCCCAGCAAGATGCTACCATCACCTACAAACAAACCAAAGGTTCATATCGCACATTGCAGCGGTACAACATAGTAAAATTCTAAATCTGGGGATTGCAGTGTCACTTTTAAAATTAAATAAAAACTCATCATCACTCCAGCCTCACTGCCTGTTTTATTTCCAAATCCTCGCAAATCTGTAAGTGCAGTGATAGGAATGCTAAAAAACTAAAAAAACAGTTAATGCATTTACATGATGGAAAAGCCACTTTATCGAAAAAAGCAGCTCCAACCAGTTTTAAAGAATCAAAATCTTCGCATAAGAGGCAGGCATGCCCTAAAGGATTCTTTGCAGCAATTAAAACAAATGTTCAAACAGCTTTAAAGCAGGTTATTTGTAAGATATAAGTTATTTGGGGACAAACTTAGAAGTAACCTGATAATGGTCTTTAAAATTATGAATGGGTTGGACAGGGAAGATGTGGTGAGAATGTTTCCACTTGTGGGAGAATCCAAAACTAGGGCCTATAAATACAAGATAGTTACTAATAAATCCAATAGGGAAATAAGGAGAAATCTCTTTACTCAGAGAGTGGTTAGAATGTGGCACTCACTACCACAGGAAGTGGTTGAGGCAAATAGCTTAGATGCTTTCAAAAGGAAACAAGATGAGTACATGAGAGAAAAGGAAATAGAAAGATATGCTGAAAGGCTGCGATGAGGTAGATAGAATGGGAGGAGACTCGTGTGGAGTATAAACACCAGCACAGACTCATTGGGCCGAATGGCCTGTTTCAGTGCTGTATATTCCATGTAATTCTATGTAAAAACATTAAATAAACACAAACAATGACTCTCAGAAACCATCAGCTCATCTTAAAATATTTTTTGTCTCATTTGTGTATGACCAACATAGAGAGAAAATAGCATCTGACTGATGCTTCTGACAGCCTCCAGTCCCACCCTCCAACTGATCTAATTGGTCTGACAGATTCCTGTCTTACCTTCCCAATATTCTGATTGATTCACACTCATAACCGGCGACTTCCAATCCCAGTGAAAAAGCTGACATTGCTTATAAAACACAAAGTAGCTGTTCACATGGCTGAAAAGGTGACAGCTTAAAACAGTAATGGTTCGCATGTATGTCAACACAAATGCACTCTGAAGGTGTATGGCAGGGGATTTCTTGTCAAGTAATTTCCCCCAACTTCTGCTACCCAGCATTAAAGCTGCCACAGTCAATTTCCCTGCCATTGCCACGCTCGCTGGTTCCCTGTTCATCATTTAATTGACTTCAAGAACCTCGTTCTAATAATATAAGAACACAAGAACATAAGAAACAGGAGCAGGAGTAGGCCATTTGGCCCTTCGAGCCTGCTACGCCATTCAATAAGATCATGGCTGATCTTCTACCTCATCTCCACCTTCCTGCACTATCTCCATATCCCTTAATTCCCTTAATATTCAAAAGTCTCTGTCTTGAATATTCAGCCTCGGATCTGCGGGTAAGCGTTCTCCAAGGCAACCTTAGGAACACACGACAGCGCAAAATCATCGAGCAGAAACTGATAGCCAAGTTCCGCACTCATGAGACGGTCTCAACCGGGATCTTGGGTTTATGTCACGATACATGACGTGATCCGGACTCGAGTCGTCGTTGGCTTGTTCACAGATGTGATTCCCAGTAAAAAAGTAAAAATTTTCCCAGTAAAAAAGTAAAATTTTTTTACAGCTTATCGTTTTACATACAGACGGCAGCTTTTGACACGTTAGACCCCCTGCGACTCCACCTCATTGTCTCAGTTGTATCTTGCTATGTCTTTGATGTGGTACCTTCCTGGCTGACCTGATTAACTTTATCACACCTCGGCAGATAGTCAGGATGATTTAATTTAGTTGTCTGCAATTGTAAGGTACACATGCATTGTTCTCTATCTATATATGCTTTGTCGAGTCTGTATTTCTTTACTACTTCACCTGAGGAAGGGGCGATCGATAGCTCCGAAAGCTTGTGATTTCAAATAAAACTGTTGGACTATAACCTGGTGTTGTGCGACCTCTCAATTTTGTCCACCCCAGTCCAACACCGGCATCTCCGCATCTTGAATATACTCAACAACTAAGCACCACAACTCTCTGGGGTAGAGGATTCCAAAGATTCACCACCCTCTGAGTGAAGAAATTTCTCCTCATCTCAGTCCTAAATGGCCGACCCCTTATTCTGAGACTGTGAGCCCCTGGTTCTAGACTCCCCAGCCAGGGGAAACATCCACCCTGCATCTACCCTGTCAAGCCCTGTAAAAATTTTGCATGTTTCAATGAGATCACTTCTCATTCTTCTAAACTCTGGAGAATATAGGCCTAGTCTACTCAATCTCTCCTCATAGGACAATTCTCCCATTGCAGGAACCAGTCTGGTGAACCTTCGTTGCACTCCTTCTATGGCAAGTATATCCTTCCTTAGGTAAGGAGACCAAAACTGTACACAATACTCCAGGTGTGATCTCACCAGGGCCCTATATAATCGCAGCAAGATGTCTTTACTCATATGCAAATCCTCTTGTAATAAAGGCCAACATACCATTTACTTTCCTAATTGCTTGCTGTACCTGCATGTTAACTTTCAGTGATTCGTGTACAGGGACACCAACATTTCCCAATCTCTCACCATTTAAAAAATACTCTGCTTTTCTATTTTTCCTCCCAAAGTGGATAACTTCACATTTCTCCACATTATATTCCATTTGCCATGTTCTTGCCCACTCACTTAGCCAGTCTATATCCCCTTGAAGCCTCCTTGCATCCTCCTCACAACTTACATTCCCACCCAGCTTTGTATCATCAGCAAACTTGGATACATTACATTTGGTCCCCTCATCCAAATCATTGATGTAGATTGTGAATAGCTGAGGCCCAAGCACTGATCCTTGCAGTACCCTACTAGTTACAGCCTGTCAACCCAAAAATAACCCGTTTATTCCTACTCTCTGTTTTCTGTCCGTTAACCAATCCTCAATCCATGCTAGTGTATTACCCCCAATCCCATGAGCCCTAATGTTGTTTAATAACCTCTTGTGTGGCACCTCATTGAATGGGTTCTGAAAATCCAAATACACCACATCCACTGGTTCCCCCTTATCTATTCTGCTAGTTACAACCTCAAAAGACTCGACCAGATTTGTCAAACACGATTTCCCTTTCATAAATCCGTGTTGACTCTGCCCAATCCTATTATTATTTTCTAAGTGCCCTGTTACCACGTCTTTAATAATAGATTCCAGCATTCTCCCCACTACTGATGTCAGGCTAACTGGTCTGTAGTTCCACGTTTTCTCACTCCCTCCTTTTTTAAATAGTAGGGTTACATTTGCTACCTTCCAATCCACGGGAACCATTCTAGAATCTATGGAATTTTGGAAAATGACAACCAATGCATCCACTATCTCTATAGCCACCTCTTTCAAAACCCTAGGATGTAGGCCATCAGGTCCAGGGGATTTATCGGCTTTCAGTCCCATTAATTTCTCCAGTACTATTTTTTTTACTAATACTAATTTCCTTCCGTTCCTCATCTTCACATTTTTTTTTATATTCGTTCATGGGATGTGGCAAAGTCAGCATTTATTGCCCATCCCTGGTTGCCCTCAATATCCTCATTCTGAGAAACCTCCTCTAGCCATATTTTTTTTTAAATCGTTGATGGGATGTGGGCGTCGCTGACAAGGCCAGCATTGATTGCCCATCCTTAACTGCCCTTGAGAAGGTGGTGGTGAGCCGCCTTCTTGAACCGCTGCAGTCCGTGTGGTGAAGGTACTCCCACAGTGCTGTTAGGGAGGGAGTTCCAGGATTTTGACCCAGCGATGATGAAGGATCGGCGATATATTTCCAAGTCAGGATGGTGTGTGACTTGGAGGGGAACTTGGAGGTGGTGGTGTTCCCGTGCGCCTGCTGCCCTTCTCCTTATAGGTGGTAGAGGTCGCGGGTTTGGGAGGTGCTGCTGAAGAAGCCTTGGCGAGTTGCTGCAGTGCATCTTGTAGATGGTACACACTGCAGCCACGGTGCGCCGGTGGTGGAGGGAGTGAATGTTTAAGGTGGTGAATGTGGTGCCAATCAAGCGGGCTGCTTTGTCTTTGATGGTGTCTAGCTTCTTGAGTGTTGTTGGAGCTGCACTCATCCAGACAAGTGGAGAGTATTTCATCACACTCCTTACTTGTGCCTTGTAGATGGTAGAAAGGCTTTGGGAAGTCAGGAGGTGAGACACACGTCCACATAATACCTAGCCCCTGACCTGCCCTTGTTGCCACAGTATTTATGTGGCTGGTCCAGTTAGGTTTCTGGTCAATGGTGACCCCCAGGATATTGATGGTGGGGGACTCGGCGATGGGAATGCTGTTGAATGTCAAGGGGCGGTGGTTAGATGCTCACTTTTTGGAAATATTCATTGCCACTTATCAGCCCAAGCCTGAATGTCGCCCAGGTCTTGTTGCATGCAGGCATGGATTGCTTCATTATCTGAGGAATTGCGAATGGCACTGAACACTGTGCAGTCATCAGCGAACATCCCCATTTCTGACCTTATGATGGAGGGAAGGTCATTGATAAAGCAGCTGAAGATGGATGGGCCGAGGACACTGTCCTGAATAACTCCTGTGGCGATGTCCTGGGGCTGTGATGATTGGCCTCCAACCACCACAACCATCTTCCTTTGTGCCAGGTATGACTCCAGCCAGTGGAGCGTTTTCACCCCGATTCCCATTGACTTCAGTTTTACTGGGGCTCCTTGATGCTACACTCGGTCAAATGCTGCCTTGATGTCAAGGGCAGTCACTCTCACCTCACCTTGTATATCTCTGCAATAAGAAAAGAAAGAAAGACTTGCAGTTATATCATGCCTTTTATGACCTCAGGATGTCCCAAAGCACTTTACAACCAATTAAGTACTTTTGAATTGCAGTCACTGTTGTAATGTATGAAATGCAGCAGCCAATTTGCGCACAGCAAGCTCCCACAAACAGCAATGTGATAATGACCAGATAATCTGTTTTTAATGATGTTGGTTGAGTGCTAAATATTGGCCCCAGGACACCGCGGAGAACTCCCCTGCTCTTCTAAGAAATAGTGCCATGGGATCTTTTACTTCCACTTGTTAGAGCCGACGGGGCCTCTGGCAGTGCAGCACTCCTTCAGTTCTGCACTGGAGTGTCAGCCTAGATTCAGTGCTCAAGTCTCTGGAGTGGGACATTACCCCATGACCTTCTGACTCCGAGGTGACACCTTTCTGCTCTAACAGCTGGTTTACTGCTTGTTACCCACTGCCTACCCCTCCACTGTGAGAAACCAATCATTCAGTCACTCCATCCTGCCATCCAGAATTCTCTGCCAAAATCACTTTGCCCGTTACCTCCTACCCTCCTCATACATTTTCCCCTTGGCCTGCTCATATCCAACCTTCCACCGTGCTAAGCGCTCTGAGACATTTATTTTACGCCAAGAATCCGTGTAACATGCAAAAAGCTCTCGTTTATTAAATTAGGTTGGACTCTATTCTTTTATGTTGGAAGCTGCCTGTGTTTTACAGTAACATTCAGATTACAATAATAGCTTTTGCTCAACTTTAAATAAACTCCAAGACTCTGAGGTGATTGCTGACTGGAGCATAGGCTGCAGTCGTAATTCTCCCTTCGCAGAGCTCAGGTTTGATATGTATAGCGAGTTTTACACAGGACCCCAGTGGTGGGTTGAGGGTGGGGTGTGGTGGGGGCAGGGACGGGGGCGTGGGATTAGAACATGGTTGTTCGAGGGGAACATACAGGGTGATTATTTGACACGTGCACACTTACCCTGACAACAGTGTACCCCTTTAAGAAATCATAAAATCCTAGCGTCTTACAGCACAGAAGGAGGCCATTCTGCCCATCGTGCCTGCGCCGGCTCTTTGAAAGAGCTCTCCAATTAGTCCCACTCCCCTGCTCTTTCCTCATAGCCCTGCAATTTTCTCCCCTGCAAATATTTATCCAATTTTGGATAGATTTGTGCACCTCTCTAATTTTACTTTAAATAAAGAGAAAGGCCTGGGGGGCAAAAATTCGGTTGCTTTGCGCCTCCTGTTAGCGCCCTAAGCTGGGCCCCGGGTCCCGCTGCGCAAGGCCCCTCCCCTTTAAGTAGGGGAGGAAGACCTGCAGTACCGCAGCGCGACGTGCCGCAGAGCGTGGCACTGCAGCACATAGCGCCGCGATATTCCCTCGCATCACCCCAAGAGGGAGGCGGGGCGCTTCCAGTAGCACCCCGCTTCCCTCTTGGGGCGCTACCAATGAATTTCGGCCGCGGGAGCGCTAATTTTTTCGGGGCGCTAAAAGTAGCGAAGTTAGCACCCCAAAGGGGGCGCGACTCCATTTTTTCCCCTTGGATTTTTGTTGCACCTCACAGGTGTAATTGTTGGACCCTGATCCACCAGCAGCAGATATTGGACATTCGGGTACAATCTGTGCATAATTTTCCCGTTTAAGAGATTTGAAAAGCATGCACGGTATTCTCGAATTTCTGATTTGCCCTTGCAGCAGGCAGGGGAATGCATGGCTGTAAAATTACAGTTAATATGCGTTCCAGAAATAATCACAAAGTGCTTCAGCCGCAATGAATCACATTTAAGTGCAGTGGCTGTAATGTAGACAAATATGGTACGGTGAGATCTCGCAAACAATGAGACAAATGATTAATCCATCTGTTTTTGGTGGCGTTGATTGAGATAGGAATGTTGGCCCGGAACCAGGAAAAAAAACCTCCCTGCTCTTCTTCAAACAGTATCATGGGATCTTTAATGTCCACCTGATCAGACAGATGGCACCTCAGTTTAACATCCCATCCAAAGGACAGCACCTCTGACAGCACAGTAATACCTCAGTACTGCACTAGAGTGCTAGCTTAGATTCTATGCTCCAGCCCTTTAGGCTAGTGTCAGCTGTGGCTCAGTTGGTAGCACACTCGTCTCTGAGTCACAAAGGTTGTGGGTTCACAGTCCCACTCTAGGAGCTTGCACACATAAATCGCAGCTAGACACTCCAGTGGAGTGCTGCACTGTTGGAGGTGCCGTCTTTCAGATGAGATGTTAAACTGAGGCCCTGTCTGCTCTCTCAGGTGGATGTAAAAGATCCCATGGCACTATTTCGAAGAAGAGTAGGGGAGTTATCCCCGGTGTCCTGGGGCCAATATTTCTCCCTCAACCAACATAGCAAAAACAGATGATCTGGTCATTATCACATTGTTGTTTGTGGGAGCTTGCTGTGCGCAAATTGGCTGCCGTATTTCTCACATTACAACAGTGACTCCACTTCAAAAGTACTTCTTTGGCTGTAAAGCACTTTGTGATGTCCGGTGGTCGTGAAAGGCGCTGTATACATGCAAGTCTTTCTTTTATTCTGCAGTAACTTATTCGAAGTTGGAAAGGTCTGTCAGTATTCAAACCAAGTCTTTTGGAAGGAGAAAATGCAATTCACCCATTCCTTCCCCCTTCCGCATAGAAAACAGCTTGCTTGCTCTAATTTCCTGCAAGTCGTGCTGCTCCAGACCACCAAGGGAGGGGTTTGCAGAATCTCATCAGTAATTGCCAATGTCAGGATTAACTGTAGCAGAAGATAAATGATCATTACTGCTTTTCAAAAGATGCTTATCTTGTCCCCACTTGCAAAGACGCAGATGTAAATCTCCTGATCTTCAAATAATGAAAACACAGATGCACTCTAAATTAACAGTTAACATTTTTGTTTTCCCTTTCAATTGATACATCGTGCAACAAAAAAAGAGGCTCAGATTTTGACACAGTTCGGGGAACGAATATTCCGATTGCATTATAACTTAAAGCAGCCACAGTTACCACCCAGGACATTGATTTTAAGTTAAAGGTCGACGAGCTCTTTGGTGAATAAGAGAGTTCTGTAGATTTCAATCACGTTTGTGGGCTAGTCAAATGCTTGACTTTCAGCGGGTTTTTTTTTCACGCAGAAGCACTTTCAAACAAACAACTGTGTCGTGTGCAGCGGGGAACCGATGAAAAGGAATGCAATCAACTTAAAAAACACGGCGGCGGTTGAAACAAACAAATTCCCAATCTTAAATTAAGCGTCTCCTAAAGAGCCAGTTAAACTGCAGGGACCACTCTGCATTCCTGTGAAGTGCGATGTGAAGGTCGCCGGATACGAGCCACACTACTTGTTCGTGTTTTGCTGTGTGCACCCTATGTAGACCCGGAATTTGCTGGAATTGCGCATTTGGCCCCCGAACGCCATAAGTTAGACCGTTGTTGCGGCAACATTTGCTGGCGAGCTCTTGGGTAGCAAGGATAGTTGGCGATTCAGAAGGGCCCAGCCGATGGCCATTGACAAAGGTTTGCTCTCGATTCCCACTTTGCTCACTTGAACATTATCGCATGATTCAACTGCTCTTTATTCCTATTTACAAGATGCACTGCAGCAACTCGCCAAAGCTTCTTCGGCAGCACCTCCCAAAACCTGCGACCTCTACCGCCTAGAAGGACAAGGGCAGTAGGCACAGGGGAACACCACCACCTCCAAGTTCCCCTCCAAGTCACACACCATCCTGACTTGGAAATATATCACCGATCCTTCATCGCCGCTGGGTCAAAATCCTGGAACTCCCTCCCTAACAGCACTGTGGGAGTACCTTCACCACACGGACTGCAGCGGTTCAAGAAGGCGGTTCAGCACCATCTTCTCAAGGGCAATTAGGGATGGGCAATAAGTGCTGGCCTTGCAAGTGACGCCCAGATCCCATGAACGAATAAAAAAATAAAAAAAATAAAAGCACGTATTGGACCCGTGAGTCCCGTTTCGAGAATTTACCGCAAATCTGTTACTTGCTTTGTTTTCTAAAGTTATTCTGGGTGTAATATGGGCTGCACCTGTGGCTGCAGGCACCTGAGCTAATTGAAGGCTTCTAAAGTGTAATTGTTTTCAGCTGTTGGTGGACAAGTTCATTACAAAGCGCGCAGGGGAAATGTATTAAAAACTCAATGCAAGATCTGCCGGAAGTAATTAATGACTAAATCATTTCTGAGCTGCTTGGTCTCTGAACTCTTTAAATAGACCAATTTTACATTTATTCCTTCAATAAAATATTTACTGATGCACTATCCCATTGGTGTGGAATTGAATGTATTTATCAGCAAGAATTCCTAAAGAAACCTGTATTTGGATCGATAATGCATGTTAAAATTAGCGATTGACACTGTTAAGGGCCCAGAGATCAGTGAATCGATACAAACATTAAATGGCTTTCAAAAATTCAATTCCATTTAACGGGAAACTTTCCGGCCAGCTACTATGTCTGAAAGATAATTATTTTTCCATTAGCGAAATAAATCGGCAAAGCTCAGTAAAAAGGTCTTTGTTTAAGGCAAATCGATCTTGGAGCAATAAATCACGTCGCTGCCAGGTCACCAGTACCGCTCTGGTTCAATCTGAGTGGCAGCGGTGATCAAAGCAGCGTTAATTCAGAAAATTGGACATTGCCATCGATTTTATTGGGGGGAGTTGGGAGCAATGTTCCCGCTAAGGTGCACGCGCGGCTGCGCAGTAATCTGAAAGGTCTCGTGTAGGCCGCTCACCGGCTTTTACTTTGCACAGAAATTTAAAGGGACCGCGCATTAAAAGAAACAGGCCGCGCAGAAGGAGCGCAGCTTACGGGGAACGTTAGTTGGCCGCCATGTTTGTGGAATTCGGCGAGCTTCACGGCGCAGAGAGTCCCAGGAAATTTTGGGCCTGGCGTGAGTAATGGCCTGAGTCACTCAAGCCATAATTTCCTTGAAATAGTAATGGCGTGTGGGCAATAGATGCACCAACACCATGGCGCAAGTTTCCAGAGAATTGCGGCCCGTATGTAAGTGTGTGCGGTGCTCCACTCACTGACTTCCTAATGCCAGTTACATTTGAAGGTTAGGAGCGAAGACATTCGGTATTCTCCTAACAAATCACCATAAAAACGACGTTTAATCAGCTCTCAGGCCGCCCACTATTTAAACTTGGTTTTGCGGTTATATAAATTCTCTATCGCCTTTTGGGTTTTTTCGTTATTTCTTTTTCTTCATGGATAGGATTTTGGGATTGAGTTATGCTTGAATGAATTTGCACAGGTTTAATAAAAAAAGCCTCAGGATCATTTATGTCCACCTGATTGGGCAGATGGGGCCTTGGTTTAACACCTCATGCAAAAGACAAAGTGGGTATTTTTAACCTAACTCTCCGAGATCGGGTGGAATGCCGGTTCTATACTCTGCCCAATGTTACTCTCCATGCAGCACTCCCTCAGAAATGCACTGAAGTGTCAGCCTACATGAGGTGCTCAAGCATCTGGACTAAATATCAAACAGTGTCTGTTTTAAAGAAAGAAAGACTTGCATTTTATACAGCGCCTTTCACGACCACCGGACGTCCCAAAACTCTTTACAGCCAATGAAGGACTTTTGAAGTGTAGTCACTGTTGTAATGTGGCAGCCAATCTGCACAAACAGCAAGCTCCCACAAACAGCAATGTGTAATGACCAGATAATCTGTTTTAGTGATGTTGATTTGAGAGATAAATCTTGCCCAGGACTCCGAGGGATAATTCCTCTATGCTTCTTCAGGTAGTACCATGGGATCTTTTACATCCACCTGAGAGAGCAGACAGGACCTCGGTTTAACGTCTCATCCGAAAGTCAGCACCTACCGACAGTGCAGCACTCCCTCAGCACTGCACTGGAGTGTCAGCCTAGCTTTATGTGCTCAAGTCTCATGGAGTGGGACTTGAACCCACAACCTTCTGACTTTCAGAGGTGAGAGTGCTACCCACTGAGCCACGGCTGACACTTCAACTGTAACTGTTATAAAATGTATTATACACTATATAAATCTATACCATGCTGCAAATATTTTGTGCACTATCTGGTGATATTTGTTTCTCCATTCCAAAGTAGTATACAGTGTATAACGCATTAGAAACTTTTTATCGCATAACACATTGTTCTAGCAATTTTTAGCTTTTGAATTTACTTCACAGGTAAAAGAGAATCAAATAATAAATTATCCAGTTTGGACCTCTCCTCTCCCCAGGGGATACATTCAACATTACAAAGCTACAAGTACAAGACTAATTCCCAGGTCTTGGGTGAAAAGATAGTTTTTTGACAGAATTTAGAAACCACCGAAGGATAAACAAAATCATTAAAGTATTTTAGCCAATGTTCCCTCTAATTTTTTGTGGGCCACGCGGCTCCTTCGAATTTCCGCGCATGCCCGGTTTTTCCATCTCAAAGCCACTGAGCCACCTGTGGGGGACCTGCAGACCGCTGTGTGGACACGTGGCTTAACAGGAGCATTGATTTCAGCCCAATTTTCCAATATAGTTGCTCTGAAAAATCTGTCAGAAGAGTCATCCATCAGTTCATAATCAGGGCCATCAATTTGCCGGTGATGAATAAGTAAAATTCTATATTTTTAATTACAAGATCATGGGACGGGGGTGGGGGGGGGGGGTGCGGAGGGGTTTCGCTAGCCCCAACCTAAGCACAACCTGAGCCTAGTGTACCTCAATTGCATGCCACCTGATGGGACCTGCACCTACCTATATTTGCCGGTTCAGATCATTATAATGATCCCCAATACTCCCCCAGTGCAGAAACATCTCTTGGAAAGGGCTTATGCCCAAATGCAAGGGAAAGAACCACACTGTTGATGTAGGCCCGAGGGGCCTGCACTACCAGTAATGGCCGCCTATTTTGGGGCCACCTGTCTGCTATTCAAAAAGAGCACCCAGAAGACCTTCAGCCCCGATTCTAGTCCAGCTGGCCCTTGAGAAAAAAGGGACTTACCCTTTTGCAGCATCCAGGGCTTTGCTGTAGCCCCTTCTCAGATTTTCTTATCTCAGCGGGTATGCGCAAGCCCCAAGGCCCACTTGCTGTGGGAAGCCTTGCATTTGGGTCTCTGCCGCGCAGAAACCCAGGGAAATAAGCTGGGAGGTGTGCTGACATCATTCCTGTCTCAATTTGCGTGCTATCGCCTGTTCCATGCGAGAGAGGTCAACAACCAGTGGGGCACAGATTTAAAGTAATTGGTAGAAGGATTGGAGGGGATTTGAGGAGAATTTTTTTCACCCAGAGGGTGGTGGGGGTCTGGAACTCACTGCCTGAAAGGGTGGTAGAGGCAGAAACCCTCATCACATTTAAAAAGTACTTGGATATGCACTTGAAGTGCTGCAACCTACAGGGCTACGGACCAAGAGCTGGAAAGTGGGATTAGGCTGGATAGCTCTTTTTCGGCCGGCACAGACACGATAGGCCGAATGGCCTCCTTCTGTGCTGTAAGCTTCTATGATTCTATGATTCTATGAAAGCAGTTCCCACCCCCCGTCCCCCCACGAGATGTCAGTGGTCTCAGATACTAAATAAGTGTCTCCGGGGTACAAAGCAGAGGAAAGTGGGTTCCAGTGAGACTTTTGGGGGATTTTTACTGTCATTTTGGGGATCACATTTGGTTAACTTTTCTGTGGAATCCGCAAACCAGCGGTCGTGGATAGTTTGCTGGTGAATGCACGCATGTTGTGCCATTGCTACCACGCTGATAGAAACATGGCGTCCATTTATTAATTCAATAATCGCATCCCACTGCCTTGCAGATCAAGTCAGTAAAATGGAATGTTTACAAACTATCTGCAGCAGGCGGCTGGGGTAGAAGGACAAAGACCAGCACACGTTGTCGCAGCCAATGTTGTCGTTATCACGCAGGTGATGTATGGATTTCCAGAGTTTCAGGATGGTTCCATCAGGATGTTACATACAACGTCAGCTTGCTGTAGACATGCCAGGATTGTATCCTCTCTCTGCCTTGCCACCGTACACTGTAGAACTACATCTGCAATAAAGGGAATAACCGTGAATTAATTTCTCAGTAATAAAACCCAGCTTCCTCCTTTGCTGTAATCATGATTGATACATTATTCTTAGAGCTGCCAAGTGACCCCAGTCGACCGATGACTTATTCAGCAACGATTCCGTTAATTATTGTGACAAAAGTTAATATTTGGAAATATTGAACAAAATGACAAATGACAGGAAGTGACTTTAAGGAAGGAACAGAATTCTTAGCGCTCAGATGATTCATTGTAAGCTAGTCAAGCTATGCTCCTGCACTTCATTATGTACTGCAAGCCCTTGCTTCATTCCAATCTGATTGTTGTCCTTCGTTGTAAATTCATGAGAAATGCTGCCAAATCCGAAAAATGAACGGTCATCACAAGGCGAGCGTTAACTTGGAGTTAGGCCATTTTCCGAATTTCTATCTGTACAGACTATTGCAATTTCTGGAATTCTGGCCCAAATGCAGGATTTCCACACTATGGGCTGGATTTTCAATGACCCGTGGAGTCGGGTTTGGAGGCGTGTGGGGGGTTAAAGTTGCAGATTCGGGGGTCCCGACCCCATCCCGACTCCATTCTGCCTCCACGCAATTTTGACAAAATCGGTCGCGGTGTTCCCGACTCCGTCCCGCCTCCAAGAGGCGGGAGAGGCCATTAAAGCCCTTAACAAGCCCTAATTTGGCTCTGTAATGCCATTTTGAAACGTTTTAGCTAGTTTAACCCTTTTCCGACGTGAAGTACGCCTGATGTGAAACACTCCAGTGAAACCTGACGGGAGCACAAGTGGATAGCTGACTATCAGCTGCAGGTCCACTATTACAACGGAGATGTGATGAAGGTAGTAGTAGTATTAGGTCTGAAAGTTGCCTCTGATGCTGCTGCATTGAATGTCTTCAGAGACTGCCTGGGAGGACTTGGTTGCAAAAAAAATTCATTCTCTCTCTTCTCTCTCTCTCTCTCTCTCTGAGATGCTGCTCATTTTGCATCCAGGTCCTCTCACAGCAAAGGCCAGGCAGTCTCTGAGACCAGGCAGTCTCTGACCTGCAATGATGACATCATCAGAGGCGACTTTCAGACTGAAACCACTGATTGGTTCATGGGTTCCCACATGCTGCAACTCAATTGCCCAATTAAGTGAAAATTGCATCAATCTCCCACATCCAATTGCAGGCGGGTGGATAACACGAAAAGCAGATGACATGACCCCAACCCGCCCCAGCATCAAAAATAGCCCATTGGGTTTCATTGCGGACAATGTTGACATTGAAGCCAACCCAAAATGGCAGCAATGGCAAAGTGACAGCAGCTGGCAGAATTAAGAAATGATCAAACATGAAACTGTCGATCTCATCATGAAACTGTCAATTACAATCAGTGCTGTGGTTATCATTAGTTTGACACTCACATTCCATTTGTAAGGAAGTTAGGTTGATGCACTTTATTTCACCTTCATCCAGGTGGCTTCTTTGAAAGGGGCAACATCAAGGTAGCAGTAGATGGACGGATTATCAAGCATCACGGGATTAAGGTAGCGTAGTTGAGAATAGATGGCTTGGTGTTTACTGGGACACTGTATGCTGACAAGCTGAGCAGGACCTTTTAAAAATTAATTCTTGGGATGTGGGTGTTGCTGGCAAGGTGACATCTGCCAATGGTTCTACCTGGACCTCTTCTTCATCCTGACGTGTGCTTACTTTCCTTTGTACAATGAAGTTGTATACGTGTAGCAGAATGGTAGTTATTCTGAACACCTTTACTGGAGCTACAGCTAGACCTGACCCAATACCACCACCGCGCCCCCCCCTGGATGTTAAACCGAGAGCCCATCTGCCATCTCAGGTTGACATATATGATCCCATGGTATTTTTTTAAACTTGTGCAAATTCACTTCAGCAATTAAATCTTAGTTTCAGCAGCCCAATGGCGTGTTTAACAGTAATTCTGTCTGAGGCGTGTACCTTGTTGTATTGCTGTTCTGGAGTTCCTGGGGGGAAGGAGGGAGGGGCTGATCAGCAGCTTGAGCTGAAGAGGGAAGCTATTGTCTCCATGCAGCTATCCATCCAGTCTTCCTGTGCCTTTAACTATTTCAGACATGGTAGAGTGGCACAAAATTCAAAGGGTGCTTCTAAGCTCTCAGGAGTGTCAGCTGTGGCTCAGTGGGTAGCACTCTTGCCTCTGAGTTCATGGAGGTTGTGGGTTCAAGTCCCACTCCAGAAGACTTGAGCACAAAAATCCAGGCTGACACTCCAGTGCAGTGCTGAGGGAGTGCTGCACTGTCGGAGGTGCCGTCTTTTGGATGAGACATTAAACCGAGGCCCCGTCTGCCCTATCTGGTGGACGTAAAAGATTCACATGGCACTATTTCAAAGAAGAGCAGGGGTGCTATCCCTCAATCAACATCACTAAACAGATTATCTGGTCATTATCACATTGATGTTTGTGGGAACTTGCTGTGCTCAATTGGCTGCCGCTGTTTCCTACATTACAACAGTGACTATACTTCATTGGCTGTAAAGCGCTTTGGAACACCCTGAGGTCGTGAAAGGCGCTATATAAATGCAAGTCTTTTTTTCTCTCTATTGATTTGCATGATGTTGTTTGTATGGCCTGATATCGCCCACATATTAATGGTATAGAATCCCATCCTGTTCATGCAGGTCATGAGGTTAATATAAGGGGCCTTGATAGCTTCATGGGTGCTGTCTACGACATCCTATGCTGTTGGGAACCCTGCCACCAGGTAAGAGTTCTACTCCTTGTCCATCCTCTTCATCACAGGGAAAGAGATAAAGGAAGGGATGAAGATTTTGCCCCATGCACACGTAGCATCTGTCATTTGCTTGATGCATTTATAGACAGCAAACTGGCTGATCTGACATTTGTGCTCCGTTGTGACTTGGAAGGACCCCGTTGCATAAAAGCTTAATGCAGCGGTGGTCTTCAAAGGGAAGAGCCATCCTTATTGTTGATGATGTCTGCTGGACCAAATGACATAGCTCTGTGGCAGCATCCCTTGTGAACCAGAAAGAAAGAAAGACTTGCATTTATATAGCGCCTTTCACGACCACCGGACGTCTCAAAGCGCTTTACAGCCAAAGAAGTACTTTTTTTGAAGTGTAGTCGCTGTTGTAATGTGGGAAACACGGCAGCCAATTTACGCACAGCAAGATCCCACAAACAGCAATGTGATAATGACCCAGATAATCTGTTTTTTTGTTATGTTGATTGAGGGATAAATATTGGCCAGGACACCGGGGATAACTCCCCTGCTCTTCTTCGAAATAGTGGCCATGGGATCTTTTACGTCCACCTGAGAGAGCAGACGGGGCCTCGGTTTAGTGTCTCATCCGAAAGACGGCACCTCCAACAGTGCAGCACTGTGCAGGTAGGTCTTCTTGGTATGTTGCAGTGGGTACCAAAATAAGGATTGGGGCATGCATGCATGGCTCAGGTGCAATTGCTCCTGTCTTTTTGTCCCTGCAAGAATTCATCCTCGGCGTCCAAATCATGCAGCACCATCAGAACCTCCAAAAAAATTCCCTTCCTGAGAACTTTGTTCGCTGTGAGTGAAATTGCAGCTGCAAGCAGGACCACAGCAGAACAAGCAGCGTTGACCGAAATGCAGGTGAAACTAACTAGTAAGTGAAAATAAATGAAACTTTGCAACCAACAGTGAAAGCTCCAACACATCTTTAAGAAGTGTGCTTCTACAGGCCAGGCCCAGACAGTCCCGAGTGCGCCCATTTTATCAAGTCTGAGCTGCACTATCGATGGGGAGCCAATCGGAAAAATGGGAAATCAAGCGTGGGAGTCATTGACTTAATTGGCAAAATTATAGCGAGGCTCATGCTAGTCAACAGCAGGCACTCGAAAAAATTTGCAGGACATCGCAAATCGGGCATGTTAACCTCAGATCCTGATTTTCCAATAAGTGCTACTGACCACTGAAGTGCCACACTGCTAGCACAGACTTGTAATATCAGCCCTATGGTGCACTGATGGAATCTTCTGGCAATGAGTTAAAATGAAGCATCATACAACAACAACATATCGCATTTATATATAACGTAGTAAAATTTCGCACTTCACAGGAGCGTTATCAGACAAAAAGTGACACCGAGCCATATAAGGAGATATTAGGACAGGCGACCAAAAGCTTGGTCAAAGAGGTAGGTTTTAAGGAGCATCTTAAAGGAGGAAAGAGAGGTGGAGGGGCGGAGAGGTTTGGGGAGTGAATTCCAGAACTTAGGTCCTAGACAGCTGAAGGCAAGGCCGCCAATGGAGGTTCAAAGGAAATTGGGGATGCACAAGATTCCAGAATTGGAGGAGCGTAGAGAACTCGTAGAGTTGTAGGGCTGGAGGAGGTTCCAGTAGATACAAATTATCTGTATGTACTGACAAATATTCACTTTTTTAAAATATTCGTTCATGAGATGCGGCGTCACTGGCAAGGCCAGCATTTATTGCCCATCTCTAGTTGCCCTTGAGAAGGTGGTGGTGAGCCGCCTTCTTGAACCGCTGCAGTCCGTGTGGTGAAGGTACTCCCACAGTGCTGTTAGGGAGGGAGATCCAGGATTTTGACACAACAACGATGAAGAAATGGCGATATACTTCAAGTCAGGATGGTGTGTGACTTGGAGGGGAGCTTGCAGGTGATGGTGTTGCCATGCGCCTGCTGCCCTTGTCCTTCTAGGTGGTAGAGGTCGCGGGTTTGGGAGGTGCTGCCGAAGAATCCTCGGCGAGTTGCTGCAGTGCATCTTGTAGATGGTACGCACTGCAGCCACGGTCCGCTGGCGGTGGAGGGAGTGAATGTTTAAGATGGTGGATGGGGTGCCAATCAAGTGGGCTGCTTTGTCCTGGATGGTGTCTGGTTTCTTGAGTGTTGTTGGAGCTGCACTCATCCAGGCAAGTGGAGAGTATTCCATCACACTTCTGACTTGTGCCTTATAGATGGTGGAAAGGCTTTGGGGAGTCAAGAGTTGAGACACTGACCTGCTCTTGTTGCCACAGTATTTATGTGGCTGGTCCAGTTAAGTTTCTGGTCAATGGTGACCCCCCAGGATATTGATGGTGGGGGATTCGGCGATGGTAATGTCGTTGAATGTCAAGGGGCGGTGGTTAGACGCTCGCTTGTTGGAGATAGTCATTGCCTGGCACTTGTGTGGCGCGAATGTTACCTGCCACTTATCAGCCCAAGCCTGAATGTCGTCTAGGTCTTGCTGCATGCGGGCATGGACTACTTCATTATCTGAGGAGTTGCGAATGGCACTGAACACTGTGCAGTCATCAGTGAACATCCCCACTTCTGACCTTATGATGGAGGGAAGGTCATTGATGAAGCAGCTGAAGATGGTTGGGCCTAGGACACTGCCCTGAGTAACTCCTGCAGCGATGTCCTGGGGCTGTGATGATTGACCTCCAACCACCACAACCATCTTCCTTTGTGCTAGGTATGACTCCAGCCAGTGGAGAGTTTTCCTCCCGATTCCCATTTACTTCAGTTTTACTAGGGCTCCTTGATGCCAGACTCGGTCAAATGCTGCCTTGATGTCAAGGGCTGTCACTCTCACCTCTCCTCTGGAATTCAGCTCCTTTGTCCATGTTTGGACCAAGGCTATAATGAGGTCTGGAGCCGAGTGGTCCTGGCGGAACACAAACTGGGCATCAATGAGCAGGTTATTGGTGAGTAAGTGGCGCTTGATAGCACTGTCGATGACACCTTCCATCACTTTGCTGATGATTGAGAGTAGACTGATGGAGCGGTAATTGGCTGGATTGGATTTGTCCTGCTTTTTATGGACAGGACATACCTGGACAGTTTTCCACATTGTTGGATAGATAGCTGTACTGGAACAGCTTGGCTAGAGGCGCGGCTAGTTCTGGAGCACAAGTCTTCAGCACGACAGCCGGGATGTTGTCGGGGCCCAACATCCCGGCTGTTGTGCTGAAGACTTGTGCTCCACCATATCATCAGGCAATCAGGCATGGCGGTTCCTAGAAACAAGCTCTCCCCCAACCCCAGCATGTTTTCATTTAAAAGGACAGTAAAAGTTGACTGATGACGAGACTTTCTGATAACTGTGAAGCTGAGGCAGGAATGTAAAGTTTTAAAATGCCGTTGACTCATCAGGATTCAGAGTTTTTAAAAAAACAGGCAGCTGACGCATTTGTTTTTTTCACAAATAAACTCGTAAAATTTCCATTATGTTTCCAAGGAAGGTCAAAGGCCAAATCTCACTCCCATTGTAAAACAATGGGAGCTTTAAGTCTCCATTTCTCTTCCCTTTATCTGATGACCCCCTGTTTTCTTTGTTTATCTGCGCAGGGGTCATTTTGTAGATTTGTGCTATTGAACTTTGAACAATGTACTCATACTTTGATATTTCTCGCTGCATTTAACACTCTCAAATGTATCAGTGGCGTTGCTTCCATTATGAACAGGCTCGAGGGGCTAAATGGCCTATTCCTGTTCTGATGTACTAATAATATTTGTATTTATGTAACTGTTTTTCGCACCAAAATGTCTCCAAGCAACAAATAACTTTTTAAAGTGCAGCAACTGATGTTATGTAGGCAATGAGCAGGGTTATTATAAGGTAGTGTAGTGGCTTTGTACTCGGCTGACAAGTCAGAGGTTGTGATTTAAAATCCTCCCGTGGAAAGTTAGGAAGTTGAATTCAATAAATCCGTGGGTTAGTGCCGGAAAGAGAAAAATCATGAAAGCTGTGGGATTGTTGTAAAAACCCAACTGGCTCACTGTCGTTGTTCAGGGAAGGAACCGATCGCTCTTTACCCAGTCTGCACCTTTAGTCGGCAATACGCGGCTGACTCTTAATGCTTTCTGAAGTGGCCTGGCAAGCCAATTGTTCAAAGAACTGGCGATGTTCGAGAAGAAGGACAACCGCTATCTTCTCAGGGCAACTGCAGATGGACTGTAAATGTGCCCATGTCCTGAGAACTGTCAATCATGCATTCCCCTACTGTACAGATATATAACTGAACGCACAATAAACAACTGTGGATCATACCATTGTCATTACGTGTAATGTATGGACTCTGCCTTGATCTTGGGAAGTACCAGGCAGTGTGAGGTCCTTAAATAACAGCAGAAAGTGCTGGAAACACTCAGCAGGTCAGGCAGCATCGAGGAGAGAGAAACAGAGTCAACGTTTCAGGTCGAACCCTTCGTCAGAACTGGGTGAGGCCCATTCCTGGAAACAACATGGCCTAAATATACTACGCCAAAGAAGGCAATAATGGCGCCACATGTTAACAACATCTCCCTCCCAGTGTCACACAAAGTGCAATGATCCAATGCTGCAGGTCCCCTCTCTACATAGGTGAAAATATTCCCTTGAGTACTGTTGATGTAGTTGATCCAGGTGTTGACAATGATGTTAGATCAGATAATGTTGATGTACTTCAGTTATTTAACTGAACAGGGTAAATTCAGTGATCTCATTCAGTGAGAAGCCATCCATAAAGCCAGCACCAGGTTGGAGATAGGGCTTCACTTTTATTGCCACCATTCAACCAACCTGCCCTCTCTTTCTTTATGCAGAGGATTGTTGGAGAATTGGGATACTTTGTGCCACAATCAGTAATTGAGGCAGAGACTATCGCAGCTTTTAAGGGAAGACTGGATAGATATTTGAAGCAGAGGAGCATACAAGGGTTATTTGGGAGAGAACAGGGCAGTTTTGGATTGTTCTAGCAAAAAGCCAGCACAGGTGTGATGGGCTGAATGGCATCTTTGTGCGCTGTAAACGTCTATGACTATGGTTCCCTGCTGGCAGTGTGAGGTTAATGAGTTTACTTGAAGGTGCGATCAGTGACCAAGAAGGCATGAAAAGAAAATCAACGGGCCAGAAATTCGGTTTTCCGGCTTCCTGCGGGTGCAAGCATTGTGCGTGTACTTACCTACCGCGCCTGCCGTTGTGTTTTGGGCCCAGGAGAACTTCGGGTCCTGGGCCTCCTCCAGCTGCCGGCGCGCAGTGCTTGTGTATTCCAGGGGCGCAGTTAGTTCGAAGCGTCCCCTGGGATCACGTGGGCCATGGAGAGCCAATCGGAGCAGGGCATTTTCATTCATAGATTTGACAGGAAGACCTGTCAAATCTATGAATTGAAATCGGCCCCAAAACAACACCTAAACTTCAAATACATTTTTTTTTAAAATCACATTTTTAAAATAACTATAAGTTAAATAAATTAACTACTTTAAACAAAAATTAAAATTTTTGAAAAAATTAAAATACTTTTTAACGGTGCTAAAAATAAACTTACCTTTCTTTAAAGTATCTAAAAAAGATAAACCTGTTGAAATTTTTTTAAATTGTCATTAATTAACCACTTACCTTGTTGAAAACGGGTCTTGCGCCTCCTTTTTAAAAGTGCAGCTTCTTCCATAGTTACCTTCCCGGAGAAACCTGAAGTTCGCTGCGTGCGCACAGCCTCTCCCGCGCACGCAGTTCACCTCTGAACCCCTCCCTTCACGAGACCGGAAGTTCCGGTTTCCCGCGCATGCGCAGTGCATGCAGGAAACCGGCACGTCAAGTGGCCTTACGGGTGAGTACACAGCGTGTACTCACCCGACAAGCGCCGAATTTCTGGGCCAACAAGTTCCAAGGAGCACTAGAAATGCTATCATGGCATACTGAATAAATAAAATGAACTGCCTTCAAAAGCAGTTAAAGATAGTAGTTAATTTCTTAAAAAAAGATGAATAAGTATATGTTTAAGAATGGGATTGAAGGTTATAAGGCTGAACGTAAACATAGGTGATCAAAAACTCGGTGCAACACCATGGGCTCGATTTTAACAGCCCTGAGGAGGCGGGTTTGGAGGCGGGTCAGCAGTGAAAATCGAAAAAAATGGCTTCAGACACCCAACCCGCCTCCATCCCGCCCCCACGCAATTTTCGTGAGTGTCTGTTCAGCCGCTCCCAAACTGACCCGACTGGAACCGGCAGTTAAGGCAGTTAAGAGCCTGTTAAATGCCTTGCTAATCCTATTTTGATAGAGATTTCCCATTTTCGTGCCTTTGGCTCCTGTTTCCCGTCTTGTCAGAAACAGGCCAGCTGCAAGGAGACGAGTTGCTGGAGGACATGATCTGTAGTCATTATTGGTGCAGAACTTTAAAAGTGGCTGACATTCAAAGGCAACAACTTTGTTGTTGGAGGTTTGGGATAAGATTCTGCAACTCTACTGACCTTGACTGTTCAAGCTGACAGCCATCTGCAGTGTGATCTGATAGGAATAATTTCAGGCCACTTCGACTGTGCACTTGCAAGCTCCTTGCCTGAAGTGAAATCTTTAGCTACGGGATGGGAAACATTTATATCCTCTCATCCTGGTCATCAGATTCAGAGGAAGAGCAGCCGCGGCAGCACCACAACCAGGAACAACAGCAGCACCAGCACCAGGAGCGCCAACCTCCTCCTCACTCACCCAATGATGCACAGGGCGGAGGGCCTCAGTGCAGGGCTGCACCTCGCCGCAGGAGATACCCCCAACACAGGGTTTACAGGCAGAGGATCAGCTTCCTCAGCATGACTGAGCAGCAGTGCCAAAGGAGGCTGAGACCTTTGAGAGACGTAGTCGCTGACATCTGCGCAATGCTGCACCAACACCTGGAGCCCAGAGGAGCGTGTGGACACTCCTTACCAGTGGCTGTCAAAGTCACCACCGCACTCAACTTCTTTGCTTCGGGCTCCTTCCAGGGATCAGCTACAGACATCAGCGGCATCTCCCAGTCAGCCGCACACACCTGCATCACGCAGGTCACCGATGCCCTCTTTGCAAAGGCCCACAATTACATCCACTTCTCCACGGATGGCCCAAGTATGACAGCGCGTGTGGTTGGCTTTGCCAATATGGCAGGCTTGCCAATGGTGCAGGGCGTCATTGACTGCACACATGTAGCCATTAGGGCACCCCTATCACAACCCAGCTGTATTTGTCAACTGCAAGGGATTCCACTCCCTGAATGTCCAGCTGGTGTGTAACCACGGGAAGATCATCCTGCATGTTTGCACAAAGTACCCTGGCAGTTGCCATGACTCCTTCAGCCTGAGCCAGTCTACTGTGCCTCAGCTCCTCCATCCGCCAACCCAATTTTCCGGATGGCTTCTTGGCGACAAGGGCTCTCCCCTGAAAAAGTGGCTTATGACCATCAAACGATGCTGAGGAGCGGTACAATTTGAGCCACATATCCACCAGAAGCATCATCGAGCAAACCATCAAAATGCGCTTCCGATGCCTAGCCAGATCTGGAGGAGCCTTGCAGTATGCACCAGCCAAGGTGTCCAGAATCGTCATGGTCTGCTGTGCCCTGCACAACATCGCACAGCAGCACGGCTTAGTGCTGCCGCATGAACAAGTGGCTCAGCACACAGCCTCCTCGGAGGAAGAGGAAGAGGACGGAAAGAGGATGAGGAAGAGGATGAGGACGGGGAAGAGGATGATGAAGAGGATGAGGAAGAGGATGAGGAAGAGGATGAGGAGGAGGAGGATGGGGAGCAACACTTTGCAGGGCCGGATGTGGCCAATCCAGCAGCAGGCGAACACATTGCTGGCCGTCAGGCAAGGGATGCACTCATCCATGCCAGATTCGTGTAAGCTCACGCTTCAACCACAGGTGGCTGGCACATGGAGATGAATATAAGTCCGACATCCTCAAAACCCCAGGCATCATCTCTCTACTAAAGCGCTCAGTGTCACCACCATCATTTTACATGGCATTCGCCCTGAGCCCTCACTCTTGAACTTCCATTTCCCAGAACACAGAACCCACACTTTAGGTGATCTCAGCAGATCATTAAACCTTTTTCCACACTGAACCCATGTGCGTCTGCACACAGACCTCAAACTCACCTCCTCAGCAATTTGCAGCCAAGCTGCCTTGGTTTGCTGAGGAGGCCTCCTCCTTCCGTTTCCAGGGAAGAGGAGCTCCTGACGTCCTCTAACTCCCTCAGCAAGAGCATGGAGAGAGCCCTCCTTGGACCTGGCTGCAACCTTAGTTTTTGGGGCTGCCATTCCTGCAGCAGCCAGCATCTTTAAGAGAAAAAAAGCATTAATTTTACTAAGCCAATGATTGGAACACATCTGGCATCTTTTTAATTTCTTAGTCACATACTACTGTACATTGATAGATAAAAAAATCTTAAATGTCTTTCTGGGATAATATGACCAGCAATTTCATTCAATTATTTGTGTTCACACCAGCCGCTGTCAACTTCCCTTTCTAGATAATACAGCACCAAGCCATTCCAGTTACAATTTTTGCAAAGGGGACATGGCCCCTTTAGATTTTTACTCCTAAAACGCGTCATCAGAGGCGAGAAACTGACATGCTCCAAGCAATTGCCTGGAGGGACCCGTACGTCGGCCGTAACGAGGCCAAGCAAGCAAAAATCGGAACTGCGGGCCGGCGGCCTCCGGGAGCGGGTCCGAAAGCTGCCGAGCAGCGAGCCTGCCCTCAACCCACCTCCTCAGTAAAAATCTAGCCCCGTGGTTCTGGTCCTGATGGGATCACGCGTGGAATGCAATTTGTTACGGAAGAATAATGTAGACTTTAACATTGGAATACTAGCCAGGAGAATAATATCCTGGATATCATTCAAATCATCAGCAGTCAGGGAGATATTTATCTACCTGGATATTGACCTGTGTTGATTCACTCTGCGTTCCCTCCCACTTCGCAAGAGGTTAAGGTAAGGAGAGTCTATTCATTGAAATTTTGAAAAGCATAAGCTTAATTGTACAAAGTCTGTTTTTCTATGGTCATGCATGTTAAATTATGAGGACAGGTTGCACAGACTAGGCGTGTATTCCTTTGAATGTATAAGGTTAGGGGGTGCTCTAATTGAGCTTTTTAAGGTGATTAAATGTAGCTAGGGTAGATAGAGAGAAAATATTTCCTCTGGTGGGGGCGGCGGGAGGGGGAATCCAGAATTAGGGGGGCATAGCCTTATAATTCGAGCCCGGCCATTCAGGGATGATGCCTAAAGCACTTCATCACACAAAGGGTAGTGGAAATCTGGAACTCTCTCTCCCAAAAAAGCTGTTGAGGCTGGGTCAGTTGAAAATGTAAAAACTGAGGTTGATAGATTTTTGTCAGGCAAGGGTAGTAAGGGTTATGGAACCAAGGCGGGTAGATGGAGTTAAGATAATCATCAGCCATGATCTAATTGAATGGCGGAACAGGCTCCAGGGGCTCGAGACTCCTGTTCCTATGTTCCTACAACATGTCCTTTTCACACTGGTAAATTAAAAGCAGTATTATTACCAAATTCACTGACGATGCTAACTGATTTGGCAATGTGATTAGTGTAGAGCAGATGGACAAATTAAGCAGATAAACATAAGAACGTCCACAATGAGAAAAGTCCATTCAGCCCAATCCACCTGAGTCCATTGATGATTATTCGATCATTGGCTCCCCCGCCCCTCCACACCCCCCACAACACCACTACCTGTTTATGCCCTAATTTAAAGGACAGTAAATTCCTTCCCATACCTCCCCTGAAATAAAAAGAAAGACTTGCATTTATATAGCGCCTTTCACAATCACCAGATGTCCCAAAGCGCTTTACAGCCAATGAAGTACTTTTTGAAGTGTAGTCACTGTTGTAATGTAGGAAACGCAGCAGCCAATTTGCGCACAGCTAGCTCCCACAAACAGCAATGTGATAATGACCAGATAATCTGTTTTAGTGATGTTGATTGAGGGATAAATATCGGCCAGGACACCGGGGAGAACTCCCCTGCTCTTCTTCAAATAGTGCCGCGGGATCTTTTACGTCCACCTGAGAGAGCAGACGGGGCCTCGGTTTAACTTCTCACCCGAAAGACGGCACCTCCGACAGTGCAGCACTCCCTCAGCACTGCACTGGAGTGTCAGCCTAGATTTTTGTGCTCAAGTCTCTGGAGTGGGACTTGAACCCACAACCATTCTGACTCAGAGGCAAGAGTGCTACTCACTGAGCCACATAGAAACCTATTACAGTAAACTCTTTCGTATCCGGCACCGACGGGGCCGGCATGGTAAATTAAAAGCAGTATTATTACCAAATTGCCGGTTGATTGAAAATTCCGGATAACGGAGAGGTATATCTACCGCGGCTATTTTTAACAAACAAAAATAAAATAAGATTTGAATGCTATTTACATAACATGACCAACTTTTATCTGGTATAATCCTTATCTGGACATCAATTTACAGCTTTCACTGGCAAGTGTACATTGCCCTCCAAGTAATTTATCCACACCAATGCCTTCTATATAGCTTATCCACACTCACATTTCAATCTCTACCTAACTCACCAACAGCCAGTCACCTTTTTCTTCTGGGTAAGTCCCTATGAAGTATTTATTATTCCCTACCAACTATATATTATTCCCTATACAACTGAAGATTTCCGACCTATCACCTGACAGCCATGAATCCATCGGGTGGTTAACACGCAATCTGTGCTGTACATAATCTGACTGTCCTTGATGTCAATTTCACATCAAATCGGCAATAGAACCTGGGACTTCCCTAGTCTATATGGCACAGTAACGTACTGAAAAATGAACTCATCCATTGAGTCTCTGGGAAACACATATTCAATTCTAAAGTAGCTGCCACTCTCAATATTCTGAAGCAAACAGAAACTAAGACTCGGACTCGGCATCATTTCCGGTTATTGAGGCGTTGTTTTCTGAGTAGCAATTTTGCCGGTTATTCGAGAATTCCGGATGATTAAGTGCCGTTTAAACAAGAGTTTACTGTAATATTTCTCTAACCTTATTCCCACCTTCTCAACAAATATTGACCCAGATCTCATTGAAAGGTATAAATTGACCCTGGGTTTACTACCTTCTGTGGGAGTCTGTTGCTCATTGTTCTTATCTTCACTGTAGATAGGCACCATGTGACTGAGCAGCAAAGCTAAATTGACCAGCCCATGAAAATAAAACCATTTTGCAGACATGAAACAGCTTACAAAGCATCATTAAGCATTTATAACACTTAAAAAGTTTACAAATGCAGAAAATTACTCGCTGTTGTTTGGGAGCAATATAATCTATAATTGTTTGATTGCTTCAGAGATTGCCGGACAAGGTGTCCTATATATATATATTTATTTATCATTTCCTTGGAGTCCATAAACAACAAAACATACCTTGTAAAGATAATTATCAATATGCTCAGCAGCCGCTTATCTCAGCCTTCTAAGTACTGAAAGTGGATTTTTATCAAAGAACACCGCAACCTGCTGATACAAATTGTTTAGCGGTTACATGCTGCCTGTGCGGCACTCTTCAGAACAGGCAGCTGCCTATTATTCATAGGACACCCTTCATATAATTTAAACAAATGCATCTTATGTTAAAAACATCTTTATCCTGGTGCAGAAATTTGGATTTTTAAAAATCTATTAAATAGATGATCATTTGGCTTTCCATTCCACCCCCCAACCACACCCGCCCCCCGTCTCTCGCACCCCCCCACCCCCCACCCCCCGTCTCCCCATTATAAAACTTTTCATAATTCATTACTATTTGAGGAAAAGAGCATCTCCTTACATTTTCTGGTCAAAAAAAAAATTTGAGAAGTTGGCTATTAATTATCATTGCAGAGCATTTCCATTATGTAGCAGAACGCTCATTTCCTTTTGAGAATAACAACCTGTCGAATGTAGGACAATGCGATAAATTAACAAGCAGACTTTATCAGTCGATTGACAATTGTGCACTTCAGGAAGGATGTAAAGATTATAGTAGATCATGGAGAGTCAGCATGAGAAAAAGGTTGAGTCGAAGAAGAGCAGCTTATATTTAAGCATAATTTACCAGCACAGAAATTAATGCGTTGCACTTGAAAACGAATGCACTGTGTGAACCACTTTGAGATGCTTTGACGGTGTGATAAGACACCTTGGGGCTAAATTTCAACTTTGGCAGGTGTGTAAATCTGGCAGTATTGGATTGGCAACTCGTGATATATCCTGCCCAATTTTTCTTTCGATTGAAGCCAGTGGGATGTATAATGGGCGGCCGATTCAATACCGCCAATTTTGCGACCCGTCGCAGTTGAAAGTTACCCACTTATAACTGCAAGTATTTTGCGCTGTTTAAATCAGGAAAAACCTATCAGGCGAAGATTTCTTTGAACCTCCCCACCTGGCTATACTTTCCACCATCTGCCCGGCTCAAACCGCCGCGGTGCTGGTGTGGCCCTTATTATAAAATCTTACCTTGGTCTCTCAACTACTCCTCTGGTACCTTCTTCTCCTTTGAGCACCTCACTTTGTTCTACCCCTCACCTCTTTGTTGTTTACCACCCCCCCACCCCCACCTGAAACACCCCCCCTCCTCCCCGAGTTTCTCATTGAAATATCTGCTCTCCTTTCCTCCCTCAGCCTTTGCACTGATCCTCATTCTCGGTGATTTCAATCCTCATCTGAACTCCCCTTGCCCTCACTCTTCTGAATTCTCTACCATCCTGCCCCCCTTAAACCTCTCCCTCCATAGAAAACTCTCCTCCCCAACATTCACGGCCATTCCCTCGACCTTGCCATCTCCTGTGGCCTCTCTACCCCCATGGTCTCTATCACAGATAAGACCATCTCTGGGAACCTCCTTGTGTCACTTCACCTCCCACCTCTCCCAACCCTCTTGAAATCCACACCCTACTGCAGTCACCCCTGAACAGAACTCCCCAAAATTCACTTACAACTGCACTTTCCAGTCCCAACTGTCTAGCCTTTGGCCCTCCATTTGCCACACTTCTTCTGCAGCAATCGATCTGTTCAATCATTCCATCACCACCACCTTTGATGCCCTTGTCCCCAGAAAAATCTTTACCCTCTCTCAACAGTGCAATTTCAACCCTATGCTGTTAGTGTAAAATATATAAAATTATTTTGGTCAGGGCCAACATAGTGTGATAATCAGTGTGTCTATGCCAATGTTGTTTTCTCTTTTTTTATTGCAGGTGAGCTATTTTAACAAAGGCATTAGCCTGTTTGGAATAATTTCCACGGCCCATATTTTAAGTAATGTAGAAAACGTACTACAAAAGCAGAGAATGGTTAGAATGTGGAACTTGCTACCATGTGGAGTGGTTGAGGCGAAAAGCATAGATGCCTTTAAAGGGAAGCTAGATAAACACATGAGGGAGAAAGGAATAGAAGGATACACAGATAGGGTGAGATGAACTAGGGTTGGTGGAGGCCCGTGTGGAACCTAGACCAGATGGGCTGAATGGCCTGTTTCTGTACTTCTATGAAAAAATAAACAAAATGGTTTTATTTTGAAGAAAAGCAAGCATTTCAAAGAATGGTCTCAACTCTCCTACAGACTAGAATGTGCGAAATAATCAGACCTTTCTAAAGACTGGTGGAGAGCAAATGCTTGGAAGATTTACCCGTGTCATGCAATACCATTATCCCTCTGGATTACCCATGGTCCTGCGCATATTAAGCGATAATGTTGATGGTAAATTTACACTGTTTACTGCACTGCAAGATAGTACAAAATAGCACATTTGTGCGAGTATAAAAATGGTGCATTTCACAACAGCATTGATTTTACTTTGAAAATACAGCTTTCGGAATCTTTCAGGGTTGCAATTGTGATCGCGCTCTATTAAAACAAATGTCTCGCGCCTTGGTTGGGAAGTGCAGCAGACAGTATGATTTATTAGAAGCGAGATCAGCCTATTCACTTTACATGAGTTGGTGGTGGATGCAGACTGTGGAAAATAAGAGATAAGAGCTCAATTTCAAAGTGAGTTAAACAGTTTCATATCCAGTAGATTTTGCAATTTGTATTAAAAAAATATATACATATATTGAGCTGCTGAGTAAGTACGCAGTGTGTGCAGGAATGACATTGTTATCGGTTTTCTGAAAACTCGTTCCGTTTGCATTTCTGTGTCGCATTCATACAACTGACAAAGGTTATCAGCTCTCAAAAGGGCTGTATTTTCCTTCCTTTGCTATTTTTAGCAAAAGAAAGTAGAATTTGGCATAAAGCAGGGAACACCACTTTATGCTCACGTCCACTCTATTCATTAAAATAGTGAACACAAGAATGCATATTGAATAGTTAGTTCAGAGAAAAACTCCGAAGCTAGTTTTCTGCTGCACAAAGAGGAACATGAATAGGAGAGTGGAAATCCATGCAGTTATTATGTTAGCACTGTCTGTTATGATTAACATATAACAAGAAGCAGAATTCTGCATAATTTGCAGTGACTAATACAGCTCTAATTTAATCAAGGGGTTCAGATAACGCGGAAGCCTAGATTTACTGATTGCTGTTATCCTAAATGCTGGTGTTAACCCATTCATTTTTAATGGGTCAACGCTGGTATTAAAATAACAGCAATCAGCGGATCTAAGCTACGGAGTGAGGCTCGAGCAGTTTATAAATATTATCAAATCCGGGGTTAAATTATAAGGGCAGATTTCCCTCTTACTGTGTTAGGCATACTGCCCAGGAAGGATGTGGTTGCACTAGAGGGGGTGCAGAGGAGATTTACGAGGATGTTGCCTGGGCAGGGGAATTTTAGCTATGAGGGGAGACCTGGTTGAGGTGTATAAAATTATGAGGGGCCTAGATAGAGTGGATTGGAAGGACCTATTTCCCTTAGCAGAGAGGTCAATAATCAGGGGGCATAGATTTAAAGTAATTGGTCGGAAGTTTAGAGGGGATTTGAGGAGAATTTCTTTCACCCAGAGGGTGGTGGGGGTCTGGAACTCACTGCCTGAAAGGGTGGTAGAGGCAGAAACCCTCATCGCATTTAAAAAGGGCTTGGCTATGCACTTGAAATGCCGTAAACTACAAGGCTACGGACCAAGTGCTGGAAAGTGGGATTAGGCTGGATAGCTCTTGGTCGGCCGGCACGAACAAGATGGGCCGAATGGCCTCCTTCTGTGCTGTAAATCTCTATGATTCTATGATTCTATGATAAAGGATCACAAGGAGGAAAATCGGACAAGGAGGATTACTCTTGCATAATGGCGCCCGCTAGGTTTTCCATCTATTTAAATCAATGGAGGGAAAATTGGGAGGACTCCGTTCCGAGCTTCCCTGCCCGATTTTCACATGTCCAGACCATCCTTTACACCCAAGCACAAGAGGGAAATCTGCCCTGAAGGCACTATATGAATGCAAGTTGTTGTTGCTGTTGCCTTACTCTTCCCTGTTATCTGTCATTTTTTTAATGCGAGCAAAACTATTATTGAGGTTTATTAGCAGACGAATGCTTAATGCACTCACCCATCTGTCCGTCCTTTTATTTTATCTATTTTAAATGGCCTAATGCCTTCTATTTATAAAGGCCGACAGAAGAATGTTGCACTGACGTATTATATCATCAAAAGCAATTTCTCCACTTTATTTCCTATAGACTGTAATGTAAGAATAAAATTATAGTTAAAACTAGGACTACAGTACATTGACTGAAGATTGAAGGGATGTAACGGTGGCTTCGCTGTGAATAATACTATCATGTGATTCATTGGTATGTATAATAAGGAAATTACTTAGTAATTTAGAGGAAAATTATATTTTGATTACAGTTAGAGTAAATCTGATATGAAGTTATTTTTAGTTTCATTAACAGAGGAAGTCCATAAAACATTAAACTCAGCTCCAAATATAATATTTCAAATAACTTGATGTAACTTCTAAGACTAATCAAAACTGACGTTACTAACATGGTCCTCAGAGGATTATTCCAAAAACTTTTAAGACTGAAAATTGCCTCCCTAATTCATAGTCATTGAGAGGAAATTCCCCCGTAAACTTCCACTCTCTGTTCATTTAATTTTGCGGTTTCTGCCAATTGACTGGTTTTCATGCAATCGAACTACACTAAAGGTGGAATCATTTTAATGCAGTCACATTTAGTTATGCTGTGCACAAATGGAAATGCCTTCTTTGAGCAACTAAATGTTTAAGAACTTTAATAGACCAAACAAGACGTCGTCGCCCAATTAATAAAGCTTCAAGTAGCCGCAATCACAGTAGTAACCCTACGCACATTATTGTGCATTTACTTGAGTTTGACAACTCTTAATACAGTAAACTCTTGTTTAAACGGCACTTAATCATCCGGAATTCTTTAATAACCCGCAAAATAGATAACCGGTAATCTTGCCGACTCCATCCATTTTTCGTTTTTCCAAGTCCGAGTTTCCCGCGGTGGCTGAGTTAGTCAGTGGTTTTTATTTTTTTTGTGTTAAAAATTGCCTACCTCTCTGTTATCCGGAATTTTTGATCAACCGGCACCATCCCGGTCCCGTAGGTGCCGGATACGAAAGAGTTTACTGTACAACAATTATATAATCTGCCTGAGATCTTTTTAACCTATTTCGGACTACCTTCTGTCTGTCTGTTTTCTCCTCCAATAATTGCATTCAGAAGAAGAAGAATTCAAGAGGAAAAAGCTGATTTTTATTCTGATAAATCAAGTCATCTACATTGTTTTCCAACAATGGCAGGAGATGCTTGAAGCTATAGGAATGGTACAAGATTTCAGAAGTGTGAGAAACAAAATACTGTGTAAAGGAACACTGTGGACAGGAATTGGCTGCTCCGTTGGCTGTAGGAGAGTGGCCAACACTTCTCTTTTTTTGTCGTCAAAATTTTTTATTTTTAAAACATAGGTGACTTCCCCCCGCCCCCCTCTCCCAACTTTGTTCTGAAATCCTGTATGTCTGCCAAGATTACTAAGTGCCAGTGTGTTTACTGATCCTGAGTGGACTGACCGCAAGTTTCTAAAATGTAAATAAAAAGGCCCAGTGTTTACTCCTGCACTTTGTGATTTGGAAGCATTAATGAGAAAGGTTTCAATTAATTTTCATCATCAGCAAAACTATTGCCATTATTCAGCTCCTGTCCCATTCCTCTGTCCAGTTTTACACTTGGAAAAGGTGAACTGTCTAATGCTTACAGTGAGACAGAAATGGAATTTGTTTCTTCTGAGGCATGGTATTCAAGTTTCCTGCCTCCCAGGACCTCAGCGTAGGTCTGTGTTCTATCTGGCATTCTTGCCAGTTATTATTGGGAATCTGTAAAAGCAGGGTAATTACTGCAAGTGACTACACGCCTTGCTTTGCTGTACCTCATGGGCGTCACCCTCAGATTCGACTATTGCAATGCTCTCTTGGCCAGACTCCCATCCTCCACCATCCATAAACTACAATGCCAAACTTCCGACTTGCGCTCCCTTCAAATGTAGTTCTCTGCTGGGAGCATGTGATCAGTGAATTTATCCTTACAGGTATACAAGGTTAACTCCAGATAAAGGAATGCTTAATTCAAGCCTAAGTCTGTCAATTGATAGCACTCTCATTTCTCAGTCAGAATCTGAGTTCACGCCCTTCTCCAGGACTTGAGCACATAATTTAACTGTACTTGACAGACCAGCGATACATTTGTCAGGATTCAAATGTACAGTCAATTTTTTATTAAATTTGTTCTTTGAATGTGGGTAACATTGGTAAGACCACATGTATTGCCTATCCTTAGTTGCCCTAAGAAGGTGATTGTGGGCCTCTTCTTGAAATGCCACAATCCTTGTGGCAAAGGTGCCCTCACAATTGTGTTTCGATAGGAAATTCCGGGATATTGACCCAGCAATGATGAAGCAAGGTGGTATATGTCCAAGTCAGGATGGTGTGTGATTTGCAGAGGAGATGATTGCGCTTCCATGATCTTGCTGCTCTTTTCCTTCATGGTGTTAGAGGTCATAGGAGTGAGTGGAAGGTGCCATTGAAGCGACCTTGGTGAGTCGATGCAGTAGATTCTGCAGATAGTACATACCTGCAGCCGTATGATTTAGAGAAGTTGCTACACTCAATCTCCCCCTTCCCCATAGCCACATGAGTACATAAAAGACTTGGAAGATCAATCAAGCCCGTTCCGTCCACAGATCATGCACAATCCACATGATCCTGCGCCCTACTTGTCCCACTTCACCCGCCACACCCGTCGGTTATCACTGGTTTGAATGAGTTCGCCCTCGCTCGGTCATTTGAAGGCACTTGGCTACTCTCAATGGTTTAATTAGGTGACTCATGATTCAAAAAATATAGTTAGGATTTGCTGGGCTAATGACAGCACCATGACCATTTCGAATGCTGACGGACTATCACACAGATCTCGGGCACTGGTTATCTCTTTTCACTGCTTGCCTTTTGCTTCTTTGTTTTATTGTCAACATAACTTTATTTTTTTTTTATCAGCTCCGTATCCCACTGCACATTAATGCTTCTAAAGGCTCCTTTTCTTTTAATAAATAGGCAGCTGAGCTTGCAGAAAGAATGAGACTCTTCAATGAAACGTTCAGCATTTGGGTAGCTTCAAATGAAAGCGTTTTAGTCACCTTTCTAAAGCACAGTATGGAAATACAACAGCTTACTCCGTTCTGTTCTTATCCTCGCATCTTAAATTTGTCTCAAAACTGCTTAGCTAAGCGAAGCCCAGGACTAGTACAAAACTGTCTCTTTCCCCCTTTCTGTTTGCTATGTTATTTGACTCTCTCATTTAAATGGCTGTAATGGCACAGAATAACCATTTACTCAGGCACAATTGCACAATTGTGCGACAAAACAAATGTAATGTAGGACAGTATGGAAATGTGATCTTGGATTCAGGGCATCCATCATAGTCTGGAACAGTTGACAACTGTGTTGCTTTTGGAGCAGCATCCCCTTCCCAACAATTACCTTCAATCAATGGGGCATTGCGGCGCACAGAAAATAAAGACCCTCCTTTACACCTTGGATGCATTCCCATTTGGAAAGAAAGTCATTTAACAAGGCTATGCCCATTACCCAGCAAAATTTAAGAAGTTACGCGCACTGATCTCGACAAATGGACTTGGATTGTGTTAGTTGCTAACAGCAACTCTTTATAAAATGTTAAATCATTTTTCCACCAGTGTTGGCCTTGAGCATGTCCCTTACTTGATTGAATAAGCCAATGGTTCTACGATTTCAGTAATGCCTTTTTGAAGGCAATGATAATGTCTAATTGGTGAACTATTGGTTTGACTAATGGCTATTGAGATAGGAAAGCATCAGATGATTCATTCTGATAGTCATTTGATATTAAACTCTCTGCCTGTCATAATCCACCGAGGAATTAGAGTCATTTAAGGTGAAGCTTAGGGTTAATGAAGACAGCAGGTGTGTTTTCATGAATCAGTCACAAAAACTATAACCACTTTAATATTGGTTTCAATACCATGTTGCCATAGATTGGAACGGGTAGTAAAGTAATTTCTTCGCACCTTAAGGTTCACAGATAAGAGATGTGTGGAAGTCCAACACTCGTATTGCATCATGTTTAAAGTCTGTAACTGCGTTGACTTCTAAAGTCGATGTATCATCACTATACAGTAAGAGTCATTCACAAAGGTTTCCTTTAAGCCACCATGAAGTCAGCTAACAGAATCAGCCTGTTGAACACTTTAGCACACTTGTACGCTTCCAAACGATGCTGCCTCTGTCGCTCACTTACGTGTTTACAGGACTTGCTGAGATGATTTCGACTCTACTTCGACCAGGCAGTAGGAAATCTCACTGCGAGCAGCGACTGCGTGACTTTTTAATGTAGCAAAGGCGGATTGATGTAAGAAAAGCAGCAACTTATCTGCTGCATGTTAATGTATTAATATCGGTCCTGCATTTTGTCACAGAGCAGCAGGGGTGGAAAATTCTATTTGGCAACTCGCCTGGGGGGTGAGAGGAATTCCAGCTTCGGAGAGCTGAATAATAAAGAGCGACTCACTAATTTGTAGGCCGCATTCACGCGTTTATCCCTCCATTTCTAGAGCGTTGTAGCTCCTTTCTGTACTTCTCTACTGCCAGGGTTGCCACTTGCCTTGTTTTGGAGAAAACAGTCTGTTTTATTTTCCCCCCCAACTGCCTGTCCAGAGAATTTCTTAAAATGCATCAAGAGTCTGGCATTTTCAATTTGAATTGGTTTGATTTTAAAATCAGGTCCTGTGTCAATGAACCTTGCCCTTTAAGATCATAGGCTAGAAGCGACTGCAGCCAACCGATGCTTAAAGTTTATCTTAAACGGGTTAATGCCGCCGATGTTTTACGATCGTGTTAAATGTTTGTCTGCTAATATCACCGACAGTAATTTCAAGACTGAAATTCCTAGTTAAATGAAACTGCCAGCATTCTAGTAAGACATCCCAAATAATAGAATGAAGACTCTCTACCGCTGCGTGAAATGCTCGGGCTCTGTTGGCCAACCCAACTAGTGACATAAGCGGCAGTTGGCAGACAATGAAAAAATGAGCAGTCATGCTTGGCATCTACCAACACTGGTGGGTGCCAATACAACTCAGACATCAGACTGCCAGTGAAGGGAGGAACTGCTCACAGGGCCTTGTATCTTCAGATTAAACAGAGCTAAAGTCCTCGGCTTTTGCCTCTATTGGATTGGATGCTTGCCCACAGTTGCTAAAAAATATTTTGATAGGGTAGTTCCCTCTTTTGCCCGACATATTCAGATTGTCACTATGCACACAAATAGGATCAGTTCAGTTCGTTCCATTGGGGGAGCGGGAATTTATAACACAAAATTGGATTAAGCACTATGGGGGATGATTTCCTTAGTCTGCTGTGTGTTGCAAAATCATGAAACTACTATTTATAAACGGGTTTGCGAGTTTGTTACAATTCACGGAGGAAAATCAAATCTTCCCCTATGAAATCAAACATACAATAAAATGCATAAATGAACATAAACCATTGAACTACAACACAAAACCTTCATATTTGAGAAACTTCATCAAAAAAGGTGATTTCCCCAGCCTTATTTTTGTCTCATTATTAATACTCCTTTTAAAAAAAAGATTATTTCAAAAGAATTCTGATTGACTTTAGTAAAGTACTTTGGAAGTTTATCACTGTTGTAATGTGGGAAACACGGCAGCCAATTTGCACTCAGCAAGCTCCCACAAACAACAATGTGATAATGACCTGATCATTTGTTTTTGTTATGTTGATTGAGGGATAAATATTGTCCAGGACACCGGGGATAACTCCCCTGCTCTTCTTCGAAGTAGTGCCACAGGATCTTTTACGTCCACCATAGAGGGTAGACAGGGCCTCGGTTTAACGTCTCATCCGAAAGACGGCACCTCCGACAGTGCAGCACTCCCTCAGCACTGCACTGGGAGCGTCAGCCTAGATTTTTGTGCTCAAGTCTCTGGAGTGGGACTTAAACCCACAACCTTCTGACTCAGAGACAAGGGTGCTATCCACTGAGCCCTGGCTGACACTTAAACAGCAAGGGCTGATGGCTAGGGATGTTACTTGGATGAGTTACTGATCCCTCACAGTGTGAGGGAGCTAACTAAAACCAGTGAAGAAGCATGCTGGGTTAACGATTGCATCTTTGCTGATGTACATTCAATTCCCTGACACTATCAGGCTCACTAACTCCTCCTCACTGATTCCGCAATGATATTAAAATGTGCTGTTTGAGCTAAAAGGAAGATAACGCAAGAGAAATAGAAAAGTTATTTTAAAGTTAACTGCAATATTTTATAAATGCTGCATTTTTAAAAGGAATCCAATTGATGAAACGATAAGACGTTAAACCAAGTCCTCTCAGGTGGACGTAAAAGATAAACATGCCACTCTTTGAGGATGTGAGACAGGGGAGTTCTCCTGGTGTCCAAGTCTAACATTTATCCCTCAGCCAATACCACCAAAAACAGATTATCTGGTCATTATCTCATGGCTGTTTGTGGGACATTGCCGTGTGCAAGTTTGCCTACATTACAACAGTGACTATATTTCAAAAGTAACAACAGAAAATGCTGGAAGCACTCAGCAGGCCAGGCAACATCCGTGGAGAGAGAAACAGAGTTAACGTTTCAGGTCCCTCTCCACGGATGCTGCCTGGCCAGCTGAGTGTTTCCAGCATTTCCTGTTGTTATTTCAGATTTCCAGCCTCCGCAGTATTTTGCTATTATACTTCAAAAGTACATCATTGGCTGTGAAGTGCTTTGTGACATCCTAAGGTCACGGAAGGAATGATATAAATGCAAGTTTCTTTCTTTTAAAAAGGACTGAAAAAAATGGGTTTTCGTTTGTTTGCTTGATCTAGATCCAACAACAACAGTAGTAATCAGTACAGATCTTTCACCATTTCAAAATAATCTACATCTGTAGGAGAGATTTTATTACCAGATATTTGTCCAGCGACTGTTTAAGGACAGGAATCACTGGTAGGAGGAACACCTATCGAATGAAAGACCTCTTCTTTGCCAAATTTCAGCCAAAGCAGGTTGTTTGACAAAGGTATGAATAATGGCAAAGGTGCAGATTAATTGTCGATTTGTAATCACCAAAACCGATCCAGGCCTGCATATTTACACCAATTTTACTATAATCATTGTTCTACTGAACTTTTTTTCTCACTCCTTTTAAGCACCAAATACCCGCCTTCATGCTTTTCCACCTCCCTGCATCAATATTTTGTTGAAATCAAGATTCATATCGCCTAATCGAACTCATTCTTTTTCTCAGGACCTCAACACTGTCGAACCCCTTCCCCTTCCTCCTACAATACACAGGCCCTTAAAATCCAGACTTGAATGACTCCATTGCTACTTTTTGATTGATCTTGTCGTGTTCTGTGGCATCCTTCACCGAGTTTTAAAAACAGAAAATGCTGGAGAAACTCAGCAGGTCAGGCAGCATCTGTGAAGAGAGAAGCAGAGTGAACGTTTCAGGTCGATGAGCTTTCGTCCTAGTTTTCTTCGGTTTCAAGAAAGAATCCAGGAGCTACTTCAGTGAAACTCAACCTTTGTATCAATCCAACAAAATGCACAGCGTACCGGCACAGAGATTTACATGGCACTTCTCCTGCCTGTGAAAAGTACTGGTTTATTTAATTTGCAGAATGACTTGTAAAATTTAATGCCTCTCACCAAATGAAAAAAACTTCATATTTTAATTGCATTTTCCATCTGCCTCATATATAAATAGTTATTTTTAACACACACGCTATATATACCTATACACATTCACATATATACACCTACACATATATAATGTATCTTATTTTTAAGATAGATATGCACCCATACATATTTATACATATATATATAATACACACACATAACATATCCTATTTTTAAAATATACATACATATATAATATATACACGCTATTTTAAAGATATATATGCACACATACATATTTATACATATGTACACATACATACATACATATAATATATAAGCTATTCTTAAAATATATATATACGCGCACACACACGTATATCTGCTAAAATTGCATATTTTTTCCAAGAGCCAAAACTTCCCCACTTCATTTCTGCATTAGCCTGTTCTAAATGCAAAGATAAGTGTATAACGATAAGGATCATTCTGCTTTTACATTACACAGTCCTGGCCTCCATTTCATCTTTGCAAACGCTAATCTGTTAATTGTTCATCTGTCTGTGAGATTTAGCCAGCGTAAATGTCATGCCGTAAGCTGTTTTGAACTGTTTTATCTTTGGAAACATAAAACCAGAATTTTTTTTTGTTGAATATATTACTTTTTTTTCAAACACAGCTTACTTTGCATGGACTCACTTGAAGTAAATATATCTGATAAATGCATAGAAAATGATTAGAAAATCGGTTCTGCACTTAATTTCATCCATTACCTAAATAGTACCAGGGTATCCACAGAAGTTAACAGTGAAAGATATACATGCTTGTTACCTTCATGTAGACGTATTAAGTATCAGTGATTCTATTATCACATGTCTGCGTAATGTGCTGTTTTCCCCCTCATTTAATAGGAGTCTGGTTTTACTGTTTATTTACCATCTAAAATACAAACTCTCTTCATGTTGGGTTCTCAACCAGACCTCTGAATCTGCAATGTGTCGAACGGTAGAATTCAAGATGCTTCCGACGCGATTGCAGTTTTCAGTAGCTAGTTGATTTTGCTAGCTTGGGAGCTGATTTTGCTCACTTGTACTGCTATTATATTTCTCAAGAGCATTATTGAATCTCAGGAGAAGTTTGTTCTCTGTGACATAACATGGTCAGACTGGATCATGATACAGGATCGGGATGGGTTAAATAACCCTTACTCGTATCTAAAAATGTTTTATTTGAATTGAGAAGACTAGGTGGAGAAGAAAAGACAAAGTAAATCAAGAAATAGTGATTAGGTGACACCAACTTTGGGTTTTAAAAACCCGCAGTATGTAGGAGGAATAGAATACTTGGGGCTGAATTTTCCAGGGTGGTAGCAGGTGACATCGGTGGCGGGTCAGGTGGGAAAGTTGTTAGTTTTGTCATTTTATTATTTTGTCATCTCGCTCCCACGTGCCTTTCCCCCAGGCGTGTCTGTCATCGTGGAACTGAAAAGATCTGCAGCGTCGGGCGACCCAATTGAAATCATTATGCGATAGTTTACAGGCACTTAAGAGCCTTTTTCCAAATACATTTTAAATTTCCCTGCATGGCCATGGGATTCACGCAGCTCGAAAAACCATGTCTGTCAACCTGAGGCGTGAGTTCCGTGGCCATTGCTCCAGCTGATCACTTGACAGCATGGAAAACAAACCAAAATAAAAACATGTCGGTTATATCAGCTAACAGATTGATGGGGAGTCTGTTCTACTTGAAAAGCTACTGGTAAATGTTAATTCAGAAATTCCTGAAGGGATGTGAGTGCTGAAGGGTCCCATCCTACCCTGGATGGTGAGGGAAATACATTTTTCACTGGCCATTCTCGGCTGTTGCCTTCCAACGCAATAGTAATTGCAGTGAATTGATCTGCACTATAAAAAATGACATATACCATTTAAATAAATGTTTGTGTTGTTTCTGGTCAGGTTTTTCTCACAGTATACTGTGATTGTCCAGTTACACATCAAATCAACTCATCAACCGTAACAATTTCATTCTCATCACTCATTCTACTCGTTCAATTTGCTTTCAGTCCCTGACTATGACTGATGTAATTTTTCAGACTTTAGGGTGAATTTCTGCGGATGTTCTCTCACTTGTCCATTGTTAACTTCAAAGGAAGAGCTGCAGAAATCCCAGAAACACATTGTAAGCACCACTTACGCTGTTTGTCAGGGATTCCGCAGCTCTTCTGCTGAATTTGCATAAGATTGTAAATCCACCCCTTTACAATTACATTTAAAATCTGCTTAATTTTATGTATTACCTATACACATATCTTTTATTTGTACCAGTTACTGATAAAAAAAAGTCTGTAGACTTGTTACTAAAGCACCAATAACTTCCCAATTAATGTACTTTTAAAAATTATGTTCTTAATCGTATTTGTATATTACTTAATGATAATATTATTTAAATATTTAAATATTTTTAAATATTTCTTTGTCACTCATATATAACTTTTATTATATTATTGTAGAGTAAAGATTCAACACCCACTTTGTTAGATTAAACTTCAAATTTAATGTGGCCAGGGTCCCTTTAAGGATCCCGGCTTAAAATGCGTCGTGAATGATGTCACCATACCCGCTCCATCTAATTGGGCCGGTAACACGCTGGGCGGGCTTAATAGGCCCCATTAAGGTCAGTTCATTTTCAATAGCGGGATGGAGCCAGCAGCGGGGTCGTGACCCGCCACGGACACCGGCTGCACCAGACCTGCCAAGGTAAGGAAAATTCCGGCCTTGGAGTGGGGGAGAGGGAGGTACAGGGAGTTTCACAGTCTTAAGGTGCAGGCAAATATTGAGTTGGAGGAAGGAACGGTGCGATCAGTCTTGATTTCAATAAACAACAACAACAACAACTTGCATTTATATAGTGCCTTTAACATAGTCCCAAGGCGCTTCACAGGAGCGTTATCAGACAAAATTTGACACTGAGCCACATAAAGAGATATTAGGAGAGGTGACCAAAAGCTTGGTCAAAGAGGTAGGCTTTAAAGAGTGACTTAAAGGAGGAAGGAGAGGTAGAGAGGCAGAGAGGTTTAGGGAGGGAATTCCAGAGCTTAGCGCCCAGGCAGCTGAAGGCACGGCCGCCAGTTGGGGAGCGATTAAAATCAGGGATGCGCAAGAGGCCAGAATTGGAGGAGCACAGAGATCTCGGAGGGTTGTGAGGCTGGAGGAGGTCACAGAGATAGGCAGGCGGCGAGGGCCATGGAGGGATTTGAAAACAAGGATGAGAATTTTAAAATCAAGGCACTGCCGGAGCGGGAGCCAACGTAGGTCAGCGAACACAAGGGGGGATGGGTGAACGGGACTTGGTGAGGATGTGAGAACTTTACAGACTTAAGCATTTGGAGCTAGAAAGACCAACGGACCAAAGGTCGGAGGAGTAATGAACAAAGTAGGATTGACAAATGGAGAGGTTGTAGTCCAGAGGTGAGAGAACGCTTTCACTGGTTCTTCTTAAAGGAAAGGAAAGACTTGCTTTTATATAGCATCTTGTTACATCTTTCAGAAATGTCTCCAAGCACTTCACATACCATGAGTTACTTTGAGGTGTTGTTATTTTTGTTACGTAGTCAAATACAACAGCCATTTCAGTACACAGCAAGACCCCACAAACAGCGATGAGGTGAATGTTTTTTGGTGATGTTGGTTGAAAGAGGAAACTGGACAGAATTCCAGAAGAACTCCCTGCTCTTCTTTGAACAGTGCCGTGGGCTCTTTAATGTCCACTTGAGCCACCGGAGCAGGTAAATGGCTTAGCGTCTCATCTGAATGACAGGGCCTCCAATAATGCAGAACTCCCTCAGTTGTGCACTAAACTCTCAGCCTGTAGGTGGGAAAGTTTCCCGCCTGATCTCCATACCCCTTGATTCTCCTAGAGTCCAAAAATATATCGATCTCAACCTTGAATATACTCAATGATTCAGCATCCACAGCCCTCTGGGGCAGAGAATTCCAAAGATTCACAACCCTCTGAGTGAAGAAATTCCTCCTCATCTCAGTCTTAAATGGCCGACCCCTTATCCTGAGACTATGGCTGCGATTTTATCAATGGAGGTGGGTTGGGTGCGGGTCAGGTGGTTTCCGGCTTCCAGTCCCGCCCCCAGCTGCATCCGGCCCACAGACGTGATTTTCCCTTGATTGACCTTGTTAAGCCCACCCTGTCGGCTTGCCGGCCAATTAAGAGGAAGCCGGTCAGATGACGTCATTTGATGATGCGTCATCTGCCGCTTTCCTTAAAGGGACCACACACAATTTTTGTTTGACAGTTGATTTCTCAGTGTTTGACAGCATTGAGGTGCTGCAAACACTGACAATCCCTGCACAAAGGTGACCACTTGCACCCAGGTTCTCCAATGACTCCCTCCATAGGCTGGAATAGATGGCAGCTGCAGGTGAGGTGACAGAAGCGATCTGTCACTGGTGAGAGAGGTTCTCCCAATGAGGTGGCACTAGACATGGATTTCAAAACTTATAGCCTAAAGAAATGTGTAAATGTATAAAAAAAATCATTTCCCAACATTTTTATACCTCTGAGACTCACCATGTGCACCATTGGATCCTTCACACCACTTCTGCAGCTGTCATCAGTCCAGAAACATTACAGCAGACTCACAACACGCCATACTTACCTGGCGTGGTGTCCGGATGTCGGGAAACCCGAGGCAGAAGCGGCAAAATTCAAAAATAACCTGCCAACTACTCGCAACTACCTGTTAATAGGCAGGTAATTGGCTTTAATCTTCTTCCCGCCGCTAGGTGTCGGGTCCATGCGCAAATCGGGGACCCGACACTTGGGGAAATTGTTTGGAGGTGGGTTGACAGTGGGATCGCAACCCGCCGTCAATCAAAATGAATTTACCCTTTGACCTACCTCCAAACCCGCCCTTGAAGTGCCGGCAAAATCCAGCCCTATGCCCCCTTGTTCTAGACACCCCAGCCAGGGGAAACCAGCCTCTCAGCATCTACCCTGTCAATCCCCCCTCAGAATCTTACATGTTTCAATGAGATCGCCCCTCGTTCATCTGAGATCTGTAGTGGGGCTTGAACTCATAACTTTTTGACTCTGAATGCTATCAACTGAGCCAAGCTGACACATGTTCTAATGTAAAACAGCAACTTATAATGAGGAAGCTGCAGTAATTACACAAAGTTCAGGTTGAGGTGACTTTACAAACTGCTCGAATTCTGCATCAACGAGAACTCCTCTCTGTGACTCAGTCTATTATTGTAAAGCTTTCTTGCACCTGCAACACTATTCTCATTCACCTTGAAAGCTTTCAGTAATATAATATCAGGTGTTGACTCCTTTTAAGGAAGATGCCATGAAAATTAAAACTATAATGGGCTTTTTGTTTTGGTTTGATTTGTGGTGTTATTTTCATTCCTTAGAAGCACGCTAATTACCTACAGTGATGGCAAGTGTCATATCTGCTGGCAGGTAGTCATCACATTAAGGGCAATATCATGTGCCACATACTGGAACTGAGTCAAACAAAGCCGTAGTGTTATTAACAACTTAATAGAAACCAACATCAGATCAGCAAATCAGATGTTTGGGTATATTAAAAGGTCAATCCTGAGCCGAAATAGTGAGGTAATCCTGCCATATTATAAATCATTGGTGCGACCACACTTAGAACACTATGTACAGTTCTGGTCGCCAGAGTACAAAATGGAAATTGCAGCTGTCGAAAGGATACAGAAGAGAACAATCAGAATGATTGAGGGGGTTGGAGGGATTGGATGATGAGAGTAACTTTGGCATGTTCTCATTGGAAAAGAGAGGGTTGAGAGGTGACACAATTGCTGTTTTTAGGATTAGATAATGTAGACCATGACGAACAGTAGAACCAGAGGGCACGGCCTGTGCTCGAAGGAGGGTAAATTCAAAACTTTGGAAACTAATGCTATGCAGATAGATTTGTATTCTCAGTTCCGAAATGGGATGGTGGAATTGCTCAAGGAAAATGGCTAATCTGGCCCAAGTCCAAAACAGTCTCATCTGCTTGGCAGCGAGCTGGCTGAGCATTAGCCTTTGAGATGTTTGTCTACGTAACAACAGTTGCTGCACGCCAAACGCAACGTCATTGTGTGAAGTAGTTTGAGATATGTCAAAGGGTAAGGGGCTATATAAACGCATGTATTATTTACTTATGTGCTAGCATCCTGTCCAGTCTAAAGTCCACTGCCGTCCTTCTCTTCTATAGAGGAGTCTGGGTGGTGTGAGAGATTGCGGAATGTAGAACCAATTGCATTTGTTATTCTTTGGCGATGAAAGCATAGAAATCACTGTAGCCAATCCTGTATTGCATTCCTCTGTTTGCTATTTAAATAAACAAGCTAAAATAGTGGACAAACCAATGTCACATGATTGCGCTAGGTTTGCCCACTTTGCCAACAGCAATTTCTAAGGTTAAGTTGCTTTGGAGTTAAGGACAGAGACATTCCAGAGGAGGACCACTTCAAAGGTAGAAATTAACAACATGAGCCTGAGGTTTTCCGATCGCCATCATTTTGATGCTGTCCCAAAAGATGGTGACCGCTGGAGCTGAAATAACTTTCATCACAAAATCTAGACAATGGAGACTGAATGGTTTCAGCTTCTATATCCCTGCCTGGATTGGTCTTTTGTAAAACTTTGGAAAAAGCCACTGACAAATTCATTTTAACACCAAGTTTCTTCATGCTTTAAGACTGATATCAGGAAGAGCTTAATCACACAAAGATTGATTAACATATGGAGTGTAGATCTTGACTTTGTGCGATAGTGTAAAAGGGGTGATAGTGGCCGCGATTTTGTCGGCGCTCAGAGGGCGGGTTCAGAGGCGGGTCCGCTGTCAAAATCGAAATGATTGATGGCTGGTTGGGAGCCCGCTCCGAACCCGCCTCCATGTAAGTTTCCAAAGTGTTGGGTCTGCGATTGCAGAACAGACCTGACCCCAAGCGGCGGGGGAGGCATTTAAGATAGTTAAACGCTTGTTAAACGCTTGTTAACTACTATTTTGCCAGCCTATTTCTGTTTTACCACATTTTTAATGGGGTTCACGTCGTTTGGAGATCACGTCAGGTAAGTATGTCGGGAGTTCAATCGAGCTGATTAGTTCACTCCTGTAACTGCAGTATAAAAGCTAACATTTCACATCTGTTCACTTTCCAATGTCGGAAGTTGCTGATTTCAGGATTTGGAAGACACATTTGATCTGTATTGAGGCTGTAAGTGTGTGGTGTAAACTCTAAATCCACTGTCACCTCCTTGGAATAACCTCTCTCCCCAGTGACTGATTGCTTCTAAAATCTCATCCTCAACTGCCATATATAACAGTAGAATGGGAACGATTTATACTCTCTCACCCTGGTCCTCCGAATCGAAAGATGATAATCTGCGGCAGCAGCAGCAGAACCAGGCACACCAGCAGCACCAACAACAAGAGCGCCAACCTTCTCCTCAACCACCAGATGCTGCACAGGGCAGAGGGCATCAGCGCAGGGCTGCACCTCGCCGCAGGAGATAGCCCCAACACAGGGTTTACAGGCAGAGGATCCGCTTCCTCAACATGACTGAGCAGCAGTGCCAAAGGAGGCTGAGACTTTCGCGATAGGCAGTCGCTGACATTCGCACAATGCTCGATCAAGACTTGCAGCCCAGAGGAGTGGGTGGACACGCCTTACCAGTGGCTGTCAAAGTCACCACCGCCCTCAACTTCTTTGTGTCAGGGTCCTTCCAGGGATCAGCAGCAGACATTAGCGGCATCGCCCAGTCGGCCGCCCACAGATGCATCACGCAGGTCACCGATGTCGTCTTTGACAAGTCCGCAAATTACATCCACTTTTCCACTGATGAAGCCAGTGTTGCCGAGCGGGCGCTCGGCTTTGTCAGTCTGGCTGGCTTCCCACTGGGCGTCATCGACTGCACACATGTGGCCATATGGGCACCCCATCAGAACCCAGCAGTATTTGTAAACCGCAAGGGCTTCCACTCCCTTAACGTGCAGCTGGTGTGCAACCATAGGAAGAGCATCATGTATGTGTGCGTGAGATTCCCTGGCAGCTGCCATGACTCTTACATCCTGCGCCAGTCCACTGTCCCTCAGCTCTTCGCACCGCCAAATGAACTTTCGGCTGGCTCCTTGGAGACAAGGACTATCCCCTGAAGACGTGGCTAATGACATCTTTGAGGAGGCCATCAAACGAGTCTGCGGCGCTTTATAATCAAAGCCATATTTCCACCAGAAGTCTCATCGAGCAAACAGTAGGGTTGCTCAAAATGCGCTTCAGATGCCTGGACAGATCTGGTGGAGCCCTACAGTACGCACCAGCCAGGGTCTGGAGAATCGTCGTTGTCTGCTGCACCCTGCACAACATCACACTGCAGCGAGGATAATTGCTGCATGAGGAAGAAGGCGCACAGCGCACAGCCTCTTCAGAGGAAGAGGAGGAGCAGAATGAGGTTCAGCAAGAGGAAGACCAGGAGGAGGCGGCTGACCCAGTGCAACCAGCACGCGAGCACATTGCTGCCCGTGACACCAGGGATGGCCAAATCAATGCCAGATTCACCTAATTTTATGCAGCAGAAACGTGTGGCTGCCACATGCACATGAAGGTTGGCATTACCACACTGCAACACCATAGAGCATCTCTACAATGAACTGTGCATTCCTTGCACTGCCACCACCATTGCCACCACCAACATAAAAGGTGTCCTTACCCTTTACTCTGCCACTTGCAATTGTGAGCACACATATGGCAACGAATACAAACATTCAGAAAAAAATAATTTATTACAACAAAGTAAAAGAACAGAAACTTAACATTCATTTATAGCAAATCAAACAAGTGACTACCCTAGTGACTACTTATGTGGAATCTTTATTTTACGCATGCTTCTACGTGGTGCTACCTCTGTGGCTTCAGCAAAGGTGGAGGCAGCCTGCTTACATCCCTGCTGTGCCTGCTTACATCCCTGCTGCACCTGCTTAGACGCCTTTGGCGGTCGTCCTCTGGGTTTTGAGGGCCCCGCCAAAGCCTGCTCCTCCTGCGGCTGTGCAGGGGCAGAGAGGGATGGGTGATGGTGCAAGGGATGTTGGGGTGAGTAAGGATGTGCTGGAGTAGGGATGGCAATGCAGAGTGATGGGGATGTGATGACAGGCACAGCAGAATGAAGGTAAGTTTGCTTTTGTACTCACTTTTCCTGAATGCAGAAGATCATTAAACCTCTTCCTAGATTGCACCCAGGTGCGAACAACCACAGACCTTGCAGGGACCTCCTCAGCTATTTGCAGCCAGGCTGCCTTCGTCTGCTGAGGAGGTCTCCTCCTTCCATCCGCAGGAAATAGAACCTCCCTGCGTCCTCCGACTGCCTCCACAAGAACATGGAGGAAGTCATCGTTGAATCGTGGCGCAGCCCTTTGTCTCTCTGCACTCATTTTTTCCCACAAGCAGCACTCGGGAGCATGAAATCACAAGCAAGAGCAAATGGGGACATGGCCCCTTTAAATATACCGGCAACAAACGCGTCATCAAATGACGTCATCAGACCCGCTTCCTATTAATTGGCTGGGAACCTCGCAGGGCCGGCTTAACAAGCCCAATCAACGAAAAATTGTTTGGAGAGTGCGGGCTGGAGCAGGCAGCGAGGCTGGGACCGCGACACCGACCCCAGCCGCCCCGGTCCCGCCTCGGTCGGCAAAATCGCGGCCAGCGAGTCGGCAGCCCGTTCTACATCTCTCCCGATTTTTAGTTCCATTGACTTCTGTGCAAATAAAAATCGAGAGAGATGCAGAACGGGCTGCCGACTTGCTAGCTCCCGTTTTACGCTATTGGCCAAAGTCAAGATCTACCCCATGGAATGGACTCCCAGAGAGAGTAATGGAGTCATTTAGGAAACAATTAGGTGCTTCAGCGAGTGGGCTGTAGGGTCTTCCTGAATTAAGATGGGCCACGCATCGCATTCCACAGATACCAGTGTGAGACCAGTACGTGCAGTACAACTGCAGTCTTAAAAAGAAGGATTATTTGAAAGTTAAAATGAATCACCTAAATGTACATTTCAGAAAAATGGAACTGCGAACCAATTTTTTTAATAATAACATCAATATGAATCTCTATGGATTTTTTTTTTAATTAAATAGATTGGCCATACACAGCAGTACTGAGGGAAAGTGCTGGTTGATAAGATCCTCTAGAATTTGCTGAACTACGCAAAGGATATTGTGGACAATTGATAACATCTTTATTTTTTTAAAGTCCCCTCAGAAAAACCTACGTCAATGAATAGCTGTGCAAAAAGGCAGAATATGTTCTGTGTGCAAATTGTGGGCTGTTTATCAAGATAGATGAGATTATCCCAGAGTTCTGAAGAAACGTTCTGTACCTACCTATTTAATACGATGAGGGAAGTAGTTTTCGGAGCACATGGTATTGCATGGGGTCGAATTACCACTATCTTTTTGATATCTTTGCTATATTTCCTTTTCAAATATTCCATTAACAAATTATAGGGTAACATTTCCTTTCATAAATAAAGCATTAAAAACAATTACAAGAAATGAATACCCATTATTAATGTTTTTTTATATATAAATTCTATTCTTCAAACTCTAATCTGTCTGTGTGTGCTTTCTGCCAGACAGGCACATAAACTAAACTATTAATATATAAGGCAAGAAATTACTGTTCGTAATGTTAGTGTATAGACACTTTGCATATTTGTACGAGGTCCCTTTGCTATTTGAACAGAGCCATTGGCCTGTTTAAACTATACAAGTTAGCTCCTCGGTTAGATTATCGGACTAAAGAACATCGTAAGAAAGCATTAGCTGTCCATACACTAATATCCAAACAGTGATTCCTGGGCCACACTTTCTTATACTTACACAGCAAATTTTAGGAATGGGAAAAAGCCAATGGGGAAAAAAATATGTGCCTTTCCAGATATCCCTCAATGCTTTCTCTCTCCAGGAATGTATCTAATTGCCTATTGAATCCATTTATACTGTCAGCTTCAATGGACTTCCTTGTAACTTATTCCACAAATCTATTAAGGAAAGAAAGACTTGCATTTATATAGCACCTTTCACCGCCACACCAAAGTACTTTACAACCAATTGAGTACTTTTTACTGTGTAGTCACTGTTGTAACGTAGGAAACATGGCAGCCAATTTGCACACAGCAAGCTCCCACAAACAGCAATGTGATAATGACCAGATAATCTGTTTTAGTGATGTTGATTGAGGGATAAATATTGGCTAGGACACTGAGGATAACTCCCCTACTCCTCTTCTGGTCACCTGAGAGAGCAGACAGGGCCTTGGTTTAGTGTCTCACCCGAAAGACAGCACCTCCGACAGTGCGGCACTCCCTCAGCACTGCACTGTAGTGTCAGCCTAGATTTTTGTGCTCAAGTCCCTGGAGCGGGACTTGAACTCACAACCTTCTGACGCAAAGGCGACGGTGCTAACCACTGAGCCACGGCTGACACTTGCTACCCTTGGGTAGAAGGTTCTGCCAGACGATTATCATTTGCGGATGTTGTACACGCATTCACTCCTTCCCAAGATTTTTAAACTGCGGAACTCCTTACATTCCTTCATCTTCCCTTCACCCCACAATCGACAGGCTTTTAACACCCAAGGTTGGTGTCGCTGCATCTTGATTTCCTCATCTTCTCTCCGACTCTTTTCAATCCTGGTAGTGACGTGCACTACGGACCTTTGTCCACCACCTCAGTTTTTCCATTAAAAAGAGGCTACCAAGAGATCCAGTAAATAATCCCTGATCCGCCTGAGTTAACCCACCAACCAGAAATGCTCATTGTTGACATTAACCCTTTAACTCTTTGATGGTTGCCTGTGCCAATTATTTCCGCAGCACACCAAAAAGGAATCAGAAACGCTTACAGTTTACTTTGAAAATACTGCACAAAGGTGAGTGATGCTCGCTGTGATTTTTGTAACAGACCCGTTACCGAGTTGGGGTGAAGTGCCTCTCTTCACTATTTAATGTATTTGCTGCAAATGCTTTTGAAGAGCAGACAGTGGAGACTCTCATGGACCACGAATGCATTCATTACAGATGCTGCTAATTTTACCCCAGAAGTGTAAATTATCAGGTGTTCTATTTTTTTGCTTTCTAATATCGAATCATATAATGAATTTGGAATTAATAAAACTCTGACAGGTAAAAAGATTAGAATGGCTCAGTTCATTTATTGTATCACTGAATGGATTAACACTCCGGTTATTGTGAATTTTACTACCCATTTATAGTGAAAATCTAAACACCAATTTGTCATTGTTTAGCCCACAACGAACAGGGAAGTGCACCTCACAGATAAACGGAAGCTGCTCCCTCCATCCATGAGCTGTTTAATCTCTGCCTGCACACTGACTGAATCTCTTAATTACATGTTTGAAAAGTATTCATCTGAGTTCAGCCATCAATCTTCGGAACGCAGACTTTTTTTCTAAACAAACGTGTTTAGACAATTTCAGATCAGGCTCACAAGGGTGTAATACCCCTGGTTTAGCGAGCCTTCGAATTGGCGCTAAGACAGAATCACTTCCAAGTCGTGGTAACTGTTTCTTTTTACTGAACATAACAACATAAGGATTTTTAGATAATAAAAAACGAATAACTCAGAAACAACAACAACAGCTGGTATTTATATAGCGCCTTTAACGCGCGGGCTTTTTTCAGAGGCTTACCAATCTCGCAGACCGGCGTTCCAGAGCCACGTCACGATTCAAAAAGTGACGCGGGCAAGAGGAAGCAGCTGATTGGGTGAGTACAGCCAGGTGAGTATTTATACTACTCTATAGTTTGACAGTTAAGGTTAATAGTTTATAAAGTTTAGAAGGTCTTAATTTTGTGGTTATAGTTTCTAAGGTCTCAGTTGTGTAGCGGGGAGTGCGAGTAAACAAGGGCCCTTGACTATATCATTTAATTGTAGTGTAATTTGTGGTATTGATTTGGTTTAATTTAATTTAAATTAATTAAAGGGTAAGTCATGGCAGCACAGCTTGGCCCTGTGGCATGCTCCTCCTGTACTATGTGGGAAATCAGGGACACTTCCTGTGTCCCTGATGACCACGTGTGCAGGAAGTGTATCCAGCTGCAGTTACTGGCAGACCGCATTGCAGCGCTGGAGCTGCAAATGGATACATACCGGAGCATTCGCGATGCTGAGGACATCGTGGATATCACATTTAATGAGTTGGTCACACCGCAGGTAAAGGCTGCACAGGCAGGAAGGGAATGGGTGACCGCCAGGCAGAGTAGTAGGCGCAGGCAGGTAGTGCAGGGGTCCCCTGTGGCCATCCCCCTCTCAAACAGATATACCGCTTTGGATATTGTTGAGGAGGATGGCTTATCGGGGGAAGGCAGCAGCAACCAAGTTCCTGGCACCATGGGTGGTTCTGCTGCACAGGACGGGAGGAAAAAGAACGGGAGAGCTATAGTGATAGGGGATTCTATTGTAAGGGGAATAGATAGGCGTTTCTGCGGCCGCAAACGAGACTCCAGGTTGGTATGTTGTCTCCCTGGTGCAAGGGTCAAGGATGTCTCGGAGCGGCTGCAGGGCATTCTGGAGGGGGAGGGTGAACAGTCAGTTGTTATGGTGCATATAGGTACCAAAGATATAGGTAAAAAATGGGATGAGGTCCTAAAAGCTGAATATAGGGAGTTAGGAGGTAAATTAAAAAATAGGACCTCAAAGGTAGTAATCTCAGGATTGCTACCAGTGCCATGTACGAGTCAGAGTAGAAATAGAAGGATATTTCAGATGAATACGCGGCTAGAAGAATGGTGCAAGGGGGAGGGATTCAAATTCCTGGGACATTGGAACTGGTTCTGGGGGAGGTGGGACCAGTACAAACTGGATGGTTTGCATCTGGGCAGGACCGGGACCGATGTCCTAGGGGGAGTGTTTGCTAGTGCTGTTGGGGAGGGTTTAAACTAAAATGGCAGGGGGTTGAAACCTGTGCAGGGAGACAGAGGAAAGGGAAGCAAGGATATAAGCAAAAGACAGGAAGGAGAAAAGCAAAAGTGGAAGTCAGAGAAATCAAGGGTGTAAATCAAACATGGTCACAGGAAACAATAATTCTAAAAGGTCTAAGAGTGTTAAAAAAACAAGCCTGAAGGCTTTGTGTCTTAATGCGAGGAACATTCGTAATAAGGTGGATGAATTAGCTGCGCAAATAGATGTAAACGGATATGATATAATTGGGATTACGGAGACATGGCTCCAGGGTGACCAAGGCTGGGAATTCAACATCCAGGGGTATTCAATATTCAGGAAGGACAGGCAAAAAGGAAAAGGAGGTGGGGTATCATTGCTGGTTAAAAAGGAGATTAACACAATAGTAAGGAAGGATATTAGCTCTGATGATGTGGAATCTGTATGTGTAGAGCTGAGAAATACCAAGGGGCAGAAAACGTTAGTGGGAGTTGTATACAGACCCCCAAACAGTAATGCTGAGGTTGGGAAATGGCATTAAACTGGAAATTAGAGATGCATGCAATAAGGGCACAGCAGTTATCATGGGTGACTTTAATCTACATATAGATTGGGCTAACCAAATTAGTAACAATACTGTGGAGGAGGAATTCCTAGAGTGTATACGGGATGGTTTCCTGGACCAATATGTCAAGGAACCAACTAGAGATCAGGCCATCTTAGACTGGGTTTTATATAATGAGGAAGGATTAATTAGCAATCTTGTTGTACGAGGCCCCTTGGGGAGGAGCAATCATAATATGATAGAATTCTTCATTAAGATGGAGAGTGAAGTAGTAGTTGACTCAGAGACTAGGGTACTGAATTTAAATAAAGGAAACTACAATGGTATGAGGCGCGAGTTGGCTAGGATGGATTGGGGAATGTTACTTAAAGGGTTGACGGTGGATAAGCAATGGCAAACATTTAAAGATCGCATGGATGAACTACAGAATTTGTTCATCCCTGTTTGGCATAAAAATAAAACAAAAAAGGTGACTCAACCGTGGCTAACAAGGGAAATTAGGGATAGCATAAGATCCAAGGAGAGGACATATAAATTGGCCAGAAAAAGCAACAAACCTGAGGATTGGGAGCAGTTTAGGATTCAGCAAAGGAGGACAAAGGGATTAATTAAGAGGGGGAAAATAGAGTATGTAAGTAAGCTTGCAGGGAACATAAAAACTGACTGTAAAAGCTTCTATAGATATGTGAAGAGAAAAGATTGGTGAAGTCAAGCGTAGGTCCCTTGCAGTCAGAATCAGGGGAATTTATAATGGAGAACAAAGAAATGGCAGACCAATTAAATACATACTTTGGTTTTGTCTTCACAAAGGAGGACAAAAATAAACTCCCAGAGATGTCAGGGAACATAGGGTCTAATGAGAGGGAGGAACTGAATGAAATCAGTATTTGTAGGGAAATGGTGTTAGGGAAATTGACGGGATTGAAGGCCGATAAATCCCCAGGGCCTGATAATCTACATCCTAGGGTACTTAAGGAAGTGGCCCTAGAAATAGTAGATGCATTGCTGGTCATCTTCCAAAATTCTATAGACTCTGGAACAGTTCCCATGGATTGGAGGGTAGCTAATGTAACCCCACTATTTAAAAAAGGTGGTAGAGAGAAAACGGGGAATTATAGACCGGTAAGCCTGACATCGGTAGTGGGGAAAATGCTAGAGTCCATTATAAAAGATGTAATAGCAGAGCACTTGGAAAACAGTGACAGGATCGGACAAAGTCAACATGGATTTACAAAAAGGTAAATCATGCTTGACTAATCTACTGGAATTTTTTGAGGATGTAACTGGTAGAATAGATAAGGGAGAACCAGTGGATGTGGTGTATTTGGACTTTCAGAAGGCTTTCGATAAGGTCCCGCATGAGAGATTAGCATGCAAAGTTAAAGCACATGGGATTGGGGGTAAGGTACTGACTTGGATAGAGAACTGGTTGGCAGACAGGAAGCAAAGAGTTGGAATAAACGAATCTTTACCGAGTGGCAGGCAGTGACTAGTGGGGTACTGCAGGGATCGGTGCTAGGACCCCAGTTATTCACAATATATATTAATGATCTAGACGAGGGAACTAGATGTAATATCTCCAGGTTTGCAGATGACACAAAGCTGGGTGGGCGTGTGTGCTGTGAGGAGGATGCAGAGAAACTCCAGTATGATTTGGACAGGTTGGGTGATTGGGCAGATGCATGGCAGATGCAGTATAATGTGGATAAATGTGAGGTTATCCACTTTGGTGGCAAAAACAGGAAGGCAGATTATTATCTGAACTGCAATAGATTGGGAAAAGGGGAAGTGCAACGAGACCTGGGTGTCCTTGTGCACCAGTCGCTGAAGGTAAGCATACAGGTGCAGCAGGCGGTTAAGAAGGCAAATGGTATGTTGGTCTTCATAGTGAGAGGATTCGAGTACAGGAGCAAGGATGTCTTGCTGCAGTTGTACAGGGCCTTGGTGAGACCACACCTTGAGTATTGTGTGCAGTTTTGGTCACCTTATCTGAGGAAGGATGTTCTTGCCATGGAGGGAGTGCAGCGAAGATTCACCAGACTGATACCTGGGATGGCAGGAATGACATATGAAGAGAGATTGGGTCGATTAGGCTTGTATTCGCTAGAGTTTAGAAGAATGAGAGGGGATCTCATTGAAACTTATAAAATTCTAACAGGACTAGACAGACTAGATGCAGGAAGGCTGTTCCCGATGGCGGGGGAGTCCAGAACCAGGGGTCACAGTCTAAGGATAAGGGGTAAGCCATTTAGGACTGAGCTGAGGAATTTCTTCACCCAGAGAGTGGTGAACCTGTGGAATTCTCTACCACAGAAGGCAGTTGAGGCCAATTCATTAAATATATTCAAGAAGGAGTTAGATATATTTCTTAAAGCTAAGGGGATCAAGGGATATGGGGAGAAAGCAGGGACAGGGTACTGAATTTGGATGATCAGCCATGATCGTATTGAATGGCGGAGCATGCTCGAGGGGCCGAATGGCCTACTCCTGCTCCTATCTTCTATGTTTCTATGTTTCACAGGTGTATTATAAGACAAAAAAATTGACACCAAGCCACATAATGAGAAATTAGGTCAGGTGACCAAAAGCTTGGTCAAAGAGGTAGGTTTTAAGGAGCGTCTTAAAGGAGGAAAGAGAGGTTGCGAGGTGGAGAGGTTTAGGAAGGGAATTCCAGAGCTTAGGGCCTAGGCAACCGGATGCACGGTGGTTGAGCAATTATAATCAGGGATGCTCAAGAGGCCAGAATTAGAGAAGCGCAGATATCTCGGGGGGTTGTGGGACTGAAGGAGATTACAGAGATAGGGAGGGGTGAGGCCCTGAAGGGATTTGAAAAGAAGTATGAGAATTTTGAAATCGAGGCGCTGCTTAACCAGGAGCCAATGTAGGTCAGCGAGCACAGGGGTGATGGGCGAATGGGACTTGGTGCGGGAAGGAAACCAGTCGCTCTTCAATGGATCCGACCCCACCTGTACAGCTTCTCAACATTTCCTTCAATCTCTTTCTACAAAAACTCATCTAATTATCTCATGAACACCTTTTTGTTTCCACTAATGTGAAGTGCCTTGGGACGATAAAGGCACTATATAAATGGACGTTGCAGTTACTTATATTGCCTGCTTCAAAGGCCTTCTTCCCTGGTAGCTCACTTTGCAACTAGACTATATTTTGCATTTGAAGAGGTTCTTCCTGATTGCTCAGCTTCTCTCCTCATTGGTAGTTCCTGTCCTTGTGGTATTTGAACCCTTCACCATGGTGATCCTCGAAATGTTGGGGCCTTTAGAAACCGGCCAAATCTATGGAAGCGGCTGTAAGAAGCAGACTGGCAGCTCGTGGGAACTGCAGAGGAAATGGAGCAGTGCGGTGCTCAAAGCGGCCATTGTGGATCTAGCCGCGAGTCCAACATTTCAGGATGTCTTACAACAGCCGCTGCCTTCAGCAATCACATCACTTGGGAAAAGGATCCAAATGAAATGATCGCAAAAGTACTTTTCTTTAAGCGAGAGATGTAAAACGGGGCGGCCGATTAGCTGTCGCCCGTTTTACACTGGCGCACAAAGTCAAGGTCTACCCCAGTGAATGTTGTTGGGCCCAGGTTCAGGTCTGGGAGCGGGTGGGGTGAGAGACAGGGACATAATGCATACTTTCTCTGCTCTCTTGCTTAGCCACTGAACATGTGCCGATATTTTAAAGCGTAAGCAGGTGATGGGGTGATACCTTTAGAAAATCTGTAGCCCTCGGCTCTGTGAAACGAAATACACTATGGTGAAAGAAGTTAGGAACATGCAGGCAAGCCAGGAGCAACTTTTTCACCCAAAGGGCAAGAGGTTGCAGAATAAGCTACCATGGGAGGCCATTGAAGCAGACAATATAAATTGGCATAAAAGACAATTAGCTGTGGTTCTGGAGAGAGAAGGGGCAGAGGGACATGGTAATCTATTTTTTGAAATTTCAATTGAAGGAAGGATAGGCTTTTCCTATTCTTAATGGTCCTTACAGGAGAAATTTATCTTTCCTTTGCCCATTTTTCGGGTGTAAAACGGTTGCTGTGTCTACAAGCTTTGGGTTGTGACTTCCCTGTAAGTGAGCCGGTTGCCATATTGAAAGAGGGCACTCTTTTAGGTGTTCACAGACATTTGGCACTTTGCTTATGCAAATCAGGGTCCTAATGCTGGATGTAGGACCCTAGTGCAAAATTTCGATACAAATTGGCAGAGCCTGTGTCGTGCAAGCGCCGCCTAGTTGTACCAGGTCTTGAGTGGCCTAACAAGCGATCCAAAAAAGCCAGCATGGACTGGTGTGTGAAACAGTTGCTTCTCCGACGTGCTACCGGTTTTGGGCGGAAGTCCAATTTCTCGGCCCTTTATTTTCTCTTACACAGAGCCATAAAAATAATTATTCACAGGTGCTAGCAAATCTCCTGTGGCATTACTCATGGATAGTCCTGATCCTGAAGGACGGTGGTGATATCTAGCTATAAATATGGTCTGTCCCTTAAAGGTCGCTGCTGAAGAACGCCCAGTGCAATCCAGGTAACTGTAGCTGCTTGTAAATGACTGAGGAGAGTTTGAGGTCAGTAGTTTGCTTGTAAATCTCAAGCTCTAGATCGGAAGAACCCTCTTTCTAACCGTGGCTCAGTGGGTAGCACTCTCTTGCCTCTGAGCCAGAAGGTTGTGGGTTCAAAGTCCCACACCAGAGACTTGAGTGCAAAAGCTAGGCTGACACTCCAGGCAGTACTGAGGGAGTGCTGCACTGTCAGAGGTGCCGTTTTTTGGATGAGACGTTAAACCGAGGCCCCGTCTGCTCTCTCAAGTGGTTGTAAAATATCCAATGGCACTATTTCGAAGAAGAGCAGGGGGAGTTCTCCCCAGTGTCCTGGCCAATATTTATCCCTCAATCAACATAACAAAAACAGATGATCTGGTCATTCTCACATTGTTGTTTGTGGGAGCTTGCTGTGCGCAAATTGGCTGCCGCGTTTCCTACATTACAACAGTGACCACACTTCAAAAAGTACTTCATTGGCTGTAAAGCGCTTTGGGACATCCTGAGTCTGTCAAAGGCGCGATAGAAATGCAAGACTTCCTTTCTGTTTTTCTCTTTTTTTTTGAGTTTGCTCGGCATTCGTGACAAGTGTGATGCCTGGACTGTGACAGACATGCAGTAGATGCCAAACTTTTATATCTGTAATAGTTGAGTAACTGGGAAAAAAAATATTTTCTGTTACAAATTGTTTACAGGTTTTTACTCGTCCTTTTATTATAAATGTAATTTTAAAAAATACAATTGTAACCCATAGTAAATCAGCAGAGGATCCCGTCGCAACCCAGCCTCGATTAAGTCATGTTGACCATTTCCTTTTTTCTTCTTCCAGCAGTTCTACATTTTGCTTATATGTCTTTACATATTTATGGATCAGATATTTATACAGGATATCCCAGGCCGAAACTTGAAAGCATGTTTACAGTTGTTGGCGAGGGAGAGAGGGCGAGGGGGGTGGGCGGGCGGGGAGGAGATTGTGTTTTGGCCCAAGTGCATCTAACAGACATGACATAGTACAGGAGGCGAAGCAGATACAACACAGAGCAACCCAGTACACAGCGGCGAACATTTCAGAGTTCTCCGGCTCCTGCGCTGCTTTCTTTTCAGAATAATAACTGAACGTTTGTTTAAAATACGCGAGACTGCCTGCTGACCACACAACTCGGCAGGGAACTGACTGTTTAATATCGTCTCCCCTTGCACGTGAAAGCAGCTTTGTTATGGTGTGCATTCACTATGGGGGCCTAGCAGGTTGGTCAGGCCTTTGTAACACTAGGCGCGATGCGGTACGATTAAATTCTCATAATACGCTGGATTCTCAGATATACTCAGATAAGTGAAGGGCGTCGGTCATTCTCCCTCCATTTAAGAACATAAGAACATAGGAATTAGGAGCAGGAGGAGGCCATACGGCCCCTCACGCCTGCTCCGCCATTCAATAAGATCATGGCTGATCTTCGACCGTCAACTCCACTTTCCCGCCCGATCTCCATATCCCTCGATTCCCCTGGAGTCCAAAAAATCTATCGATCTCAGCCGTGAATATACTCAACGATTGAGCATTCACAGCCCTCTGGGGCAGAGAATTCCAAAGATTCACAGCCCTCTGAGTGAAGAAATTTCTCCTCATCTCAATCTTAAATGGCCGGTCCCTTATGCTGAGACTGTGACCCCTAGTTCTAGACTTTCCAGCCGGGGGAAACAACCTCTTAGCATCTATCATGTCAATCCCCATCAGAATCTTATATGTTTCAATGAAATCACCTCTCATTCTTCTTTATATTTTTTTAAAAATGATTATTTATTTGGATTATTTTTTTCCAGAAGGTTGTCTTTCAAATGCGCCACACATTAGACTGAAATGAGACAGCGTCTGATCTCGATGTCCTGCTGGTGTATTTTAATTCGCTAATAATCAAAGCTGATTCTCCGAATGATTCCACTAATATTTATTGGTTTAAGAGTTCTTGTGAGCAGGGAATTCAGGCTGATTGCAAGGATCAGTATGTGGGGTGGGGAGGGGAGGGGGTGGGGGTTGGGAGGACCCTAGCCCTGTCGATGACCCTGGCTCTACCTCAATGAGAACTCATTAATATTATCACTGGATGCAGAGCTCAAATAATTCTATTCTTCAATAGCGCCTTCTGTCTTAAATAATACAAAGAAAACCGATTATTATTACATCTGAGAAATTCCATCTGGGTGCATTCACAAATCTACATTGAAGGAGCTATTGAGTTTTAATATGTTTGACAAATATATAACATTAAACAGTTAGCAAAGCACAAAAGGAGCTTTAATTGTTCCACGTCAAACCTGTCAGCTCTGGTTTTGGACATGTAAGATATCACAATTGACCATTTAAAAATAAAAGTGTTCTGCAATTATTTTCATAGAATTACATAGTAATGTACTACACAGAAACAGACCATTCGGCCCAACTGGTCTATGCCGGTGTTTAAGCTCCACACAAGGCTCTTCCCACCTCTCTTCATCTGACCCTATCAGTATAATATTCTATTCCTTTTTTCCTCATGTGTTTATCTAGCGTTCCCTTAAATGCATCTATGTTATTTGCCTCAAAATATTTTTTAAATGGTTCTGCTATCTCTTATGCATAAAATGTATTCTGCTAGAATTCCAGAAGTAATAATTATCCTTGAAAGCATTAAATATTAACAGCAATCACCGACAGATCGAAGAATGGTTCCAGGGATGAGGGACTTCAGTTACGTGGATAGACTGGAGAAGCTGGGGTTCTTCTCCTTGGAGCAGAGAAGGTTGAGAGGAGATTTGATAGAGGTGTTCAAAATCATGAGGGGTCTGGACAGAGTAGATAGAGGGAAACTGTTCCCATTGGCAGAAGGGTCGCGAACCAGAGGACACGGATTTAAGGTGATTGGTAGAAGAACCAGAGGCGACATGAGGAAAAACTTTTTTACGCAGCGAGTGGTTAGGATCTGGAATGCGCTGCCTGAAAGGGTGGTGGAAGCAGACTCAATCACGGCTTTCAAAAGGGAGTTGGATAAGTACCTGAAGGAAAAAAATTGCAGGGCTATGGGGAAAGGGCGGGGGAGTGGGACTAGCTGAAGTGTTCTTGCAGAGAGCCGGCACGCGCTCGACGGGCCGAATGGCCGCCTTCTGTGCTGTAACCATTCTCTATGAAAACACATACACACAAATGTATATGGGGGTTCTTACAGTGCTTCGTTCTTTTGCAGATCAAAGTATGGATGTTTTCAGTTGTTGATGAGTGATATCACTCCCAGCCTTCGGGTGGCCAGTTTAATTTTAGAACAGATCTAAATACACACTTCCTATCGTCAAACTATCAGCAAAAATAGGCTGCTGTGCCTTTCTGTTGTAAGGCAGAATGGAGACGCAGAGAGAGCTGTACTCTGTACTCAATGACTGCACTTAAAAATTGACATCATGCCCTTGAAATTACATTGTGCAAATATTGTTGTACTGTTTGGATGAAATTCCTGTTTTAATCAACGCACTAATCCATTCAGTTAAGTATTTGTACAATGTCAATTTAAGGCCCTACAATTGTATCTTCGATTTTAGTCCAGCAAAGCTACAGTAGCCCTGGAACAACGTGAGATTGTTTCCGCATAAAAAAGGTTGAAAGGTTTTCAAACTGTTCAGGGATAGCTCTGGCATATCAAATATCTGATTCAGCCCAGCCATATCTTTATTAAATTCTGCAAAAAATATCTTTCTGCATATGTTGCAATATCAGAACGCCAATATTGTTGAAATGCTGACCGATATTAACATTACAGATGTGAGAGTCCAGGAACAGCTTGTGCGGAGTGAAGAGGCTCACTTTCCTTTCTGCCCCCACCCTGCCTTACGATTCCCCACCTGGATTTTAATTTCCCCTTGTGGAGAACCAGTTAACATGTCTGTATACATTTCTTTGTGTGCTATTTTAGCCTCGCGGTCTTAAAAGGTTCAGTGATTCAGTTAAAATCGTGCACAAATACATTTTGCACGAACCAGGCCAGAGGAAATTAAACCCCATATATTGAGGTCCCAATCTCAGCTGGAATGACTGGAAGAGGAGAAATTTCGAGGCTGAACCAACTTGTGCACTTTTTAACGGCAGTTTAAAATTTTTTTTCCAGTCCTGGACTCTGCAATCCCTGTTTGATGTGATGTATAACACGGGAGAAACACAAACAAAAAAATGACACACATGAAAATACTTAGGGATCGAATAGTTCAAACATTTCATAACTTCAGAATTCATTAGCAAATAAAGAAAAACTTTTTTACGCAACGAGTGGTTAGCATCCGGAATGCACTGCTGTTAGGGTGGTAGATACAGATTCAAAAGCAGCCTTCAAAAGGGAATTGGGTAAATACTTGAGAAAAAATTGTAGGGATAGAGCGGGGGTGTGGGACTAACTGGATTGCTCTTTGAAGGAGCCAGCGTAGACTCGATGGGCCGAATGGCCTCCTTCTGTGCTGTACTCTTCTATGATTCTATGATTCTATATTTAATTTCAACACCCATGACACAATATGCACTCTGACCTACACCTTGAGTAGGCTAGTGTGACTGAGGGGAGGCAGGGTGCCAAATTGCAATGGTGTTTTGACCTTGGATCAGCAATTTGATCTCAAATTTCTGCTCGACTCACATTTTTCATTTCATATTTTTCACTTCCTTCACCTAATATAAACAAATCCTTATATATACTGAGGCCTAATCTTCTAGGAGAAAGTCATTTAAAACAACAGGAAACAGTAGTCGAGTGTGCAAGAGTCGTGAATGGGCGCTTAACACATTCATCTGGGACTCCTCTCTGTGCTACTGAGGGATAAAGCCCTTTATTTTAAACGGATTAACATATCTGTCAATACACGTCAGATATATGGTAAATATTTGCGCGCTAATATTCACGCACTATAATTTTGAGGCTTATACTTGTCAAAGCAATCTGTACATTTCCCTCCCAGATCATTTGAAGGAAACTTAATGTTTTCCCCGACTGCTTATTTCTGAAAATCGACTGATAATTATCCCTCAGCACTCTTTTTACAGCTAACCTCAATTTACACTTTGGGTATACAGTATCAGTGTCAAAGCATTCTTTCTAGGAGTTGTTTCATGTGTGGGAAAAGCCATACAAAATCACCAGCACCCTGGAGAACTAGTTACTGATGACATGATGTCCCGTGGATCCACAATAACAGGTATTAAATATACAGATCCATATAAGTTACAACATGGAAACAGGCCATTTGGCCCAACCGATCCATGATAGCATTTGCTCTCCATGGGAGCAATTAGTCCTAATCACATTTACCCACCCTGTTCCCATATCCCTTTATCCCCTTGTCCTTCTTACACCTATCCAATCTAATCTTGAATGTTAATTTGGTAACTGCCTCCATCACTAAACCTGGAAATGAATTCTACAGCCTCACAACTCTCTGCGTAAAAGAGTCTCTCATGCCCTCTCTTCTAAATCTCGTACATTTAATCTTGTATCTATGGTCCTTCACTCTAGACCCCTCAATTACTGGAAGCAGTCTGCTTCTATCGACCCTATCTCATCCCTTCATAATTTTAAATACTTCTGTCATATTACCCCATAATCAGCATTGTTCTAACAAAAAAAAGGTACCAATTTTTCAAGTCTTTCTTCTTATTTGTACTTCCTCATAGCAGGTAACAGTCTAGTGAATCTGTATTGTAGCCTCTCTCAAGCCTTCCTACGGTGTGGAGCCCAATACTAAAGAAAAACAGAAAGGAAGACTTGCATTTATATAGCGCCTTTCACGACCACCGAACGTCCCAAAGCGCTTTACAGCCAATGAAGTACTTTTTGAAGTGTAGTCACAGTTGTAATGTAGGAAATGCGGCAGCCAATTTGTGCACAGCAAGCTCCCACAAACAGCAATGTGATCATGACTGGATAATTTGTTTTAGTGATGTTGATTGAGGGATAAATATTGGGCCCAGGACACCGGGGATAACTCTGCTGGCTCTTCTTCGAAATAGTGCCATGGGATCTTTTATATCCACCTGAGAGAGCAGACGGGGCCTCAGTTTAAAGTCTCATCGAAAGGCAGCACCTCCGACAGTGCGGCGTTCCCTCAGCACTGCACTGGAGTGTCAGCACAGATTTTCTCGCTCAAGGTCTCTAGAGTGGGACTTGAACCTGCAGCCTTCTGACTCAGAGGTGAGGGTGCTACCAACTGAGCCACTGGCTGGCACATTACTCGAATCGAGGCCATATTAAGACTTCATATAAGTTCACCATTTCCGCTTCGCTTTTACAATTTCTTTTCTTGTTTTCTTCTGTAAACTATGTTCTGTCTCTTTTATGGTCCCTCCTCAATAAACCATAGACTATTCTCTTATTAGAGAGGGTGCCATGTACCCAAAGCTCTGCTGCTGATTTTACTAGTGGATAGGTCCAACATTGGGGGGTGGATTGGGGATCGCGGTGGGGAGGATCGGCCAGGGATCAGGGGGGCAGAGGATCGGCCGGGGGGGCTGGAGGATCGGGGCCGGCCACTGGAGGATCGTGATCGTTGAGGGGGGGGAGGCCTGGAGGGGATGGGGGAGGCCTGGGAATTCGATCGGAGACCTCGTGAGGGAGTCTCCGATCACGGGGCGGGGGGAGGTATGGTCGGGACCCTGGATCCAGGAGGTAGGTATAAAGCCACTTACCGGGTTTCCCGAATTGTGTGAACCCTGTCTACAGGCTGTTACATTCAAAATGGAGGGGAAAATAGAGGCTTTCAGCCTCATTACAATATTTAAATTGAGGTAATGCCCATCTGGCAGTGGGTTGGCTGCCCGCCTCCCTTCAAGTCCACGTCCCGCCTCCGGCAAGATCGGAAGTGGGCGGGTTGGAGGCGGGATCAGGTCGGGATTCACATTTTTAACACTTTAACTCCCGCCACGCTCCAAACCCACCCGTTTTTTTTTAATGGGAAAATTCCGGCCACAGTCTCTGGATGGAATTGGATGGCTGGGATGAGTAGCCTCTGACCTACTATGCCATGACCCTTGCTGCAGATGTGTGTACTAGTGGGCGTGTGCGGCTTAGGGAATGACAGGACTCATGGAAATGTAACCTTTTCATCAATTATGTTTCAAATTAGTAGTAAACCTTTGAAGATGTTTTATGAAAGAAATATATTGAGTGAAATCACATTGTGAAATTTGAAAAGAGGAACGCAAAGAATTCTTAAAAATTGCTTTCTCTGCTACATTGGGTGGGAAATTTGGGTTGTAACTCATTGTAACTCTACCTGACGAAGGGGCAACAGCTCCGAAAGCTTGTAATTTTAAATAAATCTGTTGGACTATAACCTGGTGTTGTGCGACTTCTCATTTATGATCTTATTGAATGGCGGAGCAGGCTCGAGGGGCCATATGGCCTACTCCTGCTCCTAATTCTTATGTTCCTACGTTCTTATTAACAGATGCTTTACGATAAATGGGTTAAAACGACTATTAAAATACAAATGGGTTCGCCGTGTTTATCTGCTAATTTCACACGGTGCCATTTTACTTCAATACTATCTTGAAGGCGGAAAAACAGAGTCCAAGAATTTCCTCAGAGCTGCTCCTGTTCCGCCATATTAGCTTCACCGGAAGTGCGGCGGGAAACCCTGTTCGTGCGCGTAAACACGGATTCCGCTGAAGTTACGGCGGCGCAACGGGAGCAGCTCTGAGGAAATTCCTGGCCAAAGTCTTCCACTGATGGGAAGAGTATTTGTTTTGTGTTCCTGCCTGACTGCTAGCCTCAATGGTGCACTAAGTGACAGGTAACCCCAACTGAGCGCATTGGCCATGTAGACATTGGTTGGTACATAAGAACATAAGAATTAGGAGCAGGAGTAGGCAATGGGCCCCTCGAGCCTGCTCCGCCATTCAATAAGATCATGGCTGATCTTCGACCTCAACTCAACTTTCCCGACCGAACCCCATATCCTTTGATTCTCTTAAAGTCCAAAAATCTATCTGTCTCAGTTTTTTTATGTAACTCAACAAATCAGCATCCACAGCCCTTTGGGGTAGAGAATTCCAAAGATTCACAACCCAATGAGTGAAGAAATTCCTCCTCATCTCAGTCTTAAATGGCCGACCCCTTATCCTGAGACTGTGACCCCTAGTTCTAGACTCTCCAGCCAGGAGAAACAACCTCTCAGCATTAACCCTGTCAATCCCCTTCAGAATCTTATATTCTATGGGGAATTGGCAGGGCACCAAGCAGCCTTTAGGAACAGCTGCAAGCCAGACTGCAGAGGATCCTTTTACTGAACTCTAATTCCTGGATTTAAAGCACCTCTCTAGATGAAGGTCAGTTAGAATAAGAGCCAATTTGGAGGAGGAGATCTTTTCCCTTTGGAAGCTGCATCAAAGTATACGAGTCACACCAGACTGCTAATAACAGTAAAGTCATTATGCGATCAATCGCAAAATAAAAAGAAGCAAATCTGAAGTTATTTGGTTTGTATCTGGATCTCAATTGCCTGTTTATCTTCTCCATGTTTCTCTCCTCCACTCCTGAAGGTGCAGATCAATGCTGGGATATTGTTCCACAGGCAATGACTGCCCTCTGAAAAATATCTGAGCAGCAATTCTTCATGTGCAAAACCTAGACAGCTGGGCCCTGAATCTCCGCGAGGTTCTTCCGATCTTTTGCCATACACTGGTGGGAAAAACGGTGGAACACCCAGAGAAACGGCACAAATAGACATTTTTAGCCGTAACTCCAGGAATTCCACCGATCACCTGCTGGAGAACTCCTAAAACATTCCAGGCACAAGTGTCAGCATGCTGTGTGACCATGGTGGGGCATTGCTGCCATGCCCAATTCTGTCCCTCCCCATATGTGCATTTTCCAGGGAGGAGTCCTAAATTGCAATCAGCAGGAAGAACCCTGGTTGATTTTACAGAAACATAAAAATTTCAGCACAGAAGGAGGCCATTTGGCCCACCATGCTTGTCCAGGTCCCTGCTTTTTCCCCAACCTCTTATCTAATTATTTAAATATATCTTCACCCCTGTATAGCCTGTGTGCATTGAGACCAATGATAGTGCTGATCCCAGTTGAGATCAGTTTACTCAATATAGACCAGGAATCCTACCTTGGACTTTCCTGCTTTGTCTGCTCAGCAACACACTCAGCATTGCATTGACTAAGTGAGCTAGTAGAGTACATTCTTTGACCTCCTTTGAAGTCCTTTCATTAAAGAGGCACCATCATGTGGTAGAGCATCCAATAAGATACATTACCAGCTTTGTAATTAGGAGATTACAATGACACGATAAATGATTTGTTGATGTTATTGCAATGATCTCGTTCAGCTTGAACTTTTTAAATCTTCAGTTCAAAGAAGGAGAAAAAGACCATTGTGAAAATTCATGTTGAGCGTTTGCCCCAGAGCAAAGTAAATTTACTCACTAGGATGGTGGCACTTAGCAATATTTTCAAACTGTGGAGGTAGGGACCCTAGGGACAAAGGCACCCGAGGGACATAGGCACCATAGGGGCATTGGCACCTTAGCAATATAGGCACCCTCGAGACCTTGGCACCGTCGGGATATAGTTACCCCAGGGACACTGGCACTCTAAATATATTGGCACCCTAGTGATATAAGCACCTTGGAGACATTGGCACCCTAAGGATATAGGCACCCTAGGGATATAGGCACCCTAGGGATATAGGCGCTCGAGGGATATAGGCACCTTAGGGATACTGGCAGTCTAGGTATATAGGCACCTTAGGGATATAGGCACCCTAGGGATATAGGCACCTTAGGGATACTGTAAGTCTAGAGACATTGGCACCCCCGTGTCATAGGTACCCTAGGGATATAGGTACCCTAGGGATATAGGCACCCTAGGGATACTGGCAGTCTAGGGACATTGGCACCTTAGGGATATAGGCGCCCTAGGTATATAGGCGCCCGAGGGATACTGTAAGTCTAGAGATATTGGTACCCCAGTGACATAGGTACCCGAGGGATATTGGTACCCTCGGTACATAGACACCTTAGGGACATAGGTACCCTCGGGAAAGAGGCACCCTACGGACATAAACACCATAGGGACATTGGCACCTTTAGAACAACACAATTTAGCATCGATATTTCTTTAATTCATAGCAATTTCAGAAAAAAGACTGCCTTTTTATTTGGTGCATGGCTGTGATTATAATCGGGCAATTAAGATATTTATGGTGCATTTTATTTTGCATGGTTAAGGTCCAGTTACCCATTTTAAATATTGCTTTCTTCAATCGTTTCAGCTGTTGCCACGTTTTTTGGGGGCTGATGTTCGACAGAGCTTCCCATTCTTAATCTGCATAATGCAGATAGCATTTTTTCAATTTAAAAAAAGGCTCAATCTTCGGGCAATGACTTTACATTTTCAATGTCCCTCTACTCATCTTGAAGTCTTCACAATGCATTTTCAAAAAAAAAAACCAAATAAGCATTACAGTCATATATTTAATAACATTTGGAGTTCGAACTGTATATCTTCTCAGAGAGGTGATAAGATTGTCTAGCCAGGCCTCATAAATCAAACTACTATCGCCAATGATCACAATGACATAATGTGTGAAAAAGAAAATTAATCATAGCTGGCATGTGAAGTAGCTGAGGCACAGAATATAATGCATTATGAAAGTGACGGGCTCTAAATGTCAAAGAGGTGCTTTCTAACCAATAGCCTCCATTTAACACTGACCGGTAATGCTGAGCATTCTTTAGAGAGAACCAAAAACATTTAAAAAGCAGATTGTGTTTGTATGAAGGATAATATTACTGCATTCATGACACTTCTGAGTCAGTTCATTAAATGATATGTGGATCCTTCCAACAGTTCACGAGAAAGCGGTTTGATGGAGAGACTAGTCCTTTTCCTGGAGTTTCTGTAGCAAGCCTTCACGAGTGAATGGTGTGCTTGTAGCCCACGGCAAAACCTGTATACACTTTCACCTTTCAGGAAATTAAATTTAATTGAATTTGCAGACTCGATGAGAAATCGCATTGTATAGTTTGCTTTTCCCCCCAAAAATGTTGCAAGGAGGAGGGGGGAGGGGGGGGGGGAAGTATTAACGCTTTGAAGGCTGCCAGAGCTTTTTCCTTCCTTCCTCCTCCTCCTCACCGTGCCCACAGTCTGACCCAGACACACACGGTTAGAGTTTTCCATTTTCTTCAGAAGACAGAGAGAGAGAAACGTCTCACCTGTTGAGGGCTTGGCTCACCAGATCCTGTAATTACAGGCGCCCCGCTTGGGTCACAAGCCACTGTGGGACTGAAGTGGGTTGCAGGACACACTCATCAGAAACCAGGGACAGGTCCTTGGGGCCGCTTTGACCTGAACCGAGCCCAGCTTGTCAAACCCCAAGCCAGGTCGGAACCATGGAAATTGTTCAGCACTGAGTCAACAGTGTGGCTGGAAACATGGCTCGACTCCAATCTGTTCATCAGATAGCGAGCTCGGATTTCTTGACAAACAAAGAAATCTGTCTGTTTTTAGAAAGACGCACAAACCAGGCCGATTAAAGCCCAGTCATGGCCTAGCGGGGCCCAATTAGATTTAACTTTTCAACTTCCACACCGAGTTCAACCTTATTAAAAGGTATAAAAGGCTCCTCAGAACCTTCGTCGAAAACAAACACAATAAAACATCAAATTGTGAAGCTTTGCACTTGATACAATAGTATGAGACTTCGCTCAAGACCCAGGCGTATCACAAGTAGCAAATCTGGCACCATGATTGGAACAAAAATCACTTCAAACTGTAATATGTGGTGTTCATCTGTACCACTATGGTCAGTGCTCCTCAGTGCTTCCCTGTCTTGTGTTGTATGTACTCTTCCTCCCCCTCTCCTCCTAACTGGGGAGAGTTGCTTTGGTTATTATGTGTAGTGACATCATAAACATGTTTTTTTTGAATACATCTACAACGTCAATGCAACTCGAGTTGAAAACAAGACTCATTGCACCACTCCCACATTAGCTCATTCATTTGCATTATCGGAAAATTATGGGAGTCCTTACCTCCCTCAGTCCTTCCATCCTCATACAATCTTTCAACTTTTAACACCTAAGCTCGGTGTCAGCCATTAGTTTTACCTGATTTGCCTCAGCCATCTTGCCTGCAGCTGTGGCTCACTGGGTAGCACTCTTGCCCCACTCCAGAGACTTGAGCACAAAAATCTAGGCTGACACTCCCAGTGCAGTACTGAGGGAGCACTGCACTGTCGGAGGTGCCGCCTTTCGGATGAGACATTAAACCGCGGCCCCGTCTGCTCTCTCAGGTGGACGTAAAAGATCCCATGGCACTACTTCGAAGAAGAGCAGAGTAGCCCTGGTGTTCTGACCAATATTTATCCCTCAATCAACATCACTAAAAAAAACCTAGATTATCTGGTCATTATCACATTGCTGTTTGTGGGAGCTTGCTGTGCGCAAATTGGCTGCCGGGTTTCCTACATTACAACAGTAACTACACTTCAAAAAAGTACTTCATTGGCTGTAAAGCGCTTTGGGACGTCGGTGGTCGTGAAAGGCGCTATAGAAATGCAAGTCTTTCTTTCTTTGGCCTTTTGCCTTTCAGCTCAGCTTCAAAATAACAAACAAAAGCAAAAACTGTTGATGCCATCAGAGTACTTGCTTTTCATGAAACAAATTTTGTTTTGGTGATTCTCTCGTTTTTTTTTACTGAGGTTTTTTATTATGAGGCCAGCAAGCGATTTGCAACAAGAGCAGACTCGGCTTGGAGACATCGGGTTGGTTGCGATAATCAAGCTCTAGATTATAACTGTATTTACGTGATAACAGTAATATTTCACCTAGGGGGAAGAGTTCTTCTGCTCACTGTGTGTCAGCGATATTATTAAGAAAGCAGGAAGATTTCCTCTGATCGCGATTTCTCATGAAATTGGAAATGTACTCCTTTATACTGGTTAAGTGCTTCGTGAGTTGCTTTAAAAGTACTAAAAGACCACACTTATAAAAAAAATCGTATTTTAAAAATGTGGTTTCCTGTGATTTCATTGGAGACTCATTAGATTAAACAAAGAAAGGGCCACCACGTTTTCTTTAAAAGAATGGGAATTTTGGCCCCTTAATGAAGAACGTGGATGCAAGCAGGATATTTAATCTGTTCTGTGAGTGCCGACTCGAACCTCGTGAGCATGAAGTTAACAAAAGAAGTGTTGTTGACACCTGGACGAGGCTCCCAGCTAAGGAGGTTCATGTAATGGGAACTAACACCTTTGAATATCTAGTTCGGAATAGGATTCAGGGTTATAAGGGTTAGTACAGACACGGATGATCAAATGCTATGTGGAACATGATGTCTCCTGGGCTGCTGAGATCATGGAACAGTCATGTCAAGGATGGCAACTGATCAAGGATGAATAAAGTGTCTCGGGATCTTTTTCTACATTAAAGGCGCTATATAAAGGCAAGGTGTTGTTTGGATGAGTATCTTTGAGTTTTGCTTTATTTACCTGTTTGGGAAGAAAGAGAGCCTATGTTCAGTTTATTAACTTACTTGTAGCAGATGACTCATAGTCAATGAAGGGAATAGGCATGGTGGGTCAAATGGCATTTTCTCAACCCATGCTTTCTTAGGTCCTTCTGATGAATGCAAGTACGGCAATTACACTTAATACACTATCCAAGGTGAATATAGTTTAGATATTCCAATGCTAACGTTAATCCAAATGGAAATCTTTTCCAGCACTCTGTTCATGTGTGCTGTATTGATTATCTTTCACAAATGAAGCGGCCAGTGAGTTTTAATGGGGTGGTGCGGGTGCTGATATTTCTACACAGGTGGTGCTCTGGGATACTGTGACCAGAGATCAGTGGTAAAGAATTAGGTCTTAGCACCACCCAGAGTAAGGTAAGACTGGCCGTAAAATATTTGCTTCAGCTACGGTGACATGCAAACCGTTTGCTTCACGTGATTATCGTCAATCCATCAGATGACAGGAAAGAAGCCGACCTATTGTGCTTCTCGTTTCTCTTCAGCAGCCTTCTAATAAGTCTTTCTTAGATGTCCTTGTCCATTGTGGTTGGGAAGTAAGAATGAGAAAAGCTCTTCGGCTCAACCTGTTTGCTGCATCATTCAGATCCATCTCCAGGAACTGATCAGACTATCTTTACAAGGAATGACATAGAATGCACAGCACAGAAACAGGACAAAGCAGCCTGCTTGATTGGCACCCCATCCACCACCTTAAACATTCACTCCCTCCACCACCGGCGCACCGTGGCTGCAGTGTGTACCATCTACAACATGCACTGCAGCAACACGCCAAGGCTTCTTCGGCAGCACCTCCCAAACCTGCGCCCTCTTCCACCTAGAAGGACAAGGGCAGCAGGCGCATGGGAACACCACCACCTCCAAGTTCCCCTCCAAGTCACACACCATCCTGACTTGGAAATATATTACAGTTCCTTCATCGTCGCTGGGTCCAAATCCTGTAACTCCCTCCCTAACAGCACTGTGGGAGTACCTTCACCACACGGACTGCAGCGGTTCAAGGAGTCGGCTCACCACCACCTTCTCAAGGGCAAATAGGGATGGGCAATAAATGCTGGCCTTGCCAACAATGCCCACATCCCGTGAATGAAAAAACAAAACAGAAACAGGTCATTCGGCCCAACTGGTCTATGTCGGTGTTTATGCTACAGACGAGCCTCCTCCCACCCCTCTTCACCGCACTCCATCAGCATAACCTTCTGTTCCTCTCTCCCTCATGTGTTTATCCCTCTGATGATCTTGTCTCTCTTCTGAGAACTTTGGTTGCTACCAGTTCCAATTTCCATCTGAAGTTGATGGAGTTTCCTCCTCTTGCAGATACCGAATTAATCTGGAGGAGGGGGAGGGTTCAGTGGCATCGATACCAATCAATTAGACAATGGGTTACAGGGTAAAATGAAAGACAAAAGATGGTCAAGCAGGCCAGTTATATACTCTCTAACTATAAAATCAGAGTAATACTGCAACCTCTTCACATTGGAGTTTCACAGACCGTCAGAGATCAAGAGATGATGGTGGGGAGAATCTATGATGGAATAATCATATGTGGACATTGGTTGGACTGGGCTTGATGGGCTGAATGACCTTTTCTCACTTTGGGCTCTCTTATGTTTTTAAGAGTTAATCCGCATTGCAAAAGAGAATGTTAGTATTAGGTTGACATGTGGTTGGCTTGAAATCAACATGAATTCCTCTTAAAAATAATGGTAGTTTCTGAAATTTCTAAATGGGAGAGAGACCACCCAGCCTATGTAACAGCAAGCATTGCATTCAGCTGAGATCATGCTCATACCCAGATAACACCCTCGAAGGGTATTGTATTTCTTGTGGCCTGTAGTATTACATAAACGTTAATATTCTTTCGCTCCATTTATCTCTCCTGTAATGGCCTCTTTATTTTGTTGTCTCACACTCTCTATTTCTGTTTCAGGCACTCATTTTTAAAACTCGTTCTTTGGTTGTCCTATGCTCTATTTCGTGTTCCCCTACCCCCACAGATCTAATAATTGCACAACTTACCTTGCATTGAACCTCACTGTCACGGTTGTCCTTACGACCTGGATCTCAACCACTACGCATTCTGATGCAGCGGCCCTCCCTCCCAGCGGCTCATGAATTTCCTGGGTTTGTGATGCAGCATGTGGTTCCTGGCACACTGCACATCCATTAGTGACACAACAGGGTCATAGGGCAATAAAGTTATTACAACCCCCCCGAGATATCTGCACTCCTCTAATTCTGCCCTCTTGAGCATCCCTGATTATAATCGCTCAACCATTGGTGGCCGTGCCTTCTGTTGCCTAGGCCCTACGCTCTGGAATTCCCTGCCTAAACCTCTCCGCCTCGCTACCTCTCTTTCCTCCTTTAAGACGCTCCTTAAAACCTACCTCTTTGACCAAGCTTTTGGTCACCTGCCCTAATTTATCCTTATGTGGATCAGTGTCAAATTCTTTTTCTTAAAATACTGTGCAGCGCCTTGGGACGTTTTACTACGTTAAAGGCGCTATATAAATACAAGTTGTTGTTGTTGTTATTAGTTTCTTAATTATATTCTCAACATTACAGGGAATAAAAATCTACCAAATTGACAGCCTTCCCTGTACCATAATATCAATTGTCAGGCAGATTTTGCATCCATAACTGCAACATTATGTATCAATCGGGTTATCGATCAATCACTATCAAATTAACAATCCAAATGGTCCTGTACCAGAAATGGGGTTTTAATTCTTTACAGCTTTCAACACCATTCCTCAGAAGGGTCTCAGAATTTCACTGCTGTGCAGCAACATGTTGTAACACAGAAATGTATACCGCTGGCAGATAGTCTATTCTTGAAACAGTCACAACCTTTCAGTAATAACTGCTTTATTATAAACGTCTCTCTTACTCTGAAATGCAGTCCAAATTTATCATAGTAGATTTTTAAAAAAAAATCAATAGTATGCATTTCAGTTATGTTAAGGAGACATAATAACATTGGGTTCAAGCTGTAAATCTTCCATGAGAACTAATAAGGTTGTCTAGTTGGGTCTCATAAATCAAGCTGCAATTGCCAATGACAAGCAGCAGCAAGCACAGGACAACCTCTATAGCGGAAGCCTCTTAATGGGAACAGCCCCATGACAAGAAAACAATGTGCCCTTTATCCAACTGCTCCCATTAACCTAACACCACAAAATGTATATGTGCTCATCTCGAATGACAATACGTGCCCGAGAACTAAACGCATTATCCTATCTGTAAGAGTGGGTATTCATTACATGACAAAAAAAGAACTTGCATTTATATAGCGCCTTTCACGACCTCAGGACATTGCAAAGCACGTCACGGCAAATGAAGTGCATTTTTTTGAAGTGTAGTCACTGTGGTAAAGTTGCAAACACGGCAGCTAATTTGCCCACCGCCAGCTCCCATTAACAGCAATAGGACAATGGTCGGATAATCTGGATTTTTTTCAACCATGTTGGCTGAGGGATAAATATTGGCCAGGACAACCGGGGAGAACTCCTCTGCTGTTCTTCAATTATTGCCGTGGGATCTTTTACGTCCACCTGAGAAGGAGGACAGGGCCTCGGTTTAACATCTCATCCTAAAAACACTTTTACATAGGATTACATAGGATATACGGCACAGAAACAGGCCATTCGGCCCAACCAGTCCATGCCGGCGTTTATGCTCCATTTGAGCTTCCTCCCGTCTTTCCTCATCTAACTCTATCAGCATAACCCTCTATTCCCTTCTCCCTCATATGCTTATCCAGCCTCCCCTTAATTGCATCTATACTATTCGCTTCAACCACTCCCTGTGGTAGCGAGTTCCACATTCTCACCACTCTTTGGGTAAAGAAGTTTCTCCTGAATTCCCTATTGGATTTCTTGGTGATTATCTTATATTAATGACCTTTATTTTTGCTCTTCCCCACAAGTGGAAACATTCTCTCTGTATCCACTCTGTCAAAACCTTTCATAATTTTAAAGACCTCTATTAGGTCCCCCTTCAGCCTTCGTTTTTCAAGCGAAAAGAGACCCAGCCTGTCCATCCTTTCCTGATATGTATACCCTCGCATTTCTGGCATCATCCTTGTAAATCTTCTCTGCACCCTCTCCAGTGCCTCTATATCCTTTTTATAATACGGCGACCAGAACTGTACGCAGTACTCCAAGTGTGGTCTAACCAAGGTTTGATACAGGTTTAGCATAACTTCCCTACTTTTCAATTCTATCCCTCTAGAAATAAACCCTAGTGCTTGGTTTGCTTTTTTTTTATGGCCTTGCTAACCTGTGTCACAACTTTTAGTGATTTGTGTATTTGTACTCCGAGATCCCTTTGTTCCTCTACCCCACCTAGACTCGCACCCTCCAAGTAATAAGTGACCTCCCTATTCTTCCTACCAAAATGTAATACCTCACATTTATCTGTGTTGAACTTCATTTGCCAATTATATGCCCATTCTGCAAGTTTATTAATATCTTCCTGTAATTTGTTGCAATCCTCCTCAGTATTGACTATCCCCCCCAATTTGGTGTCATCTGCAAATTTAGAAATTGTGTTTTTTATCCCAAAGTCTAAATCGTTAATGTAAATTATGAACAACAGTGGTCCCAGCACTGATCCTTGTGGAACACCACTATCCACCTTCTGCCACTCTGAATAACTACCCTTTACCCCTACTCTCTGCTTTCTGTCTTGAAGCCAGCTAGCTGTCCAGTCTGCTACTTGTCCCCTGATTCTGCATTCTCTGACTTTGTTCATCAGTCTATTATGGGGTACCTTATCAAAGGCCTTTTGAAATCTAGATAAATTACATCTACTGCATCTACTTCTGACAGTGTAGCACTCCTTCAGTACTGTACTTAAGTGTCAGCCTAGATCTTGTGTTCAAGTCCCTAGATTGGGGCTTAGAACCCATAACCTTCAGACTCAAAGGCAAGAGTACTACCAACTGAGCCATGGCTGACACCTGACAAGTGGGTGTAAAATTTCATTGTGCTGCTCTTAGCTGGGTTTTTGAATGGCAATGAGCAAGGAGTAATAGAAAATCTACTCCAACACTTCTGTCAGCAGTACATAACTGGTGAAGGAGATGGTGATTGTACAGCTTAGGTACTTACTTAGGTACATAGGTACTAAGGGCTCGATTTTGCCAGGCCCGAGGAGGCGGGATTGGAGGCATGTGAGTTGTTAAAATCGCCAAAAATGGTAGGCAGGGCCCGATCCCGCCTCCATCCCGCCTCCGAGCAATTTTCCCAAAAGCGTGTTTTCTGACCCCCTTTCCATCCCGCCTCCAAGAGGCGGGATAGGCCCTTAAGGCCCTTAACAACCACTTAATAGCCTCTATAATCCCATTTTGAGAGGCCTTTCCGATTTTTAGTAATTTCCCCCATCCTTCATGCCTCCTCTGGAACACGCCAGGTAATGCTGGCGGCCTCACAAGTGGATTGCTTATGAACAGCTGCAGCTCCACCATTACAAAGGAGTTTTCACCAATGATAATTTGCAGGTGGCAGAACTTTGTTGTTTCAGGTCTGGGGGAACTTTTAGGAGGCATACTCAGTGTTGTGGAAGTTTGGAGCCTGACACCCATCTCCAGTGTGACCTTCCTGGGAAACCCCTCTCCCCACCTTGACTAAGCGCTTCCTCAACTGAGGCATATACCAGAAGCATGGTGACCATTTAATTCCTTTCCTCCTGGACATCAGATTTGGATGAAGACCAGCCGCGGCAGCAGCAGAACCATGAGCAACAACAGCACCAACAGCAGGAGCATCAACAGGAGCGCCAAGCTGCTAGTCACCCACCTGAAGATGCACAGGCCAGAGCACGACCATAGTGCTGCCCGGGATGCAAGGGACGCACTCATGTTGGTCACATTTGCTTAGCCTGTACAATCAAACTCTTCTGCCTCGCACCTTCTTACAATGGACAAGAACCTACGGATTCCTATCACTCTGACCACCATACTGACAATTGCAAGTCACTCTAAGCTCTCAATGTGGAAGTCCCATTTGCGAAATGACACAGGCCACAACTTCAACAGTTTGCCATCAGAATTTTTTATCACAACAAGCAACTGGTGGCATTTCAAAAATAAACACAACATAACACCCAAGTGACTACCCTTGTGACTACTTGTGCATTATCTTCCTCTTACGCGTGCTCCTACGTGGTGCTTCCCCTGTGGCTTCAGCAGATGTGGAGGCCCCTTGCTCACTTTCTTGCTGCTCCTGTCTCGACACCTTTGGCGGGGGTCCTCTGGGGTTGCGAACCTGGGAGGGCTCGGCAACAGTCTGCTGCTCCTGCGGCTGTGCAGGGGATGAGACGCCCATCTCAGTTGGGTGAGGACTCTGGTGGGGCTCTGACCGAGGGCTTTGCAGTGGTATGGTCGTGTGAGCGCTTGGAGAGGAGCCCCCACTTCCTTGTTGTCTGCCGCCAACATCCCTCTCATTGGTCAGCCCCACTTCAGAGCTAGCAAGTGGCTTGACAGCACCTTGCTGCACTTCAGGGGGGCCACGAGGACCCGTTTCTGCACTGGAAGTCCTACTCCAGAGGACTTCCATGAAGGTCTGGTTTCTCTGCTCAGTAGCTGACCATCGCTCCTCAAGAGATGACAGTCTATTCTGAACAATGACCATGTTTTCTACACTTTGGCGACTTAGTTCCTCCATGGCCATAGCCATCCTCTCCTCTACTGTAGCCATCCTTTCCACGGAGGTTGCCATCCTTTCCATGGTGATGCGTTCACGTGCCAATGCCTCCACAAAGGCTCTGCTCATGGTCGCGATGGACTCCTCCATTCGCTCGACACTCGCAGCGACCCTGGAGACAAAACCTGTCAGAGACTCCTGCACCTGTTCCTGGAGTTCCAGCACTGCTCGCGTTCTGGATGGACCCGGAGGCACAGGGTCAACATGCAGCTGAGCCGAGCTGGCAGAATCCTGCACCCTCCGACGAGGACTCTCCACTGCTGTCCCTGTCTCCACCATCTGCTGATGCTCACTTGTGAGCTGTGATACACCAGGTGCCAACACTACTCTATCTCGCGAAGGTCCCACCAAGGTGTGAGTGTCTGCGCTGGTGCTGGGTGCGCTGAATTCTGCTGAGGCTGCACCCTCAGAGGTTGCAGCTTCCTCTGAGGAGTCTGGAAGCTCAGGCTCTTCCTCCTGGACAGTGGGGACGGGGGCTTTCGATGGTCCTGTGGGGGAGTAAAGGAAAGAGTTAGAGATGTGAGGTCAAGGTTACATGAACATTGAATAGTGCAGATGGTCATAAGTCAATCTGTTAGAACATCAGATTCATTATCAGTGACTCATGCAATGTCAATGAGAGAGATGCCAAACTATTCTGTCACCAGCTTGCTGCGATGTGCCCATCTGTCCGTCCCCCACTTGGGAATCCTCCTCGATCCCAGTGATTTCCAGGGCCGCCTCCTCCCAGGCGGTGAGCTGGGCTACTGAGGGTGGCCCTCCTCCTGTCATGGCTCTTTCCCTCTTATTGTGGGCTCTCTTTTCCTGCAATGAGGGACACAAGTGGAGTTTGAGTGAGAATGAAGGAGTGAGTGTAGATAATCCATAGCATAGATGCTTAGAAGGATACAAAGGACCCTCCCTGTGTGTTGAAAGTTGTTGTTGTCATTGCATCACAATGATAGGAAGTGTGAGGGCTGCATGGTAGAATAGTTAAGTGAATGTGACCTTCGAGAGAGAGGGAATGTGTAAGGGTGAAGGCATGTAAGTGTCAAGTGGCATGTGGAGGAAGAGGTTGGCAAAGCAGAGTGCTGGTGAGGAGAGGTGATGGGGATCAGATTGAGGGTGATGGGAAAGTCATACTCACTTTTCCTGTGCGGAGAAGATCATGAAACCTCTTCCTGCATTGCAGCCAGGTTCTGCGGCTCATTGATATGGAGTTGACCTCCTGGGCCACTTGCAGCCACACAGCTTTAGTCTGCTGGGGTGGCTTTTTTCTCCCTGAGGAAGGGAACAGCACCTCCTTATTACTTCTGGCTCCGTGCACCAGAGCTTGGAGAGAGGGCTCATCAAACTGAGGTGCACACTTTTGCTTGATCGTGGACATTGCCGGGAAATCAACACCTTCATACAATTTGCAGAGCCTTTGCAGTCTCCAGAAGAAGCAAGGCTGCTTGCAGGCCTTAAATCCAGCAGCATTGATGACGTCATCGGAGGCGACTTTCTGTATGAAAAGATTCATTGGGCCAGGTGTTCCCACACGCAGGAAATCAAGTGCCCAATTAGGGGAAAATCCCACTTTTTCAGCACTTCACTTAGGAGTCGGGGTCCTGACACGATTTCCACCTGACACGCCCCAGCCCGCCCACACTGACAAAATCCAGCCCTAAGTGTCAGCCTGTGGCTCAGTTGGTAGCACACTTGCCTCTGAGTCAGAAGGTTGTTGGTTCAATTCTCCACTCTCAGAGACTTGAGCACATAAATCTAGGCTGACACTCCAGTGCAGTGCTGAGGGAATGCCGCACTGTCGGAGGTGCTGTCTTTCGGATGAGACGTTAAACTGAGGCCCTGTCAGGTGGACATAAAAGATCCCATAGCACTATTTTGAAGAAGAGCAGGGGAGTTATCCCCGGTGTCCTGGGCCAATATTTATCCCTCAACCAACATAACAAAAACAGATTATTTGGTCATTAGCACATTGCTGTTTGTGAGAGCTTGCTGTGCACAAATCGGCAGCCGTGTTTCCTACATTACAACAGTGACTACACTTAAAAAAAAAGTACTTCATTGGCTGTAAAGCGCTTTGAGACGTCCGATGGTCGTGAAAGGCGCTATAGAAATGCAAGTCTTTCTTTTACCCATAAAAATCCTCGACAGATAATACTCAGTGAAGCCTGGGGTTAAAATACCTTAACTGAGCACCCGCCCCATTCCTGCCGGGGTGGGTTAAAATTCTCCCCCTAGTTGAGGGTTTCGGGTGGGTGGGATGAGCGTCAAACTCGTCCATCAGTTTGAAGCTCCGGGTAATTTTACCTCCCAGGCCTCACTGGCATCTCGTCGACCAGCTATCTGCTGGAAACAGGTAGAAGCAGGTGTCTGGCTGGCTTCGGGCTGGTTTAAGATCACAGGGTATGGGGGCCGCCCGCTGGTACAAGGGCAGGTCACGGGGTGGGGGGTGGGGGGCGGTGAGACGATTGGGGCCATTTTACAGGTGGGAAGAGGGGAGTGCGGGACTTTCCTGGTGCGTTATGCGTCATGTAGTGTTTCTTTTCCGGCCTACACTTGGCGACTGGCCTCCATTAATGTTCCCTCTAAGCTGTGCTGTGTTGTGCACGGCCTGCTTATTTCAATGCGCGGTCCCTTTAAATTTCTGCGCATGCCCGGTGTTTCCAATGGAAGAGCTTGTGAGCGGCCCGCGTGGGACCTTGCAGATTACTGCACGGCCGCGGACCGGCGCAGCTTAGAGGGGACATTGGTCACTGCTATATCGTTGAAATTAGGAGCTCACTCTGTGGGGAGTCACAGGCACAGCCCCACATCCCATCACTCCATGCAGAATTGCAGAGAGTGGCCTCGAATAAGATGCTCATGGGGGAATTGTGACCCTCAACAAACAGTTAGTGAATAACACTGTTCCAGAGAATACGGAGAATGCGATGAAAGGTGGTGTCAGCTGTGGCTCAGTGGGCACCACCCTTGCCTCCGAGTCATGAGAAGGTTGTGGGTTCCTAGTCCCACTCCAGAGACTTGAGCACAAAAATCTAGGATGACACTGCAGGGTAGTGCTGAGGGAGTTGCTGCATTGTCGGAGGTGCCGTCTTTCGGATGAAACCTTAAACCGAGGCCCCGTCTACCCTCTCAGGTGGATGGAAAAGATCCCACGGCACTATTTCGAAGAAGAGCAGGGGAGTTATCCCCGGTGTCCTGGCCATTATTTATCCCTCAATCAACATCAATAAAAAAACAGATGATCTGGTCATTCTCACATTGCTGTTTGTGGGAGCTTGCTGTGCGCAAATTGGCTGCTGCGTTTCCTACATTACAACAGTGACTACACTCCAAAAGTACTTCATTGGCTGTAAAGTGCTTTGGGACGTCCGGTGGACGTGAAAGGCTCTATATAAATAAAAGAACTTTGTTTCTTTCTTTTTCTTCTCTTAACAGTGAATCTGTGACATTTAGAATGTCAAAGCACTTGTATCTGTCTCTGGAACTGAAGTTTGGATTGCCAGAGCAGTTATTCCTTACCTTATCACAGAAAATAAAATCATTACACTATTTGCCATCAGACAGCCTATAATGAATATTTCCTTATCTTAAAACCAAAGGAGGATCTGTGGAAGTGCTGCAGTGGCCTAGAGGTCCTACTTTCATGTGATATAATTAAAAGGAATGCAACATCATAGTTACATGGGATACAATGCTGGCATCACTTCTACATCTGAGCATATCCCAACATGAAGATACCCGTGCCAGCATCCTGAGGTTATGCGATGCTCAGTCAGTGAGTAAATGAATCTCTCCTATAGCCGAGAGATTTTCTGCCTCTTTTCTGAAGGAGTGTCTTGTATTCGGCCTGTGATACTGTAATGGTTATGGGTCCGTGGTATTCACTCAAAATGAAGAGCGGTTTTTTTCTCTTCTACTTTTACAACAATGACTACACTTCAAAAATATTTTGTTGGCTGCGAAGAACTTGGGGATGTCCCGAGGCCGTGACATTTCTTGGGGGAGGGAGGGAAGAGGAGTCAAAGCTAAAGTCAAATATCTGACCCCAACTGCACAGGTGAGTGCCCAGGTTTTCTTAGCAAACACCAATTTTTTTTTTTAATTGTTCTCGATATGTGGCTGACGCTGGCAAGGCCACATTTATACCTAGAAGGTGGTGGTGGTGGGCCTTTCTCTTGAAACATTTGTTAGTCCACTTCAGAGAGCATTAAGCGTCAGCCACATATCATGGAACCAGAGTCACATGTAGACCAGACCAGGAAGGGGTGGCAGGTTATTATCCATGAAAGACATAAGGGAACCGGTTGGGCTTTCATGACATCCAGCTGTTTTCATGGCCCTTTATTTCGGGTGCCAGCTGACAAACGATCAGATTTATTACGATCAGTTTAATATCGTGTCATTGGTGCGATTTAAACTCATAAACTGCGGGTTGTTAGTCCAATACCATAATCATTCTGCTGCCCGAGACATTCAATGCTTGGAAAAATGTACACGTAAGTATGTCCACACTGATAAGAATGCTATGCAGGTGCCATCTGCTTGACCAGCTCTTCAATATCAATTGAGCTACCAATACATTAACATTTGACCATTAGCGACTGGACATATCTCTACAAGTAAATCCAATTGGCCACTAGAGTGCTTAGGTCTGGGTTCTACCCTCCCCCAGATAAACCTACAAGAATCATTGGGTCAACACTTTATGCTTCCCACCAGACAGCAAAGTCATTATTTTTCAGAATGAACAACAAAACATCAGGCTCAATTGCAAAGTGTTTGCAGATCTCTTTGCATTAGAACACTCTCCTCAAAACGACCTGCTTTCCCATACAGCAGAATCATTCACAAATTTACAGAGTTCCTTACGAAATCCTCAACGAGTCATTCCTGGAATCCAGTTCCCTCGAGGAACTCAGTTGGATCCCAGTTGGCTAATTATATTGGTTTAAATGTCCAGATTACTTAGCCTTAAAACTCTCATCCTTGTTTTCAAAACAACCCGTGGCCTCGCCCCCCTTCCCTATCTCTGTAATCTCTTCCAGCCCTACAACACCCCGCCCCCCACCCCCCGAGATCTCTGCGCTCCAACAATTCTGGCCCCTTGCGCATCCCCGATTTTCTTCGCTCCACCATTGGTGGCCGTGCCTTCAGCTGCCAAGGCCCTGAGCTCTGGAATTCCCTCCCTAAACCTCTCCGACTCTCTACCTCTCATTCCTTCTTTAAGACGCTCCTTAAAACTGACCTCTTTAACCAAGCTTTTGATCACCTGCCCTAATATCTCTTTATGTGTCTCGGTGTCAAATTTTGTTTGATAATGGCTCCTGTGAAGAGACTTGGGACATTTTACTACGTTAAAGGCGCTATACAAATTCAAGTTGTTGTTGTTGGTGTTGTTACTGATAACTACCCTCTTTTTCATATTGTGCAGCCAGTTCAATGTCCAGCTTGCAACTATCTCCTTGATGCCATAAGCTGTCACTCTAACTACAAGCCCCTCATACGTAACCTTATTAAATGACAAGATGATTAACAGCAACTTATTGTGATCATAGGCAACTCTGTTATTTTCTCAAAGAACTCTGATAAATCTAGTAACTATGAACTGCCTTCCATAGGTTTACATTTACATAGAATTACAACGAATTTACAGCACAGAAACAGGCCATTTGGCCCAACTGGTCTATTCCGGCACTTATGCTCCACAAGAGCCTCCTCCCACCTCTCTTCATCTAACCCAATCAGCATATCCTTCTATTCCTTTCTCCCTCATGTGCTTATCTAGCTTCGCTTTAAATGCATTTTTGCTGTTCACCTCATCTACTTCTTGTGTTAGCGAGTTCCACATTCTTAGGGGGCGAAATTCGGTTGCGCCCCATTTGGGGGCGGTAACCGAATTCTCGCCAGAGATTTAGCACGCGGTGCGGCAGTAGCACCCCAGCCGCTAAATTTGGCTATCTCCGGTGCACCACTTCCTCTCGGGGTGGTATCGGGGCGCAAAGAGGAGGGCTCGCTGCGAGCTCTGCAGGGCCTCCGATGGCCCACACTAGCCCACCAGGGCGGCGTGGTGCTGTGGCTGCAGCCCAGCACCAAGATGCGGTGCTGAGCTGTGCGATGGCGGCCACGGACCACGCCAAGCACCGCCACGGAGGGCTGACCTGGAGGTCGGTCAAAGAAAATAAAATGGTGGCGTGGGTCGCGGCCGCGCCTCCATTTATTTAGCACCCTGCGAGCGGAGGTCGGCCCGGCTCACGACCCGCGAGGCTGGCGCTGACATCGTCCGCGGCAACCTCGCCGGGCGCAGCCGAATTTCTGCCACGGGGCACTAAGGGGTCGCGGCGCACGGCGATGACATCATCGCTGGAGGTGCAGCGGCCCGGGGTGCTACCGGCAGGGGCGTGGCGCTATCGGCTAGCGCCTCAGTAGCACCCCAAATTTCTCAGGAGGCGCTGCCCCCGCCTGGGCGATAAGCCCTTTGCACCTCGTTCGCGCCCCAGGAGGCGCTAACGGTAGGCGCAAATGGGCCGAATTTCGTGGCCTTAATGTCCTCTAATGCAAGGGGGTTGGAGTACAAGTGTAAGGAAGTCTTGCTACAATTGTACAGGACCTTGGTGAGACCACACCTGGAGTACTGTGCACAGTTTTGGTCTCCTTATCTGAGGAAGGATATACTTGCCTTAGAGGCAGTGCAACAAAGGTTCACTAGATTGATTCCTGGGATGAGAGGATTGTCCGATGAGGAAAGTTTGAGTAGAATGGTTGTATCCCTTGGCTGGAGAGTCTAGAACTAGGGGACATAGTTTCAGGATAAGGGGTCGGCCATTTAAGACCGAGATGAGGAGGAATTTCTTCACTCAGAGGGTTGTGAACCTTTGGAATTCTCTACCCCAAAGGGCTGTGGATGCTGAATCATTGAGTATATTCAAGGCTGAGATAGATAGATTTTTGGATTCTAGGGGGAATCAAGGGATATGGGGATCGGGCGGGAAAGTAGAGTTAAGGTCGAAGATCAGCCATGATCTTATTGAATGGCGGAGCAGGCTCGAGGGGCCATATGGCCTACTTCTGCTCTTATTTCCTATGTTCTTATGTTCTAATGGCAAAATATTTACAATATTACTACAAATGCACAGAGGTACGTCTTTGCCTCTTTGGGCATGAATGACACCATTTTTAAAGGAAGAGACCTAAGGTGCAAATTTGACAAAAGATGGGTATTTGCAAATGAACTCCAAAATAGTCCAATTTAGGCCACTTCAGGTTATGAGTATGCCTCAGCTATCATTCCCAAGATATATACGCCATGGACCTGTTTCTGGTTGGTCACCCAAGCAGAGATCACCTCGAACAATAGTTAGGTACTGTATAACATTAATCATGGCCAGAGTGGACTCCTGGACTAGTTTCGATGGCCTAAGGGAGTCGGAGAGGAATTTTCCAGATCTTTTCCCCCTTATTGGCCTGGGTTTTTACCTGATTTTTTGCCTCCCCCAGGAGATTACATGGCTTCTGGGTGGAGCGGGGAGTGTATGTATTGTGACGCATTGTAAGGCATCGCAGTTATGTGCGACAGGCTGGATGGACCAAGTGGGCCTTTTCCTGTCCCACTTTGTTTCATTGTTTATATGTTCGTATGATTTCCTACATTAGAACAGTGACTACACTTCAAAAGTACTTTATTGGCTGTAAAGCGCTTTGGGACGTCCTGAGGTCGTGAAAGGTGCTATAGAAATGAAAGTCTTTCTTTTTTTAATGGTTTGGAGCTTGCTGGGACCTATACACTTTCAATGAGTTTAAAAATGTGAACAGCGCTATTGATGAAATATATAAAAAAGTGGTGCAGCTTGAACTATACCACTTGCTGGAGCAGGGTATCCCATGTTTACTGTGTTTAGGCGATAGTATTAGGATGGTGTTACTATAACAAGGATTCAGCTACCATGTTTGGTGATGTTAGTGGTAACACACTGTTGATGATGTTGGTGGTGCTGCAAGGAGTAAATGGAGTAATGTTTTATTTTTGCTTGCTCAATGCACAGCTCGTTGGGAGAGGCCAGTGAGCAAATGAGTTAAACAAACTGGAAGGAAATCCATTTTACAAAATAGCAGTAAATGAAATTAGCACTAAACTTGGGATAGGAGATGGTCGCGCATGGGAGCAATGTGCTTTTATAAACTGCCTCTGCTTGTCCTTTGAAAGCAGCATTATAAGTAGAATGTGTTACTAGGACCACTGTTAATATGGTACATTAACATAACAAGAAATAGGAGCAAGAGTAGGCCATTTGGCCCTTCAAGCCTGCTCTGCCATTCAATAAGATCATGGCTGATCTTCTACCTCATCTCCACTTTCCTGCACTATCCCCATATCCCTTGATTCCCTTAATTTTCAAAAATCTATCAATTTCTATCTTGAATATACTCAACGACTGAGCCTCCACACCCCTCTGTTCTAGAAAATTCCAAAGATTCACTACCCTCTGAGTGAAGAAATCTTTCCTCATCTCAGTCCCAAATGGCCGACACTATACTCTGAGACTGTGACCCCTGGTTCTAGACTCCCCAACCAGGGGATACATCCTCCCTGCATCTACCCTGTCAAGCCCTGTAAGAATTCTGTTTGTTTCAATGAGATCACCTCTCATTCTTCTAAACTCTAGAGAAGATAGGCCTAGTCTACTCAATCTTTCCTCATAGGACAATCCCCTCATCCCAGGAACCAGTCTGGTGAACCTTCGTTGCACTCCCTCTATGGCAAGTATATCCTTCCTTAGGTCAGGAAAGCAAAACTGTACACAATACTCCAGGTGTGGTCTCACCAGGGCCCTATATAATTGTAGTAAGACGTCTTTACACTTATACTCAAATCCTCTTGTAATAAAGGCCAACATACCATTTGCTTTCCTAATTGCTTGCTGTACCTGCATGTTAACTTTCAGTGATTTGTGTATGAAGACACCCAGGTCCCTCTGAACACCAACATTTCCCATTTAAAAAATACTCTGATTTTCTATTTTTCCTACCAAAGTGGATAACTTCACATTTCTCCACATTATATTCCATTTGCCATATTCTTGCCCACTCACTTAGCCTGTCTATATCCCCTTGAAGCCTCCTTGCATCCGCCTCACAACTTACATTCCCACCCAGCTTTGTATCATCAGCAAACTTGGATATATTACATTTGGTCTCCTCATCCAAATCATTGATGTAGATTGTGAATAGCTGAGGCCCAAGCACTGATCCTTGTGGTACCCCATTAGTTACAGCCTGCCAACCCGAAAATTACCCGTTTATTCCTACTCTCTGTTTTCTGTCCGTTAACCAATCCTCAATCCATGCTAGTGTATTACCCCCAATCCCATGAGCCCTAATTTTGTTTAATAATCTCTTGTGTGGCACCTTATTGAATGCCTACTGAAAATCCAAATACACCACATCCACTGGTTTCCCCATTATCTATTCTGCTAGTTACAACCTCAAAAAACTCGAACAGATTTGTCAAACACGATTTCCCTTTTATAAATCCGTGTTGACTCTGCCCAATCCTATTATTATTTTATAAGTGCCCTGTTACCATGTCCTTAATAATAGATTCTAGCATTTTCCCTACTACTGATGTCAGGCTAACTGGTCTGTAGTGCCCTGTTTTCTCTCTCCCTCTTTTCTTAAATAGTGGAGTTACATTTACTACCTTTAAATCCGCAGGAACCATTCCAGAATCTATGGAATTTTGGAAAATAACAACCAATGCGCCCACTATCTCTATAGCCACCTCTTTCAAAACCCTAGGATGTAAGCCATTAGGTCCAGGGGATTTATCGTCTTTCAATCCCATTAATTTCTCCAGTACTATTTTTTTTTACTAATATTGATTTCTTTCAGTTCCTCATTTTCGCTAGAGCTTTGATTCTCCACTATTTCCGAGAAGTTTTTTTGCATCTTCTTCCATGAAGACAGATACAAAAGTATTTGTTTAATTTCTCTGCCATTTCCTTATTCCCCATTATAAGTTCTCCTGTCTCAGCCTGTAAGGGACCCACATTTACTTTCACTAATCTTTTCCTTTTTACATACCTATAGAAACTTTTACAATCTGTTTGTATGTCTCTCTCTAGTTTACTCTCATTTTCTATTTTCCCCTTCTTTATCGATTTATTGGTCCTCCTTTGCTGAATTCTAAAATCTTCCCAATCCTCAGGCTTACTATTCTTTTTGGCAACATTATAAGCTTCTTCCATGGATCTTTATATCTTTAACTTCTCTTGTTAGCCACGATTGGACCACATTTCCTGTGTATATTTGTTGTAAGTTATGTGCTAATTTTTTTAATGCTAGCCATTGTTTGTCTACCATCATACCTTTAATGTAGTTTCCCAATCTACCATAGCCAACTCGCCCCTCATACCTACGTAGTTTACTTTGTTTAGATTTAAGTACCTAATTTTGCATTTAACTAAATCACTTTTAAACTCAATCTAAAATTCTATTATATTATGGTCACTCTTCCCTAAAGGCCCCTTTACTACAAGGTTATTAATTAACCCTTTCTCATTGCACAATACTAGATCTAAAATAGCCTGTTCCCTAGTTGGTTCCTCAACATACTGATCTAGAGAACTATCTTGTATACATTCCATGAATTCGTCCTCCACACTATTACTGCAAATTTGGTTTGCCCAGTCTATATGTAGATTAAAGCCCCCATGATCACTGTATTATCCTTGTTACATGCACCTCTAATTTCCTGATTCATACTCTGCCCTACATTACAACTATTGTTTGGGGGCCTATAAACAACTCCCACCAATGTTTTCTGCCCCGTGCTGTTTCTCAGCTCCACCCAAACTGATTCTACTTCTTGATTTTCAGAGCTAAGATCCTTTCTCTCTACTGTCTTTAACCCATCCTTTATTATCAGGGCTACCCCTCTTCCTTTTCCATTTTGCCTATCTCTTCTAAAAGTTAAGTATCCTGGAATATTTAGTTCCCAACCTTGGCCACTTTGCAACCATGTCTCCGTTATGGCTATTAGAGCAAGCTTGTTAATTTCTATCTGTGCTATTAATTCATCTATTTTGTTGCGAATTCTTCGCACATTCAGAGAGAGTGCCTTTAGCTTTGATTATTTCTATTTTTCCCTGATGTCACCTTAGTCACTGATGCCTTATTACCTTTGTTACTCTCTCTGTCCCTTCCTGACCCACTCTGCTTATTTTTACCCAAAACTCTACTCTGCTCTAGAGCCTTGACATTTCTCTCGCTGCTTTTAAATTTACTCTTTCCTGAATCCTCCCACCACCACCCCTCTTCATTAGTTTAAAGCCCTGTCTACTGCCCTAGTTATTCGGTTTGCCAGGACACTGGTCCCAGCTCGGTTTAAGTGGCGCCCATCCCAACGGAACAGCTCCCTCTTTACCCAGTACTGGTGCCAGTGCCCCATGAACTGAAACCCCTTCCTCTGTTTATCCCTATGCCAATTTGCGCGTGGCTCAGGTAACAATCCAGAGATTATTACCTTTGAGGTTCTGCTTTTTAATTTTGATCCTAGCTCCTCAAGCTCCCTCAGCAGAACTTCATTCCTAGTTCTACCTGTGTCGTTGGTTTCTATGTGGACCATGTCAACTGGATCCTCCCCCTCCCACTTCAAGTTCTTCTCCAGCTGCGTGGAGATGTCTTTAACCCTGGCACCGGGCAGGCAACACAACCTTCGGAACTCTCGGTCGCGGCTGCAGAGAACAGTATCTATCCCCCTGACTATACTGTCCCCTACCACAACTACATTTCCTTTCACTCCCCGCACTTGAATGGCCTCCTGCACCGTGGTGCCATGGTCAGCCCGCTCATCCATCCTGCAGGCTTTTCCCTCATCCACACAGGTAGCAAGAACCTCATACCTGTTGGACAAGGACAAGAGCAAAAGCTGAAGCTCCTCCAGCACTGCAGCTGGAGTCCCCTTACCTGCCTAAGTTGCAGTCACACCATCCTGTCCCTGACCACTAACCAGACCTGTACCACTACCTAACTTAAGGGGTGTGACTGCCTCCTGGATCAAAGTGTCCAGGTAACTCTCCCCATCCCTGATGCCCTGCAATGTTTGTACCTCAGACTCCAGCTCAAAAACTCTGGGCTGAAGTTCTCAAGATGCAGGCACTTACTGCAAACGTGCTTGTCCGGGATCACAATGCTCTCCACAAACTCCCACATGCTGCAGTTGCGGCACACCACCTGCACTGCCATCCCTATATGACCTGGTTTTATTTCATTAAATTTAATTAAATTTGAATTTAGGTAACTTAGGTTACAGTGTAGTTTCTTGACTACTTACTTGATCTAGATTAAGTTAAGGGTACTGAAGTTAAATATCTACCTGTAACACAAAGCACTACAAGTAGTGTAGGCAAAAAGCAGCAACTCCTTCCCCCTCTTCTCCAAGTTCCCAGTCTTTCCAAATTCCCAAATAAAACACTCTGTTCAAGTCCACTCCGTTTAATCCCGCTCTGCGCAGACATTCTTTATATCACACTGCAGATTGTATTGTTGTTAACTCCACAAAAGGGGGAAATCCCTTTTGGGGTCAATTTTAACCTGATGTACCTGGCAGGAAACTGACGGGATCGGGTGGACCGCTGGATTTACACCCCGCCCGGTATTACTCTCCATCCCACCTGATCCTGTCAGTTTACCGACTGGCGGGTTAGCTTAGAATCTCTGGGCTGGATTTTGATACTGGGGCGGGTTGGGGTCGTGTCATTCGCATTTCGTGTTATCCACCCGACTGGAATTGGATGTGGGAGATTGATGCAATTTTCACCTAATTGGGCAATTGAGTTCCAGCATGTGGGAACCCATGAACCAATTAGTGGTTTCAGTCTGAAAGTTGCCTCTGATGCTGCTGCATTGAATGTCTTCAGAGACTGCCTGACCTTTGCTGTGAGAGGACCTGGATGCAAAATGAGCAGCGAGAGAGAGAGATATTTTTTTTGCATCCAGGTCCTCTCACAGCAAAGGCCAGGCAGTCTCTGAAGACATTCAATGCAGCAGCATCGGAGGCGACTTTCAGACCTAATACTACTACTACCTCCATCACATCTCCGTTGTAATAGTGGACCTGCAGCTGATAGTCAACTATCCACTTGTGCTCCCGCCAGGTTTCACTGGCGTGTTTCACATCAGGCGTGCTTCACGTCGGAAAAGGGTTAAACTAGCTAAAACGTTTCAAAATGGCTTGTTAAGGGCTTTAATGGCCTCTCCCGCCTCTTGGAGGTGGGACGGAGTCGGGAACACCGCGACCGATTTTGTCAAAATTGCGTGGAGGCGGAATGGAGTCGGGATCAGGTCCACCCTCCACTTTTCGTTATTTTAACCCCCCACACGCCTCCAAACCCGACTCCACGGGTCATTGAAAATCCAGCCCATAGAATCATAGAAACTTACAGCACAGAAGGAGGCCATTCGGCCCGTAGTGCCTGTGCCGTCTCTCGGAAAGAGCAGTCATGCTCAGTCCCATATCACTGCTTTTTGTCTGTAACCCTGTGAGTTCCTCATCCTCAAGAACCCATCCAACTCCCTCTTAAAATTATTGATGGAATCAGCTTCCACCACCTCTTCAGGTCGAGTGTTCCAGATCCCCACAACACTCTGAGTGGAAAATTTCTCCTCATCTCCCCTCTAGATCTTTTGCCAATGATTTTGAATCTTTGACCTCTGGTTATTGACCCACTTACCAGAGGGAATATTTTTTTCCCAATTTACTCTATCCAAACCTCTCATCATCTTGAAAGCCTCTATTAGGTTGCCTCTTAACCTTCTCTGTTCCTTAGAGCACAGTCCTAACTTTTCCAACCTCTCCTCATAACTGAAGTCCCTCATCTCTGGTAACATCCTGCTAAACCTCCTCTGCACCCTTTCTAAGGCCTTGACATCTTTCCTGAAGTGTGGAGCCCAGAATTGACAACAATACTCCAGCTGAGGTCTAATCAGTGATTTATAAATTTCCAGCATGATCTCTTTGCTTTTATATTCTATTCCTCTATTTATAAACCCAAGTAACCCATGTGCTTTTTGAACCACCTTATCAACTTGCCCTGCCACCTTTAAGGATTTATGTAAATGGACACCAAGGCCTCTCTGCTCCTCGACACTTTTCAAAAATCGTGCCATTTATTAAAATTGCACCTGTATATTCTGTTTTAGAAACTTAAGCAACAAGTCTGACCTGGAAAATTGGGATTAAGCCAGCATCAGAGGTACTTTAGCCAATTCCGTAAACTGATGCACCACCGTACTGCTGAGAGCGTGGCATTGACGCGTCTCATCTTCTTCAGAAGAATGATGCCTGGTGCAGCTTGTTGAGGTGAAGTAAAGAAAAAAAAAGGTGTGCTATCTGCAAAGGGCAGGCTTGTCGAAGCTAGTGGTCTCTCTTTATTTTCCTGTTATCACACCGCTGCTGTGACACAATCGTCGGGTGTGCTAAGCCGTCCCATAAATATCTTAAATGAAATGACAAATCCACCCTATTAATGATTATGGTTAAGCTGAACGACCATTTACCATTCTAGGGAATTTTTTTTTGGTGGCTGCGTGTTTAACTGACCAGAGCAGCCGATGTCAGAAATTGCAGCTGGCTTGTCTGGATATTTAAGAGACCAGGACAAGGCCATTAGAGCCTCCTTGGTTCATTTGCATCATTTCCTGCCTCAGAGCTGGCCAACCAAATGTTCTTCAAACGTCCAAATTGCGCTGCAGTTTGGCCACATCTTACTGTACCGTGAAATCCATCCTAAAATGATCTTTACAAAGTGCTTCAAACAAAACATTGTGACTGCCGCAGGACGTCCTGTGAACACACTTCTTGTGAAAGGCTTTGAAGAAAAAAAAAATTAAATCACCGCCCCCCCGCATCCCCTCCCGTGTGGAATTCTGTCACTTTCCTGAATTGCTTTCAATCAGCAACAAAAGTGTGAAGGCAGGAATATCATCATGGTTTTTAAAAAAATAAAATCCATGATGATTTAAATTAATTGAAATCACCGTCTATCAATAAAGCATGGCTGGAATATAGTACAGTAAAAAAATAACAATTAATAACTATCACTACACTTCATAGACATCCTCATGTTAGGCTTGCGGATTAGGCATAGGATTAGGTTTGAGGAATGGTTAGGTCTTGTTGGCTAACCAGCAGCATGTTAGTGCTGCCCAGTCCTGTCAATTGCAAAGCCGCCAATAATCATTTGTGATCCATGAACATAAAAATAATAGGATTATATATCCCAGCGTTTAATGCTTTGATGAATGAATAGCTTAAACATTAACTGCATTACTTGGCCTGTTACAGTGACACTAAGAAGTGGAACACACACTTCTTCTGCCATCCTGTGGAAATCTGCTGCATTTGCTTTTACCTCCCCCATAAAAGAGCTCTTAACCCAATCAGATTTGTTCACGTTTCTGTATTCCACAAGGCACCGTCTGCACTTTAGCCTCTTCACTGACTCGCTGAGGTGTGCTAAGATTAGCTTCAAATACATTTTTAAGCAACTGTTAATAGCTTGTGCAGGGTGGAGTCGGAACTTAGTACCAGCTACAATGGGCACAATCTTTCATTTCAGTTCCCATTGTATAAAGACGTGTTCTAGTTTTTAGGTGCTTTTTTAATCGGCCTTTTGAAATCAAGTTTGATTTCTGGGGACCGGTGTTGGTGAGTTGGCTCTCAGTGTTTGCGGTGCTAAATCTGGCCCTTTTATCTCATTAACAGACCCACAGTTTTTTCATGTGTCTGAAGGAATCTGAATTAATATAGGCCAATATAAAAAGCAGCTTCCCTGGCATAGCTCTTAGGCATTTATCTTAGGGAGTCATTGGTCTGAGACCAGTCCCTCTATAGAGGGACACAGAGCTGACAGATCTAAGTAACTTACTGGCTCGACATCACTCAAAAAGGAACTATTAACATATGTGTTTATGTTTTAAGGTTAGGACAGTCAGCTCTCTGCTAACATTAAAAACAATGGCCCTGACATTAGGCTGTGTTATACTAGTACAGGAAAGCTTAATATGCTTATCTGGACTATCAGTAGTTAGCTCGATTTAAGTGCTTTAATTTGCAGCTTGACAACCAAATTTCCCACACTTCTGTAAACAACGACGACAACAGCAAACTTGCATTTCTACAGTGCGCCACACGCTGGGAACAGTGCCTCAGAGTTCTTGACAGAAAGGTGACACTAGACAGGAGAGAAAAAGGGTTAAATAAAAATACAGCTGTGGGGGGTGAAAGTACAGCCAAAATGACGAGTTTCAGGGAGGCTTTTAAAAGCAGGGGAGGTCTGAGGCAGAGGGATTTTGGGGAAAGAGTTACGGAAGATGTGTGAGCTGAAAGAACAAATGGTGGAGCACAAGGAACGGGGAACATGTGGGTGTCCGAGTGGTACTTGCTTGACATATTTAACAAACAGTCTTCTCAGATAAAGTCGGAGCCAAATAAGATCAAACTGACAAGACAAGATGACCTAATGCAATGTACAATCTTATTAGTTTGTCCTGAGATGGGCGGAGGTACAAAGGAATCTCTCCATTTGTGAATATAAAGCTCTTGGTGATATCAAGTGATGTGATCTTACCAGGTTTTGAATGCAGTGAACTGTAGAAATGTTAATCTTTTATCATTGCGCTTAATATCTGAATCACAAGTACATTTACAGTGCAGTGAAGTTGTCTGCTAGCCTGAGGTTTCAAAGTTCCTGTTATGCGTCAGTTCTGCCCAGGTTCCGAGCCCTTTGTGGTATTGTGTAGTCAGCTTTCTGAAATGCAAATCTAGCGACATTTTAAAAAAAAAATTAAATTTTGACCAGCCTGACTTATTAAATATAACAAGACTCCACTGTGGTTCAAAAATCTAGATCCAATTTCTGGTGAAATCGTTTCTTCAAGCGGTCATCGCTCAATCTGCTGGTCACATGAATGGGACTTGGTCACGTTCGAACCTCGGAAACAGTGATTTGGCTTGGCTGAAGCATTTCTCAAGTAACTATAAGGAAGACCCATGTACCCAACTCAGATGGCTGCAAGAGCGCTGTTGTCTTTGTGGCAGCTGAGTCAAATAGGGATGGAATTTCCTGCGCAAGTTCACCCAGTCTAATTGGGGCGTAAGAAAAATATCCAACGTAAACGATTAAGGAAACTCGGACGCAAGTGCCTGTCTATCGATCCCTGCAGCTGAACTAATCTTGACTAATTATAATGGCTCCGCCCCCCCAGGCTAAAGAGCTGTACACACGAATTTCCTGCAATTACATTGGTTCAAAACAGGTTTAAAATTAAGCCCAGAATTTTAAGTTCTGGAAGTGGGGGATTTGTATCAGGCAATGGGGGGGGGGAAAGGGGGGTGGGTGGATGATTGCTAGGGCTGTGGAACTGGGGGGAGTTACCCTGCTTCACAGAAAGGTTATTTTTCAATTTTAAAAACTCACCTTTAGTTAGTGGCCGCAGCTGAAGAATCCTGAGTGGGCCAGGCTTCGGGCCTGTCCCGCTCCTTGGGAACAAATTTTGTAGTGGGGTCCTTCAACACGTTTTCTTCTCTTCTTAGACAGTCCCTCGGAACCGAGGATGACTTGCTTCCACATTAAAAATGAGTTCTCAGGTGACCTACAGTCTCTGTCACAGGTGGGGCAGACGGTGGTTGAAGGGGCGGGTGGGTGGGGTGCTTGGGTTGACGTGCGCTGCTTGCGCTGCCTGCGCTTGACTTCCGCTTGCTCCCGGCGAAGAGACTCGAGGTGTTCGGCGCCTTCCCGGATGCTTCTCCTCCACTTTGTGCGGTCTTGGGCCAGGGATTCCCAGGTGTCGGTGGGGATGTTACACTTTTTCAAGGAGGCTTTGAGGGTGTCCTTGAAGCATTTCCCCTGCCCACCTGGGGCTCTCTTGCCGTGCCGGAGCTCCGAGTAGAGCGCTTGTTTTGGGAGTCTTGTATCGGGCATGCGGACGATGTGGCCTGTCCATCGGAGCTGATCGAGCGTGGTCAAAGCTTTGATGCTGGGGCTGTTGGCCTGAGCGAGAACACTGACGTTGGTGCGCCTATCCTGCCAATGGATTTGCAGGATCTTGCGGAGGCAGCGTTGGTGGTACCTCTCCAGTGCTTTGAGGTGCCTGCTGTACATGGTCCATGTCTTAACATATTTAAAGAGCCTGTGTTAGGCATCTGCCTGCAGTGGGACCAATGCCCCCACAGATTGGGTGCAAGCTCTCAAATTGCTATGCTTTCCACCCTTTCGATGCCCAAAAAATGAGCCAATTTGTACCCCACCACCTTCTGGAGGAGATGCTAAACCGAGGCCCCGTCTGCTCTCTCAGGTGGACGTAAAAGATCCTACTGCACTATTCGAAGAAGAGCAGGGGGGAGTTTGCCTGGTGTCCTGTCCAACATTTACCCCTCAACCAATGTTGCTAAAATAACAGATTATCTGGTCATTTATCACATCGCTGTTTGTGGGACATTGCTGTGTGCAAATTGGTTGCCGCGTTTCCCTACATTCCAGAACGACTACGTTGACTGTAAAGCAGTGAGGTTGTAAAAGCAAGTTCTTTCTTTCTGCCTAATATTAGATATGTGTAATAATCAAGGATGGCCTGGTATTTTCGCAGTGGAATGGATGAAATGATAAATGAAGAGCCATTGCCCATCCGCCCTGACGCACCTTCCTATGACCACTGAGAGCAGCACAGCATGTGGTTACCTTTGATGCATTGTCTCGGCAGGCCAATAGAGAGAAAATAAATGGAGTCTTACCCTCAAATTAAAACAATGGGACAGATTCTGCAATAAATAAATGACACACGTCTTTCTAAAATAACTGACAATATATTGTGCATGCTGATCACTACACCATCTTCCTCAGCCTAGTACTCTGAGCTCATGTCCTGTAACCTTCCTGTCTCAGTTATCTAGCTGACTGTATCTGCCACAAGACAGGGCAAGCAACATATTTAATTACACTATAATTTCTTACACTGATGCAAGCACAATACTAACATAGATATTAAAACGGGATGTACAAAAGCATGGGATATCTCTGTGAAAGAAACAAAAGTTGTAATCATTGAGCGCGGGTGTAGCAGTGGAAGATTTACGTATACACTTATCCTGGTTTCTTTCACTCTCCTATGATCAACCTGTTAACCACAAACCCACAATCTCTTCGTATTACCGAACAGGTGTGAAAAGTTACAGAGCTTGTTTACAAAGAGGTATGGTTTTGCCTTTTTCGTTTGAACTTTTGTTTGCAGAAGCTAGTACGTCCAGGATATTAGTGTATGACAGCTAGCTTTCTCTTTGTAAGGTCAACCTAGGTGTCAGCCAGTGGCTCAGTTGGTAGCACTCTCGCCTCTGAGTCAGATAGGTGGTGGGTTCAAGTCCTGCTGCAGAAATGTGGACACAAGATCTAGGATGACACTCCTGTACAGTGCAGTACTGAGGGAGTGCTGCCCTGTCGGAGCTGGTGTCTCTCAGATGAGATGTAAAACCGAGGCCTGCCCTCTCAAGTGGATATAAAAGAACCCAACGTGTTATTTCAAAGAAGAGAAGGGGAGGTGTCCTGGCCAACATTTATCCCTCAACCAACATCACTAAAATAGATGATCGGTCATTATCTCTAAGCTGTTTGTGGGAGCTTTTTGTGCACAAATTGGCTGCCACATTTCCTACATTACAACAGTAAGGACACTTCATTGGCTGTAAAGCGCTTTGGGACCTCCTGAGGTTGTGAAAGGCGCTATATAAATGCAAGTCTTCCTTTAACCTACGGTTTGGTTCTCTGGCTGAATCAATACATGAATAAGATGCTGTGGATGGAGGCTCTTTGATTTACTGAGCACGCTTGGCCTTTTAATTAGTGAGTTGTTTCTGAAGCCTCCCATTCACTTTTATATGACAATGCAGTTCATAATTTAATCTATGCAATTAGTACAGTTAAGAAGGTGTAGAACTAGGTGAAGCAACAAGGAAAGATCATTCTCCAACTATTTACCACCCAAGAAATACAGTTAACCTCATCTAAATGACCACCTAATATCGGTTCCAACAAGAAGGGAACAATTCAGTCTTCCTGAAGTCAATTCTGATGTTGGTCATTTTATGCAAGTATTTTAACTTAATCTTTTACTCATAAATGATGAGCATCAACCGTGCATTCCTACACATATCCCCAAATATTGACACTGATTTATTGTTCTTTAATCAACTTAACCCTTTGACATTAAATTAATTTCATCTGAAAGCAACAGCACAGAAACAGGCCAGTTTCTATTCCATTGGATAAAGCTGTCACTTCTAGCAATCGACTACAGATGCATTCTCAATAAACCCTGTCGTAACTACATCATATTTATTAATCCTTTTGTGTACGTAATAGCACATCAATGAACTGAAAGTTGGAGTCTGCATCAACAGCCATTGCTGGCACGAAAGAGAATGCGCCAAAATTATAATTAAACCCTCACGTAAAATTAAAGCAGTGCGTGCTAGCAATAATGACAGATTACCAGGGTGTGATTTCAAGCCTATAATTTAATTGCAGGAATTCAGATGACGGTTAAAAGCTGCTTGAGCTCTGCCGCTGTGGTGTATGACTTCCAATGAACCCGAAGATTAGATTACTGCGTCGCAATCACTCGCAGCTATTCCATCATTGTCCCACATAATTATTTTGTTCCTGAAGTAAAGAGTTGCCTATCTCTGTGCGATGGCTGATATTTAAAAAAAACAAAGTGGAATTTTGCATGACTCAATTTTCCGCTGAAAAGGGAGGGGGGGGGACAACATTCGTGAGAATTCTAAGAGGTGAGTGGGGTGTTTTCTTGTTAAATTTTATTGAGGGAAAATATCATGAAGTGGAAACGCCGCTGATGAAATAATGTACCCTTTCTGAGAATATACTCAGAACTCAATGTTGTTCGGTATTATCAGTGGGGTTTAGCCTGAGTAAGCAGCCTGTCTTTGCTGCACAGGCTGTTCTCTGCAACAAAAAAAACCCAGCAAACTGCAATGTCCCCATGTTTCCGAACCCTGGCCTCCATTTCTAAAAGTACTGCCTGATTGGGCGAGTAGTTACCTTTTTTCAAACTGCCTTCAGCCATTTGGAAATATAAAAGGAATTCCCACAGAGACAACACTTCCATTGTTTTCCGTTGGTCGTTATTTTTTAGTCACCTCGCTGAACTCTAACTTGATCAATCTTAACAATAATTGTTACGGCTTGATTACATAACGTGCTGTGGTTTTACAGTCTTTTCTAGAAATATGGACGCGCTCACATGGATCCCCTGTCCTTACACCTGAAGGACAATTTCAGTTGCGCAAAGGTAAACGAGGATTAGTGATGCACAAAACATTTTTTTATCAGTATTCACCAACAGAAATAGTGTATTAATAAGTTAAAAATTGCAGAAGATTACGAAAATCTAATGGCAGACAGACAGAAATCTGCTGATATAAAAACAGAAAATGCTGGAAATACTCAGCAGGTCAGGCAGCATCTGTGGAGAGAGAAACAGAGTTAACGTTTCAGGTCGATTGACCCTTCGTCAGAACTAATCTTCGGGTTCATTGGAAGTCATATACCACAGCGGCAGAGTTCTGACGAAGGGTCAGCGACCTGAAACGTTAACTCTGTTTCTCTCTCTCCACAGATGCTGCCTGACCTGCTGAGTATTTCCAGCATTTTCTGTTTTTATTTCAGATTTCCAGCATCCGCAGTATTTTGCTTTTGTAGAAATCTGCTGAGCCCAGTTTGGAATCTATTGATATAGTGAATGTTTTCTTGGGTATTAGGAAAAGATTAAAGTATCAATTCGTTCTGGAACTCTTCTGGACATCTCGGAAATCTAACTGTCGATGTCTGCCAGAAATTGAGTCTGTCGATTAGGAAAGAGGAGCAGCCATTTTCTTTATTAACAAATTCTTTTGAATAGCTTTCTTAATTGGTTTTCAACTTCCCTACCCAGACGCAACACCTGCCCTTTTACCTTCTCCCTTCCCACCGTCCAGGGTTCTAAACACTCCTTCCAGGTGAAACAGCGATTTACTTGTACTTCTTTCAATTTAGTATACTGTATTCACTGCTCACGATGGGGAGACCAAACGCAGATTGGGTGACCGTTTTGCGGAACACCTCTATTCAGTCCACAAGCATGACCCCGAGCTTCCAGTCACCTGTCACTTTAACTCTCTGCTCCACTCCCACTCTGACCTCTTGGTCCTCCGTCTCCTACACTGTTGCAATGAAGCTCGACGTAAGCTCGAGGAACAGCACCTCATCTTTCGATTCGGCACTTTACAGCCTTCTGGACTCAACATCGAGTTCAACAATTTCAGATCGTAACCTCGGCCGCCATTTTTTCAGATGGCAGCTGTTGATGATTCTGTCATTCCCATTTACACCTCTTCTAGACCCATCTTTTGTTTCTTTATTTGTCCCATTACCATCTCCTTTTGCCTTGTACAATCATCCCTTTTGTCATTTAATCTCACCTGCCTTACACCCTGTCACAGATCTTTTTTGTTCTTTCTTCCCATTCCCCCTATTCCTGCCTCTGTACTTGCTTAAAACATGTTACATCTCTAACTTTTTCCAGTTCTGACGAAAGGTCACAGATCTGAAACGTTGACTCTGTTTCTCTCTCCACAGATGCTGCCTGACCTGCTGAGTATTTCCAGCATTTTCGGTTTTTATTCCCTACCTGGATAGTCAACTAACAACTAAAATGTGCAATTGTATACCACAATTTGTTACACTGCTCTTCTGAAACAAACAGGCTCATTGCTAAAACATTCACCAGCAGATTTGTTGCCACACCATGAAGTAGGGTGATAGGAACTGCATGTTTACCAAGAGCTGATTCATAAGAACATAAGAACATAAGAAATAGGAGCAGGAGTAGGCCAATTGGCCCCTCGAGCCTGCTCGGCCATTCAATAAGATCATGGCTGATCTGATCCTAACCGCCAATCTACTATCACAGAACCATCTCCTGAACCTAACAGAATTGGACACACGAAATAGGAGCAGGATCAAGCTACACGGCCCCTGGGCCCGCTACGCTACCCACAGGGCCATGACCGATCCGAACCTAGACTCATGTCCAAATTCCTGCCCGCTCCCCGTAACCCATAATTCCCTTTACTTCTAGGAAACTGTCTATTTCTGTTTTAAATTTATGTAATGATGTAGCTTCTACAGCTTTTTGGGGCAGCATATTCCATGGACCTACCACCCTCTGAGTGAAGTAGTTCCTTCTCATCTCAGTTTTGAAAGAGCAGCCCCTTATTCTAAGACTATGCCCCCTAGTTCTAGTTTCACCCATCATCGGGAACATCCTCCCTGCATCCACCCGATCCAACCCCTTCACAATCTTATATGTTTCAATAAGATCGCCTCTCATTCTTCTGAACTCCAATGAGTAGAGTCCCAATCTACCCAACCTCTCCTCATATGTCCATCCCCTCATCCCCGGGATTAACCGAGTGAACCTTCTTTGTACTGACTCGAGAGCAAGTATGTCTTTTCTTAAGTATGGACACCAAAACTGTATGCAGTATTCCAGGTGCGGTCTCACCAATACCTTGTACAACTGAAGCAATACCTCCCTATTTTTATATTCTATCCCCTTAGCAATGAAAGCCAACATTCCATTGGCCTTCTTAATCACTTGCTGCACCTGCATACTAACCTTTTGAGTTTCATGCACCAGGACCCCCAGATCCCTTTGTACTTCAGTACTTTCCAGTTTCTTGCCATTTAGATAATAACTTGCTCTACTATTTTTCCTGCCAAAGTGCATAACCTCACACTTTCCAGTATTGTATTCCATCTGCCAAATCTCTGCCCACTTACTTAGCCTGTCTATGTCCCCTTGCAGATTTTTTATGTCCTCCTCACTCACTACTTTCCCTCCCATCTTAGTATCATCTGCAAACTTTGATATGCTACACTCGGTCCCCTCCTCCAAATTGTTAATATAGATTGTAAAGAGTTGGGGACCCAGCACTGACCCCTGCGGAACACCACTAGTTACTGATTGCCAGTCTGAGAATGAACCATTTATCCCAACTCTCTGCCTTCTGTTAGATAGCCAATCCTCTATCCATGCCAGAATATTACCCCCAATCCCGTGATTTTTTATCTTAAGCAATAATTCATTTGAAAGAAAGAAAGAGACTTGCGCTTTTCATGACCTCAGGGCAATCCAAAGCGTTTTACAGCCAATGAAGTACTTTTTGAAGTGCAGTCACTGTTGTAATGTAGGAAATGCAGCAGCCAATTTGCCAACAAAGAGCAATGAGATAAATGTTCAGCTGATCTGTTTTTTAGTGATGTTGGTTGAGGGATAAATATTGGCCAGGATAATGGGGTGAACTCCCCTGCTCGTCTTCAAAATAGTGCCATGGGATCTTTTATGTCAGAGGGCAGACCTGGGGGGGGCCTCTGTTTAACGTCTCATCCGAAAGACGGCACTTCTGACAGTGCGGCACTCCCTCAGTACTGCACTGCGTGTGTCACAGCTAGATTTTTGTGCTCGATTCTCTGGAGTGGGGCCCGAACCCACAATCTTCTGACTCAACGGTGAGAATGCTACCAACTGAGCTAAATTTGTGAATCAAATTCTGAGCAGATCGCAGAGCTGTACAGTTTGTGATGCTTCAGGCAGGTTGTGAAATCCATTGCAAGATTTCTCTGCGATTTAGCTGCAGTCTCAAATCGCTGTACTGCTCTGCAACGCAGTAATAATTTAATGACGCGATATACGCAAGATATGGATATATTCCCGTATAGCTCTGCAAAATAAAGATTCATATTGATGCTGCTGTATTATTATAATATTATAATAACAGCTAGGGTCATGTAGTATGCTCATTGGGACGATATAGCAAGGGTAAGAATTCCTCAAGTTGCTATGTAACTGCCCTGGGAGTGTTTGATGGGACAGTGGAGAGGGAGCTTTACTCTGTATCTAACCCGTGCGGTACCTGACTTAAAAAGTGTTTGATGGGATGGTGTAGAGGGAGCTTTACTCTGGGGGAGAAATTCGGTATAGCCTGGTTTGGGGTGCTAAATCTTTAAAAGTTGAAAAATTAGCGCCAGGCGCTAATCATTCTCGCCTCCCGCAAAATTCCATTTTAGCGCTCCAAGAGGGAAGCTAAATCAAGCTCTAAACACTTCTCTTAGGGTGTTAAAGTCCGATAGCGGGGCAGTAGTGGGAGAGCGCAAAACCATTTTGAGTGCATTGTAAACGGCACTCTTTCATCACAGAGGCTGCTTCCCTCGCTTAAAGGGAAGGGCCAATGATGCTGCACAAGCGAGTTGTCGTCAGTTCTGTTTTGCAATGCGACCTGGGCGACTGCCATTACAGCCCCAAACACTCTCACAAAGTGGAGGGCTTGGACATCTCGCACCAATGAACCGTTAAAAACTTTGCACAGGCACCAGGCTGGTGCAAATAATAAAGGTTGCGCGAGCTGAAAAGCATTCCCTTTACTTACTGCTCCCGAAGCGGCCAGCCGAGTTCACAATGCCGTTGTCGGCGCGAGGTGATAAAGCAGGGGCGCGAGTGAATTTTCCATCCGGGGCGGTAACTGGACGCTGCGCACTTTATGATGTCACGATCTGCGAGGCGCTAGAGGCCAAGGCGCTAAGAGTTTGCGCCAGCACTAAACCGGCACTGAAGTTCACGGGCGTCGCTGCATTCGCCGTGCCCGGGCGCTAACTCCTTAGCGCCCCGTTAGCGCCCCCGCCAGGCGCTAACGGGAGGCGCTAACATACCGAATTTCTAGCCCTTTGTATCTAACCCGTGCTGAACCTGACTTGAGAGTGTTTGATGGGATGGTGTAAAGGGAGATTTACTCTGTATCTAACCTGTGCTGTACCTGTCCTGGGACTTCTTGATGGGATGTTAGAGAGGGAGCTTTTCTCTGTATGCAGCCTGTGTTGTATGTGACCTGAAAATGTTTGATGGGAGCACTGGGTGACAGAACTGTCCCATTCGTAATTGAGGCGAATAGCATAGATTCATTTTAGGGTAAGTTAGATAAGTACATGAGGGAGAAGGGAATAGAAGGATATGCTGATAGGGTTAGATGAAGTTAGATGAAGTAGGTTGGAGCATAAACACCGGCATAGACTAGTTGGGTCGAATGGCCTGTTCATTTGCTTTAAATTCTATGTAATTCTATGTGTAGTGACATACAAACATACGAATGAACATACGAGCAATGATGAGAGGTAAAAACTCTCTGGTCCATCCAGCCTGTCCCACACAATTGCGATACCTCGTGTATCACAATATATACACTCCCCACTCCACCCCAAACCATGTGATCTCCTGGGAGAGGCGAGAAACCAGATTAGAAATTCTGGGGGACAAAAAATCTGAGAAATGGCTCGCTGAGCCAACTAGGCGATCAAACCCAGTCCAGGAGATCACTTTGGCCCTGAAATCGCTGAAGTACCTACCTTCTGTAAGAGGTGATGTCCGCCCCAGCCAGAAACAGGTCCCGCTCACACTTGAATACATTTGTGAAAATGTCCTCTGGTATTTGTAGCCAACTCATTAGCGTAATCTTTTAGAACAAACTCGCGATTTTTTGTTTGAATATATTTACAATGCCCCATTTTTCATTTTTTTTCCCAAATTGCACAATCGCAGCAAAATGACCTCAGAATTTCTTAAGAAGGTATTTACCCTTTTTGTTCTGAGCGCACTTGAAGCCATTCGGGGGCTCAGATGACATAGCTCTTGATGTCGCTTGAACCCCTCAATGGATCGCTGTAATTCCTACATCACAACAATGACTATGTTTGAATAGTACTCCGTTGGCTGTAAAGCACTTTGGGGCATCCTGAGGTCGTGAAAGGCGCTATTTAAACGCAAGTCTTTCTTTCCGCAGCCGAGTTTTTTTTTATTCATATATGGAATGTGGGCGTCGCTGTCAAGGCCAGCATTTATTGCCCATCCCGAATTGCCCTCGAGAAGGTGGTGGTGAGCCGCCTTCTTGAACCACTGCAGTCCATGTGGTGATGGTACTCCCACAGTGCTGTTAGGGAGGGAGTTCCAGGATTTTGATCCAGCGACGATGAAGGAACGGCCGATATACTTCCAAGTCAGGATGGTGTGTGGCTTGGAGGGGAACTTGGAGGTGCTGGTGTTCCCATGCGCCTGCTGCCCTTGTCCTTCTAGGTGGAAGAGGTCGCGGGTTTGGGAGGTGCTGTCGAAGAAGCCTTGGCGAGTTGCTGCAGAGCATCTCCAATTGTCATTCTCCACCAGAGTAACCTGTTTCTTTGAAATTACAGAGATTTTGGGGGGGTGGAGAGTTTGCTAGTTTCAATTAAGTGATCGTGTCTTTCTTTAGAAATTTGAAATAGATTGTTTTACGCCCGATTTTTCTGTGAAAAGTTCATTGTAAGATTAAGGTGCCTTAAGTGTTTAATACCCAGAGCTAAAGTTCCTGTAATGCAAACTGGTGCCTGATAGAACTGAAAGATAAAGCTGTTAACCACACATTGGCGTTATCATGTGGATCGCTGTGCATTTCCATACATGGTAATATTGCCTAACATGGTGTAAACTAAAAAACAAACAGCATTGACTTTTTTTTTGCAAACTACTAGCTTTTTCTGTCAACACTATTTGATTTTCCATTCCCCACCCTCTCCCCGGCTTTTCATTTTGATTTTCAAGCATTTTCTCAGTATAACGCATCTGATATTTCCCATTAGATCACACTTGCTCTATGAATTTTTTGTGGTTATAAGCTGAAAATTGATAGAATTGATGCTGAAGAATTTTGAGATTTTGTTTTTCCCGGTCAGCAAGTTCTCTGACACATGGCTGAAACCCATCACTGTGCTTTAGAGTCTCCAAGCTTAACTGCTGAGAAGTCCACATCAGTAGTCTTTTCCCCTCTGGCCTTAACTTTGACTTTGACAGCGTCAAGACCTTAACTGAGACCCCCAATTTTCTCTCTGGCTGTTGGTGGGGCTGGCACTGTGCGATGGGTGCGCCGGTGTTTCCTGGGATGGTGGGAGGGGCTGGTTGACACTTGAGGTGGGCACCACCCCTGTCAGAACACTTCTGGTGGGGTGATCTGCACCCTTAGTGTCGAGCCACTTCCTTTTTTGTTTCTTCTTCTACCACAGGACTCCTGGGACACTGGAGCCGGCTGGTTTCTCACGCTTCCTACCTATCCTCCTTTAGCTATTCACGCAATCTCTATAACTCATATATTTCCCTGATTTCTCTCATTATACCTCCTTTTGACTCCTACTAATATTACTCTGGCCATTTAATCGCCTCCTGACCTCCACGCAAGAACTTCACATTTCTGAGGTGATCCAAAACTCTGCTGCCCGTGTCCTAACTCGCACCAAGTCCCATTCGTCCATCACTCCTGTGCTCACTGATCTACATTAGCTCCCGGTTAAGCAACGCTTCGATTTCAAAATTCTCATCCTTGTTTCCAAATCCCTCCATGGCCTCGCCCCTCCCTATCTCTGTAATCTCCTCCAGCCCTACAAACCCTTGAGATATCTGCGCTCCTCTAATTCTGCCCTCTTGAGAATCCCTGATTATAATCGCTCAACCCTTGGCGGCCGTGCCTTCTGTTGCCTATGCCCTAAGCTCTGGAATTTCCTGCCTAAACCTCTCCGCCTCGCTACCTCTCTTTCCTCCTTTAAGACGCTCCTTAAAACCTATCTCTTACCACCTGCCCTAATTTCTCCTTATGTGGCTCGGTGTCAATTGTTTTGTCTTTTACACTCCTGTGAAGCGCCTTGGGATGTTTTACTGTGTTAAAGGCGCTATATAAATACAAGTTGTTGTTGTTTTCCTGTGTGTCTGTATTTTTCCCTTCCCCCTTTCCTTAGTTGTGTTCCTATTCAAACGCTCCTAATCTTGAGGAAGGGCCAATGGCTGAAAACATCGACTGCCGTTTTTCCATGATGCTATCTGACCTGCGGAACATTTCCGGCTTTTGAATTTTCGGTAGACTTTCCGTTTGCTTGGTATGGAGTGCACACTCTCCCCCTGTAGAGACACTCTCCATCTACTTAAACCCAGGCAACTTTGGTATGGGTTGCCAGAAGGTGAAGCTTAAGGACTCCCAACTCAGCAGAGGGATGCTGCTGGAGTTTAGCCAATTAACGAGCTTACCAGCATAAAAGTGGTGATAAACGTCAAGCTGCTTAACCAGCTAAAATCTAACCTTTTCTGTTAAGGCATTGACTTTCAGAGATAGGTTGAGCTGATTGGGATCAATTTGAGCCCCAGTGATGGGTCTATCCCTCCAGCTCCCATCAATGAGCCAGCCTGGATCACAGAATCACAGAATCCCCACAGTGCAGACAGAGGCCATTTCGGCCCATCGAGCCTGCATCGACACATATCCCACCCTATCCCTGTAACCCCACGTATTTAATCCCCCCTAACACTAAGGGTCAATTTATCATAGCCAAATCAACCTAACCCGCACATCTTTGGACCGTGGGAGGAAACCGGAGCACCCGGAGGAAACCCACGCAGACACGGGGAGAATGTGCAAACTCCACACAGACAGTCACCCGAGGCCGGATTCGAACCCGGGTCCACTGGCGCTGTGAGGCAACAGTGCTAACCACTATGCCACCGTGTTGCCCTAAAATAGTGCCCGTGGGATCTTTTACGTCCACCTGAGAGAGCAGACGGGGCCTCAGTTTAACGTCTCATCTGAAAGACGGCACCTCCTGACAGTGCAACACACTCTCAGCACTGCACTGGAGTGTCAGCCTAGCTTTTTGTGCTCAAGTCTCTGGAGTGGGACTCGAACCCACAACCTTCTGACTCAGAGGCGAGGGTGCTGCCCACTGAGCCACTGGCTGACATCAACAGCATCTCGGCTTTCCTCCTTTAAGACGCTCCTTAAAACCGACCTCTTTGACCAGGCTTTTGGTCATCTGCCCTAATATCTCCTTATGTGGCTCGGTGTCAAATTTTGTTTGATAATCGCTCCTGTGCAGCGCCTTGAGACTACTTTAAAGGCGCTGTACAAATGCAAGTTGTTGTTTTTGGACCTGCCTGGCTCAGGATCAGATGATCGAATCTGCGACAGAGGACTGATTCTGTTCCAAGGTCCAATTGCCAAACAAGTGATTTTTGTCTCACTACCGCCCCCTTTCCCAGTGTGAATGGGGTGGCAGCAAAATAAAACTAGAAATAAAAACTCACCTCGACTCCTTGCCTGAGGCCTGCCTGATATAGGCCCGGATATTCTGATGCCTACGGGTGTGTACGAGCTGTGTCCCCACCCGTAGGGACATCGGAAATGCCAGTTTCAGGCATGCACAGCGCATGCGCTGAAAACCGGCATTTCCGATCTGTCAAGAATGCTCTTGACAGGTCGGACGCCTGCCCTGGAGAAGGGCCTCTGCAGGGGGAGAGTTCCGCTTTCTGCAGAACCTCCGCCCGCTGAAAACCCTGAGAAATCTTACGCCTGGTAAAAGCAGGGGTAAGGCCTGCTTTTACCAGCATAAGAGTTTAAAAAAAAGTTTAAAAAAAATGTTTTTTCACTCATTTATAATTTTAAAATACTTTAAAAAAGGCAAGTTTATTTTTAGCCCCGTAAAAAACTTTAATTATTTTTTTCAAAAAATTAAATTTTTGTTTAAAATATTTAATATAATGTAATTTTAACTCATTTTAAAAACGTGATGGTTTTAAAAAAATTATTTAATGTTTTGATGTGTTTATGGGGTGATCTCCATTCATATATTTGACACGACTATCTGTCAAAAGTATGAAGGGGGATTCCCTTCTCCTATTGGCTCGCCTGGCCCACGTGATCCCAGGGACGCTTGCGAACTGCCTGCGCCCCTGGGGTACGTGGGCCCTCCGCATTTCGACTGTGGAGAGGCCCAGGATCAGAGGTGTCCAGACCTCGGGAGCCCTCAGGTAAGAGCATAGATTTTTTTCCGATAGGAGGCAACCGCACGCAGGAAGCCTCCTATCGGAAATTACGGGCCAGTGTTTTCCAGCAGCTCTCAGTTTATTCGGCCAGATCTCCTGCCGGAAACAGACAGGGGCCTAAAAATGAAGGTCCTAAGATAATGATTAGGGCAGTTCAGCTGAGCAATCCCTGCTCCCCTGCACTAACTCTCAAATAAACTCTGGCTGCCCAAAGACATTGACATTCATGTCAGCTAACGTTACTGGGTCACCAGTTACTATATGAATACTCACTGCGTCCAAAGATTTCAAAAGGATTCAACTTTTTAAAATGCATTCTCAGGACGAAAAGCAGAGTATCTTTTAAATGGTGAGAGATTGGGAAATGTCGGTGTTCAGAGGGACCTGGGTGTCCTTGTACACGAATCACTGAAAGTTAACATGCAGGTACAGCAAGCAATTAGGAAAGCAAATGATATGTTGGCCTTTATTATAAGAGGGTTTGAGTATAAGAGTAAAGGTGTCTTGCTGCAATTATATAGGGCCCTGGTGAGACCACACTTTGAGTATTGTGTATGGTTTTGGTCTCCTTACCTAAGGAAGGATATACTTGCCATAGAGGGAGTGCAACGAAGGTTCACCAGACTGGTTCCTGGGATGGAGGGATTGTCCTATGAGGACAGATTGAGTAGGCTAGGCCTATATTCTCTAGAGTTTAGAAGAATGAGAGGTGATCTCATTGAAACATACAACATTCTTACAGGGCTTGACAGGGTAGATGCTGGGAGGATATTTCCCCTGGCTGGGGAGTCTAGAACCAGGGGTCACAGTCTCAGTGTAAGGGGTCGGCCATTTAGGACTGAGATGAGGAGAAATTTCTTCACTCAGAGGGTGGTGAATCTTTGGAATTCTCTACCCCAGAGGGCTGTGGAGGCTCAGTCGTTGAGTATATTCAAGACAGAGATCGATAGATTTTTGAATATTATGGGAATCAAGGGATATGGGGATAGTTCAGGAAAGTGGAGATGAGGTAGAAGATCAGCCATGATCTCATTGAATGGCGGAGCAGGCTCGAAGGGCCAAATGGCCTACTCCTGCTCCTATTTCTTTTGTGGGCATCGCTGGCAAGGTATATACACATACACACACGCATACACATTGTATGTATATATATCTATATGTATAATATTTTAACATGCTGCCTGGTCAATGCAGAACTGAACAGATGCTATGAACACTGGGAAGCACTGAATGAGAAAAAATCTTTGGATTCTTCTCCAGCTTATTTACAATTTAGCCTATCATGGACTAAATCCAATGTATTGACTCTTGTGAAAGATAGTTATGCAAATGTTTTCCCTGACCCGCAAAGGCATTTGAGCAAAATTCCACAACATTTATTTAACCTTACAACTAACATTATTCAACCCTGACTTGTTGCTTTCTACAGATAGAATTTCCATGTACAGGCACAGGCTTTAGTATAGGCACCAACATCCATCATGTTCACAGGGTATCTGACAATCTTTGTACAAACATACCCTGATAACCTTCAATTTCATCTATAAGCAGATATTTATCCAGTTCTTTTATGGATACAGCATTAACTGATTTTGCTGAGAGTCTACTCCACGTCTCCATTACTCCTGGGGAAAAGAAGGTTCTTCCAAATGCTAGTTGTGGTTGAAGCCTGTTAACTTCATACTCAGATCTTCAGTTTTGAGTTCATTGTCAAAGTTAAACAATGACATAGAAGTACGTAGGATATACGGCACAGAAACAGGCCATTCGGCCCAACCAGTCCATGCTGTCGTTTATGCTCCACTCGAGCCTCCTCCCATCCTTCCTCATCTAACTCTATCAGCACAACCCTCTATTCCCTTCTCCCTCAGATACTTATCTAATCTCCCCTTAAATGCATCTATACTATTTGCCTCAACCACTCCCTGTGGTAGCGAGTTCCACATTCTCACCACTCTCTGGGTAAAGAAGTTTCTCCTGAATTCCCTATTGGATTTCTTGGTGACTATCTTATATTGATGGCCTCTAGTTTTGCTCTTCCCCACAAGTGGAAACACTCTTTCTGTGTCCACTCTATCAAAACATTTCATAATTTTAAAAACCTCTATCAGGTCACCCCTCAGCCTTCCCTTTTCAAGAGAAAATCTTCTAACTTTGACATTATTCGTTCCTCTGTGCACTTTAAAGACTTGGATCATGTTTCTCTCTCGGACATCATTTTCCCCAGTGAAAACCAGTTTGGATCTGTGAATCTCCCTTGTAATTTAGGGGTTTCATTTCTTCTTGTCGTGCACTGGTTAACACATTTTTAGAAAATTCCATTGTGAGCACAGACATCAATCTGTTTTATCTGAAATGCACTACAGCAATGACTGCATTAAATAGTGTACAAAGGACTCTTGCATAAATGTGTCGTGCAGTGTACTATCAGCGTAAATTAAACTCTGCAGAGCTTTAAATTCTGCAGTCAGTGTTTATCAACTCCCCTCATTCATTTTTTTTCAGGAAGCAGTTCCAAAGCTGCGTACAATATTCTAATTGTGGCTTCACTAATACACAGGTAACTTAACTTGTTTCAATTTAAAATCAAAGGCTCTTGGGATGCATTCCAGGTTCACGTTAATCCAGGAAAGATTCCTGTGAAACTCCATTAGTAACTATTGTTCATCTATATCTGTTTATCTTCAGCTTCTGATATGTTGCCAAGCCAGTTGTCAATTCAGATGGCTAATTTTCCGTTTATACCATGGGCTTCAATCCTCTTTAAAAGCCTCACCTGTGGAACTTTCTCAAATGTCTTGTGGAAATCCAAGTAATCTGGGTAAAGAAGTTTCTTCTGAGTTCCCTATTTGGTTTCTTGGTGACTATCTTACATTGATGGCCTCTAGTTTTGCTCTTCCCCACAAGTGGAAACTGTGTTTACTCTATCAAAAGCTTTCATAATTTTAAAGACATTTGTCGATATTTAGAGCAATTAAGATGAATCTTCATCCTGGTTAAACAATGGTGTTAGTGAAGTCATTTTCCTATCAACCATGACATGTCCTAAATTAACGCAGGCTAGTAGTCAATTGGTCATGATAGTGGCATCTCTGCGTCGGCTGCACTTGTGCTAAATTGGTCCAGAGTGGGTCGATGTTTTTCTGTATGTTGCCATTGTCTGGAATGGTAATTTATAACAAAGATGAGATAGAAGAAGCAGGCACTGGGCATTTATCTTAACGTTAATTGGAACTCCTTCATCCTATTGAAGGAAATACTACACATGCAGTTCTTGATAAGCCAATTGAAGTTGATCTATCGTTGTAATGTTTTTCTTCAAATATAATCTGAGGTCTACCTGGGGTGCTTCTGTCATGGAAATGTAACTTAGTCAACTTAATTTGCAAGCATGCTTTGAGAGGCAGTAGTACTACTGAAAGACAAATTAACCCAGTTACACGCATTGGATAAGTTAATTTAAAAAATGGACTGGCATGTAGTAGCACCTTATCTTTCCAAATTATTTTTTGCTGCAGCGTGTGTTTATATTAGGGTGGTTGCATTAAAGTTAGGTCGACTTGACTTCAAGTTGACTTACTTAACGGGTGTAAACATGCTGAATGTGAGATAAGGACCATAGCTCTACTTCAGGCACTTGTTGAAAATAGTGTGTGCGTTTTACTATTTTCAATTGACTGAAATGCCGGGACAGATTTCCTTTGAATTCATGAACGCGACCAGAGAATTTTTAGTTGAGGAAAACCCATCAGGACCAACGAGGCTATCCCTTTTCTGACAGATCTGAATATACTTGCCTGTCTTCAGATCTCTCAACCCCTCTGTCTTCAGGAACATATCTAGTTGCCTCTTGAATCATTTATATTGTCTGCCCCAATGCCCTTCCCTGGTAATTTATTCCACAAGTTTATTGCAAATATTCACATTTAAAATATGAACAATGGGGAGCATTTGTTTCAGTGTTCTTTTTTAGTTGCCTTTAATTGTAGATCTTGCATCCATGCAGTTTGAGTTTGAAGGAAGACAGGTCCGTCCTGCAGGTGACGATGAGTATTTCCAACAAGAAGCTCTCTGCCTCCTCATTGACTCACTAACAAATAAAACTGGTGGAATTCCTCCACTGCAGCTACACACCCAGGAATTGGCCAAAACTTCAGCCAAACCGAAATGAATGTGCTCCTGAATAATGTACACTCCACACAAGCTGAGGTATGCATACACCCCTGGTGCTGGGGTGGGTGAAGGGTGCAAACGCACATTCTTCAAACGTGTGACTGTGGCTCTGACTGCGGAAGGGACCATTGGACAAGAACAGCAACCTGCATTTATACACCACCTTTAAGGCAGATAAACAGACCAAGGCCCTTCACAGGAGAAAAAAAATAAAATAAAAAAGGAACGGAAGGTGGCAGAGTTAGCAATGGCTTAAGGCTTTCTTTTTCTTCAGATCTTTTTCTTTTTTAGACTCGTCTTAAGAACATCATAAGAATTAGGAGCAGGAGTCCGCCATAGGGCCCCCACGAGCTTGCTCCACCATTCAACAAGATCATGGCTGATCTTCGACCTCAATTCCATTTTCCTGCCCAATCCCCATGGCCCTTGATTCCCCTAGAGTCCAAAAATCTATGGAGCTCGGCCTTGAATATACTCAACAACTCAGCATCCACAACCCTTTGGGGTAGAGAATTCTTCAGCCTTATAAGGTGAATGACATCATCAGACAAGGTCAAATCGAGGGATATGGGGATCGGGTGGGGAAAGTGGAGTTGAGGTCGAAGATCAGCCATGATCTGATTGAATGGAGGAGCAGGCTCGAGGGCCGTCTGGCCGACTCCTGCTCCTAATTCTTATGTTCTTATGAAAGGTCAACCAGCCAATCAGCTGCCCAACACAGACCAGCATCGATGACCTGCCCAAAGGTCTCAGATCTTTTTCTCTATTTCTTAATAACTTTGAACAAAACAGAGAAAAACTCTCAAACTAAATTAAAATATTTAAAGCTGCCATTTCAAGGCCTTTGACATTCCGGCCAAGCGGCCGAGAGCTGACTGTAATGAATAACACGTTTCTTGCTGCTGCACTTGGTGTGCGAAAGTACTCATTAGGGCTACACTATCGGAGATCTTGCCTCCTTCTGCTCTGAGAACAGAAAGCTGTTTAACCCCAGAGCCATGTCCACAGACGCTGAAAGAGATGCCACTGGGGTAGTGATTAGGAGCAGGAACTCAGGCTACCTTTTCCCCCTTCTTACCTCACAGGCATTGTGCCATTAACACTGCCACCCCAGCAGTACCGGTGATGCTCAATAGCCCAGAGGTGGAACCTGGGAACCCTCCTGGCTCAATAGCGAGTCGGGAGCTGCATTTACTCTTTAAGCCACTGGAGACCTCTGGCATAAGTGATTGCAATTAGTTGGAGCAACATTGTTGATCTATAAATTGTAATATCTGTTTCTTCCACCAAATGAAATGTTGAAGATTAAATAAGTTACCCTGGTTTTGAAATTACATCATGGGATAATAACAGCCAAAAACTCAGCACATTTGCTTGAAATTCCTTTATCTGCAGTTAAAATAAATGGGCCACTGCCAATACTAAGATAGTGGACAAAACAACTTCAAACAGAAGCGTTAAGCATTTGTATGCTATTCTTCCACACTCCAATTTCAAGGCCTTTGATTGCCCAGCCAAGCAGCCTAACTACTCAAGCTGACTGCAAGGAATAATGGGGCCCATTTTCGGCCCATTTTCCAGCCTGAAATAAGTGGCGTGCTCTATCGGCTCTACATTCAGGCAGGTATTATTAAAAAAAATACTTACCTCTGTGGTGACGGCCTCCAGCAGACCCTTTAAGGACCACTAGTTAGGATGCATGTAGACTTGGCTGTCCTGAATGTAGCATGGCCCGTCAACGGCTGCGTTCTGAGCTGCCCAATTTCAGGAAGGGACCTCAAACAGGCCCCCTGCTTGCATATGCAGAAGACCGAATGCCTGTTTCAGGCTTGGGCCCTGGACGCCTACACTGGATCCTTTACCAATATTGGACACTTAGGTGCCTGTTTTCTGCCAGGAAAACTGGTGCAACGTCAACAAATTTCTAGACCAATGTATTGTTTTGCTCCTTCACTCAACAGAAGGAGAATACTCATTAGGCCTAAATTGGAGGCAACTGTTCTCCTTCTGCCCTGAGAACAGAAAGCAGAGGTGACTATCTTTATTAATATACGATAGCAAAATTCTGCGGATGCTGGAAATCCGAAATAACAACAGAAAACGCTGGAAAAACTCAGCAGGCCAGGCAGCATCCGTGGAGAGAGAAACAGAGTTAACGTTTCAGGTCGAAGACCTTTCATCAGAACTGGAAAAAAGCAGGAAATAAAATAGATTTAAAGCAAGGATAAAGCTGGGAAAAGGGGGAGGGAATGAAAGAACAAAAGGAGAGATTAAGAGACATTGAGAGACATTAAGAGATGATCAAGGCAAGAGGAGGTGTTAATGTGACAGGTTGAGGCTAAAAGAAGTGTGAGATGCGCTGGCAGAATGAAGGACCGCTGCCAGCTTCTGGGAGGAAAAAAAAAGGGGGGGGGCCAAACAAAAGGGTGGATGAAAAAATAAAATATAAATGTGATTGGGGCCGAGGTTATGATCTAAAATTGTTGAACTCGATATTGAGTCCAGAGGGCTGTAGGGTGCCTAAACGAAAGATGAGGTGCTGTTCCTCGAGCTTACGCTGAGCTTCTGTGGAACAGTGTAATAGGCTGAGGACGGTGAGGTCAGAGTGGGAGTGGAGCGGAGAATTAAAGTGACAGGCCACCGGGAGCTCGGGGTCCCCCTTACGGACTGAACGGAGGTATTCCGCAAAGCGGTCACCCAATCTGCGTTTGGTCTCCCCAATGTAGAGGAGACCACATCGTGAGCAGCGAATACAGTATACTAAATTGCAGGAAGTACAAGTAAATCAGTGTTTCACCTGGAAGGGGTGTTTGGGGCCCTGGACAGTGGGAAGAGGGGAGGTATCAGGGCATGTGTTGCATCTCCTGCGCTTGCACGGGAAGGTGCCGGGCGAAGGGGAAGGGGTGCTGGGGGTGGTAGAGGAGTGGACTAGGGTGTCGCGGAGGGAGCGGTCCCTGCGGAATGCTGAAAGGGGAGGTGAGGGGAAGATGCGTTTGGTGGTGGGATCACGCTGGAGGTGGCGGAAATGGCGGAGGATGATCCGTTGAAAGTGAAGGCTGGTGGGGTGAAAGGTGAGGACAAGGGGAACTCTATCGTGGTTCCGGGAGGGAGGGGCAGTGGTGAGGGCAGAAGTGCGGGAGATAGAACGGACACGGTCGAGGGCCGTGTCGACCACAGTAGAGGGGAATCCTCGGTTGAGGAAAAAGGAAGACATGTCGGAAGCACTGGTATGGAAGGTGGCATCGTCGGAGCAGATGCGGCGGAGACGGAGAAACTGGGAGAATGGAATAGAGTCCTTACAGGAGGCGGGGTGGGAGGAAGTGTAGTCCAGGTAGCTGTGGGAGTCAGTGGGCTTGTAGTGAATGTTAGTCAATAACCTATCCCCAGAGATGGAGACGGAGAAGTCGAGGAAGGGAAGGGATTTATTGACTGTTCTAATAACAGAGAGAACAACTTGTTCTCTTGAATCTGCTGTGACATGAATCTGGTCACGAAGATCGAGCACTCTCTATTCAACTTACTATGAACTACAACCACTAACACAATGGAGTGCAGAAAGTAATATGTTTTAATAAATTACCAGAGCAGGACAATGGGGACACTGGTTCAAACTAGGAAACACTTAATTTACACAAAAGCAAAATACTGCGGATGCTGGAAATCTGAATTAAAAGCAGAAAATGCTGGAAATACTCAGCAGGTCAGGCAGCATCTGTGGAGAGAGAAACAGATTTAACGTTTCAGGTCGATGACCTGGTTCTCGTTCTGACGAAGGGTCATCGACCTGAAACGTTAACTCTGTTTCTCTCTCCACAGATGCTGCCTGACCTGCTGAGTATTTCCAGCATTTTCTGTTTTTATAACACTTAATTTATGACTGATATTGGGAAATTATTCTTTACAGAAAAGTGACCATTGTATGGAATGGACTTCTAGATAGAATATTGCAGGCAAAAACCTGGCAATCATTTCAGAAACAACTGGATGTTGCAATGGGAAGACTTAAGATGAATCACGATGGGCCGAATGGCCTGCAACATCTGTAATTATCCTGTGACCTTGTAGCAAGGGTTGAATTTCCTAACTGAATTCAAACAAATTCCGAATGCATAAAAGGACAAGTAGGAGTTTAAAAATGGACCAGCGTTTCATTGACGAAGATGTAATACCGTATCAAAAGTTTTCAATGTATTCTGTGTGGGTCCCCTTGCAAATACTAATGCCTCCTGGATACCCCCTGCAAATATTGAAACACTCTCAGAAACCTTCCACCTACCTTCTAAACATAGAAACATAGAAAAATAGGAGCAGGAGTAGGCCATTCGGCCCTTCGCGCCTGCTCCGCCATTCAATATGATCATGGCTGATCCTCGATCTCAATACCATATTCCCACTTTCTCCCCATACCCCTTGATGCCTTTTGTGTCTAGAAATCTATCTATCTCCTTCTGAAATATATTCAATGACTTGGCCTCCACAGCCTTCTGTGGTAGAGAATTCCACAGGTTCACCACCCTCTGAGTGAAGAAATTTCTCCTCATCTCAGGCCTAAATGTCCTACCCCGTATCCTGAGACTGTGACCCCTCGTTCTAGAGCCCCCAGCCAGGGGAAACATCCTCCCTGCATCCAGTCTGTCTAGCCCTGTCAGAATTTTATACATTTCAATGAGATCCCCTCTCATTCTTCTAAACTCTAGTGAATACAGGCCTAGTCAACCCAATCTCTCCTCATACGACAGTCCTGCCATCCCAGGAATCAGTCTGGTGAACCTTTGCTGCACTCCCTCTATGGCAAGTGTATCCTTTCTTCGGTAAGGAGACCAAAACTGCACACAGTACTCCAGGTGTGGTCTCACCAAGGCCCTGTATAACTTTAGTAAGACATCCTTGCTCCTGTACTCAAATCCTCTTGCAATGAAGACCAACATACCATTTGCCTTCCTAACTGCTTGCTGTACCTGCATATTTGATTTCAGTGACTGGTGTACAAGGACACCCAGGTCCCTTTGTACATCAACATTTCCTAATCTATCACCATTTAAATAATACTCTGCCTTTCTGTTTTTCCTACTGAAGTGGATAACTTCACATTTATCCACATTATACTGCATCTGCCATGTATTTGCCCACTCACTCAACTTGTCTAAATCGCCTTGAAGCCTCTTTGCATCCTCCTCACAACTCACAATCCCACCTAGTTTCGTTTCATCAGCAAACTTGGAAATATTACATTTGTCCTCGGGGTAATATTTGCTAAGGCAGTTCGGGAGGATTTAAACTAATATGGCAGGGGAATGGGAACCTATGTAGCGAAACAGGGGGAAGTAATATGCAGTCAGAAACAAATGTTAGAAGGGTGAGAAACAATAAGGGAAATCTGAGTAAACAAAGGCAAGAAACACAAAGGGCCATACTAAATCATAAGTCTAAAAGGACAAAGGGTGTTAATAAAACAAGCCTAAAGGCTCTGTGTCTTAATGCAAGGAGTATCCGTAATAAGGTGGATGAATTGACTGTGCAAATTGATGTTAATGGATATGATGTGATTGGGATTACAGAGACGTAGCTCCAGAACAATCAAGGCTGGGAACTGAATATCCAGGGGTATTCAACATTCAGGAAGGATAGAATAAAAGGAAAAGGTGGTGGGGTAGCATTGCTGGTTAAAAAGGAGATTAATGCAATAGCTAGGAAGGACATTAGCTTGGAGGATGTGGAATCAATATGGGTTGAGCTGCAGAACACCAAAGGGCAGAAAACGTTAGTGGGGGTTGTGTACAGACCTCCAAACAGTAGTAGTGAGGTGGGGGAGGGTATGAAACAGGAAATCAGAGGTGCATGCAAAAAAGGCGCAGCAGTTATCATGGGTGTCTTTAATATGCATATAGATTGGGCTACTCAAACTGGAAGCAATACGGTGGAGGAGGATTTCCTGGAGTGTTTAAGGGATGGTTTCCTAAACCAATATGTTGAGGAACCAACTAGAGGGGAGGCCATCCTGGACTGGGTGTTGTGTAATGAGGAAGGACTAATCAGCAATCTTGTGGTGCGAGGCCCCTTGGGGAAGAGTGACCATAGTATGGTGGAGTTCTACATTAGGATGGAGAAGGAAACAGTTAAATCAGAGACCATGGTCCAGAACTTAAATAAGGGCAACTTTGAGGGTATGAGGCGTGAATTGGCGAGGTTAGATTGGCAAGCGATATTTAAGGGGTTATCAGTGGAAGGGCAATGGCGGACATTTAGAGATTGCATGGATGAACTACAGCAATTGTACATCCCTGTCTGGCGTAAAAATAAAAAAGGGAAGGTGGCTCAACCATGGCTAACAAGGGAAATCAGGGATAGTATTAAAAGCAAGGAAGTGGCATACAAATTGGCCAGAAGTAGCAGCAAACCCGGGGACTGGGAGAACTTTAAAACTCAGCAGAGGAGGACGAAGGGTTTGATTAGGGCAGGGAAAATAAAATATGAAAGGAAGCTTGCGGAGAACATTAAAACGGACTGCAAAAGCTTCTATAAATATGTAAAGAGAAAGAGGTTAGTAAAAACAAACGTAGGTCCCCTGCATTCAGAAACAGGGGAAGTCATAATGGGGAACAAAGAAATGGCAGATCAATTGAACAAGTACTTTGGTTCGGTGTTTACTGTGGAGGACACAAACAACCTTCCGGAAATAAAAGAGATCAAAGGATCTGGTAAGAGGGAGGAGCTGAGGGAAATCCTTATCAGTCGGGAAAAGGTGTTGGGGAAATTGATGGGACTGAAGGCTGATAAATCCCCAGGGCCTGATGGTCTGCATCCCAGAGTACTTAAGGAGGTGGCCTTGGAAATAGTGGATGCATTGACGATCATTTTCCAACATTCCTTAGACTCTGGATCAGTTCCAAAGGAGTGGAGGGTGGCTAATGTAACCCCTCTTTTTAAAAAAGGAGGGAGGGAGAAAGCAGGGAATTATAGACCAGTCAGCCTGACATCGGTGGTGGGTAAAATGATGGAATCAATTATTAAAGATGTCATAACAGACCATTTGGAAAGTGGCGACATGATAGGTCCAAGTCAGCATGGATTTGTGAAAGGGAAATCATGCTTGACAAATCTTCTGGAATTTTTTGAGGATGTTTCCAATAGGGTGGACGGGGGGGAACCAGTAGATGTGGTGTATTTGGACTTTCAGAAGGCCTTCGACAAGGTCCCACACAAGAGATTGGTGTGCAAAGTTAAAGCACATGGGATTGGGGGTAATGTGTTGATGTGGATTGAGAACTGGTTGGCACACAGGAAACAAAGAGTAGGAGTAAATGGGTACTTTTCAGAATGGCAGGCAGTGACCAGCGGGGTACCGCAGGGTTCGGTGCTGGGGCCCCAGCTGTTTACATTATATATTAATGATTTGGACGAAGGGATTAATTGTAATAAATCCAAATTTGCGGATGACACTAAATTGGGAGGCAGTGTGAACAATGAGGAGGATGCTAGGAGGCTACAGAGTGACTTGGACAGGTTGGGTGAATGGGAAAATGTATGGCAGATGAAGTACAATGTGGATAAATGTGAGGTTATCCACTTTGGTGGTAAAAATAGGGAGGCAGACTATTACCTGAATGGTGGCAGATTAGGGAAAGGGGAGGTGCAACGAGACCTGGGCGTCATGGTACATCAGTCACTGAAGGTGGGAAGGCAAGTGCAGCAGGCAGTCAAGAAAGCAAATGGCATGATGGCCTTCATAGCAAGGGGATTTGAGTACAGGAGTAGGGAGGTGATGCTACAGTTGTACAGGGCCTTGGTGAGGCCACACCTGGAGTATTGTGTGCAGTTTTGGTCTCCTAACTTGAGGAAGGACATTATTGCTATTGAGGGAGTGCAACGAAGGTTCACTAGATTGATTCCTGGGATGGCCAGACTGACATATCAAGAAAGACTGGATCAACTGAACTTGTATCCTCTGGAGTTCAGAAGAATGAGGGGGGATCTTATAGAGATGTTTAAAATCCTGACTGGTTTAGACAAATTAGATGCGGGCAGAATGTTTCCAATGTTAGGGAAAACTAAAACCAGGGGTCACAGTCTAAGGATAAAGGGGAAGCCATTTAAGACTGAGATGAGGAGGAACTTCTTCACCCAGAGAGTGGTGAATCTGTGGAATTCTCTACCACAGAAGGTTGTTGAGGCCAGTTCGCTAAATATATTCAAAAGGGAGTTAGATATAATACTCACAACTAGAGGGATCAAGGGGTATGGCGAGAAAGCAGGAATGGGGTACTGAGGTAGCATGTTCAGCCATGAACGCATTAAATGGCGGTGCAGGCTCGAAGGACCGAATGGTCTACTCCTGCACCTATTTTCTATGTTTCTATGTTTCTATTTGGTTCCCTCATCCAAATTATTGATATATATTGTGAATAGCTTGGGCCCAAGCACTGATGCCTGCTGTACCCCACTAGTCACCGCCTGCCACCCTGAAAAAGAACCATTTATTCCTACTCTCTGTTTCCTGTCTGTTAACCAATTTTCAATCCATGCCAATATATTACCCCCAATCCCATGTGCTTTAATTTTGCACACTAACTTCTTATGTGGGACTTTATCAAAGGCCTTCTGAAAATCTAAATATACCACATCCACTGGTTCTCCCTAATCTATTCTACCAGTTGCATCCTCAAAAAACTCCAGTAGGTTTGTCAAACACAATTTCCCTTTCATAAATACATGTTGACTTTGTCTAATCCCGCTGATATTTTCTAAGTGTCCTGTTATCACATCCTTTATAATAGACTCTAGCATTTTCCCTACTACTGATATTAGGCTAACCGGTCTGTAGTTCCCTGTTTTCTCTCTCCCTCCTTTTTTAAATAGTGGGGTTACATTTTCCACCCTCCAAGCTGCAGGAACTGTTTCATAATCTATAGAATTTTGGAAGATGAAAACCAATGCATCCACTATTTCCATAGCTACCTCTTTTAGTACTCTGGGATGCAGATTATCAGCCCTGGGGATTTATCGGTTTTCAGTCCCATTAATTTCTCCAGCACTATTTTTTTTAAATTTGTTTATGGGATCAGGGCATCGCTGGCAATGCCAGCATTTATTGCCCATCCCTAGTTGCCCTTGAGAAGGTGATGGTGAGCTGCCTTCTTGAACCGCTGCAGCCCGTGTGGTGAAGGTGCTCCCACAGTGCTGTGAGGTAGGGAGCTCCAGGATTTTGACCCAGCGACAATGAAGGATCAGTGATATACTTCTAAGTCAGGATGGTGTGTGACTTGGAGGGGAACTTGGAGGTGGTGGTGTTCCCATGCGCCTGCTGCCCTTGTCCTTCTAGGTGGAAGAGGTCGTGGGTTTGGGAGGTGCTGCCGAAGAAGCCTTGGCGACTTGCTGCAGTGTATCTTGTAGATGGTACACACTGCAGCCACGGTACGCCGGTGGTGGAGGGAGTGAATGTTTAAGGTGGTGGATGGGGTGCCAATCAAACGGGCTGCTTTGTCCTGGATGGTCTTGAGCTTCTTGAGTGTTGTTGGAGCTGCACTCATCCAGGCAAGTGGAGAGTATTCCATCACACTCCTTACTTCTGCCTTGTAGATGGTGGAAAAGCTTTGGGGAGTCAGGAGGTGAGGCACTCGCCACAGAATACCTAGCCTCTGACCTGCTCTTGTTGCCACAGTATTTATGTGGCTGGTCCAGTTAAGTTTCTAGTTAATGGTGACCCCCAGGATGTTGATAGTGGGGGATTCGGCGATGGTAATGCCATTGAATATCAAGGGGAGGTGGTTAGACTCTCGCTTGTTGGAGATAGTCATTGCCTGGTACTTCTGTGGCGCGAATGTTACCTGCCACTTATCAGCCCAAGCCTGAACGTCGTCCAGGTCTTGTTGCATGCGGGCATGGACTGCTTCATTATCTGTGGAGTTGCGACTGGCGCTGAACACTGTGCAGTCATCAGCGAACATCCCCATTTCTGACCTTATGTTGGAGGGAAGGTCATTGATGAAGCAGCTGAAGATGGTTGGGCTTAGGACACTGCCCACTAATACTAATTTCCTTTAATTCCTCCTTCTCACTAGACCCTTGGTTCCTTAGAATTTCTGGGAAGTTAGTTGTGTCCTCTTCCCTGAAGACAGAACCAAAGTATTTGTTTAATTGCCCTGCCATTTCCTTGTTCCCCATTATAAATTCACCCGTTTCTGACTGTAAGGGACCTACATTTGTCTTCACTAATCTTTTTCTTTTTACACACATGTAGAAGCTTTTACAGTCTGCTTTTATGTTCCTTGCAAGTTTACTCTCATACACTATTTTTCCCTCTTAATCATCTCTTGGTCCTTTTTTGCTGAACTCTAAACTGCTCCCAATCCTCAGGCTTGCTACTTTTTCTGGCAACTTTATATGACTCCTCATTGGATCTAATACTATTCTTAATTTCTTTTGTTAGCTATGGTTGGGCCGCTTTTCCTGTTTTGTTTTTGTGCCAGAAAGGAATGTAAAACTGTTGCAATTCATGCATTCGTTCCTTAAATGTTAGCCATTGCCGATCTACCGTCACGCCTTTTCATGAAGCTCTCCAATCTATCATAGCCAACTCCCTCCTCATACCTTCGTAGTTTCCTTTGTTTAGATTGAGGACCCTAGTTTCGGATTGGACTACTTCACTTTCCATCTTAATGAAGAATTCTATCATGTTATGGTCACTCTTCCCTAAAGGACCCCGCACAACAAATTATTAATTAACACCTTCTCATTGCACAATACCCAATCTAGGATAGCCTGTTCCCTAGTTGGCTCCTCAATGTACTGGTCTAAAAAACCATCTCGTACACACTCCAGGAATTCATCCTCCGCAGTATTATTGCTAATTTGGTTTGGCCAGTCTATATGTAGATTAAAGTCACCCATGATTACTGTAGTACCCTTGTTACATGCATCTCTAATTTCCTGTTTGATGCCGTCCCTTACATTACCATTACTGTTTGGAGGCCTATAGACAACTCCCACCAATGTTTTCTGCCCCTTGGTATCAGCTACCCAAAGGGGAAACTGTGTTATCACTAAAGAAAACATATTTTTTTTTACTATATAATGCCAGAGACGACAAGCTAGTAAATCTTGTGAAATCCCTCGGGTCTAGGCATCCCAGCTTGAAAGTTTAGCCACTATGTAGGGCTGAGTCTTCCTGAATGGAGGTATGACAGGAAGAGATGGATGGAAGGGATGCAAGCAAACAGAAGAATTAAACAAAAGTTTGATTGGTGTTTCATAGAATCATAGAATCATAGAAAGTTACAGCACGGAAGGAGGCCATTTCGGCCCATCGTGTCCGCGCCGGCCAACAAAGAGCTATCCAGCCTAATCCCTCTTCCCTGCTCTGGTCCATAGCCCTGCAGGTTAGAGCATCCCAAGTGCACATCCAAGTACTTTTTAAATGTGGTTAGGGTTCCTGCCTCTACCACCCTTTCTGGCAGTGAGTTTCAGACCCCCACAACCCTCTGGGTGAAGAAATTTCCCCTCAAATCCCCTGTAAACCTTCCCCCAATTACTTTAAATCTGTGCCCCCTGGTTTTTGACCCCTCTGCTAAGGGAAATAGGGCCTCTGTATCTACTTTATCTATGCCCCTCATAATTTTATATACCTCAATAAGGTCTCCCCTCAGTCTCCTCTGTTCCAAGGAAAACAGACCCAGCCTATCCAGTCTTTCTCATAGCTAAGATTCTCTACTCCCGGCAACATCCTTGTAAATCTCCTCTGTACCCTCTCTAGTGCAATCACATCTTTCCTGTAATGTGGTGACCAGAACTGCATGCAGTACTCTAGCTGAGGCCTAACTAGTGTTTTATACAGTTGAAGCATAACCCCCCTGCTCTTGTATTCTATGCCATGGCTAATAAGGGCAAGCATTTCGTATGCCTTCTTAACCACCTTATCTACTGGCCCTGCTACCTTCAGGGATCTGTGGACATGCACTCCAAGGTCCCTTTGTTCCTCTACACTACTCAGTGTCCTACCATTTAATGTGTATTCCCTTCTATTGTTAGTCCTCCCCAAATGCAATACCTCACACTTCTCCGGATTGAATTCCATTTGCCACTGTTCTGCCCACCTGACCAATTGATATCTTCCTGCAGTCTACAGCTTTCTTCTTCAGCATCAACTGTGAAGGAATAAGCCATATTCAGAAAAATACACCATCCTATGAAAGATTTCTGACTTTATTAAAACATGACAAACTAGGTCTGGAAATCTAGAAAGCTGGCTATGAAAAGCTGTATTGTTAACAGCATATAGGCTATTGAGATAAGATAAGTTGTTGACACTGAATCAATAGCCTTATTGAAACAGGAGGTTGGAGGTTCCTGAAAGTCTGAGGTAACTAAAAAGACAATGGTACACCCAGTTAAGGTATTTTAAAGTACACTTTGTAAACAAACACAGAAAATTAAGAAACATATGCCTTTGTGGGAATGGCATCAAGTGGGGGAGGCACCAGCCATCACATTGTTTTTGTGTTGAACTTGGAACACCTAGGAGACATGATTCTGTGTTGCAACCAGCTGAGGTGACTTAAGAATTGCATAGAAGACCTTGGTAAGAATGACATCAAATAGATGCACCTGCTGGTCACATTGTTTTTATGATACGCTTCGAACACCTAAAGGAGAGACACAAGCATGTACCACATGCAGTATATGAATCAGGAGTTGTCTCCAGCAGCTGAATATTTCCACTAGACTGCTTTTAACCAGATGGTCATGTCGTGTCCTTTCGGCAGACATACCCCCATGCCAGCTTAACAATGCTACCAGCTGAACTGACTGTAAGAATAGAAGGGGTCAGCAGAAAAATGACTAGAGATAATTAGCTTACATCAGCAGAAAACTTCAAAGGAAATACCACTGAGAAAGGGTATAAAAATTGGACTTTCAAATGGATGATAGATTCGCTGTAAAGGGGCAAAGCAATTCTCGGCTTCAGAGGCAAGCTCTGTGAGTCTACAACTCTTTATCTCGGGGATCAAGGTGTTGTATTTGATTTTGGTGGATATCCTGGAATAAACTAAGAACTGTAAAACTAGAGAAGTTAAGATTTGAGAATAAGGATCTCTGATAATAGAATTGTAAGATTGTTGTATTTGGAACTGTTAATGTTGCGATTGAATCACCAACTGTAAATTACATGTTGGTTCTTTAATAAATCTATATATTTTTAGAATTATCTCACATAGTACTTCTGTATCAAACTCGTGAACTCAATCTCTGTATGCTCTTTGGTGAGGAGTTGCAGAATTCTGAGGGAGTTTTCCGGACCCTCATAATATCTGGAATGTTACAGTCTCGCTAAACTTATTAAAAGTGCTATCTGGAGGATGGTAACATCTTCAGGTTGTTCCTTTCCTTTAGGGAGAGATAGTCTGGACCTTTAGACCCAATTAAGTGTCTTTAGGATTCGGCTACCTCTAACTTTAGTTGAAAGTGAATGTCTGGGGAATACGCCTGATCTAGGGTAGCCCTAAAGGGGCTAGGACTAGTAATTATCCCTTCACAACCACACAGCCGATTTTAGTATCATCTGCAAACTTCTTAATCATACCCCCTATATTCAAGTCAAGATTATTGATATATACCACAAAAAGCAAGCGACCTAGTACTGAGCCCTGCGGAACCCCACTGGAAACAGCCTTCCAGTCACAAAAATACCCATCAACCATTACCCTCTGCTTTCTGTCTCCAAGCCAGTTTTGAATCCAACTTGACACTTTGCCTTTGATCCCATGGGCTTTTAACTTCGTGACCAGTCTGCCATGGGGAACCTTATCAAAAGCCTTGCTAAAGTCCATATACACTACATCAAATGCACTACCCTCATCTACCCTCCTTGTTACCTCCTCAAAAAATTCAATCAAGTTTGTCAGACACGACCTTCCCTTAACAAATCCGTGCTGACTATCCTTGATCAATCCGTGTCTTTCCAAATGAAGATTTATCCTGTCCTTCAGAATTCTTTCCAATAATTTTCCCACCACCGAGGTTAGGCTGACTGGCCTGTAATTATTCGGTCTATCCTTTTCTCCCTTTTTAAACAAGCGTTCCACATTAGCAGTCCTCCAGTCCTCCGGCACCACACCTGAAGCCAGAGAGGATTGAAAAATGATGGTCAGGGCCTCTGCTATTTCCTCTTTTGCTTCGCTTAACAGCCTGGGATACATTTCATCTGGGCCTGGGGATTTATCCACTTTTAAAGCTGCTAAACCCCTTAATACTTCCTCTCTCACTACGTTTATTTCATCTAATATTTCACACTCTTCCCCCCCGATAGAAATGTCTGCTTCACCCCTCTCCTTTGTGAAAACAGACGCAAAGTATTCATTAAGAACCCTACCGATGTCTCCCACCTCCACACGCAGATTACCCTCATGATCTCTAATAGGCCCTACCTTTTCTTTAGTTATCCTCTTACTCTTAATATATTTATAAAACATCTTTGGGTTTTCCTTGATTTTACTTGCCAAGAATTTTTCATGCTCTCTCTTTGCTTTCCTAATATCCTTTGTATTTGCACCCCTGCACTTTCTGTACTCCTCTAAAGATTCTGCAGTATTTAGCCCTCGGTATCTGTCATACGCCTCCCTTTTTTTTATTATCCTACCCTGTATGTCTCTAGACATCCAGGGGTCGCTAGATTTGTTAGTCCCACCTTTTTTCTTTAAGGGCGCATATTTGGTCTGAACCCTCCGGATCTCCTCCTTGAATGCCTCCCACTGCTCTGACACTGACTTACCTTCAAGTAGCTGTTTCCAGTCCACTATGGCTAAATCCCCTCTGAGCTTAGCAAAATTTGCTTTTCCCCAATTTAGAATTTTTATTCCTGGTCTATCCTTGTCCTTCTCCATAACTACCTCAAATCTAACAGAATTATGGTCACTAGCACCAAAATGCTCCCCCACTGATACGCCTTCTACCTGCCCAGCTTCATTCCCTAAAACCAGAACCGCCCCCTCCCTTGTTGGGCTTGCTACATACTGGCTAAAAAAGTTCTCCTGGATGCATTTTAGGAATTCCGCACCTTCTATACCCTTCACACTAATTTTATCCCAGTTAATATTGGGGTAGTTGAAATCCCCTACTATTACTGCCCTATAGTTTTTGCACTTCTCAGAAATTTGTCTACATATTTATTTTTCTATCTCCCTCTCACTGTTTGGGGGTCTGTAGTACACTCCCAGCAGTGTGATCGCCCCTTTTTTGTTTTTCAATTCTACCCATATGGCCTCGTTTGATGATCACTCCAACATATCATCCCTCCTCACAGCTGTAATAGTTTCTTTAATCAATACCTCGACCCCCCCCCCCCACCTCCCTTTTTACCTCTCTCTCTATTCTGTCTGAAAATCCTGTAACCAGGAATGTTGAGCTGCATTACCTGCCCCTCTTTCAGCCATGTCTCTGTAATAGCTATAATATCACAGTCCCAAGTATCTACCTGTGCCTTCAGCTCATCTGCCTTGTTCGCTATACTCCTTGCATTGAAGTATATACCGTTTAGTACAGGCAAACCTCCTTGTTGACTACAATCTAGCCCTTGATTCCTCTGTCCTTCCAATTTGTTTTCTACGTTTCACTTGGCACAACATGGAGAGAAGCAGAAACAAAGGACAAGAAAAAAACCCTAAATCAAGACATCAGAGAGCAACATGTCTCTGAAGAAAGTAATATTGTGAAAGCAGTTGGCTGAACAACTCATGTTGGTTCCTGAAGCATCGACTAAAAATAACACCCTGTTCAATTAGTAGCAACATGGCTCAAGGGTAATATCTCATATGTAGTAATTAAAAATCAGAGATTGACAGGATGAATTCCTTTCATACTCCTGTGCCGACTGCCCCTTTTTTTTTAAAGAATGTCTAGACTTTAAAGCATAAATGTGCATTCCACTTTCACTATAAAGACCCTGAAATTTAGATACTCAGAAAACCAATACAAAAGGCCTTCTGGACCACCAGGAAGCAGGCAAGGATTCCTCCACTCCGACCCTGTGAGTGCCTCACCCCACTCGTTCCTAGATCACGTGAGCGGGCAGCAAACGTGAAAATTCCAAAATTACCAATTGGCTTCTTTTTTTCATTCATTCCTTGGATCTGGGCATCGCTGGCAAGGCCAGCATTTACTGCCCATCCCTAATTGCCCTCGAGAAGGTGGTGGTGAGCCGCCTTCTTGAACCGCTGCAGTCCGTGTGGTGAAGGTGCTCCCACAGTGCTGTTAGGGAGTTCGTTCCAGGATTTTTACCCAGTGATGATGAAGGAACGGCCGATATATTTCCAAGTCAGGATGGTGTGTGGCTTGGAGGGGAACTTGGAGGTGGTGGTGTTCCCATGCGCCTGCTGTCCTTGTACTTCTAGGTGGCAGAGGTCGCGGGTTTGGGAGGTGCTGGCGTACACATTGCAGCCATCTACAAGTTGCACTGCAGCAACTTGCCAAAGCTTCTTCGACAGCACCTCCCAAACCAGCGACCTCTGCCACCTAGAAGGTCAAGGGGAGCAGGCGCATGGGAACACCACCACCTCCAAGTTCCCCTCCAAGTTCCCTTCTACATCTCGGCTGCAACAATCAGCAAAAGATAATCTGGGTAAAATATATATTTTTTAAAAGGCACTTTCATGTCGATCCTTTTAGGTTCTTCGAAAAAGATTTTCCTTTTAGGGTTTAGGTAAATGCCAACATGTCTGTGAAGTTCAATGTACCTTTAATGCTTGAGTGGCCCACTAAAGGTAATAATGTTTTATATTTTGGAATGGTTCATTGTTCATAGAAAAATATAGCTGCTGCAGAATCTTATTTAAACGTACTGCATTTGGCTCAGTGTGTAAAACTTTAAAGCTTAAAAAGTGTACAAGATGGCATTTGGATATAAATACCAGCACCTGGGCTAAAATGTTGCCCTTTCAGAGCTGTCAACATGAGCAAAATGCTGGTGAGATTTATGATCAAAAAGAGTGAGACCCAAACTCATTTAAACACAGATCATAACCTCTGCCCTTATTTTTTCAGATAGCAGCTGTTGAAGATTCCGCTGTTCCCATTTACACCTCTTCTAGATCCATCTTTTGTTTCTTTACTTGTCCCAGTACCATCTCCTTTCGCCTCGCACCATCATCCCTCTCATCATTTAATCACTCCTACCTTCCACCCTATCACAGACCTTCCCTCTGTACTCGCTTAAAACCTGTCACATCTCTAACTGTTTCCAGTTCTGACGAAAGGTCACAGACCTGAAACGTTGACTCTGTTTCTCTCTCCACGGATGCTGCCTGACCTGCTGAGTGTTTCCCGCATTGTCTGCTTTTCATTTCAGATTTCCAGCACCCGCAGTATTTTGCTTTTGTAAACACATCTGGGCTGTGTTTTATTCTGCACAACCCCAATTTTCTTCACTCCACCGTTTGTAGCCGCGCTTTCAGCCATCTAGGCCCCAAGCTCTGGAATTCCCTCCTCAACCTCGCTCCCCCCCCCCACCACCCCCGCCTCGCTACCTCTCTCTCCTCCTTTAAGACGCTTCTTAAAACCTACCTCTTTGACCAAGCTTTTGATCACCTGTCCTAATACCTCCTTATGTGGCTCGGTGTCAAATTCTGCTTGCTAATCGTTCCTGCGACGTGCCTTGAGAAGTTTTACTGCGTTAAAAGTGCTAGCTAACTGCAAGTTGTTGTTGTTGTAGACACGTCAGAGCACGTGCACAAGTGTATTACCCTGACGGAAATACAAAAAGAAAATACTGCAGATGCTGGAAATCTGAAATAAAAACAGGAAATGCTGGAGATACTCAGCAGGTCAGGCAGCATCTGTGAAGAGAGAAACACAGTTAACGTTTCAGGTCGATGACCTTTCAGAACTGGAAAAAAGCAGGAAATGGAACAGATTTTTAAGCAAGTGTAGGGGCTGGGAAATGGGGGAGGGGAGGAAAGAACAAAAGGGAAGGTCTGTGATAGGATAGAAGGCAGGAGAGGTTAAGAGACATTAAGAGATATTCAAGGCAAAAGGTGATGGTAATGGGACAGGTTAAGAAACAAAGGATGGCTCTAGATGAAGTGTAAATTGCGCTGGCAGAATGAAAGACAGCTGCCATGAGGGAGAGAAGAAAAAAAGACACAGACAAAAAGTGTGGATAAAAAATATATATAGGATAGGGGCCGAGGTTATGATCTGAAATTGTTGAACTCTATGTTGAGTCCAGAAGGCTGTAAAGTGCCTAATCGAAAGATGAGGTGCTGTTCCTCGAGCTTATCCTGACGGTCTCTTTACACCAGGGGGATGAGCCGTAAGTTACTAAGCATGTGCAAAAGTGCATCTTGTCACTCTTGTATTTCTCTTTGAAGAGCTATCATTGACAGACCATGTCCAGTAGGTCAAACACAATCCTGTCTATTCCTATTGGATGTGGATTGGCTCAGATAATACTGTACAGATGATGCTGAAAGCTTGTCTTCTTGTTCAGTTATATTTAGCTCAATTGACTTGAGGATCATATATATTTAATAATGATGCACCTTATTATCTTGTGATAGCAATTATGTAGGAGGTGATGCTTCATCAACACTAAAAAGATAATTATAATGTCTGCAGATTAAATGAAGCAACCTAGTAATTACCCTATCATGTCAATCCATTTGAACATGTCAGCGTATTTGGATAGTTAAAGGTTTGTTGCATGTGTCACAGGTCTGCATGATTTATGGTGAAAAGCTACAGTGCTCTGTGCCAGGGGCTGTCTGATAAATTCCCTGCAAAGGTGTGCTAGGTAGGCAACCCAGGCCAGCAGGAAACAGCCGAGAGGCAACAGACTCCAACAAGCACAAACCACTTCTGCGGCTCAATTAACAGATGCTCTTTGTTACAGTACCCGAGGAAGGCCCACCCATGCAATCTCGGGTTAAATCAACAAGGCAGCTGTCAGCAAAGTGCTCAAAATGCTCCCGACACGTCAATCTTGCAAGCATTCCCCTTCTCCAGCGATGACCCATCCTTCTCCCTCACACATGGGCTCGCAGCTCAGCGGCTGTGACTGAAAGCAGAAATCTGAAGTTACGGTATAGTGTTCAAAGAGAAAGGGAGATCTGAAAACATTTTTCTTAAATACCTAATTGTTAATTAAGTTACCTCGTCAGCCTGCGCTTAAGAGCTTCTTGCTCTGCTTCCTCTCTGTATGTTCATAGCATTTGATTTTTAAGGAGAAGCTGTTGTACAATTTGTTCATTATTTTTATTCACTCTTTACTCACGGCTCCTATTCCCCCATTTCTATGTTTTTCTCCCCTTGATGTTGGGTCCCATGTCACCGCTGATCAGATAGATTGGTGATTGCAACTTTCCCCCCCTCACCCTGCCCCCTGAATTTTCTTCCCTCTTTTTCTGAAGGCACCAATTTATGCAGGGGCGTTGTTTGAAGGGGGCTTCAATACCTTACCTCAATGTCCATTCTTCATGTGTGAACTTAGACAGTGCATGTTGGCAGGCTGTTGAACTCAGTACAGTCATGCCTGATCCACTTGGCATTCCCACATGCACTTTCTAGCGGGAATCATTGGATAGTAATCAAGAGCAGGAACTCTAGATGTTTTTATTTCTCTTCCCTTGCCCAGGGGCAATCAGGCTAGTTGTGAATCAGCCAATTCAACACAAATTGGCAATCAACAAAGCCTTTCTACCATCTACAAGGCACAAGTAAGGAGTGTGATGGAATACTCTCACTTGCCTGGATGAATGCAGCTCCAACAACACTCAAGGAGCTCGACACTATCCAGGACAAAGCAGCCCGCTTGATTGGCACCCCATCCACCACCTTAAACATTCACTCCCTCCACCACCGGCGTACCGTGGCTGCAGTGTGTACCATCTACAAGATGCACTGCAGCAACTCGCCAAGGCTTCTTCGGCAGCACCTCCCAAACCTGCGACCTCTTCCACCTAGAAGGACAAGGGCAGCAGGTGCATGGGAACACCACCACATCCAGGTTCCCCTCCAAGTCACACACCATCCTGACTTGGAAGTATATCGCTAATCCTTCATCATCGCTGGGTCAAATTCCTGGAACTCCCTCCCTAACAGTACTGTGGGAGTACCTTCATCACACAGACTCGAGGGCAGTTCAAGAAGGCGGCTGACCACCACCTTCTGAAGGGCAACTAGGGATGGGCAATAAATGCTGGCCTTGCCAGCGACACCCACATCCCCTGAATAAATTTAAAAAAATCAAATATATAGTCTTCTGGTTAGTTGGCCAAGCACTACTCCAGGCAATGATCCACCAACTGTTGTCAACATCGATTGTATTCTACACATTGCCATCACCTTTTCATATAGACCTCTCAATTAAGAAAGAAATCCATTTCCCCTGATGGTCTCGTGGGAAAGGAAATGAAAGCAATTAAATAGCACATTTCGCATCCTTTGGCTGTACTGAATTATGCCAATTTGTCTCAGTTAGTAACACGCTTGACCTTAGTCAGAAAGGCATGACTAGACCTCAACATAACCTACCATAACACTTCAGTGTAATACTGAGGGGTGCTGCACTGTCAGAGCTGCTGTCTTTTGGAGGCTCTGTCTACCTGCTCAGGTGTATGTAAAAGATCCAATGACACTATTTGCGGAAGAGCGAGGAGTTCTCCCAGTTTCCTGGCCGACATTCCTCCTTCGACCAACACCATCAATACAGATTATCTGGCCATTCATTCACTTTCTGTTGGAGCAAATTACCTATGTAACGACAGTGACTGTACTGCAAAATAAAGTATTCTATTAGGTATAAAGCATTTTGAGATATCCTGAGGATATGAAACGTCCTATATCAATGCAAGTTCTTTTTTTTAAGAACTGGGCCATTAGGGTGAGACGAACCTCTCCTTTTAATTGGGAGTCTATGGGCTGGATTTTGATACTGGGGCAGGTTGGGGTCGTGTCATCCACTTTTCGTGTTATCCACCCGACTGCAATTGGATGTGGGAGATTGATGCAATTTTCACTTAATTGGCCAATTGAGTTCCAGCATGTGGGAACCCATGAACCAATTAGTGTTTTCAGTCTGAAAGTCGCCTCTGATGATGTCATCATTGCTGCTGCATTGAAGGTCTTCAAAGACTGCCTGGCCTTTGCTGTGAGAGGACCTGGATGCAAAATGAGCAGCAGCAGTCCTAAGTCTGCTCCCAGATATTTTTACACCACCACTCCCAGATATGTCTCCTCTCCATCCATATATACATCCATCCACATAGCCAGCCAATGTGCAGGTTTCACAATCGTGGTTCAGAACAGGCGTGCTTCACGTAGAACAAGGGTTAAAATCACAAAGGCCTTTCAAAATGGCATTATAGAGCCAATTTAGTGCTTGTTCAGGGCCTTAACAGCCTATCCCGCCTCTTAAAGGCGGGACGGAGTCGGGACCAGCAGACACGATTTAATGAAAATTGCGTGGAGGCGGGATGGAGGCGGACTTGTGCCCGCCCACCAGTTTTCGCAATTTTAACCCCCAACACGCCTCCAAACCCGCCTCCACGGGTCAATTAAAATCCAGCCCTATATGTTTTTTATTAATTCACGGGATGTGGGCGTCACTGGTGAGGCCAGCATTTATTGCCCATCCCCAATTGCCCTTGAGAAGGTGGTGGTGAGTAGCCATTTCAGAGGGCAGTTAAGAGTCAACCACATTGCTGTGGGTCTGGAGTCACATATAGGCCAGACCGGGTAAGGACATAGAAGATAGGAGCAGGAGTAGGCCATTCGGCCCCTCAAGCCTGCTCCGCCATTCGATGAGATCATGGCTGATCATCCAAACTCAGTACCCTGTACCTGCCTTCACCCCATATCCCTTGATGCCTTCAGCTTTATGAAATATATCTAACTCATTCTTGAATATATTTAATGACTTGGCCTCAACTACCTTCTGTGGTAGAGAATTCCACAGGTTCACCACTCTCTGGGTGAAGAAATTCTTCCTCATTTCTGTCCTAAATGGCTTACCCCTTATCCTTAGATTATGACCCCTGGTTCTGGACTCTCCGACCATCGGGAACATTCTTCCTGCATCTAGTTTGTCCAGACCTGTCAGAATTTTATATGTTTCGATGTGATCCCCTCTCATTCTTCTATACTCCAGCGAGTATAAGCCCAATCGACCTAATCTCTCCTCATATGTCATTCCTGCCATCCCAGGTATCAGCCTTGTGACTCTTCGCTGAACTCCTTCCATGGCAAGAACATCCTTCCTCAGATAAGGCGACCAAAACTGCACACAGTACTCAAGGTGTGGTCTCACCAAGGCCCTGTACAACTGCAGCAGGACATCCCTGTTCCTATACTCAAACCCTTTCGCTATGAAGGCCAACATACCATTTGCCTTCTTCACCGCCTGCTGCACCTGCATGCTTACCTTCAGCGACTGGTGCACAAGGACACCCAGGTCTCGTTGCACTTCCCCATTCTCCCAATCTATTGCCGTTCAGATAATAGTCTGCCTTTCTGTTTTTTACACCAAAGTGGATAACCTCGCATTTATCCACGTTATATTGCATCTGCCACGCTTCTGCCCAATCACCCAACCTGTCCAAATCATCCTGGAGTTTCTCGGTATCCTCCTCGCAGCACACACTCCCACCCAGCTTTGTGTCATCTGCAAACTTGGAAATATTACATTTAGTTCCCTTATCTAGATCATTAATGTATATTGTGACGGCAGATTTCCTTCCCTAAAGGACATTAGTGAACCAGATGGGTTTTTACGACAATCTGGTAGTTTCATGGTCACCATTACTGATACAAGCTTTTTTTAAATTCCAGATTTATTTCATTAACAGAATTTAACTTCCCCAGCTGCCATGGTGGGATTTGAACTCATGTCTCTGGATCATTAGTCCAGGGCACTGGATTATTACTAGTTCAGCAACATTCACTAAGCCACCGTAACCCGTGAAAGGACAAAGTCAATGTGTAAAAACACCATCATTATTGGCAGCAGTTGCAGTCTCACTCACAGAGGCCATAAGAAGTGTAAAATGGGAAATAAAAATTTACTAATGCTAAACACTTTTCTATAGATGCTGAAAGTCAATAATAATTGCACCAAATGAGCTCTGGATGTCATCGAGAATACTGAAACAAAGTCAGCGAAATAAGATTATTGGAGCAATACTGTCTCGATTGGACGATGTACAGCTTGGTACTCACATCAAGTTTAAATAGATTCTGGAATCTACTCTGCAGTGCATACCATTATACAAAATGTAATATTATCAAGTTATAATTATTCAATTATCATCTGCAAGACGCTGGGATAATTACTGAAAAGAACTAAATAGAAGGTGTTGTCTTTTACCTGGTGTGATTCTGTCCGTATGTCTATGTGGAAATCATTCTTGTTCACCATGACATCAATAAATGATTGGGAAGGATTCAAATAAGGAGCGATTCATAACATTTATGGGCACCTTTGAATTGGCTCTGATTGTTTCGGGAACGCTACAGTCACTAGGATCAAAGGAATAATGTTTGCTCTGGAACACTCAGAGCCAACACCTTGTGAATTTGTTCTGAACTCATTTTGCTTAGGGCTACATACACCCATCATCGGCAGTGCTCTTCTTGGCCCTCTTTGCCCCTGGTTTCCTGCCAATCACGGAGATAAACGTAGACTCAAAGAACAGAGGTCAGCAGCATGTAGCTACAAAGTGTGGGTTCCTTTACCTGCACAAGATATTAATCTTCATAATGGAGAGCACTTAACAAGTGAATGTAATAATAGGATGAAATCATAAACCTGTCCTTTATAAGTGGGTTATGGTTTGATGACACAAAACACACAGAGGAAATCTTTCCCATTGATTGGCAAGAGAAGACTAGGCTAAATAAAAGAGATGACTCAGAAATAATAACAGTGAATTAAATTAGAAAATTCTGGCAGAAAAACAACCATCCAGGACAAAGCAACCCGCTTGATTGGCACCCCATCCACTACCTTAAACATTCACTCCCTCCACCACCGGTGTACCGTGGCTGCAGTGTGGACCATCTACAAGATGCACTGCAGCAACTCGCCAAGGCTTCTTTGGCAGCGCCTCCAAAACCCGCGACCTCTTCCAGCTAGAAAGACAAGGGCAGCAGGCGCATGGGAACACCACCACCTCCAACTTCCCCTCCAAGTCACACACCATCTTGACTTGTAAATATATCGCCGATCCTTTATCGTTGCTGGATCAAAATCCTGGAACTCCCTACCTAACAGCACTGTGGGAGAAACTTCACCAAATGAACTGCACCACCACCTTCTCAAGGGCAATTAGGAATCGGCAATAAATGCTGGCCTTGCCTGCGATGCCCACATCCCATAAACGAATAAAAAAAAATACTTCCTGATTAACAATGTCAATCAGTGTTGTCACTACAATTGTGGTAAAACGTAAGGATGGACTGTGAAACTTTCTTACTATGTCCACCTGAAGTGTACATAACTGAGATGCTGAGAAGTTGTTTCCCCTGGCTGGAGTGTCTAGAACTAGGGGGCATAGTCTCAGGATAAGGGGTCGGCCATTAAAGACTGAGATGAGGAGGAATTTCTTCACTCAGAGAGTTGTGAATCTTTGGAATTCTCTGCCCCAGAGGGCTGTGGATGCTGAGTCCTTCAGTATATTCAAGGCTGGGCTGGACCTAATTTTGGACTCTAGGGGAATCAAGGGGTATGGGGATCGGGCGAGAAAGTGGAGTTGAGGTTGAAGATCAGCCATGATCTTATTGAATGGTGGAGCAGGCTCGAGGGGCTGTATGGTCTACTCCTGCTCCTAATTCTTAGGTGCTTATATAACACCAGGATGATATACTGGTGCCAGTAGTAGGGAGGGTAGCAGTTAAGATTGTCACACAAGAAGTATATCAGGAATGAAATTGATTTTGGCGGTAGGTACTTCAAGGAAAAAGAAAATCAGGTGGCGTGTAAAACAGACTGCCGATTCGTTATCACCCATTTTGGGCTACTGCCTGAGACCAATTCACTCCCATTGTATCCACAAGTCTATAGACATAAATTTGCTGTTTTTTATACTGTATTGGTACTAATATACTAAATGAACACTGTACTTATTATATACTCCATGAACAAAAGCACTACGGAAAGAAAACATGGAACGAAAAATAAAGCTTGGCATTTTAGGATCGAACCTTCAATTGGCTCACGTACAAACATGCTCATTCTGCATTGCTGTCTGCGCAATAATTTGTGAACCTGATTGATCAGAAGTCTTCCTTTTTAACTAAATGGGTGTTGCTCTGTAAGGTGCGTTGAATGCACAGGGTAATAGATGGCTGGCAGTGAGTGACTAATTTAAGTCAATAGCATTATAAAATGGCAATTTTGGCAGAAGCTTGATATTAAATTGGTGTCTTTAGTAACAACCGTTTGCTTAATCTGGAGTTTTATTTGTTGCATTTCTCACTGTTACCAGAATTGCTCTGTAGTGACACTGTAAATGCGTTCATAAAGATTTATTTTCTTTGGTATTTCTACCTGAATGATCGTGAAAGGCGCTATATAAATGCAGTTTTTGGAAACTCATTTCAAATAGACTCTGTAGACTGTTTTCCATAATGTGCTGTTTAAACAGACTCTGTTTGCTGAGTAAGTAGACTTTGTTTGCTGTAAAATAGACTGTTTGCTGCGAGTCCTGCCATAAATCCCACCCCACCTCCAACTCATTGGCTTGTTAAGGGCCTTAACAGCCTATCCCGCCTCTTAGAGGCGGGACGGAGTCGGGACCAGCAGACATGATTTAATGAAAATTGCGTGGAGGCGGGATGGAGGCGGGCTTGTGTCCGCCCGCCAGTTTTCGCAATTTTAACCCCCCACACGCCTCCAAACCCACCTCCACGGGTCAATGAAAATCCAGCCCATAGAGTCATAGGGGTAGAAATTAGGTCGCGCCGCATTTGGGGCGCAAATATCGTCCGGACGCAAATATTAGCGCCTGGCGCTAATTATCGCCACTGACGGGAAACTTCACTTTTACCGCCCCGGGAGGTGAGTGGAGCGCTAAAGCAGGCGCTGCACACCTCTCTTAAGGCGCAAAGGCCGAGCAGTGAGGCGCTAACTCGGAGCGCTGGCGAAGCTCATGTAATGTCAGTCAGCAATGGAACACACACACAATGGCACGGGCCAGTTCTTAAAGGGGATGGTTAATCTTGCTTTCCATCCATATCCTGTTCATTGCAGCCTTGAATCTCGGCCTGGAGAGACTTGCACATCAAATGTGCTGGAAAGAACAATGGAGAGCACCAGGCAAAGAGCTCAGAGTGCAGCTCACACGGTCTCTGCTAAATCGATACAAGGAATGGCAAATCAAAATGAACCTGCAAAGTGCTGCTCAGTACCCAAAACTCCTTCACACAACGTTGAATCTCTCCAGAAGTCTCTCCCTCTCTCTCTCAGAATGCGTAGTTCAAAAATGCCACCAACAATAAAAGACAGGAAGAGGCCCCCTTTAAATAGCGCCCCCCTCAGCCCCACAGCAATTGATAGCGTTCCAGTCTTCTGGTCGTTGGAAGCGCCAGGCGGTAAGGCAGGGGGCGCCACTCAATTTCCGCTACGGGGCGCCCCAAGGGCGTTGCACCATGGAATGACGTCACAATCTGCGCGCGCAGGTGGTCGCAGCGGTAAGTTTTAGCGCCGCCGCACAATCTCAAGTTAAGTTCTCGAGCGGCGCAAACATCGCTGCGCCCGGGCGTTAGCGGCTTTGCGCCCCATTAGCGCCCTCTTAAGGCGCTAACGGGTGGCGCAACCAAATGAATTTTTACCCCATAGAGTTATACAGCACAGAAAGAGGCCCTTCAGCCCATCGTGTCCGCGCCGGCCATCAAGCCCTGTCTATTCTAATCCCATTTTCCAGCACTTGATCCGTAGACTTGTATACTATGGCGTTTCAAGTGCTCATCTAAATGCTTCTTGAATGTTGTGAGGGTTCCTGCCTCTACCAACCTTTCAGGCAGTGAGTTCCAGATTCCAACCACCCTCTGGGTGAAAAAGTTTTTCCTCAAATCCCTCTAAACCTCCTGCCCCTTACCTTGAAACTATGCCCCCTTGTTATTGACCCCTCTACTAAGGGGAAAAGTTCCTTTCTATCTACCCTATCTATGCCCCTCATAATTTTGTACACCTCAATCAGGTCCCCCCTCAGCCTTCTCTGCTCTAAGGAAAACAACCCCAGCCTGTCCAGTCTCTCTTCATAGCTGAAGCACTGCAGCCCAGGTAACATCCTGGTGAATCTCCTCTGCACCCTCTCCAATGCAATCACATCCTTCCTATAGTGTGGCGACCAGAACTGCACCCAGTATTCCAACTGTGGCCTAACTAGCATTTTGTCACAATATAGTGGTGTCACTATATGCAGTCTATTTCTGCAGGTTCAATGACCATTCACAACCATCAGTAGCTCACTTGTACTGCCTGGTTGTGATCGGGTCTGCCAAACCCAGGAGACATGTGTGCTTACACTCTGCTCCTGGCCATTTCATTTTAAATGTAATGAGAATGTGGACAGGAGCATCCACACAATCAATACACCTCAGTCACCTCTGGATAAGTTTATGAGGTGACAAGGAGATCCAGCACTTCCTGCGGTGTTAAATCAAGTGGCGTGAGACCACCTCCATCAGGGGGTCTCACACTACTTCTAACATCTCCTTTCAGTCTACTGGTGATAATCGTGAGTCTATTGTTCCTTTGTTAGCAATTCACCAACCAGTACAAACAATTGTTCACTATTTACCTTCTCAAAGCCTTTCATAGTTTTGAGAACCTCCATTAGTTCTCCCCTTCATTAAATCAGGACTTTACTCCAGAGTCATATTGGCTTGGATTTTGCGGTGGTAAAGACAGCGAGACTGTCAGCGTTCGCCGTCATTACTCCTCTGAAAGTGACAGCAACTTCTGGAATTTGCACTAATGCTCCCTCTAATTTTTTGTTTTGTGCGCGGTCCCTTTAAATTTGCTTCATGGCAGCACATGCGTGGTAGCTCTTCCAGATTGTGAGCAGCCTGTGCGGGACCTCCGGATTGACGCGTGGCCACACGCCCGCGCACCTTCGGGAGAACATTGGTCAGTGCATACGCAGATAAACGCGGAAATCCAGATGTTGCGGTCAATCATTCCCTGCTCCTCCACAGGTTGCGCTGTGGAACTCCCTGGAGACGGCAAGCAATTCAAATCAAACTGAAATGTAGTTCCTGATGAAAACTTCCCCTAATACGCTGGAATATTACTTTTTAAAAAACTAATAAGTTAAGCCTTGTTGAAAGAGGTGTTACTGGATTTTTACCAGAATATTAATTATTTAACAAACGTTCTGGCCCTAAAAAACTCATCTTATATTTGTGGAATGACAAATTTTTCCATTAATATGATTAAGAATTACATTGGTTTCAATATAATAATTTTTTTTAAGGTTTGTTTATGATATTTCAGCTGCTACCTTAATCCTACTTGTAGGTCCCAATCTTTATTTCATTGTAAAATTTATAGAAAAGGTAAATCAGAATCTGCATTTTACTTCCTGGTTTGCTGTCTGTGAGAATTCTTCAATGTGATTGGCTGCTTAGCTTGCTTGATGACATCACTGTTGCTAGACATTCAGGATTCGCTTGATTTGGTGCCAGATTCAAACTAACGTCGGGAGAGCTGAAATTCACACCACCGAGATCGCTAGAATTTTGTGGGCAGCTTTCTTCGAGGTCAGCGGCGGGCACCGTCGCTTCATCACTGACCGCAAATTCCGGACCATTGCATCTTCAGTACTTGTAGTGGCGCAATGATTAGTGTGTAAATACATCCCAAGATGCATAATTAGTGGCCAAACCAAAATACCTTCAGTCAGTGATGGGGGGAGAAGAGAGAGGAAGACAGAGAGAGGCGCAACAGGTTTCATGCTGTTGTGTTGCTGATCCATACGACAGTTACCATTTATTTTTAAATTCATTCTTCCACATATAACCTTGTCTGGAATTTGTTAGGAAGAAGTTGAAGACCCTATTATCCAGCGCTATACAACACAGGTCTTCACCATTGAGGCTTGAAAAATTGCAACTCTTTTCACTGGCACAGAGAAGTTTGAGGGGAGGGTGTGACCAATAGCAGTTTTGGAAATTATGGAATGTTTTCAGAGTTTACATAGTGAAAGATGGCTTCCAATAGTTGGTGAATCAGTAACATGGGAGCACAGTATCAGGATTGTCTTTATAGAAGAATAAAGGGGGAAATGAGAAGAACTTCCTTTAAGCTGAGGGTGATTGGAACAAGGAAAACATTCTCATAATTAGCAATCGAGGCAGAGACTGTCTCACCAGTTAAAAGGGAATTTAATAAGCATTTTTATTTCAGATTTATTTAATTAATTGAAATTAAACTCCCCAGCTGCTGTGGTGGGATTTGAACTCATAGGCTGGGATTTTGCTCACCTCGGCGGGTCCAGGGCGGGCGATGTCGGTGGCAGGTCACGGCCCCGCTGCTGGCTCCATCCCGCTCTGTGAAATGAATTTCCCTCAATGGGGCTTGTTAACCCCGTCCAGCGCGTTTCCCAGCCAATTAGAGGAAGCGGGTCTGGTGACGTCATTTGATGACACGTCGTCAGCCGATTTCCTTAAAGGGACCATGTCCAAATTTATTTTGACATTTGTGCTGTCAGTGTTCTGCAGCGTTGAGGTGCTGCAAACACTGACAATCACTGTACAGAGGTGCAGAGCTGCACCCACGTTCCAGCATGCAGGGAGGTCCTCTTCCCTTCCCATGGGTCGAAGAGACCTCGCCAGGAGATCAACACAGCCTGGTTGCACATTGCAGAGGAGGTCACAAGCAGGGATGTTGTCAGGAGGACCTGGGTGCAGTGCTGTAAATGTTTCAATGATCTCAGTAGATCACGAAACGTTAGTACAAAGCCACACTCAACCTCATCCTGCTGTGCCTCATCACATCCCCATCACTCTGCCTTCCCTACCCGACTCCTGCACATCCTTATTCACACCAACTTACCTTGTACCTCCACCCATCTCTCTCTATCTATGTCATCACATCCCCATCTCACTAGCCACCCCTCACACTCACCCTCATCCTAGTGCAATCATACCAACTAACAACACACAAGGGTAGGCACTTTGGTGTTTTATGCAATGTTCATGTAAAGTTTCTGTTAATGTGGTGTCAAACATTGAAACCTTTATTTTCAACACTTTGCGTTCTTGGACAGATTTGTGTGCACCTTTGGAAGTGGCTTAGTGAGTTGCAGTGAATGGTGAGACATAACAGTACCCTCCGCAATGGTCATGAGTGTGAAAGGAATGGCTTGGACACTATAGGGATGCTTTATGGTGTTGGTGTGGGGTGGTGCCAACCTGGCGCACCATGTGGCAGCCAGGGTGTACAGCGTCAAGTGAAGTAAATCTGGCCATGGTGAGGCCATCCCTGGCCTCCCGGGCAGCAATGTGGTCGGGTGCTGATGCCCTGTGTCCTGCGCACCATCAGGTGATTGCGGAGAAGGTTGGTGTTTTTGTTGGTGCTGCTGGTGTGCCTGGTGCTGCTGGTGTTGGGGCTGATCGTAGTGGGATTCTGAGGACCAAGGTGAGAAAGTATAAAGGGCACCGATGCTGCTGGAATAGATGGCAGGTGAAGTAGAGATGACAGAAGCATTCTGTCAATGGTGAGAGTTCTTCCAATGAGGTGAGAGCGGTTCAAGAGTGGAAAGTGGAAAGCCTGCAGAATGTGTGCTGGAAATGGAGTGAGAAAAAGCTTCTGCCTGAGGAAAGTGAATATCAGTCTGGAGCTTTTACTGTACATTTGAAGCTGTCAACTCATCAGCTGATTCAATGGCCACTGAACTCCCGCCTCAGCTTGACAGACGTGGACCCCGTGGGCGAGCTGTCAAATGTAAAAGGTGAGCTGAAAATCATTCTTAAGTGGCTCTAAACAAGCCACTAATGATCTGAATTGGGTTGCCCACCGCTGCCTGTTGGGTCTGCTCAGCGCCGACAGACCCGACATCGGGAAAGGCGCGTGGCGGTGGGCTGACAGCGGGGTCCCGACCAGCTGTCAAAAATATCAAATTTCCCACCCGACATACCACCAATCCCGCCCGCTGACCCCTCTGGAAAATTCCGGCCATAGTCTCTGGAATACTAGTCCAGTAACATAACCATTATGTTGCTGTACCCCAGTGAGATATGTTAAGTATGACTTTGTACTCCTTCGGGATTTCCTAAAATATAAGTTCCTGAACTCATTCAAGTCATCAAAAGATGGGACAAGCAAAGGGCTGACACCTTCTCAGAGAGAGGGAAGAAAATAAATTAGACAATGAGTCAATCATGTGAGTTCAACTCCTGGTAACTGAAGTTGGGCTTTGGGCTTGGGTTGCTATGTTTACTTGGCAACTTTCTTGGTACATGATATATGGTGCATGATATAAAGTTAGCTAAACTTCAAAAGATTTAGCACAAAATTCTACAGCTATAATTCTGAGAGACTTGGAGCTAATGGTAAATAGAAGAAACTACTATTAGGTGCAATGGGTTTGTGAGTGATAAGGTTTCCTCCTAGCGCTGCCTCAGTTATCTTTTCATACTTGATGATAACTGTCAGGCATGAAGAATTGATCTGGTTGCTATGTGTTGCTGCACAATAAAGATATTTGTTCACATTTTCTTTTGCCAGTATTTAGAAAAAATTGATCCAGAATTTCCTTCAATGACTTATGTCATAAATTACGTCGTTTTTGTGCTCGCTGACCTACATTGGCTCCCCGTCCAGCAATGCCTCGATTTAAAAATTCTCATCCTTATTTTCAAATCCTTCTACGGCCTCACCCCTCCCTATCTCCGTAACCTCCTCCAGCCCTAAAACCCTCCAAGATCTCTGCGCTCCTCCATTCTGGCTTCTTGCGCCTCCTCGATTTTCATCGCTCCAGCACTGGTGGCCGTGCCTTCAGCTGCCTGGGCCCTAAGCTCTGGAATTCCCTCCCTAAACCTCTCCGCCTCTCCACCTCACTCTCTTCCTTTAAGACACTCCATAAAACCTACCTCTTTGACTGAGCTTTTGGCCACCTGTCCTAATAGCTCCTTATATGGCTCGACGTCAAATTTTGTTTGATAATCGCTGCTGTGAAGCGCTTTGGGACGTTTTACTATGTTAAAAGCGCTATAAAAAGGCAGGTTGTTGTTACTGTTGTTGTTGTTTCCTGTCCCACTCTTCCCGTTGCAAACTTGCTCCGAAATTTACCAGAAAAGTAATTTGAATACGGCGCAGTGAGCATGATGGCGAATCAGGAACCTTAGAAGCGGCGCAGCCAATGGCTTAGCCCATCTGCATCTTATACTGGGCTAGCTGGCAGTCGGTCTCACCTGTGTGATAGCTCTAAGTATGAAGAAGTAATTCTTCCATGTTCAACATGTACAATGACGAAGAAGACAAGAGTAAAGTACTGCACATTGGAAGAATTAATTAAGTGGATCAATATTGCACGACACGAGTCTAAATTTCACTCTGCTCAACTTGATCACCTGCAGACAATTGTTTGAGTTATGGACACACTGAGCGGCTGTATTCAGTTTTCAGAAACATTCGAAGTTAGAGAATTTTGGTACTATTTATTTAGAAGATGCCATGAGTAATTTAAGCTCCCTGAAAAGTATCAGGTTAAACAAATGTGGGGTGAAATTGGAACTCCGTTTTGCGTAGCTATGTCCCGCACCCCATGGGGATCAATATGAGTCATATTGGCTCTGACGATATTCAGGCATCCCTGGTGGCCATCTTAAATAGGCATTAGACCCTATGGGCTCGATTTTGCCAGGCCCAAGGAGGCAGGAATTGAGGCTGTGTGGGGTGTTAAAATTGCAAAAAATGGCAGGCGGGCCCGACCCCGCCACCATCCCGCCTCTGAGCAATTTTCCCAAATGCGTAGTTTCTGATCCCGTCTCCGTCCCGCCTCCAAGAGGCGGGATAAGCCCTTAAGGCCCTTAACAACCACTTAATTGCCTCTATAATCCCATTTTGAGAGGCCTTTCTGATTTTAAGACTTTTCCGACGTGATGCACGCCTCCTCTGAAACACGACGGTGAAACCTGGCGGTAGCACACTTGGATTGCTGACTATCAGCCGCAGGTCCACCATTAAGAAGGAGATTTGATCAATTTGATCAATCATCATTCTGGGGGAACTTTTAGCAGTCATAACCATTGTTGTGGAAGTTTGGAGCCTGGAGTAGTAGTAGTGGTGGTGGTGGTGGTGGTACCAAAACATTCTGGGAGCAGACTTAGGTCTCCTGCTGCTCATTTTGCCTCCAGGTCCCTCTCACAGCAAAGGCCAAAAGCTTCCCAGTCTTTGCAGACCTTAAATGCAGCAATGATGACATCATCAGAGGCGACTTTCAGACTGAAAAAACTAATTGGCTCATGGGTTCCCACATGCTGGAACTCAATTGCCCAATTAGGGGAAAATCGAATAATTCTCCCACATCCAATTGGAGTCGGCTGGCTAACACGAAAAGCGGATGACACGACCCCAGCCCGCCCCAATGACAAAATCGAGCCCTTTGCATATGATAAGGAGCCTTCTCTGAAATTGGACAGAATCTGAGCACTGCATGCTCCCATCAGTTTTTCCAGTTCCTTCTGTGGCCTAGCCAGTGGTCCTTAAAGGGACTGCTGGATGCCGCCAACGTAAAGATAAGTTTTTTTTTCTTTTAACTTACGTTAATGGGAGCCAAGAGGAGTAGGATTGCAGTATAAAAGCACCTAAAATCCTACTGAATGTGGAAATGTCTTTGTATCAAAAAACAGTTCAAACTGAACAAAATCCTGAAGATATCTCCCTCTCACTGTTCCCGCCAAAGAAATTTCTCTTCCACCAACATTGCTGGTGCAGTACCATAGAGCTAATTTCACCAAATTGCCCTCCCGACATGGGGGTCTTGTCCGCCAGGTAGACATATTGGGAATCTGGGCATGCTCTCCCCGTGATGGGTGGAAAATGACGCCCAAAATCCTGAGGTGTGCTCGTGCTGAGATAGGCTCCGCACCAGGAGAGCAACTTGGTAAAACCGAGGGGGCGATTTTGCCAGCCCTGGGGAGGCGGGTTTGGAAGTGGGACTGCCGGGAAAATGGCAGAATCTGGGGGTGGGTACTCATCCCGCCCCCAACCTGCCTCCGTGCCATCTTCCCAGGAGGCGGGAAGCCGACCCGCGCCTGGTCCCGTCTCCTGGAGACGGGAAGGGGATTACAGCCACTTAACTGCCTGTTAACAGGTAGTTAACATGCAGTTAAGAGGATTATCCCCATTTTTCCAGCTGAGGTACGGGCTTCCCGACGTCGGGAAACCCCGTCAGGGTCACCGAGGCGAGCAGTGGGTCTGCGGGGGTCTGCGGGGTCCAAAAGTGCGCTGTGGAGGTGAGTGATGGGTGCAAGTGTGGAGAGGTAAGTGTGTGAGGTGAGTGAAAAGTGATAGAAAAAGTTTCCTTACCTTTGTTACTTCCTGCAGGCTTCAACAGTTGGGGATGCGGAGAGTCTCGCATCTCACCGGCAGAGATGACAGATGGCTGCTGCATTCTCCGATGCAACAACCATCTAATTTCTGCTCACAAAAGAGGTTTGATGAGTCTTGAATACAAGGACTCATTAAACAACAGAGAATGTCAATGTTTGACAGCTTCACAGAGCTGTCAAACGATGACAATTCACCTGTCAAAAATTTTTGACAGATGAAACGTCATACGCTGATGTTCTCTGTAATCGGCTTCCCCTTGATTGGCCTGCTAAGCCCTCTGGGCGGGCTTAACAAGGTCAATCAAGGGAAAATAGCGTGGGTTGGTCAGAAGTCGATGGAGGCGGGACTAAAAGACAAGCTGCAGTCCCGCCTCCAACGCGCCGCCATTGACAAAATCGCCCCCCAACTCTCTTTTGCGACCTTGAAGTGCCCAGTTATACTAGGGTGGCCAACCCTCCAGGATTGTCACGGAGTCTCCGGGAATGAAAGATCAATCTGCGGGTCCCTGCTGCGAGCAACCGAGGAAAAAAAGTCACCTGTTTTTTTTTCTCATTTTCTTTGAACACTTTTGTTTATTAGTTATGAAAATAGTCAAGAATCATCCAATCGGATAATGAAGAGTCTTGTTCGCTCTCCATTGGCTGGGAGAAGGCGGTGCGTCGTGAGTGTGGGCGTGTCAGGTGACCAATGGAGGAGGCGTGGTGGTGGGATAGTTGGAGGCAGCAGGTCATGTGATGAAACCTCCAGGCTAACCTCCGCCAGAGTTGGCGACCATATGTAATACGCTCTACACATACTCATGTAAACACATCTGCAGAGGACAATTCATCGGCCTCCTGTACAACTGGTTCAAAACAGCCGATAGAACAATCAGTGGAAAATAGAGCAGTTGGAACAGGACGACTCGACATTTCATTTTAAACAAAAGTTAATTTAAAAAAATAGTACTAGGGGTCGTGGTCTGGCCTATATGTGACTCCAGACCCACAGCAATGTGGTTGACTCTTAACTGTCCTCTGAAATGGCCCAGCGAGTCACTCCGTTGTACCAAACCGCTGCGACAAAGTCAGCGCTGTGGGAGTAACTTCACCACACGGACTGCAGTGGTTCAAGAAGGCGGCTCACCACCACCTTCTCAAGGGCAATTAGGGATGGGCAATAAATGCCGCCTTGCCAGCGGCGCCCACATCCTGTAAACGAATAAAGTCTCAGGATAAGGGGTCGGCCATTTTGGACTGAGATGAGGAGGAATTTCTTCACTCAGAGGGTTGTGAATCTTCAGAATTCTCTACCCCAGAGAGCTGTGGATGCTCAGTCATTGAGTATGCTCAAGACTAAGATTGATCGATTTTTGGACTCTAGGGGACTCAAGGGATATGGGGATCGGGCGGGAAAGTGGAGTTGAGGTCGAAGATCAGCCATGATCTTATTGAATGGCTCGAGGGGCCATATGGCCGACTCCAGCTCCTAATTCTTATGTTCTTATATGTAAAATGCAGACATTGTCCTAGCTGTAATTATACTGCGATTGGTGTGAAGCAAATTCAGCATGACACCAGCTCTTTGAGGTCACCTCTTTACGTCAAAACTTTAAAGATTTGAGCATCGAATGCGAGCATTAATTCTGGCACCAGTACAATGGATATCTCAGCGTCGCAAGAGCAGCAAAAGTGCAACAATATACCAGACCGTTTTAAGTCTCACTCGTTTGGAGTGAGGCGCGCTCATGCTAATGTGACCCATTTCAATGTATCTCACTCGTAGAAAAGTAAACTCAGCTCCATGTGTTTAACTGGCTTGCAATTGGTCTCATTTTTTTTTGGATCATAAATCTCACTCCTTACATTTCCCTGACATTGACAGCTCTGAGTACAACACAAGCCCACACACCTCAATGTGCCTTAATGTGGCCCGTAAGAGTTTTAAGATGTATTTCTTCTACCTCTGGCTGTTCTGGAGGGGGGATGCCTTTGCCTACACCTTCTGCTTCTTCTCAGTATAGCCTGTAACGTTCAGCATTATGTTTCTGCAGATAATAAAACTTCACTTACTCAGCCCTATAATTACAGGGGCGGGTGGGGGGGGGGGAGGGGGGGGCGGTCAAAAGAAAAGTTCAGTGTCAGATTCACAGCTCAGTTAAAACTGCAACCTCCTAGCATTTTGCATTAATGAACTGCAAAGTAATTTCAGCCTTGTGCGTAGGCCTCTGTTCAACAGAACAAGAGGGGAAAAAAGATCAAAGGGAGCATCTCATTTTTATGAACTTGCACTTGGTAATAGGACAGTGATTTTATTATTGTTAAATTTACACTGTAACAGCATCTGCCTCTCTTTTCTGTTAATGCAGAAAGGTGTGGCTGCCCCCTCCCCCCCGCCCCCCCCCCCCGCCCGCCTGCCCCCAACACTAAGCAACTCTCCGAAAGACAAGGTCAGATGTGTCGGTGTTTCTTAGACTGTCGCTGAGCCAAACACATAAAATATTTACTGTTCAAACTTCTGTCATAATGAGAAGCACTGTAAGAAGCCTTGGAATGACCAAGATCAAAACACTTAAAATCTGTCGGCAGCTCCATTTAAACCTAACAGGCCGCTTTTCCCCACCCCATGCGCTACGCTCGAGGCCTTTACACTCAATAAAACCTCCTTTGATATCATTAACACACAGCCCGAAAGGATAATACAAGTTTCATTTCACACAAGTCAATAAGCATTCCTTGTCATTATGTGTCTATCTTGTCATGTGTGCAGGGTCTTTATCTCTGGGCTGCTTCTCCTGTTACCGAAGAATGCAGCATGTCACTCAAGAAATCAGCTCATCTAAATTCACTTTGCCAGCCACAGTTCAGCATTAAAACCTATCAACAATATGAGCACATTGCAAGGGGCTGAAAGTGAAGACTGCACAGCCTTGTTAAGGACCTGCTTTTAAATGGTCCTTTATTTTCTTTTTAATTTCTTTATCTCTTCCATTGACTCAAAAGAAAAAATACACGCATTTATATAGCGCCTTTTAGAAGAATATAGTTTAGAAGAATGAGAGGTGATCTCATTGAAACATACAAGATTCTGAGGGGGATTGACAAGGGTAGATGCTGAGTGATTGTTTCCCCTGGCTGAAGTGTCTAGAACTAGGGGGGCATAGTCTCAGGATAAGGGGTCGGCCATTTAAGACTGAGATGCGGAGGAATTTCTTCACTCAGAGGGTTGCGAATCTTTGGAATTCTCTGTCCCAGAGGGCTGTGAATGCTGAGTCTTTGAGTATATTAAAAACTAAGATCGATAGATTTTTGGACTCTAGGGGAATGAAGGGACATGGAGATCAGGCGGGAAAGTAGAGTTGAGGTCGGAGATCAGCCATGATCTTACTGAATGGCAGAGCAGGCTCGAGGGGCCGTATGGCCTACACCTGCTCCTATTTCTTATGTTCTTATGTTCTTATCAAGTCTCCCAGAAACATCTCTAAGTATTTCATATTCAATGAATCTCCTTGAAGTGCTGTTGTGTCAGCTTTTATGCAGGAAATATGGCAGCCATTTTGTAGAAAACAAGATCCTACCAAATGTCAGGATAAATAACCAGTTCCTCTGTTTTTGGCAGTTGGTCATGGGAGGAATGTTGCACAAGGCAGCAGGAGAACCTGCATATCTTTGAACAGTACTATGTAGATAGATTGGAACAATAGATTAAAAGGTATGGCGGTAGATAAGCAATGGCTAGCATTTCAAGAAATATCTCATAATCCTCAACAAAAATACATTCCATTGAGCAACAAAAACTCCATGGGAAAAGTGATCCATCCGTGGCTAACTAAAGAAGTTAAGGATAGCATTAGATTGAAAGAAGAAGCTTATAATGTTGCGAAGAATAGTAGTAAGACTGAGGATTGGGAGAGTTTCAGAAACATGCAAAGGATGACCAAAAAATTGATAAAAGGGAATAAATAGAATATGAGAGAAAACTAGCAAGAAATATAAAAACAGATTGTAAGAGCTTCTACAAGTATGTAAAAAGGAAGAGAGTAGCAAAAGTAAACGCTGGTCCCTTAGAGACTGAGACAGGAGAAATTATTATGGGGAATAAGGAAATGGCAGAAACGTTAAACAAATATTTTGTATCTGTCTTCACAGTAGAAGACACAAAAAGCATACCAAAAATGGTGAGGAACCAAGGGTCTAATGAGGGTGAGGAACTTAAAGTAATTAATAAAAGTAGAGAAAAAGTACTAGAGAAACTAATGCGACTAAAAGCCAACAAATCCCCCGGACCTGATGGCCTACATCCTAGGGTTCTAAAAGAGGTGGCTGCAGAGATAGTGGATGCATTGGTTTTGATCTTCCAAAATTCCCTAGATTCTAGAACGGTCGCAGCGGATTGGAAGGTAGCAAATGTAACACCGCTATTCAAGAAAGGAGGGAGAGCGAAACAGGGAAATACAGGCCAGTTAGCCTGATATCAGTCATCGGGAAAATGCTGGAATCCATTGTTAAGGAAGTGGTATCAGGGCACTTAGAAAATCATAACAGGATTAGGCAGAGTCAACATGGTTTTATGAATGGGAAATCATGTTTGACAAATTTATTAGAGTTTTTTGAGGATGTAACTAGCAGGGTAGATAAAGGGGAACCAGTGGATGTAGTATATTTGGATTTCCAAAACGCATTCGATAAGGTGCCACATAAAAGGTTATTACACAAGATAAGGGCTCATGGGTTTGGGGGTAATATAGTAGCATGGATAGAGGATTGGTTAAAAGGCTGCTTTGTCTTGGATGATGTTGAGCTTCTTGAGTGTTGTTGGAGCTGCACTCATCCAGACAAGTGGAGAGTATTCCATCACACTCCTGACTTGTGCCTTGTAGATGGTGGAAAGGCTTTGGGGAGTCAGGAGGTGAGACACTCACCGCAGAACACCCAGCCTCTGACCTGCTCTTGTTGCCATAGTATTTATGTGGCTGGTCCAGTTAAGTTTCTGCTCATAGGCGACCCCCCAGGATATTGATGGTGGGGATTCGGCGATGGTAATGCCGTTGAATGTCAAGGGCGGTGGTTAGATGCTTGCTTGTTGGAGATAGTCATTGCCTGGCACTTGTGTGGCACAACTGTTACTTGCCACTTATCAGCCCAAGCCTGAACGTCGTCCAGGTCTTGTTGCATGCAGGCATGGACTGCTTCATTATCTGAGGAGTTGCGAATGGCACTGAACACTGTGCAGTCATCAGCGAACATCCCCACTTCTGACCTTATGATGGAGGGAAGGTCATTGATAAAGCAGCTGAAGATGGTTGGGCCTAGGATACTACTCTGAGGAACACCTGCAGCGATGTCCTGGGGCTGTGATGATTGACCTCCAACAACCACAACCATCTTTGTCCATGTTTGGACCAAGGCTGTAATGAGGTCTGGAGCTGAGTGGTCCTGGTGGAACCCAAACTGGGCATCAGTGAGCAGGTTATTGGTTAGTAAGTGCTGCTTGATAGCACTGTCGACGACACCTTCCATCACTTTGCTGATGATTGAGAGTAGACTGATGGGGTGGTAATTGGCCAGATTGGATTTGTCCTGCTTTTTGTGGACAGGACATACCTGGGCAGTTTTCCACATTATCGGATAGATGTCAGTTATAGCTGTACTGGAACAGCTTGGCTAGAGGCACAGCTAGTTCTGGAGCACAAGTCTTCAGCACGACAGCCGGGATGTTATCGGGGCCCACAGCCTTTGCTGTATCCAGTGCACTTAGCCGTTTCTTGATATCACATGGAGTGAATCAAATTGGCTGAAGACTGGCTTCTGTGGTTTACTAACAGGTTTGTGGAGCCCTCCTGATCTGCTTACAAAAGGTTTTGGTGTTGAACCAATCTTCGGGCTGTTTTGTTCTTGTTCTGAACTCAAAGGTGATCCTGTTTCTATCTCAGATTTGTTTGAACCTGGTATTTCAGTTTCTGAAGTCTGAATGGAATCAATCTCACGTATGTGTTCATGATCAAATGGTTCACGATCACGTCTTGGTTCATCTCTAGCAGAGATCATTTGATCTACATGAACACTTCGGATGTTGTCACCAATCACAACCAAATATCTCTTGGTCCCACCAACCTCGACCATGGTTCCTATATCCCACTTGTGTGAACTCGACTTGCCAGGGGGGCTGAGAACACGAACACACTCATTTTGACTGAAACTGCGTTCTTTCTGATTGCTGTCATAATAACATTTCTGACTCAACTGTTTCTGTCCATCTCTTGAGGCCAAGTTTAGTTGAACAAGACTCAATCGTGTTCTCAATCTCCTCTTCATCAAGAGTTCTGCTGGGGTATGTCCAGTTGTCGTGTGCGGAGTAGTTCTGTACTTCAGCAAGAAATTTGTCAAACGTTGCTTCATGCTGAGTCCCGAACAACCCTGCAACACTCGCTTTTTGAGAGCTTCTTTTACTATTCTGACTGACGCGTCAGCTGCTCCGTTTGAAGCTGGATGATATAGTGGAACGAGAGTGTGTTTGATACCGTTTCATTTCATGATCTCTTGGAATAGAGAAGAACGGAACTGAGGACCATTGTCAGAAACAAGCTCTTCAGGTAAGCCATGACATGTGAAGATAGACCTCAACTCATCTGTGGTACGTTCAGTTGTAGTATTTGAACCCATGTGTTTCACTTCAATCCACTTTAAGTGACTATCTACAAGTACCAGGAAATAATCATTTGCTTTCTCACAGAAGTCTACATGTACTATGTGAAAAGGTTGACTTGGTCATGACCAGGGTTGTAGTGGAGTTTTGGGTGGTTTGTTTCTGCAATTTTGGCAAACGCTGCATTTGCTGACAAATGATTCAAGATCACTGTCCAATCCAGGCCAGGAAACAAAGCTTCTTGCAATTGATTTCATACTGATGATCCCTGGATGTTCAGTATGAAGTTTGGCCAGAATTCTATCTCTCAAAGAAGTAGGTACCACCACTCTGTTTCCCCACTTGATACAACCTTGCTCACAAGACAATTCAGTATGACGGTTATGGAATGGTTTCAATTCTGTGCCAAGACCCTGATCGGTCCATCCATTCAAGGTGTTTTCATACACTCTGAGTACTGAGTCCTTTTGGGCCTCATTTGCAATCTCAGTTGCATTCACAGGAAAGTCTTTGTCAACTGCACCTAGCGTGAAAATCTCACCTTCACTCCCAACACTTGAGTCTTCATGTGGCAACCTGGACAAGGCATCTGCGATTGCGTTTTGCTTTGAAGTGCGATATTCAATTGTGTAGTCATATTGTGACAACAACACTGCCCAACGTTGCATTCTTGATGCGGCCATTGCAGGGATGGCAGATTTGGGCCCCAATATTGCTAGGAGCAGTTTGTGATCGGTTATCAGGATAAACTTTCTGCTGATCAGGAACTGTTGGAATTTCTTGATTCCAAACACTATGGCGAGTGCTTCCTTTTCAATTTCCGCGTAGTTTCTTTTGTTCTTTGTGAGGGTTCGCAATGCGAACGCGATTGGTTTCTCTTGGCCATCATCCATTACGTGGCTTATGACAGCTCCCACACCATAGCTAGAAGCATCACATGCTATCTTAAGCTCATGCTCTGTGTCGTAGTGCACAAGTAGAGCATCGCTAGAGAGACTTCTCTTACAAGCGCCGTAAGCTTCCGGTTGCGTTTTTGTCCACTTCCACTGAACATCCTTCTTGAGGAGCTCGTGCAATGGAGCTAACATGGTCAGTAACTCAGGTAAGAAACGTGCATAGTACTGGACCATTCCAAGGAAAGATCTTAACTCAGACACGTTCTGTGGCTTTGGGTCGAAATGGTCCTTGGATTTCTCGACAATGTCTTCAAACGACATATCCTTCGCTTCCCTGGCGCGAGTAGGTTTGTCAATGCTCCATAGACATCTGGCCATATCTCCATTAGAAAAATTGCTTTTTTACGTTCACAAATTACTTTATTTTGAGCTTGAACATTCTCATCTGTACCTTTGGTCTCAATAATGTTATTGGCCTTAAAAAACATCTCCATCCGCTCAATGTAACAACTGAATGGTTCGCGAGTTCGGTCATACAGGCTGAGGCTTCCGAAGAATCCCGTAGGTGCGGCCATGATTATCCCGATCCCGTTGAACAGTGACTCAGCACGCTACCTGTGTACCTGTGAGAATCAACGCCATTGTTGCTGTGTATACATACATACGAAGGCGAAGCACAGACTATTCTGCACCAGCATTAACAGTAAAACACTGCAAAAAAATCAGTTTAGGTGTCACAAATTCACCTTAAACTTATCCACTCAAAGATTGAACACTGTGTCCTTCCATGATCCCTAAAATAGCTTTGTGATCCCTTCCTCGTCGCCAAAAATATAATATATGTGGGTAGAACAAATGAAGGACAGAGACACCAGTTGCTAGTTCATGAGCTTGCTTTACTAGGCCAGAGCGAAGTGAGCATGCTCATACTAAACCATGTGACAAACCATGTGATAATACATTACAAGCACTGTGGGAGTACCTTCACCACGCGGACTGCAACGGTTCAAGAAGGCGGCACACCACCACTTTCTCAAGGGCAATTAGGGATGGGCAATAAATGCTGGCCTTGCCAGCGACGCCCACATCCCAGGAATGAATAAAAAATAAATACTGTCAATCAGGCAATGAAAATGAACTATTGTAAGCGTGGAGTCTCATTCCTTCAGGTATCAATTGTTGTTGGAGATCTTAGCATGATTGGTTAAGGAGTTGCACAGTTGCTTGCCCTGTTTATCAGCTCACAATTTCAGCAACTTGCCAAGCATTAAATTTAAAAAGCTAAACATGCAAGGGCGAATCTAAGGTGATGGCAGATGCTGTTACATGTCCTGCGACTGCAAAATCTGGGCCAATGTTTAAGGTGTGAATTAACTCTAATTTATCCCTTAGGCATCAATTATTGCAGCTGAATTCTAATTATTTTTCCACTAGCAGAAATTTATGTATCCTTATGGCAATTGGTTTGGCAGAGAAGACCAGGCACATTTGTTTTGAAGAACAGAAGAAAGCCCCAGAAATTTTCCTTCGCCTGCTGTCTGGAAGATAATCCCTTATGATGTTTTCCCAACTTTTTCCCTTTTAACCTGAAGAATGAGAGCGTTTGAGGCTCAAGAATTCTCTCTCACCAAATTCACTGTCTAAATGCCTGGCAAGACATCAGAAGAGCACAAAATAGGTTCAGTGAAGAAGGCCCATTTCCCATTTTATTTCATCTATCCAGAAGACCAACCCGAATATTTCCCTATTGAGCTATTTCTCAAATGAGTCCAGCTGTTGATCACTAGCCATTAAATAAAATACTTTCATTCGAAACTGTTGTCCCTAACCCTGAGCCTCTGCCTTGGTGCATCTGAACTCATGGCTCCAGACATACTTTTTCTACCCCCTTCCAGAGACTTGATTGAATTTTTCGAGGGGGTGACTAGGTGCGTGAATGAGGGTAGTGCAGTTGATGTAGTCTACATGGACTTCAGTAAGGCTTTTGACAAAGTCCAGCATGGGAGACTGGTCAAGAAGGTAAGAGCCCATGGGATCCAGGGCAATTTGGCACATTGGATCCAAAATTGGCTTAGTGGCAGGAGGCAGAGGGTGATGGTCGAAGGTTGTTTTTGTGACTGGAAGCCTGTGTCCAGTGGTGTACCGCAGGGATCGGTGCTGGGTCCTTTGCTGTTTGTAGTGTACATTAATGATTTAGATATGAATGTAGGAGGTATGATCAGTAAGTTCGCAGATGACACGAAAATTGGTGGAGTGGTAAATAGCGAGGAGGGAAGCCTCAGGCTACAGGACAATATAGACGGGTTGGTCAGATGGGCAGAACAGTGACAAATGGAATTTAACCCTGAAAAGTGTGAGGTGCTGCATTTTGGGAGGACTAACAAGGCAAGGGAATACACAATGAATGGTAGGATCCTAGGAAGGACAGAGGATCAGAGGGACCTTGGTGTGCATGTACATAGATCCCTGAAGGCAGCAGGACAGGTAGATAAGGTGGTTAAAAAGGCATATGGGATACTTGCCTTCATTAGCCGAGGCATAGAATATAAGAGCAGGGAGGTTATGATGGAGCTGTACAAAACGCTAGTTAGGCCACAGCTGGAATACTGTGTGCAGTTCTGGTCGCCACACTATAGGAAGGATGTGATTGCATTGGAGAGGGTGCAGAGGAGATGCACCAGGATGTTACCTGGGCTGGAGCGCTTCAGCTATGAAGAGAGACTGGACAGGCTGGGGTTGTTTTCCTTAGAGCAGAGAAGGCTGAGGGGGGACCTGATTGAGGTGTACAAAATTATGAGGGGCATAGATAGGGTAGATAGAAAGGAACTTTTCCCCTTAGTAGAGGGGTCAATAACCAGGGGACATAGTTTCAAGGGAAGGGGCAGGAGGTTTAGAGGGGATTTGAGGAAAAACTTTTTCACCCAGAGGGTGGTTGGAATCTGGAACTCACTGCCTGAAAGGGTGGTAGAGGCAGGGACCCTCACAACATTCAAGAAGCATTTAGATGAGCACTTGAAACGCCATAGCATACAAGGCTACGGTCCAAGTGCTGGAAACTGGGATTAGAATAGACAGGGCTTGATGGCCGGCGCGGACACGATGGGCCGAAGGGCCTCTTTCTGTGCTGTATAACACTATGACTCTATGACTATGACTTGAGTTCAGAATCTAGGCTGACGCTCATGCAGTACTGAGGGAGTACAGCACCGGCGGAGGTGGTGTCTTCCGGATGAGATGTTAAACCGAGGCCCCATCTGCCCTCTCGGGTGGACGTAAAAGATCCCACAGCCATTATTTTGAAGAAGAGCAAGGGAGTTCTCCCCGGTCAGTGTCCTGGCCAATATTTATCCCTCAATCAACATCACTAAAACAGATTATCTGGTCATTATCACATTGCTGTTTGTCGGAGCTTGCTGTGCGCAAATTGGCTGCCGTGTTTCCTACATTACAACAGTGACTACACTTCAAAAGTACTTCATTGGCTGTAAAGCACTTTGGGATGTCCTGAGGTTATGAAAGGCGCTATATAACTGCAAGTCTTTCTTTTAATTGGAGAATTGTACTGGATGTGCCAAAGCAACTTTTTTTTTTACATATAATTCAAATTGAGATCAATATTCAGTGGTGTCCCTGAAGAACGACGGAGTATAATATCGCCTTGGGCAATAGTGTAAAACGGGCGGTAGCGAATCAGCAGCCTGTTTTGCACTCCGCCTGATTTTCTCTTCCGTTGACTTGGAAATATATTGACCGTTCCTTCATCATCACAGAGTCAAAATCCTGGAACTCCCTACCTAACAGCACTGTGGGAGTAACCTCAACAACAGTCTTTCGGATGAGACATTAAACCGAGGCCCCATCTGACCTCTCCGGTAAAAGATCCCGCGACACTATTTCGAAGAAGAGCAGGGGAAGTTCTCCCCGGTCGGTGTCCTGGGCCAATATTTATCCTTCAATCAGCAACATCACTAAAACAGATGATCTGGTCATTATCACATTGCTGTTTGTGGGAGCTTGCTGTGTGCAAACTGGCTGCCTTAATTCCTACATTACAACAGTGACAACACTTCAAAAGTACTTCATTGGCTGTAAAGCGCCTGGGGCGTTCGGAGGTCATGAATGGTGCTGTATAAATGCAAGTCTTTCTTTCTTAAGTATCTTATATACAGCTCTGATTGCCTCATTCTGAGGCTGAAGAACAGCTCCTGTGGCTGAAAGATAACTGCTGCAGGATAGCTTAGGTATTTTGCTGCTAATTGAGGCCTCTCTGTGGCACAATTGGAGGAGGAAAGCTTAATGCTTTTATTGTTTCCAGCCCTAACGTTTATGTCTCCTCTGGAGGGGGATAAAAATGGAAGGAAATGGGAAGTGTCTAAAATAACATGGAATCTAGGAAAGGAATCATTAGAAAAACAAATCAACCTAATTTACAGGAAAAATAAAGGAACAGAGGAATAAAATGAAGTAAGAGTTGTTAGGAAATAAGGTGTGCTTAAAATAATTTAGCACTTGTAATTTTTAAGTATTGTGATAAAATGGTACAACTGTAATAACCTGAGATGTTTAATGTTGTTTCTTGCCTGAGGTGGTAATGTCATGGATGATTATCGTAATTTAACTCAACCATTGTGTTTGACAGTTGAAAGCAAATAGCAGATTAACAATGATAGATAGACCCCTTAGGTCTTATTAATATCAAGAAGATTACCTGCCTCTTATCAATCGAATTGGATATGGGTGGTGAGCCGTCAACTTAACATCAATATGGAAAATCTCCGATTAGTGACTTAAAGACAGCAAATGAAGTGACAAAACATTGACATTGCCGGTTTGGGTCTTCTGATGTATATCACATCATATTCTTGTCTTTTATCTTATTTTGATTTTCTTTATGTCTTTTTTTATTGCCAGTGGGATTTTCATGTAATATGACCAGTTAACAGGTGTAGGTTGGGCAATATGGTAAAGCTCAGTGAAAGCATGACAGTGAATTAGTCAATCGAGTGAAATGGATTGAGCTTGACTACACGAAGAGTGATCAGCATGTGGAACAGACCTCTGGGTAGGGTGGTGAAGGCAAACAACCCTGGCATCATTTAAGAAACAGGTTCTTTCTAAATGAGCTGAGATGGCCTTCCTCATCCATAGCTAACTTGTGATAAGAACATAAGAACATAAAAATTAGGAGCAGGAGTAGGCCATACGGCCCCCTCGAGCCTGCTCTGCCATTCAATAAGATCATGGCTGATCTACGACCTCAACTCCACTTTCCGGCCCGATTCCCTTGATTCCCCTAGAGTCTAAAAATCTATCGATCTCATCCTTGCATATAATCAAAGACTCAGCATCCACAGCCCTTTGGGGCAGGGAATTCCAAAGATTCAGAACCCTCTGAGTGAAGAGATTCCTCCTCATCTCATTCTCAAATGGCCGACCCCTTATCCTGAGACTATGGCCCCTAGTTCTAGATTCTCCAGCCAGGGAAAACAACCTCTCAGCACCTACCCTGTCAATCCCCCCTGTGATCGTGTAATTGTACTTCCTGTAGAATGATGGTTCTTGTTCCTTTCTCACCTCATCTCAATTTCTTTCTCGCTTTTTTCTTTCCTGAGGCAAGAGTCTCCCCCTCACTAGCCATTGTCTCAGGCTGAGCCAGACTGTTCACAATCTTGGTGTCCTATTTAACCCAAATCAGAGCTTTTGATCCTTATACCCTCTCCATCACAAAGACTGCCTATCTCTACCTCTGTAACATCACCCAACTCTGTAAAATTGCACGCCTCTCTCAGCCTACCTTCCCCTGAAACCCTCATCCTTGTCATTTCCAGACTTGGCTATTCCAATGCGCTCCCGATGAGCCTTCTATCATGCACCCTCCTAAACTTCAGCTCATCCAAAACTCGGCTGCCTATATCCTCTGCCTTAGCAAGTACCGCTCACCCATCACCCCTGTCCTTATTGACCTACATTGGTTCCCGGTCCCCCTGTGCCTCCAATTTAAAATGATCATCCTCATGTTTATATCCATTCATGGCCTCACCCCTCCCTATTAATGTAACCTCTTCCAGCACTATATTGGGGAGCGGGCAGGGAAGTGGCTTTGAGCCCAAGATCAGCCATGATCTTATTGAATGGTGGAGCAGGCTCGAGGGGCCAAGTGGCCTATTCCTGCTGCTATTTCTTATGTTATGTTCTTATAACCCACGGCCACCCTGCCTCTTGTAACACTCCATTTCTCTGAATCTGGCCTCTTATTCAATGCCTCCTCCCTTCGCCTACTATTGGCGGCCAAGCCTTCAGCCACCTAGGCCCCACACTCTGGAATTCCCTCCCTAAAACCCTCCACCTCTCCACCTTCCTTTCTTCCTTTAAGATCCTCCTTAAAATACACCTCCTTAAAAGCCTTCATATTTTTTCTACCTTAGAGGTGCCATATAAATGCAAGCTGCTGTAGTTGGGAGCAAAGTTAATGAGTACCTAAATGAAAACAACCTAGTACGAGATAGCCACCATGGTTTCAGAATTGCAGATCCTGTATGCCCAAACTCTTTGACTGTTTTGAGAAAGTGGCACCCCAAGTAAATGTTGGAAAGTTTTATGCTTTAGTATGCCTAGACTTCTAGAAAGCCCTTTCTAAAGTTCCACAAGAAAGGCTACTAAAGAAACTTAATGAAGTAGATAGCCTAGATTAAACTTGGAGATGGTTAAGCAATTGACTGAAGAAAAGCAAGTAGCAGGTACTGGTTAGGAGAGTGATATCGAATTGGTGATAAATACGGAATAGAGTGCTGCAGAGATCAATGCTGGGACCGCTATTGTTTCTGAAAAACGAACGGGATTCAGAAACATCGGCCGGAATTTTCCGGGGTGGCGGGTTGGGTGGGAAAATTGTTATTTTTGACAGCGGCTTGGGCACTTTGATGGGAGAGAATCTTAGGTTTCTTCGGAAAATACCGAGATTTTCAGGGCTTAACATTCACTCTTTAACGAGTCTGATTTCCCCTGTCTCTTGACCTGTCATTTTTGTCCAACTTTCTCTGTTTTTCTCTCTCACACAAACCTTCGCCCTGTCTCACCAGGTCACATATCTCTTTTATCACATTTCAGGTTTTTTTCCTGGCCATGTTTGGTTCTTCCTCCTTTAACAAAACTCTTGCTGTCCCAGCCTGTTTTTCAAAATCTGCCAAAAAATCAGCAACTGTTTCCTATTGAGCAAAATGTTACCCAAGAACCTCACTCAACTTTTGCCTGTTTCATAACAAGTGAGATTTTATCTTGAAAGAGCCTTTTTTTAATAATTGGTGCTTTTATTATTCTTTTCCCCATATTAACTTCATATATACATTCACTGAAAAGTATGTTTCCTGCTACTTTTTTTGGGTTGTAGTATTTTTATACTTCAATCTCTTAGATCATATCAAGCTCCATTTAATAATCCCTTCCCTCCCCCACCCCTTAGTTTTTATTCCTCTCTGTTTCCTTAAGTGCACAACCATGATGTGATTTCGACAACTGTCCTGCCTAGCTCAGTCTGTTCCCTATGCCTCAAATTGTTCTTCATTTATTCGGACCATTATACCTTTCTCCACCACTTTGAACCTCCATTTCCACTGCAGGTCTACTACACTGCTCTAATACTGAAAAGTTCCAATCTTGGAGTCTGTTATTCCAGTGTGGCATCTGAAAAGAATCCACACTTTCAACACCAACTTATTTTTACCGGTTGTAATTTAAGGATAATCAATCTAGTTGAACATTTTGATAGATTCATGTTTGACAATTCCTTTTCAATGATTTATTTTGTGGTAATTTAACTATCTCTTCCATTTCTTCCCTTCAGTCTGTTCCCTCCCCCTAGAATACTCCTGGAAAATCCCTTAGAACATATATTTTCACCTTGTCACTCAATGGTGAGTCACTAGATGATGTACCAGCGTGGCCTGGATTGATTCATACTCTCCTTTTCCAATGTTCCCTGCCATCCAGCAAGGATGTACCTAGCCTTTGCTCTGGCTGTAATATATCCAGTTCATTTATGACTTTGAACGGCTTGCTTCTGTCAGAATTTACAGCTACCCCTAAATTGGGTTTTTTGCAAACAGTTTTACTGCGCAGATTTTAAACTCAGTGTGTAACCATTGTAGAGGGCCATTATTCTATACCCTTCACTGAAGTATGCATTTATTTGCTGTAAACTTAACAGGAGCAAAGGGCAGCGAAGGAGTTAGTTTGGGCCTCTGAAAGTGTAGACATGTAAATGATATACACTTAAGTGGGGTGGAATGCATTAGCGATTCTGATCTTGTTTGCACATGGGCTTGTAGTAATAAATTATGCAAACCTTTAAAATGCCTTTGCAGTTAACCCATGTGGAACAGAGATAGAGGCTGAGTTCTGAATCTATCTTTCAGGTACACCCAAACTTATCTTCTGGTTGCCTATATCAGGGTATCATTAAACCATCAACAATATTTTAGAATATGAATGATCTGAATAAGCACTCCATTCCGAAAGACAATTCCTCTCACCTGCTCAATGACTAACTCTCATGCCCTTTTCCCCTCTTTTTCTGCCATCTTTTGCAAACTGTTGCAGCTATTTTTATTTGGTCCCAATCTCTAGCTGTCAAGCATAACTGAAATATTCTTTTTAACCAAGTTAATAGAGACGCACAGTTAGAAAGGTAGCGTTAGAAAGCCTTTCATGACCTCAGGATGTCCCAAAGTGTTTTACAGCCAATAAAGTACTTTTGAAGTTCAGTCATTGTTCTAATGTAGGAAACGTGGCAGCCAATTTACACGCAGCAAGGTCCCACAAACAGCAATGAGATAATGACCAGATAATCTATTTCATAGGTGTTGGCTGAGAGATAAATATTGCCCAGGACACTGGGGATAACACTCCAGCTCTTTTCCGAATTAGTACCATGGAATCTTTTAGGTCCATCTGAGAGGGCAGACGGGGCCTCATTTTCACATGTAATCTGAAATATGTCACCTCTGACAGTGCAGCATTCCCTCAGTGCTGTCCTGGAATGTCAGTCTGGATTATGTGCTCAAATCTCTGGAATAAAGGCTTGAACACACAACCTTCTGACTCAGAGGCAAGAGTGCAACTAACTGAGCCACAGCTGACACCTACTGGGGGAAGTCATTAGGACTTGGGTAACGAATCCTGAAAATCTCTGCCCTTATACGTAGAGTGGACCCACCTGCCTGAGCAGCACTAATTTTCATAAGAAGCCCCAGAAGCTGTAAAAATGATGGCTTCAAATTTAACCAGGGCCCCAGCTTTGCGCATGTCAGCAGCATGAGTGACAATGAGGGGAGTCACAGTGAGTACAGTATCAGCATGCTCAAACATGCAGGAGATAGAGGAGAAAGAGACACTGACACGGAAGCCCTCACAGTGAGGCCCAGTTAGAGATGGACCACAACTATCTCCATAATTTTGCTCATGTTTTGCTGGTGGAAATCATGGGCTGCATATACACAATTTCCTGATATTCACTCCTGGTGGGCTTGGTGAGGCTCCAGAAATGCACAAGTGAAAAATGTACCCTGATATTTACCCTTTCACTAAGGGTATAAATACCCTTTCACTCTGTCCCTGTCTACCTCTCCCTCGCTCTTCCTTTTTCATTTACGTATCCTCATTTTCTCCCTCTTTATACCCTCTTACTCTTCTGAAAGTGCCCATTCTTCATGTCTGAGTTAGGACAGTAAATCTTGCTTAGATTTTAGGTCGGGGGAGGAATTTCCTGACGTGTACCATGTAAGGGTTTGCGTGCGTGTCTCTCAGCCTGTGAGATTCGCGCGGCTCTGTGCAGCCTGTATGTCAGTGCGGGTTTAGGCCTTGTTGCCTGTTCTGGTCTCCAGCCAGTCTGGGAACACTAGACACACCTGTGAGTGGTTCGAATCACTCGCCCTTACGGTTCTAGACACTGGACTTAGATGCGAGAGCAGTAATGGAGATGAAACTCATGTAGACTCGGTTGAATGGTACGAAATGGAAAAATCTTTATTGCATAATATTTAAGATTACGAAATACATGTCATAAGCACAGATTAATGACAGTACAATCTTACACGCAGTTATGTAGCTAATTCTAGGGAAACGAGGAACGAACGACACACCGTAAATGGGGGCACACATTACAAGTATCCTTAATACTTAAACCCTCCCCTATCAATATCTGTCCTAGCTAGATTTGTAGGATTCGAGACTCATGCTCACCACTCGTGATAACTCGGAGAAATTCCGAATAGCTGATCGGATGTTTTCACCGCAGCACCCACGTGTCGATCAGGGGGTCTCCTGGCCCCACTTGTTTACTTGCTTCTGCTCCGGCTAGCAGGCTGGAACGTCTGTTGTTATGAAGATCTGTGTTGGTTGGTTTCACGTACCAGTCAACACTTAAGAGAATAATCTCTCGGTGTCCGTCATGAGGATCTGCCCTGATGGGTTTCACAGATCAGTCAATATCTCAAAGAAGAATCTTCCGGGGTCCGTTCTTTAAAGTTCAAAGAAGTCTTCCTGGCAAGGAAAAATGTCTATTCGACCTATAGGCGCGGTCGGGGCTTACTGACCGTGGCGATAAGTATGGTCTTCGTCTCTTCTCATCTCATCTCATCTCTTCTCGGGCCTTTGGTTCCGATGCCGGTTACCAACACAGGTCTTCGTGACACGACACGAGGTAGATCCGAACGGATCACAAAGTTCAACAGTCTTTTAAAAGAGACACCAGGCAAGCAGGAACAAGACGGCGAGTCAAGAACACAGGAGCAGCCACGAGGATGAACACCAGCAAGATAAGAGGATAAGAGAAAAATGGACGGTTTGGGGCTTGCAATTATAGTGCAAAATCTTCCGTTTCCCGCCCAACCTTAATGTCTTTTCTTTTGTTTGGGTTTGGCGCTCAAATGTCTTGTATAGGTGATCTCCGTTTTTAATGGGTTTCGGGGCTACTCGTAAATGTCTGAGTACCTGTTAATATGATGTCTCGTGTATTATCTTCAATGTGCTGAATCTTAATCGATCTTGCACAAATGTTTATTGGAACGCCATCTTGTCTGTCTGTCGAAAAGTCTAGAATGTTCCGCCACGAGGTGCGGCGGCCATTTTACAGGCTGCTTGTGTCCACTTTGAAAACCTGACAGCATTCTGCTGAAATAAAGCTGTTTGAACGAAACTATGTGTTTTCTCCTTATTTATAAAATCGTGATATATTGCGAATTCTACAGTCCCTCCTGTTGATGCGAATAACTCCGCTTATCGTATCAAAAATATTGTGGTGAGCAATATTATCTCGATTTTCTCCGAATCCAGTAAATTAAATCCCATAACTTAAACTATCTAGGGTCTTTGTGTCGTCCTTATTTCCCAAGAAAATTACATTTTATAGCACCGTAGGCATTATTTGCCTTTAAACTTACACCACTTGTTTTCCTTCCCGGCGTAATCAGGCCGATGCCTCTCGTATCACCTGTATATTCATCTTTTATTCAGGGAAAGGAAAAACAAAACCCAAAACCAAACAATCATTTTTAACTACAACACCATCACCAAAATAATCAACACCAACTCTTAAAACATGTCGAGTTCCCAACGTATTTACAGTCTTTAAAAAATCATGATCGAGTACAAACTTCCGCGGCGCATGTGGCGAGCGGGAGTGACGCCATTTTCCGATTACACGGTGCTTTCATCGTGCACGCGCACGTAACGTTCTCGCCACTCTCCCGTGTTTTCATGCTTGGTGAGGCGTTTGTCTCTTTTACAATGTACGACCAATAGGTACACTACAATGAAAACTTGGCATACGACTAAAATGTGGGAGGCTATTCTGATCCATGAAGGCACTTCAATATTGGTGAACAGATTCCACCACGGTGGAATTACTATATCCAGAATGTCTGTTCCTATTTCGACAGTTTTCTGCTCTAATGTGTAAAAATGTTTCTGTGACACCGCGACGGCTTTTAAAAGCTTGGTGAGGTGTTCAGGGAGAGGGGGAATGAGGTATCCGAAATGCGCGACGAATCGCTGCAAGTCGGTGAAATTCTCTTTTACTGTTAGATGAACAGTGATTGGTTCAGGGATTGGGACAATTCGCTGTTGTGCTACTTGAACTTCCGCCCTGGGTTTGAAACAGAAACTGCTGTCACTCACCGGACACCGGCTACGGTTTCCATGCTGGTAGTGTTGCGCTGCAGTGGTAACACAATATGTTCCACCCCCGATGTATGCTACCTGCGGAGGCACATGATCTTGTGCCATTGCCTCCATGGTGCAATTCATGGACTTGGCGCCAGCCGTTCTGAACCCGCACTGTGGTGTTAAAAAGGCATTCAAGTGCTGGGGACACAGTATTATGTGTGCTCCCCTGCCACGACAACCAGAGAGATCTGTACCTGTCATCGTTTGCTCCCAGCGGATGACGTAGGGTGGAACCGCGGCATAGCGAATGTGGGCTCCCCCCTGAATGACACCGATGTTCTCTACCCGATACACCGGGGCGGGCTTTGCTGTGTCGCCCAAAACCGGCATACGTAATACTATTCCCATGATAGTATGGTTTGATCGTCCGCAGTCCACGGGGACTGGGTATGCTTCTGAAGCTAGCCTGAGCTGGCACGGGCTTAATGCGTTCTGAAAAGGGTGGAGCGCCCGCAGGTGTTTGTTACTTATCCAGGACGGGACCAAACCTTGTTTTAAATCCTCCAAATTACTGCGGCCCTCGCCCAGTAACCACGCCCCGTAAAGCACGCACACCTCATTCTGCGCAGCTTGATCGGATGCATTCCGATCTTCCCTAATCAGGGCATTTACCGTCTTTGCATGTTTCTCTAACTCTGCTATAATTTCCTTTAAATGGAAAGTCATGGCTTGGTCCTCGTGTAAACCCGACCCTACCACTTTATTCTCATCTGTTAGAAAGTCTTTTAATTGCGTCTTTAAACCATTAATCTGGGTCTGCAGCTCCACACTGTCTAGAGCGTTGACCACAGATGTACCCGTGTTAAAAGCAGTGAACGCGTCGTTCACTACACCCCTTCTTTGCCTCCCTACTTGATCCAAAACTTCCTGTGGTGCGGTGTACAAACTTGTTTTATCAATTTCCGCGAAATCGAATTCGTAAAATTGTCTGAACATCTTGGTCAACAGGACCTGATACAACTGTTCCGTCTTTTTGGGGCACCACTCTGGTAACCGCACCTCGGTGAGATTTAAAATCACCGAGGCCACCGCGTAATGTACTCCCTGAAATAGTATCTGGTCTGTGGGGACCAGTACCAAACCATTCCCGGGTCACTTACTAGTTTTAGGGCACCCTTCTTCCTTAGCTAGAACCACCGGAATCGTGGGCGGGGCTTTGCGTAATGAGTTCAGTGGCATTTACCGGGATCGAAGAGTATGGGGCTCCGCACCCCCTGGTGCTCGCATCCCACCTCATCCCCTGTCCGTTATCCTGCCATTGATTAATGAAAAATATGGAGATGCCTTTGGGGCAAGCGTACTTTGACCCCCACATGCATACATAAATTCCCTCATCCGGTTCCCACCATTTGTCCCAACAGACTCTCACTTGTCCGTTTGTCCCCGTAATTGTCCGATGGGTATTATTACCCAGTCGTTCCCACTCGACCGAAGAGTTCCTCATGTTTTTGCTCAGCTTTCGTAGCCACCACCATCGGCTCAATGGGACATTCCCATTACAAGTCAAACAAATCCGTTTGCCGACGGTGACGCTGATCCTAGGTGCGATGATCCTTACTTTGGGGCACATTAAAGAAGTCTCTTGGTAGGCAAACCCCGATGTGCTAGAATACTCCGTTGAGTTTGTTCCCAGCCATCCTGGCCACCTTCCCTTGTGGAAATAGGTGGTGGTCTCCTCAGCCTCCCGTCTTCCGGTCCCATCCACCGCGATGGGGGCCGTGTCCCCGGAGCATCCAAACACCACGACATCCTTGGTGCGGCCTCGATAGGCCAATCCACATCCGATTGCCGCGAGCAATACTAGAATTCGTTCCATCCTTCCTTGGTTCCTGTGATCAGATAGAATGAGGTAGCCAGCCTCGCAAGAGTCTCTGGCTTTTGTGAAGGGTGAGCGGGTCCCCTGACCTCGCCTCACGTAAACTTCAATGTTCACTGAATAAACTTTAACTAGACCTATCTCTAAAGCTCCCATCATTTTACCGTTTTCTGTTAAAATTAAACTACAAACTTAACCTTATTTAAAACTATAAACTTATAACCTTAAACTATAAACTTAGAAACCTATCCTAAACTTATTACTGTACAGCGCCGCCCGTTCTCAGGGCGGCCCCTTTAAATTCTGAGAAGGCTGCTGCGAGCTCTTCCCGACGGTGGGAGGGCACTGACCCTTTCCTTTGATCTGCCGCAGCCTGTTGCTGTTGCGATGGGACCGGATCCTATCTGGGCTGCCTTAACCTTAAGTCTGCGCCTTGGGGCAGTCTGGGGACATGACCACATCTTCCTGGGCTGGGGTGCCCGACCTGACCTACGAGGAGTTGTCGGGGGCATGAACCCCAGGACCGACGGACCGGGTTCCGAGACTTCCACCGGGACGACCTGTGGTTCCACCACAGTCGCTGGCTCCGCCTCCGCTGACTCCGCCTCCCTAACCTCGGGACTTGCAGCTTGTGGCTCCGCCCTGCTCGGCCCAGCAGGCGAACCTCCACTCGCAGTCCCTACCTCCCTCGAGGGCAAGACGTTCAAGGCGGGCGGCTCGGGCTCTGAGGTTTCCGACGTCCCGCCCTGTGGTCCCACAGTGGCTGGCTCCGCCTCCCCTAGCTCCTCCCTCCTGTGTTCGGGACCTGCAGCCTCGGTGTCCACCCTGTGTGGATCTCTATCTGCAGCCCCTGTCCTCCCTATACCTAAAATGGGGGCGACCCTTTCGTTCCCCAAATCCCCCTCGTCTTCATCACTATCCTCATCTGACTCGAGTTCCCGGAATTCTCCCTCATCTGACTCCCAACCCCACAAAAATGCTTCATGACTTTCCAGGATGTCTCCTCCCCTGATGCAAGCTGCTTTGCCTGCCTGTGTGCCTTGTGGTCCTACCTGGGGCTGCGAGTCCCCACTCGCAGGTTTTTCCCCTGTGGTTTTCCCTTGCGCACCTGGCTTGTACAGTTTGCACTGGTTTACATCCTCATACTCCCGGCTTTTGGCTACCCTGTAGGCTGCTTTTATCTCACTAAGCTGCGCTTCTAGCCTGAGCACGTCTAACTTTCCCATTGAGCGGGCGTTCTCCTCCCGCAGGGCCTGCTCTCTAAGCTGCCCTTCCAGCCCATCTATTTTCCCTATTAAGCGGGCGTTCTCCTCCCGCAAGGCCTGCTCTTTTAACCTGGCCTCCTCACCGCAGACCCCCTCCTGTGCGTGTCTTTTAAAAGGACACAGGTAGGCAGGCTGCGTGGGCTCTAGTCATTGGGTATGGTTAGACGGTCCTGCGGCACCTATGGGGCCGGTGGCAACCGCCACCTTTCCATGTGCACTCAATAATTTGTGCATGGCTCCCAACACTACTTCGAGGTCGTCGGGAGGGGTGGGTGCACTAGCTTCCCTAGCAGGGACAGGCGTCTGGGCTCGGGCTGCGGGAATTTTATCCCTGGAATCCTTCCAAGGGTTCCTGCAGTTCTTGCGCCAGTGCCCTGTCTTCCCACACCCGTAACAAGCATTACTTGCCTGCGGGGCGCGATTACCCTCCTGATGCCACTCCCTTTGATACGGGGCTGCGGGTCGTACCTCATGTACTTTTCCCTTAAGGGGACGTGTTCCCATACCCCTTATATTGCGATATCCTAACGTGAGTCGATTCAAGACCGACTCTTCCGTAATGTTGGGGTCATTGGGATCAAACCATGCTTTTGCCTGCTCTCTGACGGCTGGTAAACTGTTGGCTACTATGCACCTAAGCCAATGATTTAAACCGGCGCCGTCCATATCGTCGCGCTCTAGCGCACCTAGACAGCTGCGCTGATATACTGGCCACAGCCTGTCGGCAAAAACCTTCGGGGGTTCTCCCTCCATCTGCACTGTCTGTCCCACTCTAGCAAACGGACCTTCATCGTCCGCCCCCAACACTTCCAGGACCTCATTCTTTAATGCCTCATAAGTCTTGGTTCCCCTTTTGCTCTCGCCCGAGAGACACTGAAGGATTGAACTGCCTAACGAAAACAACAGCATTTTTGCTGTTTCCCCATCATCGCAGCCGTTAATGGCTGCGGTTTGCTCAACTTCTCTGAAATGTACGGAAGGGTCGTCTAACTCGGTCAGCTTCCGTACATGATTTATCATAACTCTCAGCTGGTGTGAGCTGTGAGGCAACACAAGCTGGCCGAGGAGATCCCCTGGTTCCTCCCCACCGTTTCTGTTTGGGCCCCTTTTTATACCCGTTACTGGATACAACGGTCCCTTTTCCACTTCTTTCTCAATGGGCTCTTTCGTTTCTTCCACTACTTCCTCCCTTACCCAGGTTTCCGAATAGCTGGGTGGCGCGGAGGGCGCAGTGGCTAATACTTCCTCTGCTTTACTTGGTGGGGACTTCTGAAACTCCTCTTTTACTAGCGGCTGGTGTGCTGACGGACTGATAAGGCACACCATGCCGTGCGCTTTGTTCACGGCCTTTTTGAGGTGCTCTATCTCCTTTTGGCAGGCGCTATGATCGGCTCCCTGAAACTTATCCTCAAGGGCCAACTTATATGCCGCCCTAACCCCCGTTAAGCTCTCTTCCTGAGTTCTTATCTGGGCAGCTTGGCGGGCACATCGTTCCTTTAATCTGCCCTCATTTAACTTTGCCTCAGTGACCTGGCACTCGAGGTAATCTATCCTTGTTTTATGGTGACTGGAGATTTCCTGGCGTTCTTGGTGCAGCGCACTTAAATTCCTAATGAGCAATTCCCCTCCAGAGACCTTCTCATCCATTTCTCCCTCTAAATGACTGATTCGAGCTGTTAGCGCTGTAATGACCTGGTTTGAAATCTGGACCTGCCTTTTGTAACACATTAGCCAGACTGCTTTCTCGAGTGTCTTTTTATGTTCTTTACTATCTGTCCACCTTTCGGCTGCCTCTAGTGGACTTTTATCCGCTAACAATTCACTTATCCATTTCTTAGTTAGATTAACCTTTCCGAACACATAATCTGCTATCTTTTCCTGCATAACATTTCGTACAGTCACACCAAAGTCTAACACACTACCCTCTCGCTGCCAGTGTCCTGCCGCGGTCACCATTTTCTGTAAGGGTTTGCGTGCGTGTCTCTCAGCCTGTGAGATTCGCGCGGCTCTGTGCAGCCTGTATGTCAGTGCGAGTTTAGGCCTTGTTGCCTGTTCTGGTCTCCAGCCAGTCTGGGAACACTAGACACACCTGTGAGTGGTTCGAATCACTCGCCCTTACGGTTCTAGACACTGGACTTAGATGCGAGAGCAGTAATGGAGATGAAACTCATGTAGACTCGGTTGAATGGTACGAAATGGAAAAATCTTTATTGCATAATATTTAAGATTACGAAATACATGTCATAAGCACAGATTAATGACAGTACAATCTTACACGCAGTTATGTAGCTAATTCTAGGGAAACGAGGAACGAACGACACACCGTAAATGGGGGCACACATTACAAGTATCCTTAATACTTAAACCCTCCCCTATCAATATCTGTCCTAGCTAGATTTGTAGGATTCGAGACTCATGCTCACCACTCGTGATAACTCGGAGAAATTCCGAATAGCTGATCGGATGTTTTCACCGCAGCACCCACGTGTCGATCAGGGGGTCTCCTGGCCCCACTTGTTTACTTGCTTCTGCTCCGGCTAGCAGGCTGGAACGTCTGTTGTTATGAAGATCTGTGTTGGTTGGTTTCACGTACCAGTCAACACTTAAGAGAATAATCTCTCGGTGTCCGTCATGAGGATCTGCCCTGATGGGTTTCACAGATCAGTCAATATCTCAAAGAAGAATCTTCCGGGGTCCGTTCTTTAAAGTTCAAAGAAGTCTTCCTGGCAAGGAAAAATGTCTATTCGACCTATAGGCGCGGTCGGGGCTTACTGACCGTGGCGATAAGTATGGTCTTCGTCTCTTCTCATCTCATCTCATCTCTTCTCGGGCCTTTGGTTCCGATGCCGGTTACCAACACAGGTCTTCGTGACACGACACGAGGTAGATCCGAACGGATCACAAAGTTCAACAGTCTTTTAAAAGAGACACCAGGCAAGCAGGAACAAGACGGCGAGTCAAGAACACAGGAGCAGCCACGAGGATGAACACCAGCAAGATAAGAGGATAAGAGAAAAATGGACGGTTTGGGGCTTGCAATTATAGTGCAAAATCTTCCGTTTCCCGCCCAACCTTAATGTCTTTTCTTTTGTTTGGGTTTGGCGCTCAAATGTCTTGTATAGGTGATCTCCGTTTTTAATGGGTTTCGGGGCTACTCGTAAATGTCTGAGTACCTGTTAATATGATGTCTCGTGTATTATCTTCAATGTGCTGAATCTTAATCGATCTTGCACAAATGTTTATTGGAACGCCATCTTGTCTGTCTGTCGAAAAGTCTAGAATGTTCCGCCACGAGGTGCGGCGGCCATTTTACAGGCTGCTTGTGTCCACTTTGAAAACCTGACAGCATTCTGCTGAAATAAAGCTGTTTGAACGAAACTATGTGTTTTCTCCTTATTTATAAAATCGCGATATATTGCGAATTCTACAACCAGGAGTGCCGAAGAGGAAAATCCCAGCCTGTGTATCCCCAGGTTGTTTGGCAATGGAGAAATGTTACACCTGAGACCAATCCTACCTTCACCTAATGTCCACATCACTGAATAGTGACCACATGTTAGCTTACTCTTTTCCCACCCACGTCCGGAGACCATCTCGACCTACTGTAGCATGCACTCTACTGTGCTGACTCAGCACAGACCTGAGATCAGGTCAAACCTGGGACCTTGTAGCTCTATGTGATGCAGTGGTAGCACTCTCATCTCTGGGCCAGAGGGTTACGAGGATTAGTCTTTGGCCGTAGTGCAAAATGGACGAGAGCGAATTATCAGCCCATTTTACATCCTGCGGGGTGTAAAATGGGCTGTCAATTAGCCATCGCCCATTTTGTGCTACCACAGAAAACCAATCTCACCCCCTATAGCTTCAAGACCCCTCCAGTTGAGCAGCTAATCTAGACTGACACTTCAGTGAGGGAGTGCTGCACTGTCAGAGGTTTTGCTTTTCAGATGAGATGTTAAACCAAGATGCCTCCCCTCTCAGGCGGACATAAAGGGTCCCATGACACTATTGAAAGAAGAGCAGGCGAGTTCTCCTGGTGCCCTGCAACTAAAACAGATTATTTGGTCAATTTTTCGTTTTGCCATTTGTGGGACCTTGCTGTGCGCAGATTGGCTGCCATGCTTAGCTGTGTTACAACAGTGACTACACTTCAGAAGTACTGGATTGACTGTGAAAAAGAATAAAAAAAGAAAGACTTGCATTTCTGTAGCGCCTTTCACAACCTCAGAACATCCCAAAGCGCTTTACAGCCAATGAAGTACTTTTTGAAGTGGAGTCACTGTTGTAATGTGGGAAACGCGGCAGCCAATTTGTGCACAGCAAGATCCCACAAACAGAAATGTGATAACGACCAGATAATCTGTTTTAGTGATGTTGATTGAGGGATAAATATTGGCCAGGACACCGGTGAGAACTCGACTGCTCTTCTTCGAAATAGTGCCATGGGATCTTTTACGTCCACCTGAGAGAGCAGACGGGGCCTCGGTTTAACGTCACCTCCGAAAGAAGTGCTTTGGGAAGTCCTCAGGAAGTGCTACATAAATGCAAGTTCTTTGGAAATGGTTTCTATACAAACACTAGCATGCACTGGATATCGGTCCTAAATTGGTTTAGACTCTCTGTGGTGTGCATTTGATATTTTTTCTAAGTGTGCCATAGCATATAGTCCAATATCATTAAAAACAATTTTTCTCCCTGCAGGCATTCAATAGGAAACATCTAAATTGCATGCCTAGAAAAAAACTTCGGGTGAAAGTAGATAATTTTTTAATAAACTCGGTATTTATTTTGTCTCACCTTCAAATAACAGGCAATGTGTAAAAACATGTAGAGACCAAAATACATTCATCATCCTGCTGTCCTGTGACCAATTAGTCCTAGCAGTAGAAGGTATAAAGACAACATTCTTTTTTTCGTAGCCTAGAATAGTTTCTTTTTCAGATAACTTTTCACAGTTATGAAATGTAATAAATCATTGCCATCTAGATACGAAGCCACTGTTACAAGAAAAAGCTATGGTTCTTTCCATCAGGAAACAGCGCAAACATTAAAAAGTAAGGTTAGAAGGATTTGTGATGGCTCAGTGGGTAAATCCAGCTCGTAACGTAGGAATGAGGTCCCAAATTCAATCTCTGCTCTATGTTTGAGTAGTGTAGAGGAACAAAGGGACCTTGGAGTGCATGTCCACAGATACCTGAAGGTAGCAGGCCAAGTGGATAAGGTGGTTCAGAAGGCATACGGAATGCTTGCCTTTATTAGCCGTGGCATAGAATACAAGAGCAGGGGGGGTTATGCTTCAACTGTATAAAACACTAGTTAGGCCTCAGCTAGAGTACTGCGTGCAGTTCTGGTCACCACATTACAGGAAAGATGTGATTGCACTAGAGAGGGTACAGAGGAGATTTACAAGGATGTTGCCGGGAGTAGAGAATCTTAGCTATGAGGAAAGACTGGATAGGCTGGGTCTGTTTTCCTTGGAACAGAGGAAGCTGAGGGGAGACCTTATTGAGGTGTATAAAATTATGAGGGGCATAGATAAAGTATATAGAAAGGACCTATTTCCCTTAGCAGAGGGGTCAAAAACCAGGGGGCACAGATTTAAAGTAATTGGGGGAAGGTTTAGAGGGGATTTGAGGGGAGATTTCTTCACCCAGAAGGTTGTGGGGGTCTGGAACTCACTGCCTGAAAGGGTGGTAGAGGCAGGAACCCTAACCACATTTAAAAAGTACTTGGATGTGCACTTGGGATGCTCTAACCTGCAGGGCTACGGACCAAGAGCTGGGAAGTGGGATTAGGCTGGATAGCTCTTTGTTGGCCGGTGCGGACACGATGGGCCGAAATGGCCTCCTTCCGTGCTGTAACTTTCTATGATTCTATGTTAAATTAGCTAATTCCAACTGTCTCCAGTTGGACTCAATGGTCCTGGCTTAAAGAAGGGAAACATCAGCCATTGATCACTGACCAGCAACACTGCTGGTGAGAGACTGAGCGTGTCAGGTGAGAAGAATAGGATACTGCTTCGCGTTGGTGTCCACCCTCCATCTCCTACTGTGGTCAAACAGTCCACCAACTCTCATTATTGCACGACAACAATGCAGTACCGAGGGAGTGCTGCATTATCAGAGGTGCTATTTTTCAAAGGAGATGATAAACAAAGGGCCTGTCTGTCAGTGTCGGTGGTCATAAAAGATCGCTATTCGAAGAAGGACAGGGAGATCTCCTGATGTCCAGGCTAGCACTGCTCCCTCAACCACCACCACCACCAAAACACTCTGTACGTAACAAATAAGAAAGGAATGAAAAGACCAACTGCTCTATTTTGCCTGTCCCATCCAGACATGGTGCACAAAGGCTGCACTATCAACCCATCCCTCCCTCCAGTCCTGCAATCTCCTGGGAGACCCAAAAATACTATTAAGAAAAAAAAAACCTTAGACCAATTGATGGGCCAAGGGGCCATTTCTAGATCTTCCTTTTAATGTTCTGTATACTTTTGGGTTATCACAATTGAGAATTTCTCACACTGTTGTAGTTAAAATATATACTGAAAGGTATCCAGGTATTATACTAATGAACTATATATAACACTTGTAATTAATATTTAAACCCATATACTGAAAATATTCTGTACCATTACCTATGCAGCCAAGCTATTAGCCCAAAAATTCATCCTGGTGCGCGAGAGTACGCACTGCGTACTCTCGCGTATTCCCTCTGCAATTGCCGGTTTTCTGCATGCACTGCGCATGCGCTGAAAACCGGCACTTCATGTCGGGTCAGTTTCATGGATATGCGAGTAATCGCGTGGGCTGGTGATTCTGCGCGTGCGTCGGAAAATTCATGTTTTTTCTGAATGAGAGTAGTGTGTGTAAGCTCCTAGCAGTTACACATTTTAAAACCAGGAGTAGCAGCCATTTATACATTTACGGAGATAGTAGGAGGAAGAAATACTTTTGGAGTGGGGCTACTGAGGTGAGTTTTTTAAATCTGAAAGACACAAAAGTTTTAAATGAAGTCTTATATAAGTTAAGAGTTTAAAAAAAAAATTTTTTTTAAACGGGTTTTGACCATTTGGAGTAGTATAGCAACTGTGGGTGTGTACAAGCCATATTTAGGTATCTATCTGTGAAAATGAAAGTTTAAAAATGAACTGTTCACGTTTCAAAAAGTTTTAAAGATGAAAATGAGTAAGTAAGTAAGTATGTATGTATGTATGTATGAATTTATGAAAATGTTACAGTTTTGGAAAATCAGCTAGGGCCGTGTGGCGGGTAGATGTGTTCCCAAGCTGATAGCGCACGTGTCCCACCATAGCCTGACCTGATTTTATAGCCACTCACTTAACTAAAGTTACTTTAACAACTATTTCCATTTTTTCATTACAACTTTCAGTTTGAAGAGGAAGCCTGTGTGAGAGAAAGATGCCCTTTTGCAATCGATTCCTGTTCCTCCTCTGTGGGATTGCGTATCTGAGAATTTTCGAATACAGACAACTAATCAGACGGAGGAACCAAGCCCGTCTCCTCCAGAGAAGGAGAAACTACTACCCACCAAATAGAGTGTACAGGCAGAGGCTGTCATTTGAGATGCTGTCGGAGGAGCTGTGTGTGAGGAGGCTGCGCTTCAGTAAAGAGTCAATTGGCCGAATCTGTGAGATGTTAAAGGAGGACCTTCAAACACGCACGAAGAACCGCAATGCATTGTCACTGAGCATGAAGGTAACCACAGCACTGAACTTCTTTGCAAGTGGGACTTTTCAGGCAAGCACCGGTGACATTTGCAACATATCCAAGAATGCTGCGAGGGCCTGCATTCACCAGGTCACAGAAGCCATTTTCCGTAGGGCTTCTGAGTTCATTAAGTATGACTTGTCAGCTCGCCATCAAAAGGAGATGGCGCTTGCATTTCATAACATTGCTGGATTCCCCAAAGTGATTGGGGCTGTCGATGGAACCCATGTAGCATTGAAGGCACCAGGGGTTGCACCTGTGACATTTATCAACAGGAAGGGGTTTCATTCACTGAATGTCCAGATTGTCTGTGATGCGCATCTCAGGATCTTAACTGTGAATCCAGGTAACCGTGGAAGTAATCATGACTCCTTCGTCCTCCGTAACTCTGACTTATATGGTGTACTCAACGCATTGCCTCCAGGATCCGCATAGGATATTGGGCGACAAGGGCTACCGGCTAAGACCATGGCTGATGACTCCCTACCGCAAGACCAATAATGAGGCTCAGGAGAGATACAACCAGGCACACGTGTCCACACGGCAAGTGGTGGAGAGGACAATTGGAGTTCTGAAATCACGCTTCCGGTGCCTGGACAGGTCAGGGGGGACCTTGCAGTATTCTCCTCAGAAAGTGGCAAAGATTGTGGTGGCCTGTTGTGCTTTGCATAACTTTGCCCTGCAGGAAGGACTGACCCTTAATGCTGCAGATGAACTACCTGCAGAAATGGAGGACGTGGACAATGCCAATGTGCCTGTGGGAAGGCATGATAGGGAAGAGCCAACTGCTGCTCAAAGTAAGGCTGCTCGGGAGCAGCTGGTAGCCAACACCTTCACGAGGTAGTGTCGCCTTGTACCTCCCGCTCCCGCTCCCCCCTCCCCCTCCCCCTCCCCCCTCCCCCTCCCCCTCCCTCTCCCCCTCCCCCTCCCTCTCCACCTCCCCCTCCCTCTCCCCCTCCCTCGCCCTCTCCCCCTCCCCCTCCACCAGCAAGGCAAATAAAGGTACAGACACAATTTAAAGTGAAACAGTGCTCTTTTATTGCAGCATTACAGACTTCTGAGGTTCATTGTTGCTTTACATAGTTTATAACTTTTCAATGTTAACTAGCTACTTTTCAACTTTGTAAACAATCGTAAACAGAAATAGGTTTTTAAAAAATTTGTTAACAGTTCTCAGTAACTTTTTTGCATCGTTAATGCAGTAAAGACATTCAAGATGGGAAATAACTCTTTCCTAAATGTAAACAAGTTTAAATGTTCAATTTTTTTGTGAAAATAAACAATTTGAATTTTTATAAAGTGACTAAAGGCTGTACTTTTTCAATGAAAAGCTAACTTTCAGTTTCAGTGTCAAATATATATATTTGCTGATTATAAACAGTTAAATCTCTGAAAAAAATGATTTCTGGGCTTTTAAAACTATTTAAATTACTTTAAATCTCTTTGCAAATGTTTAACATTACTCAAATTATACTTAAAATCTTTAAAAGTTTACAAAACCATGCATTTAAATCCTACTTACTGCAAATTCCACCTGGAACAGTGAGAAAACTGTGTCTTCAGCAGCTTGTACAATGGTTTCAGTGGAGAAAAAAATCGGGGGCGTGGCCTATGGAAAAGAGACCTTAATGGGCGTGTCTTCACTCCACATCGCATGCGATGCAACGCGCACGCTGCGCTGCAGGGCAGTGTGACGTCATACGCTGCCCTGCACTCAATCAGCCAGAAGATGAATTTTCTCCGTGGAAAAGACGAAACGGCAGACGCGGTATGTATTACCGCGCCTGCTCCTTACACCCGCGGGAACAGAGCCAGATCAATTTCTGGCCCGTTACCTTTCAAAAATAGACAGCTGTCTTTCTCCAGGTACTGCCAGGAAAGGAATGATTTGACTAAGGATAACATCTGTCCCTGATAACTCAGTGTCAGAGCTAATACTTATTAAAGCCACCAGTAGATTGCTCACATCAATTCAAAAACAAGTAACATTGTTAACCTATCTTGTGATCTCCAAACCTATCTTGCTGATCTGGGGCAGACTGTTAAGGTTGGTGGTCTGAAACAATGAAATCATATGGGTTGAGCAGGGCCTTCTGAATCTATCTCGTGAAAATGGAGAGCAACTTGCTACTTGATTACATCTTTCTGAAATAACATCTGGACATCACAGCTGTTTGTGTGTGGAGCTGAGTTTGAGTAAAACTGACCAGGAATCACGATTTTTGCAAGATTATTGTCTGTCTTCATTCCTTCAGCAGCAGTGGTGGATCATCAGGTGAGGCCACGCGAGACACTGCCTCATCTAGAACCTCATGTGTGCGGCGCGCTAACGGATGGCATGAAAGAGTCTTGGCTCCGAATCTGGGTTCGGTTGAATAATGTGGAGCGGGTGGAAAAGGATTGTGCAGTGGCGGTGGCTGCTTATTAAAACAGAAGCTCCTGTCCATGTGGGCCACCAACAGCAATCGGAGGCGGAGCAGGGTAGGTCTGGCTGCTAGGATACAAACACACCATCTGCAACCAAAGATACCATCCTGAGGGCAGTTAGGAGTCAACCACACTCTGTCAGGGCAACAAGAGATGGGCAATAAACACTGGCATTGCCACATCCAGAGAATGAATATTAATGTTTCAGAAAATGCATGAATCCACGTGACCTCTTCATTGCTAAGGTTTCTGATCAATGAAGTAGATATGTTCTGCTCTGCATGAAAGGCAAGAAACATCTTTCCCTATAGACAACATCGATTGTATATTTTTGAAGATGTAACATCATTCTCTGGAGCTTTTGAGAGTCCTAATTAGACTCTTCTTCCAAATGGTTTCAAGTGGTGTATGATCACGTTCCACAGTCATTTTCTTCCCAAAGACGAATCGTTAAAACTTTGTCAGAGAAACAAAAATAGCGAAGAGTATTTCTTTCAATATGAGTATGATTCAGCTCCATTTCCATTATAGATCTTCAATAAAAGCCACGGTCTGACATTTTTGTATGAGACATGCTCTTCGTCTTCTTTCAGTGCATTGCACTGTAGAACAATGTTCTCAGGAGCTGGAGAGATTATTAAAGGTATGTACAAGTATCTGTAGCTTCCAAATGGTGTTGTAAAGATAGTCAGCTGACTTGATACTTCATGGAATACAACATGCCAAAATCCATTCTTTGTGTCCAACACCATGAATAGTTTCACTTTCGCTAATTCAGCCAGAACAGCACATATTGTACAAAATGAGTAATTATTACGTTTGAGAGCTTCCTTAAGTGGCTTTGGATCAATGCACAGGTGTACTTTGTCGTCCCCTTTCATCACCACACCATTTAAGGGACCCAGTCAATCAGGACACTGACTACTGCAAGGTCTTACCTACCAACAACCACCCGGCATCGACCTCGGCACCGGCTACGGCCACGACAACGGCACACCCAACCAAGTCGACCTTGCAAAGTCCTCCTCACCAACATCTGGGGACTTGTGCCAAAATTGGGAGAGCTGTCCCACAGACCAGTCAAGCAACAGCCTGACATAGTCATACTCACAGAATCATACCTTTCAGCCAATGTCCCAAACGCCTCCATCATCATCCCTGGGTATGTCCTGTTCCACAGGCAGGACAGACCCACCAGGGGTGGCGGCACAGTGGTACACAGTCGGGAAGGAGTGACCCTGGGAGTCCTCAACGTTGACTCCGGACCCCATGAAGTCTCATGGCTTCAGGTCAAGCATGGGCAAGGAAACCTCCTGCTGATTACCACCTACCGCCCTCCCTCAGCTGATGAATCAGTACTCCTTCATGTTGAACACCACTTGGAAGAAGCAAGGGCACAGAATGCACTCTGGGTGGGGGACTTCAATGTCCATTACCAAGAGTGGCTCGGTAGCACCACTACTGACCGAGCTGGCCAAGTCCTGAAGGAAGGAGCAAATCGATAGCTCCGAAAGCTTGTGATTTCAAATAAAACTGTTGGACTATAACCTGGTGTTGTGCGACCTCTCAATTTTGTCCACCCCAGTCCAACACCGGCATCTCCGCATCAAGTCCTGAAGGACATAGCTGCCAGTCTGGGCCTGCGACAGGTGGTGAGAGAACCAACACAAGGAAAAAACTTACTTGACCTCATCCTCAGCAATCTACCTGTCGCAGGTGCATCTGTCCATGACTGCATTGGTAGCAGTGACCACCATACAGTCATTGTGGAGATGAAGACCCGTCTTCACACTGAGGACAACCTCCATCGTGTTGTGTGGCACTACCACCGTGCTAAATGGGATAGATTCAGAACAGATCTAGCAGTTCAAAACTGGGCATCTGTGAGGCACTGTGGGCCATCAGCAGCAGCAGAATTGTATTCCACCACAATCTGTAACCTCATGGCCCGGCATATCCCTCACTCTACCATTACCATCAAGCCAGGGGACCAACCCTGGTTCAATAAGAAGTGCAGAAGAGCATGCCAGGAGCAGCACCAGGCATACCAAAAAATGCCAAAACCCGGGGAAGCTGCAACACAGGACTACATACATGCTAAGAAGCGGAAGCAGCATGCTATAGACAGAGCTAAGCGATCCCACAATCAACTGATCAGATTAAAGCTCTGCCGTTCTGCCACAACCAGTCATGAATGGTGGTGGACCATTAAACAACTAACGGGAGGAGGAGGCTCCATGAATATTCCCATCCTCAATGATGGTGGAGCCCAGCACGTGAGTGCAAAAGACAAAGCTGAAGCGATTGCAACCACCTTCAGCCAGAAGTACCGAGTGGATGATGCATATTGGCCTCCTCCTGAGGTCCCCACCACCACAGAAGCCAGTCTTCAGCCAATTTGATTCACTCCACGTGATATCAAGAAATGGCTGAGCGCACTGGATACAGCAAAGGCTTTGGGCCCCGACAACATCTCAGCTTTCGTGCTGAAGACTTGTGCTCCAGAACTAGCCGCGCCTCTAGCCAACCTTTTCCATTACAGTTATAACACTGGCATCTATCCGATAATGTGGAAAACTACCCAGGTATGTCCTGGCCACAAAAAGCAGGACAAATCCAATCCGGCCAATTACCGCCCCATCAGTCTACTCTCAATCATCAGCAAATAGATGGAAGGTGTCGTCGACAGTGCTATCAAGCAGCACTTACTCACTAGTACTTGCTCACTGATGCCCACTTTGGGATTTGCGAGGAACACTTGGCTCCAGACCTCATTACAGCCTTGGTCCAAACATGGACAAAGGAGCTGAATTCCAGAGTTGAGGTGAGAGTGACTGCCCTTAACATCAAGGCAGCATTTGACCGAGTGTGGCATCAAGGAGCCCTAGTAAAACTGAAGTTCAATGGGAATCGGGGGGAAAACGCTCTATTGGTTGGAGTCATATCTAGCACAAGGGAAGATGGTTGTGGTGGTTGGAGGTCAATCATCACAGCCCCAGGACATCGCTGCAGGAGTTCCTCAGGGCAGTGTCCTAGGCCCAACCACCTTCAGCTGCTTAATCAATGACCTTCCCTCCGTCATAAGGTCAGAATTGGGGATGTTCGCTGATGACTGCACAGTATTCAATGCCATTCGCAACTCCTCAGATAATGAAGCAGTCCATGCCCACATGCAGCAAGACCTTGATGACATTCAGGCTTGGGCTGATAAGCGGCAGGTAACATCCGCGCCACACAAGTGCCAGGCAATGACTACCTCCAACAAGTGAGCGTCTAATCACGCCCCTTGACATTCAACGGCATTACCATCACCGAATCGCCCACCATCAATATCCTGGGGGGTCATCATTGACCAGAAACTTAACTGGACCAGCCACATAAACACTGTGGCAACAAGAGCAGGTCAGAGGCTAGGTATTCTGTGGCGAGTGTCTCACCTCCTGACTCCCCAAAAACTTTCCACCATCTACAAGGCACAAGTGAGGAGTGTGATGGAATACTCACCACTTGCCTGGGTGAGTGTAGCTCCAACAACACTCAAGAAGCTCGACACCATCCAGGACAAAGCAGCCCGCTTGATTGGCACCCCATCCACCACATTAAACATTCACTTCCTCCACCACCGGCGCACCATAGCTGCAGTGTGTACCATCTACAAGATGCACTGCAGCAACTCGGCAAGGCTTCTTCGGCAGCACCTCCCAAACCCGTGACCTCTACCACCTAGAAGGACAAGGGCAGCAGGCGCGTGGGAACACCACCACCTCCAAGTTCCCCTCCAAGTCACACACCATCCTGACTTAGAAGTATATCGCCGTTCCTTCATCATTGCTGGGTCAAAATCCTGGAACTCCCTCCCTAACAGCACTGTGGGAGTACCTTCACCACAAGGACTGCAGCGGTCCAAGAAGGCGGCTCACCACCACCTTCTCAAGGGCAATTAGGGATGGGCAAGAAATGCTGGACTTGCCAGTGACGCCCACATCCTATGAATGGATACATTTTTTATTGTGTTTAAGCGAACAACGAAAGAGTTTGTGCAGCTGTAGCTCAGCAGTCTATCAATCTATAGGGTCTATAAAGTGTATCGAGCATTCTGCACATCAATCCTCCTTCCTGTGGAACTGTTCCCCCAGACCATGCCATTGTCTGGAACCCTGTCTCTTTTACAAAGGAGTTTAAACCCAGAGTAACTATCACTGCTGGGACATGCATTAGGCTATGTTAGACTTGCCTTACTCTGACTGCTACCCTAGTACTATTTATCCAATTATTTCTGTGTACCCAGCAACCATCAAGGTCAATTCAGGGAGATAATCTGTCTTGGTACAACATTTTCCATTGGAGCATGTTCTTATGCCACTTAATGAACCAAATTAAATTGTTTCCTGCATGTATGCATTTACACCGACCCTGAAGATAGTCATCAGAGATATCTTAAATTTTAGAAACAGCCACCTTTTCTGAGGGGGATTGACAGGGTAGATGCTGAAAGGTTGTTCAATTGTAAGGGGAATAGATAGGCGTTTCTGCGGCCGCAAACGAGACTCCAGGATGGTGTGTTGCCTCCCTGGTGCAAGGGTCAAGGACGTCTCGGAGCGGCTACAGAACATTTTGGAGGGGGAGGGCGAACAGCTAGTTGTCGTGGTGCACATAGGCATCAACGATATAGGTAAAAAATGGGATGAGGTCCTAAAAGCAGAGTTTAGGGAGTTAGGAGGTAAATTAAAAAATAGGACCTCAAAGGTAGTAATCTCAGGATTGCTACCAGTGCCACGTGCTAGTCAGAGCAGAAATAGGAGGATATTTCAAATGAATACGTGGCTCGAGGAATGGTGCAAGGGGGAGGGATTCAAATTCCTTGGACAATGGAACCGGTTCTGGGGGAGGTGGGACCAGTACAAATGGGATAGTCTGCACCTGGGCAGGGCCGGGACCGATGTCCTAGGGGGAGTGTTTGCTAGTGCTGTTGGGGAGGGTTTAAACTAAAGTGGCAGGGGGTTGGGAACCTGAGCAGGGAGACAGAGGAAAGGGAAACAAGGATAAAAGCAAAAGACAGGAAGGAGAAAAACAAAAGTAGAAGGCAAAGAACTCAACGGTTTAAATCAAACATAGTCACAGTAAATAATAATTCATATAGGTCTGAGAGCATTAAAAAAACAAGCCTGAAGGCTTTGTGTCTTAATGCAAGGAGCATTCGGAACAAGGTGGATGAATTAGCTACGCAAATAGAGGTAAATGAATACGATTTGATTGGGATTACAGAAACATGGCTCCAGGGTGGCCAAGGCTGGGAACTCAACATCCAGGGTTATTCAATATTTAGGAAAGATAGGCAAAAAAGGAAGGGAGGTGGGGTAGCATTGCTGGTTAAAGAGGGGATTAACACAATTGAAAGGAAGGATGATGCGGAATCTGTATGGGTAGAACTGAGAAATAACAAGGGGCAGAAAACGTTAGTGGGGGTGGTATATAGACCTCCAAACAGTAATACGGAGGTTGGGGAGGGCATTAAAAGGGAAATTAGAGAAGCATGCAGTAAGGGCACGGCAGTCATCATGGGTGACTTTAATTTACATATAGATTGGGCGAACCAAATTAGTAATAATACTGTGGAGGAGGAATTCCTAGAATGTTTACGGGATGGTTTTCTGGAACAATATGTCGAAGAACCAACCAGAGATCAGGTCATCTTAGACTGGGTATTATGTAATGAGAAAAGATTAATTAGCAATCTTATTGTATGAGGGCCCTTGGGTCAGAGTGATCATAATATGATAGAATTCTTCATTAGGATGGAGAGTGAAGTAGTTGAATCAGAGACTAGGGTCCTGAATTTAAATAAAGGAAACTACGATGGTATGAGGTGCGAATTGGGTAGGATTGATTGGGGAATGTCACTCAAAGGGTTGACGGTGGATAGGCAATGGCAAACATTCAAAGACTGCATGGATGAACTACAGAATTTGTTCATCCCAGTGTGGTGTTAAGAATAAAACAAAAAGGGTGACTCAACCATGGCTAACAAGGGAAATTAGGGATAGCATAAGATCCAAGGAGAGGGCATATAAATTGGCCAGAAAAAGCGGTAACCCTGAGGATTGGGAGCAGTTTAGGATTCAACAAAGGAGGACAAAGGGATTAATTAAGAAGGGGAAAATAGAATATGAAAGTAAGCTTGCTGGGAACATAAAAACTGACTGTAAGAGCTTTTATAGATATGTGAAGAGAAAAAGATTAGTGAAATCAAGTGTAGGTCCCTTGCAGTCAGAAGCAGGGGAAGTTATAATGGGGAACAAAGAAATGGCAGACCAATTAAATGCATATTTTGGTTCTGTCTTCACAAAGGAGGACACAAATAACCTCCCAGAGATGTTGGAGAACATAGGGTCTGATGAAAGGGAGGAACTGAAAGAAATCAGTATTTGCAGGGAAATGGTGTTAGGGAAATTGACAGGATTGAAGGCCAATAAATCCCCAGGGCCTGATAATCTACATCCTAGGGTACTCAAGGAAGTGGCCCTAGAAATAGTAGATGCATTGCTGATCATCTTCCAACATTTGATGGAATCTGGAACTGTACCCATGGATTGGAGGGTAGCTAATGTTACCCCACTATTCAAAAAGGGTGGTAGAGAGAAAGCGGGGAATTACAGACCGGTAAGCCTGACATCGGTAGTGGGGGAAATGCTAGAGTCCATTATAAAGGATGTAATAGCTGAGCACTTGAAAAACAGTGACAGGATCGGACAAAGTCAACATGGATTTACAAAAGGTAAATCATGCTTGACTAATCTACTGGAATTTTTTGAGGATGTAACTGGGAAAATAGATAAGGGAGAACCAGTAGATGTGGTGCATTTGGACTTTCAAAAGGCTTTCGATAAGGTCCCGCATAAGAGATTAGCGTGTAAAGTTAAAGCACATGGGATTGGGGGTAAGGTATTGACTTGGATAGAGAACTGGTTGGCGGACAGAAAGCAGAGAGTAGGAATTAATGGGTCTTTTTCCGAGTGGCAAGCAGTTACTAGTGGGGTACCGCAGGGATCGGTCCTTGGACCTCAGCTAGTCACAATATATATTAATGATCTAGATAAGGGAACTAAATGTAATATTTCCAAGTTTGCAGATGACACAAAGTTGGGTTGGAGTGTGTGCTGCGAGGAGGATACCGAGAAACTCCAGGATGATTTGGACAGGTTGGGTGAGTGGGCAGAAGCGTGGCAGATGCAATATAACGTGGATAAATGCGAGGTTATCCACTTTGGTGTAAAAAACAGAAAGCAGACTATTATCTGAACGGCAATAGATTGGGAGAAGGGGAAGTGCAACAAGACCTGGGTGTCCTTGTGCACCAGTCGCTGAAGGTAAGCATGCAGGTGCAGCAGGCGGTGAAGAAGGCAAATGGTATGTTGGCCTTCATAGCGAAAGGGTTTGAGAATAGGAACAGGGATGTCCTGCTGCAGTTGTACAGGGCCTTGGTGAGACCACATCTTGAGTACTGTGTGCAGTTTTGGTCGCCTTATCTGAGGAAGGATGTTCTTGCCATGGAAGGAGTTCAGCGAAGATTCACAAGGCTGATACCTGGGATGGCAGGAATGACATATGAGGAGAGATTGGGTCGATTGGGCTTATACTCGCTGGAGTATAGAAGAATGAGAGGGGATCTCATCGAAACATATAAAATTCTGACAGGTCTGGACAAACTAGATGCAGGAAGAATGTTCCTGATGGTCGGAGAGTCCAGAACCAGGGGTCATAATCTAAGGATAAGGGGTAAGCCATTTAGGACAGAAATGAGGAAGAATTTCTTCACCCAGAGAGTGGTGAACCTGTGGAATTGTCTACCACAGAAGATAGTTGAGGCCAAGTCATTAAATATATTCAAGAATGAGTTAGATATATTTCTTAAAGCTAAAGGTATCAAGGGATATGGGGAGAAGGCAGGTACAGGGTACTGAGTTTGGATGATCAGCCATGATCTCATCGAATGGCGGAGCAGGCTCGAGGGGCCGAATGGCCTACTCCTGCTCCTATCTTCTATGTTTCTATGTTTCTATGTTTCCCCTGGCCGGAGAGTCTAGAACTAGGGGGCATAGTCTCAGAATAAGGGGTCCCCATTTAAGACTGAGATGAGGAGGAATTTCTTCACTCAGAGGGTGGTGAATCTTTGGAATTCTCTGCCCCAGAGGGCTGTGGAGGCTCAGTCGTTGAGTATATTCAAGGCTGAGATCGATAGATTGTTGGACTCTAGGGGAATCAAGGGATATGGGGATCAGGCGGGAAAGTGGGTTAGAGGTCGAAGATGATTATTGAATGGCGGGGCAGGCTCGAGGGGCCGTATGGCCTACTCCTGCTCCTAATTCTTATGTTCCTATGGTTTTTCCGTGAAATATGTTTCAGTCCTTTATGTCAGAGCAATGTTACTCGAAGAGGTGAAATGTGATAATTGTAACCCCTCTGAATGTACTTGTTTGAAGAAACGCCATGAATACCAAGTACTATTGAAAAGACATGACTGCATGCTGCAGGAATGCTCTTTTCTATGTATTTTATCCTCACATGTGTTACAATCTCTTCCAACTGCCAATCCTATACATGTCATCGTTCCTTTGAGGCTCTTTATGCCAGCGATAAATGATTTCTTTCGATTGTGTAAGTGTTTACCTGAGGAGATTGTAGGATTCATTCCGTGCAATGTAGCTTAGGATAGCAGAGCAAAAGAAAGTTCAAACAACACCAACTGAGTTTTTAACCAATAGGTATAAAGGGTTGAAATACATTGTTTTGGCACCAACTGATAACAGTCTTACATTGAATGGACGCTTGCCATGTTGAATAGTCAATAATTAAAGGCAAATCTTTTTCCTTCTTTACTCTGCCAGTCTCCGTTCATTAGGAATGGTTCCATGATTTGATGCTGCCAATGGGTAAAAAAATCTATGTTTAATGTCTGCTATTTTTGAAGAGAGTGTACAGAGAAGTACAAAATTATGTTCAATCCAGTAACCGGACTATTGCAAGTGGGCTAATTGTTCATCCTTCAGATCTTGTAACTCTCCAAGGCCAGAATACTGAAAAGACACAGCTTCATCGGGAAAGGGGAGGCAGGGCAAGGTTTAGTTTTGAGAACTGAGGTAAAACTTCTGAAGAAGAAAACTCTATAACTAGCAAAGTCTGCAATGAGTTAATTACCTTTTCAATTACTTCTCCTTTTGAAATTGAATAGCCTTGATAATACAATGCAACAGGCCTCCCATAACCAACAACTTCTCGTTTGTTATTTGTGGAACCTTTGCTGTGTACAAATTGGCTGCCTCATTTGCCTAAATAACAGCAGCAACTGCAATTCAAAAGTAATTCATTGGTTTTGAAGCACTTTGGGACATCCTGGCGATGTGATAAGGTGCGATATAAATGCAAGTTTTTTCTAATATCTGTAAAATAATCATTTTGATCCCTCTATTCACAACCCTATGTTCTTCTTGCTCTTATTCTAATTATTTATCCTCTACGGACATCTTATGATTCAGACTCGATGGGCCGAATGGCCTCCTTCTGTGCCGTTATGACTCTGTGGGGGAAAAATTTGGTTGCTTTGCGCCTCCCGTTAGTGCCCTAAGAGGGCGCTAATGGGGTGCAAAGCAACTAGCGCCCGGGCGCGGCGATGTTTGCGCTGCTCGCAAAATTGACCAGACATTTTGCGGCGGCGCTAAACACTACCGCCACTATCTCCTGCGCCCGCAGATCGTGACGTCAGTCGAGCGTGCAATGCCCCAGTAGCGCCCCGGACCGGATATTGAGTTTCGCCCCCTGCCTTACCGCTTGCCGCTAGCAACGACAGGTTGAGGGGAACGTTTTGCAGTCAGGAAGAGACTGGGGGAGCGCTATTTAAAGGCGACCGCTCCCTGACTTTTTTTTGGCGACATTTTTGCACCACGCATTCTGAGCAAGAGAGAGAGACTTCTGGAGAGATTCAACGCTGTGTGAAGTAGTTTTGGTGCTGAGCAGCACTTTGCAGGTTCATTTTGATTTGACCTTCCTCGCATCGATTTAGAAGAGACTATGGGGGCTGGCACTCTGAGCTCTTTCCCTGGGCCTCTCCATTGTTCTTTCCAGTAGATTTGATGTACAGGTCTCTCCAGGCCGAAGTTCAAGGCTGCAATGAGCAGGGTGTGGATGGAGAGCAGTATCAACCCTCCCCTTTAAGAACTGGCCAGCGCCAGCGTGTCTGTGTTCCATTGCTGACTGACATCACATGAGCTTCGCTAGCGCTCTGAGGTAGCGCCTCACTCCTCGGCGTTAGCGCCTTAACAGAGGTGTGTAGCGCCTGATTTAGTGCTCCAATCACCTCCAGGGGCGATAGAAGCCAAGCTTGCAGTCGGAGGCGATAATTAGCGCCAGGCGCTAAACTTTGCGCCCGGCCGATAATTGTGCCCCAAACGGGGCGATACCGAATTTCTCCCCCTATGACTCTATGACTCGCTGGGATAAATCTTGACTTGCGATAGTGTAAAACAAGTGATAGCGAGTCGGCAGCCCATTTTACATCCCTCCCGATTCTTATTTAACATTTTTTTTTAAAACCAGGGCCGCTGAAGAATCCTGAGCAGGGTAGTCCCTCACGAATTTTCGATAGGGGTCCTTTAACAGGCGTTTGGCCCCTAACTTACATAATCAAAGGGGCCTAACGCCTGTTTCAGGTGTCGGGACATCCAAAAATGGGCTCCACGAGGTTAGCAATGGGAGCACTACCTGTGCTGGCCATCCTAGTGCTAAATTAGTATGCTGTATGCCTGACGGGCACAATGCATGCCAATTTCTACCGCCATATCTCTTAAAGCAGTCTTGAAAATAACCTTCCATTTCACTTGTCATTTTATTTTCAACCTTGTTCGCCACTTTCATCCTCCCCAGAACAACTTTTAGTAAAACAGCTACCAGTATTTCACACAGCTACAGTAAACACACCAGGCCGTATTCCGTCAATTTAAGCAAATTTGAACACGGTGCAACACTGGTAGAAAGTGCAAACAGCCTATTCCATTGCCCCTTTTCAAAAATGGGGATGTGCAAATCTGTGTCGTGTCAGGTTGTGGGTTCAAGTCCCCACTCCAGAGACTTGAGCGCAAAAAAAAATCTAGGCTGACTCTCCAGTGCAGTGCTGAGGGAGTGCTGCACTGTCAGAGGTGCCCTCTTTCGGATGAGACGTTAAACCGAGGCCCCGACTGCCCTCTCAGGTGGATGTAAAAGATATCCCACGGCACTATTTCGGAGAAGAGCAGGCGGGTTATCCCCGGTGTCCTGGGGCCAATATTTATCCCTCAATCAACATCACTAAAAACAGATTATCTGGTTATTATCACATGGCTGTTTGTGGGAGCTTGCTGTGCACAAAATTGGCTGCCGCGTTTCCTACATTACAACAGTGACTACACTCCAAAAAAGTACTTCATTGGTTGTGAAGCCCTTTGGGACGTCCTGTGGTCGTGAAAAGCGCTATCGAAATGCAAGCCTTTCCTTCTTTCTTTCTGTATAGTTGGTCAGTTTCCCATTGAATCTGTGAACACTTGTTGAAATTCCTTGGGAAACTTTTACAAACCTGTACGAAATTCTTCAGATTTAAAGAAGTTCACTGTCGATCTGTGCATGCTAGTACAAATATCCTGGGAAATTTGTACAAGTACGTACTAATTTATCGCTGACACAGATATCCCGGAATTCAGCTCATGATGTGCACGACAGCTGACGATGTTCACCCTGAAACAGTCAGGAACTTGCTGTAGGGGTGGGGGGAACTTATCAAGGAAAGTGCAGTTGATCAGCAGAAAATTCTATGACAACACCACTTGCATTTCTATAGCACCTTTAACCCCGTCAAAGGTCCCAAGGCGTTTCACAGGAGTGCAAACCAGACAAAAGTTGACACCGAGCCAAAGAAAGAGATAATGGCCCAGATGTTCCGATCGCAGGCCTCCCGCGGGCGGAGGACTGCGATCTGGAAAAATCTGCACCCTTACCCGAGGGCTCCCGGGACGCGCACAGTTCCGCTGCTGGGCCTCTCCAAACTGCCGGTGCGCAGGGCCCATGTATCCCAGAGGCGCAGGCGGTTCGCAGCGTCCCTGGGATCACGTGGGCCATGGGGAGCCAATCAGAGAAGGGAATCTCCCTTCATACACTCGACAGGAAGACCTGTCAAATATATGAATGGAGATCACCCCCAAAACATAGTAAAACTTTAAATAAATTTAAAAAAATATCACATTTTTAAAATGACTTTAAATTACAATAAATTAACTATTTTAAACAAAACTTAAAATTTTTGTAAAAAATAATTAAACTTTTTAACGGGGCTAAAAATAAACTTACCTTTTTTAAAGTATTTTTAAATGATAAATCAGTGGAAAAAAAATTTTAAAAAACTTTTTTCAACTCTTATCCTGGTAAAAGCAGGCCTTACGCTGCTTTTACCAGGCGCAAGAATTGTAAGTGTTTTCTGCGGGCGGAGGGTCTCCAAAAAGCGGAACTATCCGCCCGCAGAGGCCCTTCTCCCGGGCAGCCGGAGGATCTGTCAAGAGCTTTCTTGACAGATCGGAAATGCTGGTTTCCAGCGCATGCGCTGTGCATGCCTGAAACCGGCATTTCCGATGTCCCTACGGGTGGGTACACAGCGCGTCCCCACCCGTAGGGATCGGAATATCCGGCCCATTAGGATGGGTGACTAAACGCTTGGTCAAAGAGGTAAGTTTTAAGGAGCAGCTTAAAGGAGGGAGAGAAGGAGAGGTGGCGAGAGGCGAAGAGGTTTGTGGAGGGAATTCCAGAGCTTAGGGCCTAGACGGCTGAAGGCACGGCCGCCAATGGTAGGACAAAGGGAATGTGGGATGCGTAAGAGGCCAGAGTTAATACGTGAATAATAAAAATAATATGGAAGCCAGATGTTACCTGAAACAAGCGTGACAAGTTGATAAAAAACAGTCTTAACTGATTTTTTTTCTCTCATCAGTGTGATTGGCATTGTGGAGAGGTGAGCCAATGTAGTCCTCATCCTGCTAAAATGTTTGGATTCAGTGATCCTCAGGCAAGTCAGCCTGTCCTTCACCTTCCACCAGCCTCAGCTTGTCAACAAAATTTGATCCGTACAGTTTTTGGAAATGAATGTTGAAATTTGCTGAGTTGGTTCCATTAGGTCGGGAGTATTAGCAAGCGTTGTTTTTCAGAAAGGAAAAGTGATGATTAGCAATGCAATTATTGCTCTCTGCCTCCGTCTTGCTCTTGTCCCAACCCTAATCTACAGATGCGGAGATGCCGGTGTTGGACTGGGGTGGACAAAAATGAAAAGTCGCACAACACCAGGTTATAGTCCAACAGTTTTATTTGAAATCACGAGCTTTCGGAGCGCTGCTCCTTCGTCAGGTAAAGTGAGGGAATACAAATCAGCAAAGCATATATAGACAGAGAACAATGTGTAGCGTACAGTGTCAGACGAGGTGTGATGGAGGGCAGTCAGAAAGTCGTCTGACATTGTACGCTACACATTGTTCTCTGTCTATATATGCTTTGCTGATTTGTATTCCCTCACTTTACCTGATGAAGGAGCAGCGCTCCGAAAGCTCGTGATTTCAAATAAAACTGTTGGACTTTCACCTGGTGTTGTGCAATTTCTCATTCTAATCTACAGAAGCAGTGTTCTGTCTACTGGGCGAGCTCCACTCTTCAATTTTCAGGAGTTAACTTTTGATTGAAACACATAGCAATGATACACATTACAAGCCACGAAACTATGTGGGGGATTTCAGCAGCAAGGTTTTTGTTCATCAGTCTCCGACACTTTAGGGATGAAGAGATCAATATTTAAACAACATTAGGAGCTTCCAAGACATACATCACCTAGCCTATATGTTTGACGGATACATTCCACCTCTGTCATCAAAAGGCATTCTCTAATATATCAATGTGCCTTAGTAGGATGTTAGCTTGCAGTGGATTTCTATTTGAGGACTGAATGGCTTGCCTGCAAAAGGGCCTCAATTCATCTCTGCATGCATTTACTACATCTGCATTACTTTCAGATAGCTTATCCTCTCTTTCAGAAATGTCCCAAAGCACTCCACATGATATGAATTACATTGAAGTGCAGCCATTTTGCACACAGAGGTCTTCCATAGATTGTCCCGGCCAGTATTTATCCCTCCATGAGGTGAATTTACTGGTTCATTCTTGATGGTGTCAGTTGAGGGAGTAATGTCATCCAGGGCACAAGAGAAGCACCTACTCTTCGTCAAGTAGTGCCATGGGACCTTTAGTGTCCAGCTGAACCACAAGAGCAGGCATCTCATCTGGGGGATAGCTCCTCCAACAGTACAGCTTTCCCTCAGTACTGCTTTGAGCATTAGCCTAGATTACAGGGTAAATTACCAACGGTGTAAATGGCCATTTGCGCCATTTCTTTCACGTTCCAGTAATCTCCCGCCAAAGGTACAGCAGGAAATTGAGAGAACCCCATAGCAATTCCAAGCGATAAAAGCAGACAGACATATAAAGTACATACCTGTGCGATTTGGAAATCTGTGCAAAATGAGCACTCAGTCAGGCCTGCATACCCACAAGCCCGAGTATTGTGCCCAACATCACCCGTCATGTATTTTTTTAGTCCAAGACCCCCGGTGTTTCCTCCAATAAACACATTTACTTTGTACTGTTTCCTTTCTTCCTTCCTTGCCAATTTCCACCCATCCACTCCTGAAGGTGCATTAACTCTTTGCTGGGTTACAGGCCCACAGGCACCAAATGCCCTCCAGTAACTCGCACAAGAGGTCATCATTTATGCGTGAACCTCAATGCTGAGTGTTGGCGGGTTATTCAACTGTGGGAGGATCACACTGAAACCCAACCCTTTTCCCACCTGACGCCCGCGCACAAGCAGGAGACAGCCTCCCTCCCCACCGCCAAAGAGTTAATACAAGTACGCTTTCCTGGGATTTTGGAACAGCCCTTTCATTTTATCATCTAAACAGGGCTTTTTACTGAATTTTATGGAAAAAAACTTTTTTTGACCGACTGGTAATTCGTTATTTTTCTCTATATTTTAAAACTTCTTTCTCCGTGTAACAACAATTCAACAACTTTAATAACTGGCCAAATTGACAATGGGGGATTTGAACCCTGTTTTATTAACATTGGGCTCATTCTAGTCAGGGCTGGAGGCAACAAGTTTCAAATGTGGTGCATTTAAGGGGATCTGGGGGCATAGTTCCTGGAAAATTTGGAATTCCTTATGTTAATAATAGTGCGAGCTAGTTAATTTTAATAGACTCTTTACAATTCATAGATACACGATCAAATAAGAAGGAAAATCGAAATGCCACTTGGGTTTGCAGCAGACCACCCAGATCAGGTCAGCTTCAAAAGTTAACTCATCACTCACCCGACTACATCCAGCACCTCCTCCCCCATTCACAGAGATGCTTGGCCCCCACCTCTGGACCCAGGTCGCAGAGACATTGTACCCCTTCCACCTCCCCATCTTGTTCACAGAGATACCAGGAGCGAATTTTTGTTCTTTCTAAATGGTTAAGAACTGGTGCAAATTCTGCCTGAAAGGTCAAATGCTAAAAGCACTCAACTCTCTGTGCGTAAGCTCATTTGCATTATTATTCACAGAATCAGGGGCAGACTCAGACTGGTGGGGTCTGTGGGCAGATGGCAGAAGAGTAAGGAGTGTGATGGAATACTCTCCACTTGCCTGGATGAGTGCAGCTCCAACAACACTCAAGAAGCTCGACACCATCCAGGACAAAGCAGCCCGCTTGATTGGCACCCCATCCAACACCTTAAACATTCACTCCCTCCACCACCGGCGCACCGTGGCTGCAATGTGTACCATCTACAAGATGCACTGCAGCAACTCGCCAAAGCTTCTTCGGCAGCACCTCCCAAACCCGCGACCTCTACCACCTAGAAGGACAAGGGCAGCAGGCTCATGGGAACACCACCAGCTCCAAGTTCCCCTCTAAGTCACACACCATCCTGACTTGGAAGTATATCGGCCGTTCCTTCATCGTTGCTGGGTCAAAATCCTGGAACTCCCTCCCTAACAGCACTGTGGGAGTACCTTCACCACACGGACTGCAGCAGTTCAAGAAGGTGGCTCACCACCACCTTCTCAAGGGCAACTAGGGATGGGCAATAAATGCTGGCCTTGCCAGCGACGCCCACATCCCATAAACAAATTTAAAAAGAAGTACTCTCCCCCCCCCCCTACCATCCCCTGTTTGATGGTTGGCATTTCTGCCTTCAGTGGGTACAAGGTGGGTTGCCCCATTTGGCATTGCAGGGCATGCTCCACAAAGGCCAGCAGGGCAACATGCCTGGCAGGAGGAGATGCCAGGCTGATTACTCTCTGCAATACTTGCAGGATAAGGGACGTAGATGCAAGAGAAGATATGAAACATTAAGGAGTCCAGCAAGGTAGGACTACCCAATAGTACCAGGTAGTAGGGAGATGGCCCAAGATTCCATGCCACAATGTGTTGCCTGGCAACCTGTGCCACCACTTGCTCATACCAATCCGTCGCACAGCCGTACAGCTCTGTCATCACATCTCATTCATAACCATACCTTAACAGGGCTCAAAGTCAAGACGCATTGAAACACAAACATGATCTCATGCCCAGTTAGGTTTCAGTTTGGGCACATGGCAATCATCAGTGATCCCCCTCCCCCATGTCCTATGTTACAATAGTGACAACACTTCAAAAGTTCTTCATTGGCTGTAAAGCGCTTTGGGACGGCCTGAGGTCACGAAGGGCGCTATATAAATGCAAGTTCTTTCTTTCTTACTTTGGGAAATGCAACAGTGTAGTGACACTGGGCAACTGCACCACCCTAGTCCATGGGGAAGGAGATGGAAGTGATGGCCATGCTAACCAATGCATCAGTCACTTGTTTGATCCATGCATAGGCAGCATATTACCTCATATAGTGCAAAGTCAAAATGGAGGCTCTCATTACCAATGCTCCTCATAAGAACATAAGAAATAGGAGCAGGAGTAGGCCATACAGTCCCTCAAGCCTGCTCCGCCATTCAATAAGATCATGGCTGAACTTCTACATCAACTCCATATCCTTTGATTCCCTTAGTGCCCAAAAATCTATCGATATCAGTCTTGAATATACTCAACAACTGAGCCTCCACAGCCCTCTGGGGTAGAGAATTCCAAAGATTCACAACCCACTGAGTGAAGAAATTTCTCCTCATCTCAGTCCTAATTGTCCGACCCCTTTTCCTAAGACTGTGACCCCTGGTTCTAGACTCTCCAGCCAGGGGGAAACAACCCCTCAGCAGCAACCCTGTCAAGCCCTCTAAGAATTTGATACGTTTCAATGAGATCACCTCTCATTCTTCTAAACGCCAGAGAATATAGACCCATTCTGCTCAATCTCTCCTCATAGGACAAACTCTAATAGACTTGTCCAACACGATTTCCCTTTCATAAAACTCTGCCCAATCAGTATCAGTATCAGTGAAGGTGCTCTATGTGCCTCATGGATCAGTTTCACTTGTTCTAACGAGCATGGGTAATGACTACCATGATTAAGTGCTGAAAGATGGAAACACTGAAGAAATATAGACATAAAAGGGATAAAACTGACAGGAAAGAAGATAAGTATATGCATGGATGGGAAAATGACCGCACAGTCAATGAACTCTTGCCTGAATGGCCTTGATCTCAACAAGTAATGTAGTGTATCTGTACCAATAACTTTGAGGTCAGAAGAACACAGAGGTCAGTATGAGTTAAGACATACACAAGCAGTCAGTGGGCGAATGAAGGGATGTGTGGGATGATACTACAGTCTGTTCTGACTGGGAAAAGCTGTTCTCTCCTTCTGCACCATGCTGTTTGTTTTTCTGTTTAAAATCAAGGAATTCATTAGTCAATCCAGGTCAGTAAAAATGGAAAATAAAAAAATAAAATCATTGAGGAAATTAGGAGCGTAAGGTAGCTTTAATGACTAATACAAAAGCAAAATACTGCGGATGCTGGAAATCCGAAACAAAAGCAGAAAATGCTGGAAATACTGAGCAGCCCAGGCAGCATCCGTGGAGAGAGAAACAGAGGTAAAGTTTCAGGTCGAAGACCTTTCATCAGAACTGGAAAAAGTTAGAGATGTAACAGATTTTTAAGCAAGTGCAGGGGCAGGGAAAGGGGGGAGGGGAGGAAAGAACAAAAGGGGAAGGTCTGTGACAGGGTGGAAGGCAGGAGAGATTAAATGACAAAAGGGATGATGGTGCAAGGCAAAAGGAGATGGTAATGGGACAAGTTAAGAAACAAAAGATGATTCTAGATGAGGTGTAAATAGCAATGGCAGAATCATCAACAACTGCCATGTGAGAGAAAAAAAAAATTGGGGCCGAGGTTATAGTCTGAAATTGTTGAACTCGATGTTGAGTCCAGAAGGTTGTAAAGTGCCTAATCGAAAGATGAGGTGCTGTTCCTCAAGTTTACGTTGAGCTTCATTGGAACAGTGTAAGAGGCCGAGGACAGAGAGGCCAGAGTGGGACTGGAGCGGAGAATTAAAGTGACAAGCGACTGGAAGCTCGGGGTCACGCTTACAGACTGAACGGAGGTGTTCCGCAAAGCGGTCACCCAATCTGCGTTTGGTCTCCCCATTGTAGAGGAGACCGCACCGTGAGCAGCGAATAGAGTATACTAAATTGCAAGAAGTGCAAGTAAATCGCTGTTTCACCTGGAAGGAGTGTTTGGGGCCCTGGACAGTGGGAAGGGAGGAGGTAAAAGGGCAGGTGTTGCATCTCCTGCGCTTGCACAGGAAGGTGCCGTGGGAAGGGGAAGGGATGTTGGGGGTGATTGAGGAGTGGTCCAGGGTGTTGTGGAGGGAGCGGTCCCTGCGGAATGCTGAAAGGGGAGGGGAGGGGAAGATGTGTTTGGTGGTGGGATCACGCTGGAGGTGGCAGAAATGGCGGAGGATGATACGTTGAATGTGGAGGCTGGTGGGGTGAAAGTGAGGACAAGGGGAACCCTATCATGGTTCCGGGAGAGAGGGGAAGGGGTGAGAGCAGAAGTGCGGGAAATAGAACAGACACGGTCGAGGGCCATGTTAACCACAGTAGAGGGGAATCCTTGGTTGAGGAAAAAAGAAGACATATCGGAAGTACTAGTATGGAAGGTGGCATCGTCAGAGCAGATGCGACGGAGACGGAGAAACTGAGTGAATTAAATAGAATCCTTACAAGAAGCGGGTTTTGAGGAAGTGTAGTCCAGGTAGCTGTGGGAGTCAGTGGGCTTAAAGTGAATGTTTATCAATAGCTTATCCCCAGAAATGGAGACAGAGAATTCGAGGAAGGGAACGGAAGAGTCGGAGATGGACCATGTGAAGGTGAGGGAAGGGTGGAAATTGGAAGCAAAGTGAATGGAATTTTCTAGTTCAGGTCGAGAGCAGGAAACGGCACCGATACAATCATCAATGTACCGGAAAAAGAGGTGAGGGAGGGGACCCGAGTAGGATTAGAACAAAGAATGTTCCACATATCCCAAGAAAAGGCAGGCATAGCTAGGGCCAATGTGGGTTCCCATAGCAACACCTTTAATTTGGAGGAAGTGAGTGGAGTCAAAGGAGAAGTTGTTCAATGTGAGAACAAGTTCAGCCAGGCGGAGGAGGGTGGTGGTGGATGGGGACTGGTTGGGCCTCTGTTCAAGGAAGAAGCGGAGCGCCCTGAGGCCATCCTGGTGGGGGATGGAGGTGTAGAGGGATTGGGCGTCCATAGTGAAAAGGAGACGGTTGGGGCCAGGAAACTGGAAACTGTTAAAGTGGCGGAGGGCGTCAGAAAAGTCGCGGATGTAGGTGGGAAGAGACTTGACAAGGGGAGAAAAACTAAAATCGAGATAGGAAGAAATCAGTTCAGTGGGCCAAGAACAGGCTGAAACGATGGGTCTACCAGGGCAGTCCTGTTTGTGGATCTTGGGAAGGAGGGAGAAGCGGGCTGTGCGGTGTTGGGGAACTATGAGGTTGACAGCCGTGGAGGGAAGATCTCCAGAGGAGATGAGGTCAGTGACAGTCTTGGAAACGGTAGCTTGATGTTTGGTAGTGGGATCATGGTCTACGGGGAGGTAGAAGGAGGTGTCAGAGAGTTAGCGTTCAGCTTCCGCTAGGTAGAGGTTGGTTCGCCAAACAACAACAGTGCCACCCTTGTCAGCAGGTTTAATGACAATGTTGGGGTTGGATCTGAGAGAACCAAGTGCTGCAAGTTCAGAGGGAGTTAGGTTCAAGTGAGGGAGGGGAACAGAGAAATTGAGACGGCCGGTGTCACACTGGCAGTTCACAATGAAAAGATCTAGAGAGGGTAAGAGGCCAGAGGGAGGGATCCAGGTAGAACGAGAATTCTGAAAATGGGAGAAATGGTCAGCTGTGCAGAGGGAAGACTCCTGGCCAAAGAAGTGGGCACGGAGATGAAGGCAACGGAAAAGTGTCGAGCTCGAAATTCATTGATGTGGGGGCGTAAGAGGATGAAGCTCAGGCCTTTGCTGATGACTGATCGTTCGGGGTCAGAGAGGGGAAGGTCAGAGGGGATAGTGAAAACATGGCAAGGGGTGAGATTGGAAGAAGGGATGGGGTCAGAGGAAAGTGAAGAGGAAGAAGGTTCCGGAGGGGCGTCGGTGTCCAAGAGTTGTTGATGCCTACGATCCTTGACATCTGAAAGGAAGAAAACAAGTTTTTTGCTAAAGCGCCGGAAGAGGCAAAGGGTGAAATGGAACTGCGGACCAGGACAGCTTTGAGACAGAGTGAGTCGGTGCTGCTGAAGAGAGAGGTCGAGAGCGTGCATGTTGCGGCACATGGCATTCAGTGTGGATCTCAGGATACGGCGAGAGCAGTGGTTCGAGGAACGCTGAATATCTTGGAGATATCTGTAATGCTGGGTGGATCCAAAACACGAGGGGTGGAATTTCAGTTGGATTCCACGTGGAATAAGTCAAAGTTGGAGACAGTTGCTGAGGAAGGATAAGTGGCTGTGAAAGCGAGTTTTGGTAGCTACCTGATCAAACACGAGAAGGGAAACAGAAAGCAATACTAGGTTGACATATAAGCCATTTTATAAGATTTTCTTTGGGAGCCATACAAAATAAGAAGTACAGGCCTTATGACTGACATTTATTTTATCAGTTCCATGTTAGAAAGAAAGACCTGCATTTCTATAGCGCCTTTCACAACCTCAGGACGTCCTAAAGCGCTTTACAGCCAATAAAGTACTTTTTGAAGTGTAGTCACTGTTGTAATGTCAGAAACACGACAGCCAATTTGCGCACAGCAAGCTCCCACAAACAGCAATATGATAATGACCAGACAATCGGTTTTAGTGATGTTGATTGAGGGATAAATATTGGCCACGACACCGGGGATAACTCCCCTGCTCTTCTTCGAAATAATGCCACGGGATCTTTTACATCCACCTGAGAGAGCAGACGGGGCCTCGGTTTAACGTCTCATCTGAAAGACAGCACCTCCGACAGTGCAGCACTCCCTCAGCACTGGACTGAGTGTCAGCCTAGATTATGTACTCAAGTCTCTGACCTGAGCCACGGCTGACACTTAGTGAGAGAGCCCTCAATAAAATTATACTTAATCAAATTAGGGCACATTAAAGAGAGTCTGCCGCAGAGTTTCTTGTATCACTTAAACACCTACGGGCGCATTTATACCGCATTTAATTTCTGCTTTCCGGCAATACTGAAGTGGCAGTATAACATGACCGATCAGATGTAGTGTCCCTGAGATCACAAACTGAAACCCCTGTTGGGTGCTTCATGCCAGAAGTGAAGTTCTCTTGGTGTAATGTAACTGCAGCTTTCTGGCGCTAATAGTGTTGCCACAATGCTCAGCTCCCTGATGTGACAACCTCGTGACGTGATGAATCAACCAGAGCTGTGAGCGACCTTTCAGAATTGGGATGCATTGGGAACATAGGGATCGGAGTGGGAACTTTGTAACTGGGGGCACAGTGGCAGACTCAGCGTTAAAGATGCAAAGAGTAAAAACATTGCTCTAATTTCCCTTTGTGCGGTCTGCTTTCTCAGGTGGACGTAAAAGATCCCACGGCACTATTTCGAAGAAGAGCAGGGGAGTTATCCCTGGTGTCCTGGCCAATATTTATCCCTCAACCAACATAACAAAAACAGATTATCTGATCATTATCACATTGCTGTTTGTGGGAGCTTGCTGTGCGCAAATTGGCTGCCGCATTTCTCGCATTACAACAGTGACTACACTTCAAAAGTACTTCATTGGCTGTAAAGCGCTTTGAGACGTCCGGTGGTCATGAAAGGCGCTATAGAAATGCAAATCCTTCTTTCTTTCTTTCTTCATAACTGCACCTTAAAATCAGTAAACCTGTTAAGGTGAAAGAAACAGCAAATGGCAAAGGGTTAAAATTTTCCATCGTGCGCTGAGTTATTGCTGTTACTGGAGTCACAAGACCAGAATGTTATTCCCCAGGAAACAAGTACTGTCATTGTCCCTGCTAAAGGACTCAAACTGCTCCAGTTGAATTCAACGGATTCTGAAGGTTAAATTCAACTTTGGGGGCCTTTCAAGAAGGTATGATCCAATTAGTAGTTGTGAATGTAGTTATTGTGTCGATCTTTTTCCCTGTAGGTCTGAATTAAAGACAACAAAAGATTCTGTGGGCATTGGTGCTCTGGGGTTAATAACCAGTGTAGCTCCATTAGAATCCACTCATGACCTTAAGCCCCCCTCCACCCGCCCCATGACATTCACGAGTGGAGCAGTCATAAGGGGTGCCGCACTGCAGTTATCAAAGGAAACAGCGTAGAGCAAAATTCACCAGGGTGAGGAGGAGAATTCAGATAATGGGTTTGAACTGCTGAACACTGTGTTCTTCAGAGGGAATAGTACATCATCTACTCGCCTGTTTTCTCTCTCAGCTCTCTGTACTGAGGATAACAATGAGCGTCAAAGCAGTTGAGGCTACAGTGCGGAACATTCAAATAAGGCAAAGCTCTGAGCAGCGTCTCTTTTAGGAACGAGGGTCAATTTTGACTTCTGTTTCCTGGTGTTAGCGGGGTGGTAATGACCTCAAAATTAGGTTGTTAGCTTTAATGAGGGTGTCAGCTGTGGCTCAGTTGGTAGCACTCTCACCTCCCCGTCAGAAGGTTGTGGGCCTTGAGCACAAAATCTAGGCTGACACGCCAGTGTAGCACTGAGGGAGTGCTGCACTGCCGGTATTTCGGATGAGACATTAAACCGAGGCCCTGTCTGCTCTCTCAGTTGGACATAAAGGATTCCATGACGCTATTTCGAAGAAGAGCAGGGGGAGTTTTCCCCGGTGTCCTGGCCAATATTTATCCCTCAACCAATATCACTAAAACAGATTATCTGGTCATTATCACATTGCTGTTTGTGAGACATTGCTGTGCGCAAATTGGACTTTGCCGTGTTTCCTACATTACAACAGTGACGACACTTCAAAAATACTTTGGCTGTAAAGCGCTTTGGGACGTCCTGCAGTCATGAAAGGCGCTATATAAATGCAAGCCTTTCGCCTTGTTGACACCAACGGAGAGCCAATTTAAAGGTTTTACTTTTAGTGTAAAAAAGGGAAATGGAACAGTTTTGATGAACGTCCCTGATAGACTGGAGAAGCTGGGGTTGTTCTCCTTGGAGCAGAGAAGGTTGAGAGGAGATTTGATGGAGGTGTTCAAAATCATGAGGGGTCTAGACAGAGTAGATAGAGAGAAACTGTTCCCATTAGCAGAAGGGTCGAGAACCAGAGGACACAGATTTAAGGTGATTGGCAGAAGAACCAAAGGTGACATGAGGAAAAACTTTTTTACGCAGCGAGTGGTTAGGATCTAGAATACACTGCCTGAAAGGGTGGTGGAGGCAGACTCAATCATGGCTTTCAAAAGAGAATTGGATAAGTACCTTGTAATATATGTGGGTAGAACAAATGAAGGACAGAGACACGAGTTGCTAGTTCATGTGCTTGCTTTAAGAGGGCAGAGCGAACTGAGCATGCTCATACTAAACCATGTGATAAACCACATAACAAAAACTCCTGGCTTATTTTCTTTTAAATGAACTACAAATTCAGTTTAATAACGGGTTTTCAGAGCCTTCCTGATCTCCTTACAGAAGGTCTTGGTGTTAAATCAATTTTCGGGCTGTTTTGTTCTTGTTCCGAACTCAAAGGTGATCCTGTTTCTATCTCAGATTTGTTTGAACCTGGTATTTCAATTTCTGAAGTCTGAACGGAGTCAATCTCATGTATTTGTTCATGATCAAGTGGTTCACGATCACATCTTCGTTCATCTCTAGCAGAGATCATTTGATCTACATGAACACTTCGGATGTTGTCACCAATCGCAACCAAATATCTCTTGGTCCCACCAACCTCGACCATGGTTCCTATATCCCACTTGTGTGAACTCGACTTGCCAGGGGGGCTGAGAACACGAACACACTCATTTTGACTGAAACTGCGTTCTTTCTGATTGCTGTCATAATAACATTTCTGACTCAACTGTTTCTGTTCAACTCTCGAGGCCAAATTCGGTTGAACAAGACTCAATCGTGTTCTCAATCTCCTCTTCATCAAGAGTTCTGCTGGGGCATGTCCAGTTGTAGTGTGCGGAGTAGTTCTGTACTTCAGCAAGAAATTTGACAAACGTTGCTTCATGCTGAGTCCCGAACAACCCTGCAACACTTGCTTTTTTGAGAGCTTCTTTTACTATTCTGACTGACGCGTCAGCTGCTCCGTTTGAAGCTGGATGATATAGTGGAACGAGAGTGTGTTTGATACCGTTTCATTTCATGATCTCTTGGAATAGAGTAGAACGGGACTGAGGGCCATTGTCAGAAACAAGCTCTTCAGGTAAGCCATGACATGTGAAGATAGACCTCAACTCATCTATGGTACGTTCAGTTGTAGTATTTGAACCCATGTGTTTCACTTCAATCCACTTTGAGTGACTAAGTACCAGCAAATAATCATTTGCTTTCTCACAGAAGTCTATATGTACTCTCTGAAAATGTATACTTGGTCATGACCAGGGTTGTAGTGGAGTTTTGGGTGGTTTGTTTCTGCAATTTTGGCAAACACTGCATTTGCTGACAAATGATTCAAGATCACTGTCCAATCCAGGCCAGTAAACAAAGCTTCTTGCAATTGATTTCATACTGACGATCCCTGGATGTTCAGTATGAAGTTCGGCCAGAATTCTATCTCTCAAAGAAGTAGGTACCACCACTCTGTTTCCCCACTTGATACAACCTTGCCCACAAGACAATTCAGTACGACGGTTATGGAATGGTTTCAATTCTGTGTCCAGACACTGATCAGTCCATCCATTCAAGGTGTTTTCATACACTCTTTTGAGTACTGAGTTCCTCTGAGTCTTATCTGGAATCTCAGTTGCATTCATGGGAAAGTCTTTGTCAACTGCACCTAGCGTGAAAATCTCACCTTCACTCCCAACACTTGAGTCTTCATGTGGCAACCTGGACAAGGCATCTGCGATTGCGTTTTGCTTTGAAGTGCGATATTATATTGTGTAGTCATATTGTGACAACAGCACTGCCCAACGTTGCATTCTTGATGCGGCCATTGCAGGGATGGCAGATATAGGCCCCAATATTGCTAGGAGCGGTTTGTGATTGGTTATCAGGGTAAACTTTCTGCCAATCAGGAACTGTTGGAATTTCTTGATTCCAAACACTATGGCAAATAGTTCCTTTTCAATTTGCGCCTAGTTTCTTTGGCTCTTTCTGAGGGTTCGTGATGCGAATGCGATTGGTTTCTCTTGGCCGTCATCCATTACATGGCTCATGACAGCTCCCACACCGTAACTGGAAGCATCACACGCTAACTTAAGCTCACGCTCTGTGTCGTAGTGCACAAGTAGAGCATCGCTAGAGAGACTTCACTTACAAGCATTGCAAGCTTCCTGTTACGCTTTTGTCCGCTTCCACTTGTAGGGGGTGGTGTGTGGGGTCAGCCTCACCTCTGACTCAGTGAGCGGTTCGAATCGCTCCCACGCCCCTGGTTCTAGACCTTGGACTTATTTAGGGGTTGTGAACAAAGATGCAGTAGACAACAAGATCTGATGAAAGAATTTTGACTTTATTAAAAGAAAAAGGTAACAAATTTAAAACACTGTTAATGCTTAAACACAGGTTGGGGAACACACGGTACAGGTGAGGGAGAATTACAATATACAAAATCCCTTATCCCTCCCAATCCCACTGTCTAGCTAGGTTTCAATTCCAAAGGATCAGGGATAATGCTCACCAATGACAGTTCTTGACAGTTGAGGTATTTCGCGATTTCGGGGTTCACTAAGGTTTTTGATTGTTGGGACCTGCCGTACCCCGGACGTGGTAGAAGACTCTAGCTGCACTCCAGGTCAGTTTGGGTTTGTCCGCAGATGCGGTAAGGTGCGTATTGGACTTTATCAGGTAAGTACCCGATTTTTCTCCCTTAGAGGTAGGGTTTAGAGTTTTTTAACGGAAAATCTTACCCAGGGGAAAGTCAGGAGAAGTTTGTAGTGTGGAAACTTGTGTATCTTCGGTTTTTCCTGGTGTTGGTCTGGTTTTTGGTCGTGGTTGCCTGGTGGTTGGTTGCTGCGCGGGGCCTTGGTTTCCGCGGTGCTTTCAAGTGTCGGTTCACCTCGTGGAGCCCTTGGCGGCTCTTGTTGCTGGTTTGTCACGTTGGAGGCCTGTCGGGGCGGTACTTCCTGGAGCTGGACCATGGGTTGAGCGATGCCGACTCGCTCCCAGCTTCCAGTGGCCTTGTCTAGTACCTACTAGAGCTGGACCGTATGTTGAGTGATGCCGACTCGCTCCCAGCTCGTGGTCTCAGTTCCAGCCCTTGCCTGGCCTTGTCTGTCCCTGCCTCCGATCTCGCCTCGGGTCTGCCTGCCTCGTGGCTTAGCTGCTTCTCTCTCCTCCTGCTCGTGTCGTGTGGCCCTCTGTAGCGGTGAGTAACTTGCTGTGTCTTGCTGGGGGAATAGGCCCTCAATTATACTGTTCAGGCCTATTGTGTTTTTCGCGCCAAAACCGCTTTACTAAATCGGTTTTGTGTTGAAGTGATTTAGGTTTCAGTTGAGGCCTGTTCATTCCATTGTCTTAGGTTTTGGCAGGCTCGTTAAGTTTTGATGATTTTAACTTGGTGTTAATTTGTCCTGATGGCTTCCGATGTCTCCCATTTAGGCAGGGCCTTTATCTACGCATCAAATCTCGTCCCTTTTGTCTTAGGTTTTTGGCGGGCTTGTTAATCTGTCCCTGTAGAAACCTGGCTGATTGGTTTTTGATGGGGTAATGGGTTTACTGGATGTTTTATTGTTTTCAGGCTTCTAGCATCCTGTTTGGGCCTGGGGATTTCAAAAGGGGTCTTGGATTATTCATTTTTGGATGTGTATGTGAGGTTTTGGGTGAGGCTCTTCCTCCTTGGTTGGATTGCAGTGCAAACATTTCCCAGACAGCTTGACTAGGCCCCAATACCCAAAAGCTGTCCACTGCCTCGCCACCCCCCTCCGCAGCCTATCTTGTCTCTGTGACTGTGAGGTTTTTTCCAATAGTAACATCCAAAGTCATTTTCCTCAGGGTTTTTCTTCCCTGATCCTTAAAAATGTCCAAAACTGAGGTTTTGACCTCAAATCACTTCATTTAGGTCCCATCATCCCAAATTCGTATAAAAAATCCAAAAATCACCCCCTTTAGGGTTGTGTTCGAGTTTCTGGGGGATTTTGAGAAGCCTACACACTGGACCTCTTTCTTGACGAGCTCGTGCAATGGAGCTAACATGGTCGCTAACTCGGTAAGAAACGTGCGTAGTACTGGACCATTCCAAGGAAAGATCTTAACTCAGAAACGTTCTGTGGCTTTGGAGCATTGATGACAGCATCAACCTTTTCCTTCACTGGTTGCAAGCCATTTGCATCAACTTTCAGACCAAGGTACACAACCTCGGGCTGCACAAAAGCACATTTGCTCCTTTTCAATTTGACATTGTGGGCATTCAACCTTTGAAGCACTAACTCTAACACTTCTGTATTTTCTTCCTCGCTGCTTGTTGCGATCAGCACATCGTCTTGATTGCATAAGCAATTTGGAACTCCTTGCAAAATCTTATCCAGCGTAGCCTGGAAGATTTTGGGAGAGGACTTTACACCATATGGCAGCTTGGTGTATGAGTACAGTCCCTTGTGTGTGTTGATGGTGAGATACTGTTGACTCTCTTTGTCAACATTCAGCTGAGTGTAAGCGTGTGACAGGTCAAGCTTGGAGAAAACCTTTGACCCAGAGAGTGCTGCATACAAATCTTGTGATGTATGTAACAGGTACTGCTCATCGTCAGCTGTTTGGTTGATAGTAACTGTGTAGTCACCACACAAGCATACAGTTTTGTCTGCTTTGGGCACTACCACAATCGGGGTAGCCCATTCACTTTTGTCAGTTTTTACGAGCACTCCATTCTCTCTCAGTTTCTCCAGCTCTTCCTCCACCTGACTTTTCAACGCATAGGGGACCGGTCTTGCCTTACAGTAGACAGGCATCACGTTGGACTGGATGCAGATTTGCGCATCATACCAAGTGATGCCCTCATAACTGTCTGAGAACATGCTTTTATACTTGTTCAGCATTGTGTCGAGTTGCTTCTTTGAAGCATCTAAACTGAAGATGTTTTTCCAGTCTAGTTTTAACTTTCTCAACCAGTCTTTGCCCATGAGTGTTGGCCTATTGTTGTAGTTCGCTACAATAATAGGCAGCTTTACTGACTATACGTTCCATTTATCTCCAGAGTAGGTTTTTAACTCTACGGTACTCTTTGTAATTGGTATTTGATTAAACTTACTCTCATATGTGTCCTTACTCATGATAGAGCGTCCGCCTCTGTGTCGATACACATATCAATATATTGGTCATTGAACAAAAGTTTTGTATGGAAGCTTTCTCACGACTGCTGGTGTTGCTGTTAGTGGCATAGATACTGTAGATGCCTAGTTCTTCAACATCAGGTGTGTCAACTTCAATATTGTGAATTCCTCCCTTTTGCTGTCACTGCTTTGCATTGCCACTAGAATGGTTCTTACTTCCTGCTTTAGATCTAGCTCTGCAAGCTGTTGAAATATGGCCTTGCTTCTGGCAGTGAAAATACTTCGCATTTCTGTATTGGCAGGACTGTGGTGAGTGATTTCCATTGCAGCGATAACAATTCACTGAACTGCTCTCACCGACATGCTTTTGACTTGGTCTCACAGCTTTAGCGATAGCAAAAGCGATAACAAAGCTGTCCGGGCCCACAGTTCCATTTCATCCTTCGACTCATCCGACGCTTCAACAAAAAACTTTTTTTCTTCCTTTCTGATGTCAAGGATCGCAAACTTCATCAGCTCTTGAACACCAAGGCCCCTCCAGAACCTTCTTCCCCTTCACTTTCCGCTGACCCCCCTTCTCCCAATCTCACCCCCTGCCGCGTTTTCACTATCCCTTCTGACCTTCCCCTCTCTGACCCCGAACGATCAGTCCTCAGCAAAGGCCTGAGCTTCATCCCCTTACGCCCCCACCTCAATGAATTTCGAGCTCGGCACGATGCTGAGCTCTTTTTCCACCGCCTTCGCCTCCGTGCCCACTTCTTTGGCCAGGAGTCTTCCCCCCGCATGGCTGACCCTTTCTCCCGCTTTCAGAATTCCCGTTCTACCTGGACCCCTCCCTCTGGCCTCTTACCCTGTCTAGATCTTTTCATTGCAAACTGCCGCCGTGACATCGGCCGTCTCCATTTCTCTGCTCCCCTCACTCACTCCAACCTACCTCCCTCTGAACTTGCAGCACTCCATTCTCTCAGATCCAACCCCGACATTGTCATTAAACCTGCTGACAAGGGTGGTGCTGTTGGTGTTTGGCGCACCGACCTCTACCTAGCGGAAGCTGAACGCCAACTCTCCGACACCTCCTCCTACCTCCACCTGGACCATGACCCCACTACCGAACATCAAGCCACCGTTTCCAAGACTGTCACTGACCTCATCTCCTCTGGAGATCTTCCCCCCACGGCCGCCAACCTCATAGTTCCCCAACCCCACACAGCCCGCTTCTACCTCCTTCCCAAGATCCACAAACAGGACTGCCCTGGTAGACCCATCGTTTCAGCCTGTTCTTGCCCCACGGAACTTACCTCTTCCTATCTCAACTCTATTTTTTCTCCCCATGTCCAGTCTCTTCCCACCTACATCCGCGACTCTTCCGACGCCCTCCGCCACTTTAACAGTTTCCAGTTTCCCGGTCCCAACCGTCTCCTTTTCACTATGGACGTACAATCCCTCTACACCTCCATCCCCCACCAGGATGGCCTGAGGGCGCTCCGCTTCTTCCTTGAACAGAGGCCCAACCAGTCCCCATCCACCACCACCCTCCTCCGCCTGGCTGAACTTGTTCTCACATTGAACAACTTCTCCTTTGACTCCACTCATTTTCTCCAAATCAAAGGTGTTGCTATGGGTACCCGCATGGGTCCTAGCTATGCCTGCCTTTTCGTGGGATATGTGGAACACTCTTTGTTCCAGTCCTACTCGGGTCCCCTCCCTCACCTCTTTTTCCGATACATTGATGACTGTATCAGTGCCGTCTCCTGCTCTCGCCCTGAACTAGAAAATTTCATTCACTATGCTTCCAATTTCCACCCTTCCCTCACCTTCACATGGTTCATCTCCGACTCTTCCCTTCCCTTCCTCGACTTCTCCGTCTCCATCTCTGGGGATAGGTTATTGACTAACATTCACTACAAGCCCACTGACTCCCACAGCTACCTGGACTACACTTCCTCCCACCCCGCCTCCTGTAAGGACTCTATTCCATTCTCCCAGTTTCTCCGTCTCCGCCGCATCTGCTCTGACTATGCCACCTTCCATACCAGTGCTTCCGACATGTCTTCCTTTTTTCTCAACCGAGGATTCCCCTCTACTGTGGTTGACACGGCCCTCGACCGTGTCCGTTCTATCTCCCGCACTTCTGCCCTCACCCCTGCCCCTCCCTCCCGGAACCACGATAGAGTTCCCCTTGTCCTCACCTTTCACCCCACCAGCACTTCACATTCAACGGATCATCCTCCGCCATTTCCGCCACCTCCAGCGTGATCCCACCACCAAATGCATCTTCCCCTCACCTCCCCTTTCAGCATTCCGCAGGGACCGCTCCCTCCGTGACACCCTAGTCCACTCCTCTACCACCCCCAGCACCCCTTCCCCTTCGCCCGGCACCTTCCCGTGCAAGCGCAGGAGATGCAACACATGCCCTTATACCTCCCCCCTTCCCACTGTTCAGGGCCCCAAACACCCCTTCCAGGTGAAACAGCGATTTACGTGTACTTCCTGCAATTTAGTATACTGTATTCGCTGCTCACGATGTGATCTCCTCTACATTGGGGAGACCAAACGCAGATTGGGTGACCGCTTTGCGGAACACCTCCGTTCAGTTCGTAAGGGGGACCCGAGCTCCCGGTGGCCTGTCACTTTAATTCTCCGCTCCACTCCCACTCTGACCTCACCGTCCTCGGCCTCTTGCATTGTTCCACGGAAGTGCAGCGTAAGCTCGAGGAACAGCACCTCATCTTTCGTTTAGGCACGCTACAGCCCTCTGGACTCAACATTGAGTTCAACAATTTCAGATCATAACCACGGCCCCTATCACATATTTATATATATTTTATTTTTTCATCCACCCTTTTGTTTGGCCCCCTTTTTTTCTTCCCTCCCTGAAGCCGGCAGCTGTCCTTCATTCCGCCAGTGCATTTCACACTTCATCCAGCCTCAACCTGTCACATTACCACCTCCTCTCGCCTTGAATATCTCTTAATGTCTCTCAATGTCTCTTAATCTCTCCTGCCTTCTATACTACCACTGACCTTCCCCTTTGTTCTTTCATCCCCTCCCCCTTTTCCCAGCATTATACTTGCTTTAAATCTATTTCATTTCCTGCTTTTTTCCAGTTCTGACGAAGGGTCTTCGATCTGAAACGTTAACTCCGTTTCTCTCTCCATGGATGCTGCCTGGCCTGCTGAGTTTTTCCAGGGTTTTCTGTTGTTATTTTCTCACAGCTTTAGGTTTGGCGGTGGCTTTGTGACTGTAGACCTCAGCTGCACCAGTCACTTGAGTTGGATGGAGCTCCCTAGCATTCTTAGACGCCATCTCCATAGATAGGGCAATTTTGCATGCTATGTCAAACGTTAGGTTCGGAGTGTTCAGTAACTTGGACTGTGTGTGCTCATCCACCAGTCCACACACAAACTTATCTTGCAACGCACGATCCAAAAATATGCCGAAGTTACAATACAAAGACAAGCTTTTAAGAGCTACAATGTACTCACTGATGGTTTCACTTTGTTTTTGGTTTCTGGTACCAAACTTATAGCTCTCTGCTATTTCTAATGGCTTTGGGTCGAAATGGTCCTCGAGTTTCTCGACAATGTCTTCAAACGAACGACGCATCCTTCGCTTTTCCTGGCACGGGAAGGTTTGTCAATGTTCCGTAGACATCTGGCCCGATCTCCGTTAGAAAAATTGCGTTTTTACATTCACGAATTACTTTATTTTGAGCTTTTCTCATCTGCGCTTTTGGTCTCAATAATGTTATTGGCCTTAAAAAACATCTCCATCCGCTCAATGTAAGAACTGAATGGTTTGCGAGCTCGGTCATACATGCCGAGGCTTCCGATGAATCCCGTAGGAGCGGCCATGATTGTCCCGATCCCGTCAAACAGTGACTCAGCACGCTACCTGTGTACCTGTGAGAATCAACGCCGCTGTTGCTGTGTATACATACACACGAAGGTGAAGCACAGATGATTCTGCATCAGCATTAACTGGAAAACATTGCAAAAATTCAGTTTAGGTGTCACAAATTCACTTTAAACTTTTCCACTCGAAGGTTGAACACTCTGTTCTTCCATGATCCCTAAAAATAGCTTTGGGATGCCATTCTCCTCGCCAAAAATGTAATATATGTGGGTAGAACAAATGAAGGACAGAGACACGATGAGTTGCTAGTCCATGTGCTTGCTTTACTAGGCCAGAGCGAACTGAGCATGCTCATAGTAAACCATGTGATAAACCATGTGACAAATCATGTGATAATACATTACATACCTGAAGGAAAGAAATTTGCAGGGCTGCGGGGAAAGGGCGGGGGAGTGGGACTAGCTGAAGTGCTCTTGCAGAGAGCCGGCACGGGCTCGACGGGCCGACTGGCCTCCTTCTGTGCTGTAACCATTCTATGATTCTCTGACATTGAGAATCTACTGACATTTCATTTCTTCATCAGAAGCTGGCTTCCAAACTAGATTTTGATGTCAACAGAGCTTTAAATACAGCTGTTATTTACAGATGAGAAGGCATCAGGAAAAGATCTTGGATCCGTTGTTTTCATTTACAAGTTATTTCAGATGACATATTTTTGGAAAATTGCAAAATCTGAACTGTATTCCAGCCAAAATAAAAGGTTTGGGAGAATGGAATACCAGATCAAAAGGAACACAATGAACTTAGCCAGTTCTTTTTTTGGGGGAATCAAAGAGTCAGACTCTGAACAACACATTCAGATCTTCTGTTTCACATTGGCCTCGCACAATAGAACATTTTTCCGATGAGTACTGTAATAGATTAGTATCTTGGGATCTTTAACACTCACCTGTTTAATGCCCCATCCAAACGACAGCACCTCCAACACCAAGGCATTCCTTCGGTACTGCACTGGAGTGTTAAATTCTGGCTTAGAAATATATCGGCCGTTCCTTCATCGTCGCTGGGTCAAAATCCTGGAACTCCTTCCCTAACAGCACTGTGGGAGCACCTTCACCACATGGACTGCAGCGGTTCAAGAAGGCGGCTCACCACCACCTTCTCAAGGGCAATTAGGGATGGGCGATAAATGCTGGCCTTGCCAGCGACGTCTACATCCCAGGAACAAATAAAAAAATATTAAAAATTTGGTTATGAGCTGTAACCCTGTGTTAAAGAAAGAAAGACTTGCATTTATAAAGTGCATTTCACGACCTCAGGACGTCCCAAAGCGCTTTACAGCCAATGAAGTGCTTTTTTTTGAAGTGTAGTCACTGTTGTAATGTGGGGAAACGCAGCAGCCAATTTGCGCACAGCAAGCTCCCACAAACAGCAATGTGATAATGACCAGATAATCTGTTTTAGTGATGTTGATTGAGGGATAAATATTGGCCAGGACACCGGGGATAACTCCCCTGCTCTTCTTCAAAATAGTGTCATGGGATCTTTTATGTCCACCTGAGAGAGCAGATGGGGCCTCGGTTTAATGTCTCATCCGAAAGTGCAGCAATCACCTCAGTCTTGCACTGGAGTGTCAGCCTGGATTTTTGTGCTCAAGTCTCTGTAGTCGGACTGTGAACCCACAACCTTCAGACTCTGAGGTGAGTGTGCTACCAACTGAGCCACGCTGACACTGGGGTGATTGGGCTTAAACCCAGAACCACCTGAGGTGGATGAGTGTGCTACCAACTGTGCCACACTGACACCATAGTAATGCAATGGCAGTGCCAGTGCAACACCTTTTGCCTCACTCCTAACAGTGATGTGTTGTATGCAGCTATATGACGACAGCACGTGTTACACTCAGGGGCCGAGTTTCGTTTGTGGTGCAGGTTGGGCGGGCAATGGGCGGGGTGCCCGTTCGGCCTGTTCGATGACGTCGACTGGAGGCCAATTGATGTCGTGATCGGGCTTCATATAACTACTGGAAACAAGCTGCTAGCACTACTCTTAATGCTTATAAGCAGATCATAATTTGGGAGGGCAGGAAATACAGTTAGCATCAGAGATGGCGAAGATGCAGGCCTGGTAGAGCAGGGTTGGCACCTTCCCTGCCTTTTCTCTTTCTTCTTACCTCTTTCAGTCATGCACTCAGTCACACACTGAGCATGACAGCCAGGCGGTGCATTGCGCTGCCGCTGATCTGCTACTGCTTAACCTCGCAACTACTTCCTAACCCTCGTCGCCCTCTCCTTTTCCTAGGTCAATCAGATGATTCGATCACAAGTGCCACAAAGACTGATGAGGATCACCCTGAGGGCAATGTACCATCACTCGCTCTTACACTGACAAGCACCAGGACAGAACACAGCATCCCGCGTGATTCAGAAAGTGAGTTGTAGAAGGGTAATTATTCCTCCAAGAATGCCCCCTTCTATTTTCTCTCTTGGCAACTGCAGTTGTGCTTGCTCCTTCCTCCTGCTCCTCCTCGTCTTCCTCCTCCCAGGGTGGAATTTCTATAAGGATCCCCATCAATAAACAACTGCAATGCCAGAGGTCCCTCACTTGGGAACCTACAGTAGCAACTACAACCACTTTCAAAAGCTGTAAGAGAATAAAACTGCACAAGATGCTGCAAGATAAGTGTCTCCAAAATCGTTGGGCCTGCCCCACTCAGGTTTCTTCAGCAGGCTCCAACTCCAGTTAAGTGATAACATTTTTTTGTTGTTAAAAACCCAGGAAGAGCAGGAGTTCTCCCCCCATATCTCAACAACAATTTGCATTTATATAGCGCCTTTAACGTAGTAAAACGTCCCGAGGCGCTTCACAGGAGCGTGATCAGTCAAAATCTGACATCGAGCCACGTAAGGAGATATTGGGACAGGTGACCAAAAGCTTGGTCAAAGAGGTAGGTTTTAAGGAGCGTCTTAAAGGAGGATGAGAGAAGCAGAGAGACTGAGAGGTTTAGGGAGGGAATATCAGAGCTTAGGGCCTCGGCAGGTGAAGGCACGGCCACCAATGCTGGAGCGATGAAAATCGGGGATGCGCAAGATCCCACCCCAAAACCCCCACCCGTGACTTACCTGAGGGCCACTGCTGACGAGGCAGGCGACCTGACATTGATGCGAGTACGCTGATGAGGCCTAAGGACCAATTTCCATCGATCCTCGGGCCTCTTGGGTCGGTTGGGCGCTGGTCACGCAGCGTCGAGGCTGGGCCTGAAAACGGGCCTAGACTAATTTCGTAAGCCGAGCTAACTTGACTGACCCAAGCTCGTTGTCCCATCAGATTCTGGCTCCGTTTATTTATTAAAACGGGCCTTTGGTGGATATGGCCCTTATGAATTAATTGCAGCAGCTCTAATACAAATCCATGAATGAGATTACACCAAAGTTGTTTACTTGAGGTATTAACATGTGCCCAGACAATCAGCACCGCTCTGCAATTAAGATTCCGCTTGCTTTACGTCCCCACCCAAGTACAATTTCACTCCCCATATGTCTTAAGCTGTCCAGTGTAAACCCATTGACAAAATGGTTGTGTTAAACCTTTAACAAACATTGGTTAGGCCTCAGCTGGAGACTTGTGTTCAATTCTGGGCACCACACTTTAGGAAGGATGTCAAGGCCTTGGAGAGGGTGTAGTAAAGATTTACTAGAATGGCACCAGGGATGAGGGACTTCAGTTATATGGAGAGACTGGAGAAGCTGAGGTTGTTCTCCTTGGAGCAGAGAAGGTTAAGAGGAGATTTGAGAGAATGGTTTTAATAGAGTAAATAAGGAGAAACTGTTTCCAGTGGCAGAAGAGTCAGTAACCAGAGGGCACTGATTTATGGTGATTGGCAAAAGAACCAGAGGCGACATGAGGAAGCATTTTTTTGCACTGTGAGTTGTTGTGATCTGGAATGCACTGCCTGAAAGGGTGGTGGAAACAGATTCAAGGCTAACTTTCAAACGGGAATTGGATAAATACTTGAAGGAAAAAAATTGCAAGGCTATGGGGAAAGAGTGGAGAAGTGGGACTAACTGGAGAGCTCTACCAAAGAGCCGGCACAGGCACGATGGGCCGAATGGCCTCCTTCTGCGCTGTAAGATTCTATGATTCTATGATTCTTTGAAAAGATGTTATAGGGCCTTAAATCTTACAGTAAACTTCAAAGAAGAAACCATCGGGGATTTATTAACTTACCAAAGCACTCTTTACTGGGATGTTGCCATTGTGCTGTCTGCATTCCGGAAACCAGTGTTAGAACTGAATTTTGTTTTAAATTTAAGACTGTCTGTGGGCTACATAATCAGATTTCAGAACTTTATCGTATGAATTACGCATCTCTTCCAAAGACCACAACACAGTCTATCCGTACCTCAGTGAGTGTTGCGGCCTGAGGAATGCCGTAGCCGATGCCAGAAGTACAGTGTTTTCTTCCTGCAATTTGTTTTCCTAGTGACTACGGGAAGAAACTTTTCTTTCATAAAAGAAGTGATTTTACTTTAACTTTTCAAGCCATTCATTACCACTTCAAAAGAGAATTCTTCAAGTACACTTTACAGAAGTACAAACAGGAAACAAGAGAAAAGAGCTCGTACTTTGTATCTGTTGGATGAAAGCTCATTTCTTTTTTTAAGCGATAAATTTAGGTGAATGGCCAAAGCCCAAAGTGCAACAGCAAAGTTGAAAACACTAAGAGTGAAGACAAGATAAATCTCGAAGTCGTGATTAGGGAATGGCAAGCTTGGGTTGTTGAACCATACTTAAATATTATCTATCAATAAACAGAACATATGTGTGCACATCCTGTCCTTCAGATATCCATCGTACTTTAGACATTATCCACTGCCCAATGCGAATTATGTATCGTACATGAAACAATATAAAGAAACCAAGACACTCGTTTGGAATGTAACCAGGGGCAGAAAATACCTGAGCTACAATGTCTGCAGCCTTTTAGTTGACTTGTGCATGAACTCAACCAGTGTTTACCTAACATCAATTCGATGTTGTAGCCTTAAAAGGACATAGACTTACACCTTGGCAACAGAATATTGGCCCAGAAATTGATCTCGCTCTGTTCCCGCGGGGGTAAGCCTTCCCCGCGATCTCTCACCTCGCTTATGCTTTTTCTGATCCAGCTCGCACGAACTTGATGTTCCAGACATCAGCTGTGCTGGGCTTGCGTATCCCAGCGGCGTAGTTAATTCGTGCGAGCTGTGGGATCACGTGACTCAGTTAGAGCCAATGGCAGCACACCATCTTCCATTCATAAGTCTCACAGCATGGCTGTGAGACTTATGAATCTTACACCCCCCCAAAATAACAGCTAAACCTCAATTAAATTTAAAAAAAAACCATCACATTAATAAAATAAGTATAGTTAATTAAATTAACCATTTTAAATAAAAAATTAAATTTTTGAAAAAATTTAAAATCTTTTAAAAAGTTATAAAAATAAACTTACCTGTCTTTAAAGTCTATAAAAAAGATATACCTGTAAAAAAAAATTCAAAAAAATACTTAATTCACTACTTACCTTCTTAAAAGCGGGTCTTACTCCTCCTTTTTACATTTCCAAAATCTTCCCTACTTACCTGCGCGTCCAAAGCATGAAGTGCACAGCGTGCGCGCAGCCTGTAGCGCGCACGCGATGCACCCAGGCCCCGCCCCCTTTTCGGAAGAGCAATTGCCGGTTTTCAGCGCATGCGCAGGGCATGCAGAAAACCGGCAATTGGAGTGGGAATACGCGAGAGTATGCAGTGCGTACTCTCGCGTCCCGGGATCAATTTTCGGCCCAATACGTTGAGTGTTAAGAAACACTTGCATTTACATAGTGCCTTTCGCATCTGCAGGATGGCCCAAAGCATTGCCATTTGAGGTGTAGTTACGGTTGTTTTATAGTTTTTTAAAATTAGTTCCTGGGATCTGGGCGTCGCTGGCGAGGCCAGCATTTATTGCCCATCCCTAATTGTCCTCGAGAAGGTGGTGGTGAGCCGCCTTCTTGAACCGCTGCAGTCCGTGTGGTGAAGGTACTCCCACAGCGCTGTTAGGGAGGGAGTTCCAGGATTTTGACCCAGCGACGAAGAAGAATCGGCCGATATATTTCCAAATCAGGATGGCATGTTATATCAGTTAAATACAGCAGTAAACGTGAACATAGCAAGGCCCTACAAACAACAAACAAAATGATGAATATAAATGCAGACATTCTGGAGGACTATACCATTAATCGAATTTGAAGGGGCTTCTGAATGAAAGTGCTGAATTCAAATGCTTTTATTTAAACAAAACCTTTTAGTAACATAAGGTCTTATAGCAGACGTATTCAGTAAAGATGGAAAGATGCATATTAATTTAATCTTCTCTTAAGTTTGATGTTTATTGACCCTCACTATAAAATCCCATACTCTAAACAGATGGCCAATGAACATCAAGAGTGGTCACTCCAAGCTATTGCAGAGATTTAATTATTTTTGTGACTGGTATGCGAGAGGAACAAATACATTTAGTTAGCTATCTACCTATCGGCAATGGTAAGGAAAGCACTATTTATTATTTTCCTGAGCCAAATCAAAAACCACTCACTGCAGTGTTTCTTTCCCAACTTCTTTGAGTGGAAATATTCACCCTCTTCCATTTCCACGTCCCAGTACCAATTTCTCTCGCCTTACATCATCGCAACCCTCAACTCAACATGAGCAGTGCCACAGGGGATCTGCTAATTGTTAGCATTGAAAGAAACCTAGTCTACACATCCTTTGGAAAACCCTAAATCTAGGTTTGTGCCATTGAGGGCATCAAAAGATACCAGAAACATCTCAGACAAGCTGAAAGCCCATATGTATTTCCAGGCAAATACCTTAGCAGTCATATTGATGTAGGAATATGAACATACATACAAATATAGACCATCATGCATCATTTACTCACTGCTGAACCATGCGATCTCCTGGGAGAGGGAAAAAACCCAAAGAAATATACCTCCAGCAAGGAAACATTCTGGGAAATTCCTCTCTGGCCCCTAAGGTAATCAAGCAAGGTTCTAGGAGACCATGATAGCTCATTACTCAACATCATCCCAGCTAGCGAATGACTTACCCTCTGAACTATTCTCTTCACTCAGGAACTTGTCAAGTTCCCTTTCAAAGGACTACATTGAGTTCATATGCAACAGACAAGTAACTGTAAACTGCTGTGACAAATGATATTAAAACTATTCTACATGGCCGTTATCTTTTTAAAGTCAAATTTTTAACCTCTGTATGAACGAAAGGATTTGTAAGTCAATTGTGTATTTTACATTGTGAGAATAGGCAACAATGTATAAGAACAATTATCATCACAAACTGCAACACACCAAATATAAAGGGTCCTTCACTGAAGTAAACATCATAAAACATGGTGCAAACAACAGGGTTCATGCCATATTTGCAAAACATGCAAAAAAGCTCAGAAGAATGCAACTATACCTTTGAGTTTTGGTGTTTTTGATCAAATTCAGTAGCACCAGAGTGCAGCTCATTTATTACTTATCAGCAGTCTCATTTTAAATGTTACATAGCAGGGACAGCAGTGCGACTCAATGGGTTGGAATGCTAGAAGCAATCAAGTTTACTCAGATCCAAAGAGCCAGAGCCAGACCAAACAATGAGGCCAAATGTTTTGCTTGGCCAGATCTACTATGTCATCACTGTGATTTGTACAAATTAAAACCAAAAGCAATGCCCACACGGAATTTTAAAAAATGTAACCTGTACCAGAGGTGACGCCATGTGTACTGCTCTGAGGGAGGGTCAGGCACAGGCTAGGTCCCGGAACGATCCAAAGAGATATGTGTTGTAATTTGCTTGGACAGCCCATAATGGAATTCCAGTCCAGCTCAAAACAATGAATTTTGCGACTCTAAAGTATGGTTGAAGATATCGTGGCTTTTGATAGTCCAAAGTATGGTTGAAAATATGATAGCAAAATACTGCGGATGCTGGAAATCCGAAATAACAACAGAAAACGCTGGAAAAACTCAGCAGGCCAGGCAGCATCCGTGGAGAGAGAAACAGAGTTAACGTTTCAGGTCGAAACCCAGGTTTCAGGTCGAAACTCAGGTGAAGGGTTTCGACCTGAAACATTAACTCTGTTTCTCTCTCCACGGATGTTGCCTGGCCTGCTGAGTTTTTCCAGTGTTTTCTGTTGTTATTATGGTTGAAAATATCTTGGATTTGAATTCCGATCAACCAAATACTTCACCAATGATAAGAATATTACTTGGTGCCATTGGGGTGGAGAGGGCTATACTCAAGTCTACGTTGGAAGGCCAACATACAAGAGAATTGCATATCTACTAATTCATGCTAGCTCTGATATGCTGTGCCAATGAATGAGAAGTGTAATGCTTTACTACGGAAACAGAAGGCTTATGCTGTTAATTGGGAATCAATACTAAGAAGCTATCACAACATGCTTATATTTGTATCAATGTGTGACTATTCGTTCATAGGATGTGGGCGTCGCTGGCAAGACCAGCATTTATTGCCCATCCCTAGTTGCCCTTGAGAAGGTGGTGCTGAACCGCCTTCTTGAACCGCTGCAGTCCGTGTGGTGAAGGTGCTCCCACAGTGCTGTTAGGGAGGGAGTTCCAGGATTTTGACCCAGCGACGATGAAGGATCGGCGATATATTTCCAATCAGGATGGTGTGTGACTTGGAGGGGAACTTGGTGTTCCCATGCGCCTGCTGCCCTTGTCCTTCTAGGTGGTAGAGGTCGCGGGTTTGGGAGGTGCTGCTGAAGAAGCCTTGGCGAGTTGCTGCAGTGCATCTTGTAGATGGTACACACTGCAGCCAAGGTACGCCAGTGGTGGAGGGAGTGAATGTTTAAGGTGGTGGATGGGGTGCCAATCAAGCGGGCTGCTTTGTCCTGGATGGTGTTGAGCTTCTTGAGTGTTGTTGGAGCTGCACTCATCCAGGCAAGTGGAGAGTATTCCATCACACTCCTGACTTGTGCCTTGTAGATGACGGAAAGGCTTTGGGGAGTCAGGAGGTGAGACACCCGCTACAGAATACCCAGCTTTTGCCCTGCTCTTGTTGCCACAGTATTTATGTGGCTGGTCCAGTTAAGTTTCTGGTCAATGGTAACCCCCAGGATATGGATGCACAAGCTAATCAGGTTAGCACCTTCAGAGTAGTTAATGGAGAACTAGCCAGCAGCCAGAACAGCCACATAAGCAGAGATGCATTAAAGCAGAATTGCCCCTGCGTCTCTATCTTTTCATTGAAACACTCTCCACAGGAGAGCTTACTTACTCATGAACTAATATAGATTTCATGTTCCAACCAAATGTTCACTAGAGTGTTTATGCAGCTCTGTAATGTCACACTTATTGTGTGAATCTAGACTGCTCAACAACATAAACTGGACTCAATTAAAAGGAAAATTATACTTACCCTTGCACATGCCAGAATAAGTCTAAGACAAAGGGAATATGCTCCCTTCCTTCATTTCCTGTCTGATCAGCAACCCCATTGCAGAGTGACTCACCCCATTCAACTAAAAGAGTGCATAGAATGATTATACTCTGTGGAAACAATGCAGGCCAGTGTACCAATAGTAATATTGCAACAGTTACAATAGATGCTGATGACACCAAGCTATTCAAAGAGATCTGGAGGAATAGTAAACAGATTTTGATTTGAATAAATATTGTGAATCACAACCGAATTGGGGCTTCATTAGGATAATACTGAGAGAGAGATTTGCTTTCCTATAGCACCTTTCACGACTTCAAGACATCCCATCGCCTTTGACAGTCAATGAAGTACTTTTTGAAGTGTAGTCGCTGTTGTGATGTGGGAAACGCGGCAGCCAATCTGCGCACAGCAAGCTCCCACAAACAGCAATGTGAGAATGGCCAGATCATCTGTCTTGGTGATGTTGGTTGAGGGATAAATACTGACAAGCTGCGCTGCCACTCGTGGCGCTAGGCGCAGCTCGCTGGTCGCGCGGGGGTGGGGGGGCAGCAAGATCAGACAGCTTCGGGGGGGTCATGGGGGTGAGGGCACAATCGGGCGGAGGGGGGGTGAGCGGTGGCGGACAGCGGTGTGCGACTTAATATGGAAGCGGGAGGAGGTATTCCTGCCCGTCCTGGCTCCACAATAAGGTCAGTCAACAAACTCCAAGATCAATGTTGACGGTGAAGGCAACGGCACGGTTAATATTGCCAGGATATGAGAATGGGAACCCGAAACTCCAAATTGTTGTCTCCTCAATGTTAATTTGATTCTAGATAGCTATGGCTTTTAAGGGGTAATTTCACCATTGCTGCACCCTCAGTGGGGGACTGCACTCGAAGGGAATGCATGCCTTCCAGGGTTACAACACAGCAGTGCTAATTCTCCAATCTGCACTCCCTTCAAGCAGGGCTCCGCACAAAGAGCATGGAATTGATGAATTTACCTTACAGGCTAATTAAAATGCATCGCCTCCCTTTGTAGGAATTGGCTGGCACCACAAACTGGAGCAGACATACGAGGGGCTGTGGAATTTCTGTCTTTTCAGTTGGTCAGCATTCCAATTACAGATCAAGCTTAAAGCACGTTTCCAGCTTGCAAAATGTTTCATTCATGGCTATTCTCTGCTTTTTGTTTTTAAGCCAATTTTCTATCCAGGACTTTAGCCCCATTTCCATGATTCTTTACCTTGGCAGCTAGTTTACCTTGTGGAACCTCGTCAAATACTTTTCAGATATCAAACTGTATCACGTCAATTGCTTTTAGAATCATAGAATAGCACAGCACAGAAGGAGGCCATTCGGCCCATCGAGTCTGCGCCGGCTCTTTCGAAGAGCAATCCAGTTTGTCCCACTCCCCCGGCTCTTTCCACATATCCCTGCAATTTTTTCTCCTTCAAGTATCTATCCAATTCCCTTTTGAAGGCTACTATTGAATCTGTATCCACCACCCTATCAGGCAGTGCATTCCAGATCCTAACCACTCATTGCGTAAAAAACGTTTTTCCTCATGTTGCCTCTGATCCTTTTGCCAATCACCTTAAATCTGTGCCCTCTGGTTATCAACCCTTCAGCCATTGGAAACAGTTTCTCTTTATTTACTCTATCTAAACCCTTCATGATTTTAAACACCTCGATCAAATCTCCTCTTCGCCTTCACCACCCCGCCCTTGAAAAGCAGCAGTTTTTAGTTGACCAGCTTCTCCCCCTATTTCTGTTCTGTTTTTCCAGGTGTCCCTCCACCAGGACCCTTAAATGCATGTTGAAGGACGATGCCATTTAAATTGTACGCGGCAGGTTTTAAGAGGGAATTTTATAAATGAACCGCAGTCACTTTTAATGGTGGTGGCTTCGCCCGTTTGCATTAATTCCTTTCATTGTTATTGCACTGAGTTTCATTTTAAACCACTAGCCCAGATAGCTCAGTTGGCAGAGCATCAGACTTTTAATCTGAGGGTCTAGAGTTCATGTCCCTGTTCGGGTGCTACTTTGATGCATTTAAGGGGAAGCTGGATAAACCCATGAGGAATGGAAGATTATGCTACAACAACTTGTATTTATATAGTGCCTTTAATGTAGTAAAACGTCCCAAGGCGCTTCACAGGAAGATAAAAAATGTAACACCGTATCATATAAGCAGAAATTAGGGCAGGTGACCAAAAGCTTGGTCAAAGAGATAGGTTTTCAGGATCCTCTTAAAGGAGGAAAGAGAGGTAGTGAGGCGGAGAGGTTTAGGGAGGGAATTCCAGAGCTAAGGGCCTCGGCTACAGAAGGCACGGCCACCAATGGTGGAGCGATTATCATCAGGGATGCTCAAGAGGGCAGAATTAGAGGAGTGCAGATATCTCGGAAGGGGTTGTGGGGCTGGAGGAGATTACAGAGATAGGGAGGGGCGAGGCCTGAGAGGGTTCAGATGCTGATAGGGTTAGACGAAGAGGAGTGGGAGGAGACACATGTGGAGCATAAACACCAGCATAGACCAGTTGAGCTGAATGGCCTGTTTCTGTGCTGTACATTCTGTGTAATTCTATGTAACGAGCAGATCTCCCACGGCATTGCACACAGTAAATCACAGTGTTCCATAAAATGGGAGTGTAATCAAGAAAATGTGACGGGGATTAAGCGCGACATTGTGGAAAACTGCCCAGGTATGTTCTGTCCACAAAAAGCAGGACAAATCCAACCCGGCCAATTACCGCCCCATCAGTCTACTCTCAATCATCAGCAAAGTGATGGAAGGTGTCATCGACAGTGCCATCAAGCGGCACTTACTCACCAATAACCTGCTTACTGATGCCCAGTTTGGGTTCCACCAAGACCACTTGGCTCCCGACCTCATTACAGCCTTGGTCCAAACATGGACAAAGGAGCTGAATTCCAGAGGTGAGGTGAGAGTGACTGCCCTTGACATCAAGGCAGCATTTGACTGAGTGTGGCATCAAGGAGCCCTAGTAAAACTGAAGTCAATGGGAATCGGGGGGAAAACGCTCCACTGGCTGGAGTCATACCTAGCACAAAGGAAGATGGTTGTGGTGGTTGAAGATCAATCATCACAGCCCCAGGACATCGCTACAGGAGCTCCTCAGGGCAGTATCCTAGGCCCAACCATCTTCATCAATGACCTTCCCTCCAACATAAGGTCAGAAAAGGGAATGTTCGCTGATGACTGCACAGTGTTCAGTGCCAATCCTCAGATAATGAAGCAGTCCATGCCCGCATACAAGACCTAGACAACATTCAGGCTTGAGCTGATAAGTGGCAGGTAACATTTGCGCCACAGAAGTGCCAGGCAATGACTATCTCCAACAAGCGAGAGTCTAACCACTGCCCCTTGACACTTAACGGCATCACCATTGCCGAATCCCCCACCATCAACATCCTGGGGGTCACCATTGATCAGAAACTTAACTGGACCAGCCACATAAATACTGTGGCAACAAGAGCAGGTCAGAGATAAGGTATTCTGCGGTGAGTGTCTCACCTCCTGACTCCCCAAAGCCTTTCCACCATCTACAAGGCACAAGGATGGAGTGTGATGGAATACTCTCCACTTGCCTGGATGAGTGCAGCTCCAACAACACTCAAGAAGCTCGACACCATCCAGGACAAGCAGCCTGCTTGATTGGCACCCCATCCACCACCTTAAACATTCACTCCCTCCACCATCGGCATACCGTGGCTGCAGTGTGTACCATCTACAAGATGCACTGCAGCAACTCGCCAAGGCTTCTTCGGCAGCACCTCCCAAACCTGTGACCTCTTCCACCTAGAAAGACAAGGGCAGCAGGTGCATGGGAACACCACCACCTCCAAGTTCCCCTCCAAGTCACACACCATCCTGACTTAGAAATATATCGCCGTTCCTTCATCGTCGCTGGGTCAAAATCCTGGAACTCCCTCCCTAACAGCACTGTGGGAGTACCATCACCACACGGACTGCAGCGGTTCAAGAAGGCAGCTCACCACCACCTTCTCGAGGGCAACTAGGGATGGGCAATAAATGCTGGCCTTGCCAGCGACGCCCACATCCCATGAACGAATTTTAAAAAAATTACAGAAATGTATGCTATACACAATACCCTTAATATGATACAGATATAGCAGCCAGTTCGACAAATAACTGCCCCACCCGGTGCCTAGAAATTGGGACATTCCGTGCGCCGGAGCGTGTAGGCCCAAAGCCCACCCCATTTTGGTCCTTGGGCCTCATTTACGTGAGGCCAGCGAGCTGCAGACGCCTGTTGAGCATCCCTGGGCAACTCACCGGTGGAGAAGATTTCCATTTTGCGTCGCCAGCAGCAGCCCTCAAGTAGGCCCTGGGAGAGGGGGGGTGTGGGTGGAGAGAGATTGGGAATGAGAGGGACAATCAGGAGGGAGGGGGCAATGGGGAGAGCGGGGAAATGATTGGTGGAGGTGGTGGGGGCTGTGATTAGTAGAAGGAGGGGGGGACAGCGATCGGGAGAGGGTGGGTGCGATTGGGAGGGTGCCGGGTGGGGGCCAACAACGGTCTTTGGCACTGCAGTTGAGAGAGGAGGAGCATTCCTGCACCTCCCCGCTCCACATTCAAGTAAGTACTTAAAAAAAAAAGTACCTTTTTGGTGGTGGCCTCCAGGAGGGCCCCTTTAAGGACTGCTAGTTAGGCCGTAAGTAGACCACATTTTCCTGAATGCAGCCGACCCAGCCCAGCTGCGTTCAGGGCAGCCCAATTTTACACAGGGGGCCTCAGACAGGTTTCAGGCCCCCAATTTGCATATGCAAAGAGACTGACATCTGTTTCAGGTGCAGGCCCTGGATGCCTCATTTTTCTGCCTTTACCAATATGGCGGGGGGCACACCTACAGCTCGTAATGAGTGTGCACGCCCCACCCGGTGCATCGTATGATTAGATGGCAAATTTTTACGCACGAAAAACGGGCATGGCACCATCGGATTTCTCGGCGTGTTTCCTTCTAGAGCGTTGGGGAGTTTCCATTGGCCATCCGTGGTGTTCAAATAAGCAAGGATAGTCTTACTGTGAGAACCCAGCTGAACGTCCACTGCTGGTCTCAGTTCAACACATGACAAACACCTACATCTCCCGCAGAATGGTACTTTGCAACGACGGCCCTGAATTTGGCGGTCGGAGGCTTCCCGCGGGGGAAACGCCTCCGACCCGCAAATAAAATACCCGCCTACCTAGTGGCCCGGGAGGTACGGAGACTCGCGGTCCTGGGCCTCTCCGCGGGTAGAGGCCCACGTATCCCAGGGACGCAGGCGGTTCGCGAGCGCCCCGGGATCACGTGGGCTGGCCCAACGAATGAAAGAAGGGAATCCCCATTCATACCTACGTACGGAAACCCCGCAAGCATGAATGGGAATACCCCAAAAAATACACCTAGACATCAAATAAATACATAAAAATACAGACTTAAAATTAATTAAAATGTCATTTAATTAAATATTTAAAACAAAAATGTATTCTTTTGAAAAATAAATTTAAATGTTTTAAAGGGGCTAAAAATAAACTTACCTTATTGGACAGTTTTTTTAATGTATAAATGATTGATAAAAATGTATTTTTATGTTTTTTTAAACTCTTACGCTGATCAAGGCAGGCCTTATGCCTGGTTTTATCAGGTGTAACAATTTCACGGGCATTGGCTGGGCAGAAGTTGGGCAAATAGTCCAACCCCCCCGTCTGCGGAGGCCCTTTTCCCGGGGATGCGGAGGATCTGTCTAGAAGATCCTTGACAGATTGTAAGTTCCGGGGCTTCACGTGCGAAAACCCGGAACTTGCGCAGCGCTTACAGGCACGTGCACACCTCGTACGTGCCCGTAGGGGCCGCAAATTACAGCCAATTATGTTTAGTTTGAAGAAAAGAACTGGGGGACATTTGGGATTGGTGCTACTTTATATCACTTAACATGTCATTACACAATCTGGTGAAGTGTCTTGCGTTTAAATAAATGGGAAGCCTTTTATTTCTTGAGAAGGGAATGAATGTTATGTAATTGCATGGACTAGAAGAGAGGTTTCATTGTGTTCATTTCAGTGATGTTGAAGATATGTAGTTGTTCAGCCTGCAGTCCATCTTGGTCTCTGGGATACTATAGTGATGATAAGAGGTGACACTGGCAATAAGAGAGATGGGTACAGGCTAATGAGCTTCTCATGAGGGATTGAAACATAATAGGATGGTCCTGAATGAATGAGGCTTTCATGAAAGGAACAGTCCCCTAATAATTGTTTATCTTGATAGGATAATACCAGTAGACAAAGGGACATCAATGTGACATTGGCATTGACCATAATCAGAGAATGTAAAGCGGAGCCAGGCAAAGAGAAGAGACAGAGCTAGATAGAGAAAGGCAGCATAATAAACAGGTCTAACAATGGTGAGATCCTATGGGGAGATGGACGGGTCGAGTACGATATGCAAGCACTAAACAAAACATGCAATTAAAGTAGCAAATGTTCTAGTTGTCCACAAATAAATCACCGCATTTGAAAGAAGTCTTTATCAAGCATAGATTGAGGTTATACTTAATTGTTTGGTCGATCATTATTATATGAAATAATTCTAAAAGAGAAGGTAATAGTGAATAGCATATTAACAGAAAATCCCACGACATTTTTAAGTGGGACATTGCATGGTATTAACTCTGCAATGATGAAGGATCACGACAAAGATCCAAGTCAGGATGATGTATGACTTGGAGGGGAACAAGGAGGTGATGGTGTTCCCAGAACATCGCTGTTCTTCTCCTCCTCGGTAGTAGAGGTCTCCAGGCTGGGAGGTGCTGTCAAGATAACCTTGGTGAGTTGCTCCGGTGCATCCTGTAGAAAGTGCAAGCTGCGGCCACAGTGCGCCAGTCGCGGAGGGTGTAGATATTGAGTCCAGTCACAGAGCTGCCAACCAAGCAGACTGCTCTGTCCTGGATGGTGTCAAGAGTGTTATTGCAGCAGCGCCCATCAAGACAAATGGTGAGTATTCCATCACACTCATGACTTGAGACCTGATGATGGCGGCGAGACTTGTGAGTCACTCATCCCAGTCTCTGCTCTTGTAGTCACAGTGTTGATATAAGCAGCAGGCGACACCACTCACAGAAGTGGTTCCATTTAGGGTAGTTATGGAAGATATCCACACACAATCTTTAAAGACAGTTGTTTGTGTTAGAAAGCATTTTGAAAGTAAGTTGAGGGCATATGTTTTGCTTTTAAAGGAGATATCAAAACGATCACTTGGATTAGCCTTGGGAATATTCCTGACAGTTACTATAATGTTGGAAACTTTATGATGCCTCGTGTAACCATTAAAGTCTGGACACATCAAGCCTGGCTAGCTTTACCTATGAGATGACATAATCACAGAATCACAGAATCCCCACATTGGAGATAGAGGCCATTTCGGCCCATCAAGCCTGGCTAGCTTTACCTATGAGATGACATAATAATGCTTAGCAGTGTGCGGATGTTTGCATACCTGGGCAAGGAAGCCTTTTGAGGTGTCTTGAGTTACTTCTTGAAATAGCTGAAACTTTTAACCTTGCATGGCTGTGAAGACATGGGGCCATAGACTAACCTTGCCAATGCAACAGGCTGCAGTACATCGTTCCTCTTCCCCCGCGAGAACTGTGCCTAGTTTCCTTTATATATCTTTACGCCGCAATAATTCAAGACCAGATGATCAGTGTGCAAAAGTTGGAAGTTATGTTTATTTGTTGCCTTCGCTAAAAACAGTCTCTGTGTTTATTACTGTTTAAAGCTTGCAAAAATGAGATGGTGTAGCATTTGAAGTTGAAAACTCTTCAAGTTCATTCTTTCTGTCATCATCCTACTAAATTTGAAAACTTAAGAAGTAGAAATCATCTTGTCAAACTTTTAACAGTCTTACAAATATCTTTTGGGCTCCATTTCACAAAACAGGATGCAAGAACTATGATTTAAATAATATTAAAATATTCGCTGTAAACTGCTTGAGCTGACCCAGTATTCTATATCCCGTGCTAATAATATGAAGTATTATTACAACAGATGCATTACTAATCTATTCAATTGGACAGCGACAAGGTACATGTAACTAGCAGGGTAGATAAGGGGGAACCAGTGGATGTAGTGTATTTGAATTTTCAGAAAGCATTCGATACTGTGCCACATAAGAGGTTATTACACAAAATTAAGGCTCATGGGATTGTGCGCAATATATTAGCATGGATTGAGGATTGGTTAATGGCCAGAAAACAGAGAGTCAGAATAAATAGGTCATTTTCGGATTGGCAGGCTGTGGGGTGCCACAAGAATCAGTGCTTGGGCCTCAGCTATTTATAATCTATATCAATGACTTAGATGAGGGGGCCTAGTGTAATGTATCCAAATTTGTTGACGATACGAAGCTAGGTGGGAAAGTAAGCTGTGAGGAGAACGCAAAGAGGCTGCAAACCACTCAGTTGTACCAAATTGCTACAAAGAAGTATACTAAGCAACACTGTGGGAGTACCTTCACCACACGGACTGCAGCGGTTCAAGAAGGCAGCTCACCAGCACCTTCTCGAGGGCAATTAGGGATGGGCAATACATGCTGGCCTCGCCAGCGACGCCCACATCCCACAAACGAATCAACAAGGGTGTTGGTTCAAGCCCAATGCCTGGACTTCAGCACATAATCCAGTGCAGTACTGAGAGCGTGCCGCATTGTCAGAGATGATTTATTTCCAACGAGACATTAAACTAAGGTGCTGTCTGCCTGCCTGCCTGTCCTCTGTCCTCGCGGATGTTGAAAATTCCATGGCAGTATTTGAAGATCATGGAAGTTGTCCTGCTGTCCTGGCCAAAATGCTACCCTCACCCAACACCGCCAAAAACACATTACCTCATCAATCATCTTTTGGCCGTTTGTGGGATGTTACTGATGTAGCATAGCTGTTCCATTTGCCTACCAGACAATAGTCACCCCCACCCAAGAGTAAATCATTGTGTAAGAGGCTTTGAGATGATTTGACTTGATAAGGTGTGTAAAGATGTAAGTGTAATTCTTAGAGGTTTACGTGCCAAAGAAAACTTTCATATTTGTGCACGCAGAGCTTCAAAATTAAAAAGGAAGCTGGGATCAAGTTTGTTTGGCTCCGCGAGTGTTACAATAACAAGATTCCAGCTTTGAATGTCTACTTTTAATCTATTTAGGTAAAGGTTATGTAAGTGTTCTGATTTAATCTGCATCACTTTCCATAAGCAGAGATATAAGATAAACACTTCAAGTGATATTACCGAGGCCCGGCCAATTCATTAATTAGACTTCATAAGTGAACGTAACCATGGCGATTTTGGTCACCCAGCTGGAAGTGGTGGGGGCGGGGGGAGGGGTGGGGGAGGGGTGCAGGGGGGGAGGAGGGGAATGGGTTGAGGGGGAGTGGGCGGGAGGGAGTACAGCGGCCACCCAGAGGTGTCTGCAGGGCTGCCGTCCCAGTTTACAGTTCACCTCTCAGTAGCACGTGTGAAAGGGGGTCCTCAAAATGGATTAGGCTTCCTGGTGGGACTACCACGCGGCCAGCGACGGCGGCGTTCCGCTGGGACAGCCGCCTGGTTTCCGCTCTGGGTTGAGATATCCACCCCAATGTCTCCAAAAATGCTCTCTGCAGCTTTATCTGAAAGCAACGGAATAGCATTTGAAGTGGCCTCTTCAGGCCTTGGACCAGCCACAGTGTGCGTGGGCCGGTTCAGGAAGTCAGCTGGTAAGGATAGAAAGTAGCGTCAGCATTTTAGCGACGTCACTTGAACCCCCCCCCCCCCCCGCTGTTTGAATTTATTCGCGAGGCTCCCCCTCCCACCGTTTCAGATGGAAGTGTTACTCGCCAGGATTAACGTCCCCTGTAAAATCTGACCAGCTGTAGAAACAGCGGTAAGTGGTGGGAGGAACAGCTGTTTTAATTACTGCCCACTATGGCCCTGTTGTTGGGCGCAAACAAGGGGTGGTAAAGGGATGAAGATCACCTCCAATGTGGACTGCAATAGCTCGCTAATGATTCATACATCTTGCAAATTCTTGGTTAGGCCAAATGCAGCACTTGAGGCATTCTCTCTGCTAGTTGCCATGGTCAAATATTTAACTGCAACCTTTGATATCCTGGCGATAACAAGCTTGCACCATTTATCTTTTTGTCTGCAGCTGACCACATTACCACTGAAATGTCAAGATCTAAGTTTCTTTGTGGCAGCATACGTCCATGTTGACGCCAACTGCCAGTAATATCTCTGATGGACTGAATCAGCAGTTACTGGAAGGGTGTGCGCACAACATGCGATGGCTTTGAGCACGTTGACATTTTTTCAAGTGGCGTGGTGATTAACATTTCTTCTGGAACTTGGACAATTTACTGAAGAATTAGAAACAATAGGGACATTTGCCAATCCAAACGGGTAAAAACTGGATCGCACCAGGCAAGTAGTGATCTTCGGATAAAAAAGAAAGACTTGAACTTACATAGCGCCTTTCACGACCACCGGATGTCCCAAAGCGCTTTACAGCCAATGAAGTACTTTTTGAAGTGTAGTCACTGTTGTAATGTAGGAAACGCGGCAGCCAATTTGCACACAGCAAGCTCCCACAAACAACAATGTGATAATGACCAGATAATCTGTTTTTGTGATGTTGAGTGAGGGATAAATACCAGCCAGGACACCAGAGAGAACTCCCCTGCTCTTCTTCGAAATAGTGCGCCATAGGATCTTTTACGTCCATCCGAGAGGGCAGACAGGACTTCTGTTTAATGTCTCACCCAAAAGACATCACCTCCGACAGTGCAGTGCTCCCTCAGTTGTGTACTGGAGTGTCAGCCTAGACTTTTATGCTCAAGTCTCTGGCGTGGGACTTGAACCCACAACCTTCTAACTCAGAGGCAAGAGTGCTATCCACTGAGCCACGGCTGACGCACGTTATTTGCATATCCTTCCTGCTCTCCACATCCTCACTGTGCTGAAAGCAAGGTTTGTCACACCATTTCCTACTGTAATAATTCATTCTTTACCAGGATTGTAAAACTGTAGCTCTTTCGTCTTCCCTTCCTCTTACACCCTACAGGCATTTAAAACGCAACCTTGGGATAACATAATCACTGCATCTTTATTTGAGACACTTAACAACAAGACTAAATAGCTTCCGGGTGCATTGGGATTCAAATAATGGTTCATATCCATCTTTTGGACGAGACGTTAAACCGAGACACCCATCTATACTCTCACATGGATACAAAAGATGCCATGCCACTATTCGAAGAAGAGCAGGGGAGTTATCCTGGCCAATATTTACTCCTCAATCAACATCACTAAAGCAAATTATCTGGTGATTATCTCATTGTTATTTGTGGGGTGCAGTTAGGTGCACTATAAAAAATGAACTAGTTGGGCGTCTTAGAGACTCTCCTAGCGGTATAAACGAGCACCTCATGACTCTTCAGCTCACCCTAGCCTGGAAGCAGTGCGCTACGGTCATCAGTGCGTACGCCCCAACACTGGAAGCCACAGACGAGACCAAAGAGGAATTCTACTCCAGCCTCGAACAATCCCTGTCCCGAGTCCCAACGGGCGACAAGCTGATTCTCCTTGGTGACTTTAACACCAGAGTTGGAAAGGACACAGACCTCTGGGGAGGTGTGATCGGCAGAGAGGGGGTAGGGAAAGCCAACTCCAACGGTACCCTCCTCCCGTCGAAATGCTTAGAACATGGCCTTGTCATAACCAACACCTTGTTCCGTCAGAGAGACAAGTACAAGGCTTCATGGTAGCACCCTCGCACCAAGCACTGGCATCTGCTGGACTACGTCATCGTCCAAGCGAGGGACCGCAAGGACGTCCGCATCACCCACGCCATGACAGGAGCTGACGACTGCTGGACAGACCACCACCTAATCCGCTCTGTCATCTCCATCAATGTAGCCCCAAAACAGCAGTGGCAACAGAAACAATGCCGCAGGAAAATCAACGCTGGAGCACTCAAAGACCCCGCTAAGAAGGCCCTATTCAGCCTGCGCCTCACAAACAACATGACGACTCCCAGTGATGCAAAGACACAGAGTGCCCACAGCACCTGGTCTGCACTCAAGGCCTCCATAATCATCACCTGTGAAGAGACGCTCGGTCACTCGAACAGGAAACACCAAGACTGGTTCGACGAGAATGACCAGGAGATCCAGGAGCTAATAAGCCACAAGCGCAAGGCATTCCTGATCTGGAAACAGCAACAGAACTCGAGAGCAAGAAAGCAGCTCTACAGACGCCTGAAGGCCGAGGTCCAACAAAAAACTCGCGACCTAAAGAACAGGTGGTGGGTGGAGAAAGCGCAGGAGATCCAGCAGCTAGCCGACAACCACGACGTGCGTGGATTCTTTAGCGCAGTCAAGACCACTTACGGCCCAAGCACCCAAGGCCCTACCCCACTGCGGGCCATTAACGGAGAGGTACTCATCAAGGACAGAGAGGCAGTCAGTGCCCGCTGGAAGGAGCACTTTGAAGATCTCCTTAACCGAGACTCTGTCTTCGACGCGAGTGTCCTCAACTCCATCCCGCAGCATGCTACCCGCCACCATCTCAGCACAACCCCAGCCCGGCATGAGGTTGAAAAGGCCATCCGACAACTGAAGAACAACAAGGCCTCAGGAGCAGATGGAATCCCCGCCGAGGCACGAAAGCATGGCAGAGAAGCACTACTGGTGGGAATTCATGAACTAATTTCTCTTATCTGGAAGGAGGAGAGCATGCCAGGGGATCTCAGAGACGCCGTAATTGTGACCATCTTCAAGAAAGGTGACAAGTCCGATTGCGGTAATTACAGAGGAGTTTCCCTGCTGTCTGCCACAGGGAAAGTCATCGCAAGAATCCTCCTCAATCGCCTTCTCCCAGTGGCCGAAGAGCTCCTCCCAGAGTCGCAATGCGGATTCCGCCCACTAAGGGGCACAATGGACATGATCTTCACCACACGTCAATTACAAGAGAAATGCAGGGAATAGCACCAACCGCTGTACATGGCCTTCTTTGATCTCACAAAGGCCTTCGAAACTGTCAACCGTGAGGGATTATGGAGTGTCCTCCTCAAATTCGGCTGCCCTCAAAAGTTTGTCACCATCCTCCGCCTGCTTCACGACGACATGCAAGCCATGATCCTGACCAACAGTTCCACCACAGACCCAATTCACGAACGGACCGGGGTCAAGCAAGGCTGTGTCATTGCACCAACGCTCTTCTCGATCTTCCTTGCTGCAATGCTCCATCTCACCCTCAGTAAGCTCCCCACTGGAGTGGAGCTAATTTACAGAACAAACGGGAAACTGTTCAACCTCCGTCACCTCCAGTCCAGATCCAAGGTCGTCCCATCCTCTGTCGTCCAATTACAGTATGCAGACGACGCTTGCGTCTGCACTCACTCGGAGGTCGAACTCCAAACCATCGTCAACACCTTCACCGAAGCGTACGAGAGCATGGGCCTTACACTAAACATCCGTAAGACAAAGGTCCTCTACCAACCTGCCCCCGCCACACAGTATTGCCCCCCGATTATCAAAATCCATGACAAGGCCTTGGACAACGTGGACCACTTTCCATACCTCGGGAGCCTACTGTCAACAAGGGCAGACGTCAATGACGAAGTCCAACACCGCCTTCAGTGTGCGAGTGCAGCCTTCGGTCGCCTGAGGAAGAGAGTGTTTGCAGACCAGGACCTCAAACCTGGCACTAAGCTCATGGTCTACAGAGCAGCAGTGATACCCGCCCTGCTGCATGCCTCAGAGACATTGACCATGTACAGCAGGCACCTCAAAGCACTGGAGAGGTATCACCAACGCTGCCTCTGCAAGATCCTGCAAATCCATTGGCAGGATAGGTGCACCAATGTCAGTGTTCTCGCTCAGGCCAACATCCCCAGCATCAAAGCTTTGACCACGCTCGATCAGCTCCGATGGACGGGTCACATTGTCCGCATGCCCGATACAGGACTCCCGAAACAAGCGCTCTACTCGGAGCTCCGACACGGCAAGAGAGCCCCAGGTGGGCAGAGGAAACGCTTCAAGGACACCCTCAAAGCCTCCTTGAAAAAGTGTAACATCCCCACCGACACCTGGGAATCCCTGGCCCAAGACCGCACAAAGTGGAGGAGAAGCATCCGGGAAGGCACCGAACACCTCGAGTCTCTTCACCGGGAGCAAGCGGAAACCAAGCGCAGGCAGCGCAAGGAGCACACGTCAACCCAAGCACCCCACCCACCCACCCCTTTCACCACCGTCTGCCCCACCTGTGACAGAGACTGTAGGTCCTGCATTGGACTCATCAGTCACCTGCAAACTCATTTTTAATGTGGAAGCAAGTCATCCTCGGTTCCGAGGGACTGCCTAAGAAGAAGAAGAAGTTATTTGTGGGTCCTTGCAATGTGCAAATCGGCTGCCGCGTTTCCTACATTACAACAGTGACTACATTTCAAAAGTACTTGACTGGGAAGTGCTTTGGGACGTCCTGAGGTCGTGAAAAGCGCTATATAAATACAAGTCTTTCTTTCTTTTCTTTCTCAATGTTAAGGCCAAATGTAAAACTTTGGGCATCCTACCTTCAAAGGGATTATGAAGGTGCATTCACACTCCAATTTTAGATCTCGCATGACAATTTGTAAACCTACTTGACATTATAAATGTTTGGGTAATATAGATCCTCCTCTCCCTGCCCTCTAACCATTTAAATTTTTAACTTTTGGGAGTTACTTCTGTGCATCTATGTAACCGGGCATGTGCAGAACTCTCAAGATTGAGGTCCTTGTTTTCAAATTTCACCGTGGCATCATCCCTCCCTATCTCTGTAACCTCCTCCAGCCCTACAACCCACCAAGATCTCTGCGCTACTCTAATTCTGGCCTCTTGCGCATTCCCAATTTTCATCGCTCCACCATTGGCGGCCGTGCCTTCAGCTGCCAAGGGCATAAGCTCTGGAATTCCATCCCTAAACCTCTCCGCCTCTCCACCTCTCTTTCCTCCTTCAAGACGCTCCTTAAAACCCACCTCTTTGACCAAGCTTTTGGACATCTGCCCCAACATCTACCTATATGGCATCATATTTTGTTTAAATATCGCTCCTGTGACGTGCTGTGGGGCGTTCTACTACATTAAAGGCGCTATATAAATGCGAGTTGATGTTGTTGTTCTTGTCTGGCGAGGGAAATGGGGCGAGAGATCTTCATTCAATACACTGCCCAAAAAAGGCCACCATTATTTTCCAGGATCCTTTGGAAATTTTACTATGTTAAAGGCAAGTCGTTGTAGCATACACCCTTCAACAAGAACTGGAATTTTAACAAGTGGCTGGATTTCCCCAAGTACATGGTATCATTGATGACACAGAACACTCCCTAAATTTCCATCAGCAGAGGGTTTTCCTTCTGTGAAGCTGCAGCCTACGAGTGATTGCCGACACATCATTCTGCATATTAATGCACGTTACCCTGAAAGCTGCCGTGATTCTTTTATCCTCCAGCAATCAAAAATACTTGCATTGTTCAGCCAGAGGACTCCAGGTTTCTCACTTCGAGCATGACTGATGCCACTCCTCTGTCATTCGAGGACTAAAGAGCGACAGCAGGTTCCATAAAGCCTTGTCCATTACACGATTATTGAACAGACCGTCGGTATTCTTGAAGTCCCACTTCCATTGCCTGGATAGGTCAGGGGGAGACTTGGGGGAAAAATTTGGTTGATTTGCGCCTCCCGTTAGCGCTAACGTGGCGCAAAACAACTAGCGCCTAGGCGCGGCGCCGTTAAAGCCTCCCGCAAAATTCAGCGGGAGGTTAGCGGCTGCGGTAACCGTTAGCGTCTCGCGGCGCTGCGTCATCGCCGTGCACAGCGCCCCGCTTGCGCCCCGGCTGCGATCTTCGGTAGCGCCCCCTGACTTACCGCCAGACGTTATGTCCGACAGGGTCAGGGGGGCCTACCTACAGCTGGGGCGGTGCAAATTAAAGGGAAGGTGCCGGGCGGCCATTTTTGTTGCTGGACGCCTGCCAGCACCTGCCCGCTTTGCTGTCTCCGGCCTTCTGTGCAGCCCCCCCGCGGAGTGCCGACTGCGCTCCGTGGGCCCGGCACTTCTCTTGAGTGCCAGGCTCTTTTGCCGGCACTCCGATCCCTGGTGGCCCAGTGCTAGAGTCGCACTGCGCTAGGCCCCTCCCCTTTAATAAGGGGAGGAAGGCCTGCAGTACCGCGGCGCGACGTGCCACAGAGCGTGCCGCTGCGGCATGTAGCGCCGCGATATTCACTCGCAGCGCCCCAAGAGGGAGGTTGGGCACTTCCAGTAGCGCCCCGCCTCCCTCTTGGGGCGCTACCGGTGAATTTCGGGCGCGGGGGTGCTAACTTTTTCGGGGCGCTGCGAACGCATTTTCCAGTTAGGAAGGGATTGGACCTTCCATCCGCAGAAGATGATGAAGAAGAAGGTGGAAGCCGTCAATCTCCACGTCATGATGAGGGTGTCCAGGAGAGAGAGAGATGGTGGCACAGGACATTTACTTACCAGTAGCACAGGAGTAAACTATCGACAACCAGAGGGCACAGATTTAAGATAATTAAAAAAAATCCAGCTGGGGGAAATGAGGAGACAATTTTTTACGCCGTGAGTTGTTGTGATCTGGAAGGCACTACCTGAAAAGGTGTTGGAAGCAGATTCAATGGTAACTTTCAAAAGGGAATTGGATAAAAGGCGACACTTTCAAGGCTATGGGGAAACAGCAGGGGAGTTAGACTAATTGGACTGCTCTTTCAAAGAGCAGGCGCATACACGATGGGACGAATGGCCTCCTTCTGTGCTGTATGATTCTACAATTCTAACTGTTTCTAGTCGATAGAATGCGTCCCATCTCCAGGGACCAGCAGCAGCACCTGAGGTTCTATAGGAAACTATCAATGACCAGAGCACAATGATTTAAGCTAATCGGCAAAAAAATCCAGGGGGAGGAAATTGATGGAACTTTGCAGTGATCACACATAACTATTACTCAAATCTGCACGACATTTCACATCCTTTAAGGGAAAGGACACTCACAAACCTTAATCAACAAACAAAAGAAGAATCAAAAGCCGATTTAAAAATAATCCATAAACACATCAATCTTCCAAAGATTTCCACACTTACTAATTGTCTCTTCACTATGTCCTTTTACTTTATCCTTTATCACCATGTCTACCTAAAGCTCTTTGCACATGTGGACCTAACCTCTGACTGCTACGTGATGCTACCTCCGTGTCAGGAGGTTGTGAGGTTTGTGACTGGGACTGTACCAATGGAGCCCTTAAGAACTGGGGTGGCAATCATCTCAGTGATGCTGATGTCCCTTGCAAGACCTGCTCCCAGTGTCATGTTGGTTGCTCATTCAATGCCATTAGCTGCATTGCCACTAACATGAGAAACAGCAATATCTGCGACCACTTCTTGCAGTCCACTTCTGCTGGGCAAGGCCTCAGTTGGACAAGAGCAGTCAGCATTGTCCCAATTAATGTTGGGAAAGCTCTGAGCTAGTCTGCTCTAGAAGGAATGTATGGAAGCAGTTCCCACCCCAGAAGCAGAAATTGCCTTCAGAACCGCTTTCTGAGGTCCTGTTGCTGCAGAAATCCCCATGACTGCTGCATTCACCAGGGTGTTCTGTGTGCCATTGGATTGCAGATGCAGGCTGTGGCTTCCTCCATCTAACGCGCTATCACCAACATGCGACAAGAGACAGTGTCCACTGCCTGCACTTGAGATCTATGCTCCCGAATTATAGTTCTTCTGAAGACTGGGCCCACGAGATCTATACCCCATGGCACCTCAGCTAAGGTCAGTTAATTTCTATCCCTCTTCCCCGGGGAAAGACAACTGAATTACTTTTGAGATGTAGTAATTCATTGGCCGTGAAGTGCTTCGGGACAACCTTAAGATCTCAAAAGCATTATATAAATGGAAGTTCATTCTTTAATCATTCATTCCTTCGTTAGGCATTAAGTAAACCACAATTCCTTTTATAGCTTAAAGCAGCTGGGGAAATGTGCAATCTCCTACTGACAGACTGAAAGGAAACCTGCCCATAGTTTAAACAAAAGGCTGCAAGAAAAATAAAACCTTCCAAGTGATCTATGGAAAATGAACATGAAATGTCGGGATGTTTTTGCACTTCTTGATTTGTTTTTGAACTCAGTGGTGGTAGTTCTTCTATGCTGTCTAGTAAACTGGAAAATATTAAAAATGATAGTGAAACGGCAGCAACATGTCTGGTGTGAAAAGTATGATTCATTCAACACTGCTACAAATCAAGGTAATTAACTTTAAAAAAAAATTCATTCTCAGGATGTGGCCGTCACTGGCAAGGTCAGCATTTATTGCCCATCCCTAGTTGCCCAGAAAAGGTGGAGGTGGGCTGCCTTCTTGAACGACTGCAGTCCAGGAGGTTATCCACTTTGGCAGAAAAAATAAAAAAGCAAATTATTATTTAAATGGAGAGAGATTACAAAATGCTACAGTTCAGAGGGACCTGGGGGGTCCTTGTGCATGAAACACAAAAAGTTAGCATGCAGGTACAGCAAGTAATCAAAAAGGCAAAAGGAATGTTGGCCTTTATTGCAAGGGGGTTGGAGTATAAAAGCAGGGAAGTCCTGCTACAACTGTACAGGGTATTGGTGAGACCACACCTGGAGTACTGCGTACAGTTTTGGTCTCCTTATTTAAGGAAGGATATACTTGCATTGGAGGCAGTTCAGAGACGATTCACTCGGTTGATTCCTGAGATGAGGGGGTTGACTTATGAGGAAAGGTTGAGCAGGCTGGGCCTATACTCATTGGAATTTAGAAGAATGAGAGGTGATCTTATTGAAACATATAAGATACTGAGGGGGCTCGACAAGGTAGATGCAGAGAGGATGTTTCCCCTCGTGGGGAAATCTAGAACTCAAGGGCATAGTTTCAGAATAAAGGGTTGCCCTTTTAGAACTGAGATGAGGAGGAATTTCTTCTCTCAGAGGGTCGTGAATCTGTGGAATTCTCTGCCCCAGAGAGCTGTGGAGGCTGGGTCATTAAATACATTTAAGGTGGAGATAGACAGATTTTTGCAAGATAAGGGAGTGAAGGGTTATGGGGAGCGGGCCGGGAAGTGGCTTTGAGCCCAAGATTAGCCATGATCTTATTGAATGGCAGAGCAGGCTCGAGGGGCCAAGTGGCCCATTCCTGCTCCTATTTCTTATGTTCTTATGTTTGTCACAGTTTCAAAGAACTGAGTGGTTTGCCAAGTGAGAGCAGTTAAGAGTCAACCACGTTGGTTGTGGAGCTGGAGTCACAGGAGGACAGTAAGGACGGCAGGTTTCCTTCCCTAATGGACGTTAGTGAACCAATTGGGTATTAATAACAATCCGACCGCTTCATGGTCACTTTTTACTGCTACCAAGTTTTTAAAACTGATTTCAAATTCTGACGAAGGGTCGTCGACCTGAAACGTTGGCCGGGATTTTATCAATGGAGGTGGGTTTGGTGCGGGTCAGGTGGTTTCCGGCTTCCAGTCCCACTCCCAACTGCATCCGGCCCACAGACGTGATTATACGTTGATTGACCTTGTTAAGCCCATGCTGCCGGCTTGCCGGCCAATTAAGAGGAAGCCGGTCAGATGACGTCATTTGATGATGCGTCATCTACCAGTTTTCTTAAAGGGACCACACACAATTTTCTTTGACAGTTGGTTTCTCAGTGTTTGACAGCATTGAGGTGCTGCAAACACTGACAATCACTGCACAAAGGTGAGCTCTTGCACCCAGGCTCTCCAATGACTCCCTCCATAGGCTGGAACAGATGGCAGCTGCAGGTGAGGTGACAGAAACGATCTGTCACTGGTGAGAGAGGTTCTCCCAATGAGGTGGCACTGGACATGGATTTCAAAACTTGTAACCTAAAGAAATGTATAAATGTATTAAAAATGCAGTTCCCAACATTTTCTTACCTCTGAGACTCACCATGTGCAACATTAGATCCTTCACACCACTTCTGCAGCTGTCATCAGTCCAGAAACATTACAGCAGACTCACAACACGCCACACTTACCTGGTGTGGTGTCCGGACGTTGGAAAACCCGAGGCAGAAGCGACAAAATTCAAAAATAGCCTGTCAACTACTAGCAACTACCTGTTAATAGGCAGGTAATTGCCTTTAATCCTCTTCCCGCCGCTAGGTGTCGGGTCCATGCGCAAATCGGGGACCCGACACTTGGGAAAATTGTTTGGAGGCGGGTTGACGGTGGGATTGCAACCCGCCGTCAATCAAAACGATTTTACCCTTTGACCCGCCTCCAAATCCGCCCTCTGAGCCCCGGCAAAATCCAGCCCAATTAACTCTGTTTCTCTCTCCACAGATGCTGAGAGTTTCCAGCATTTTCTGCTTTTATTTCAAATTTTCAAGCTACCATAGTGGAATTCACATTCTCTGGATTAATAGTCCAGGCCTTTGCATTACTATTCCAATAACATTATCACTGGAGCTACTCACTATCAGAGCTAACTTGGTGAACTTTATAATCATTGTGGTGTCTGCACAACATTGGATTACTTTTCTATTGTGCACCAGTGTCAACATCAAGCTCTTCCAGGTCAAGTTCAGCATGGGCCGGAGGCAAAGTAAAGTTCCCTCTATTTTGTCCCAATAACAGGATACAAATTCCTCTGGTTGTTATGTGTAGTGACGTGAAGGTTTCCTCTGCTCTGTTATGTGCTTATGATTTTACTAGAAATAGTGAACAGTGGCGATCTTTATGAATGCACTGAGAAAAAATTATTCATTTTAACATATTTGGGGGGAAAAATTGGGTTGCTTCGCGCCTCCCGTTAGCACCCTAAGAGGGCGCTAACGGGGTGCAAAGCAACTAGCGCCCGGGCGCGGCACCGCCCACGCCTCCCGTGAAATTCAGCAGGAGGTTAGCGGCGGCGCTAACCGGTAGCGCCCCACGGCGCTGCCGGCGGTGACGTCAGCGCCGTGCGCAGTGCCCTGTTCGCACCCCGGCCGTGATCTTCGAGAACGCCCCCTAACTTACTGCCGGACGCTATGTCCAACGGGGCCTACCTGCAGCTGCGCAATTTAATGGCGAGGTGTGGGGCGGCCATTTTTGTTGCTGGCCGCCTGCCAGCACCTGCCTCCGCTCCCGTCCCCCTGACCCGCCCCCCCCGCGGAGTGCCGGCTGCGCTCCAAGAGCCCGGCACTTCTCTTGAGTGCTGGGCTCTTTTGCCGGCACTCCCGATCCCCGGGGGCCCAGCTGGGCCCCGGGTCACTCTGCGGAAGGCCCCTCCCCTTTAAGTTATTCACAAAGAAAGATGGAATTCACTACTATGTTTTAATTCATTCACAGGATGGGGATGTCGCTGGTAAAGCCAGCATTTATTGCCCATCCCTAAATTGTCCTCGAGAAGGTGGTGGTGAGCCGCCTTCTTGAATGCAACTGAGTGGCTTGCTGGGCCAATTCAGAGGGCAGTTAAGAGTCAACCCCATTGCTGTGGGTCTAGGAGTCACAGAGAGGCCAGACTGGGTAAGGACAGCAGATTTCTTTCCACTAAAGGACATTAGTGAACCAGATGGGTTTTTACGAAAATCTGGTAGTTTCATGGTCAACATTGCTGATACTAGCTTTTTATTCCAGATTTAGTTAATTGAATTTAAATTCCCTGGTAGCCGTGGTGGGATTTGAACTCACGTCTCTGGATCATTAGTCAAGTCCTAACTGGATTACTAGCCCAGTGACATAACCACTATGCTACCATGCCTACTTATTAATATTTATCTTGGGCAGTAGCACAAAACAGGCGATAGTGCAGCGCCTGCCTGCTTTGCAGTCGACCCGATTTGCTTTTCCAAATATGGTCGCCCATCATACCAAGCTGGGCGTACTAATTCATAAAATCTGCCCCTATACTGAAAACGTTGAACTCTTAATAAGAGCCTGGAAAATGATGTTGTTCAGTGTTGGCATGTGAAGGCTTAAGGCGTTTTATGCAATTCCATAAGTACTTGCAAGCTAATATTGCACGGTGCAATTTATGTGTTATAATCTTATACAACACTATGTTCGTTTAAAAAATTAGGTAACAACCTCAGCCTAGTGCATTCTGTAAATATATCTGCGGCGTAATTTTTTTGGTGATATTTATGTCAGAAAATCAAATGCCTGAAGAATCACTTATAAGAATAGTTATGCTATATTGTTGGCATCAATGTGAAGTGGTTTTGGCTTCACAATGACATGACCTGTGCTGTAAAGTTACCCACATTGAATCATTTCACACTGCTCTGGTTCGCATCCAACACGGACGCAGCAATGCACATGTGTCCAAACTCTGGATGTTTTTATTATTCGTTCATGGGGTGTGGGCGTCGCTGGCAAGACCAGCATTTATTGCCCATCCCCAACTGCCCTTGAGGAGGTGGTGGTGAGCCACCTTCTTGAACTGCTGCAGTCCGTGTGGTGAAGGTGCTCCCACAGTGCTGTTAGGGAGGGAGTTCCAGGATTTTGACCCAGCGACGATGAAGGAACGACCAATATATTTCCAAGTCAGGATGGTGTGTGACTTGGAGGGGAACTTGGAGGTGGTGGTGTTCCCATGCGCCTGCTGCCCTTGTCCTTCTAGGTGGTGGAGGGCGCGGGTTTGGGAGGTGCTGCCGAAGAAGCCTTGGCGAGTTGCTGCAGTGCATCTTGTAGTCACACATCAGCTCATATGGAACCCAATTATGGTCCCAATATCTCCATAAACTGGGTTTCAATGGAGTCAACGGAGCAACATGCCAGAGCTGCCAATAGGAGCATTTCTGGTTTCTGACTAGTGTGGTTAACCAATGAATTGGAGCGCCAACCGGCTCCATCCAGTGTGCCCAACCATGCTGCTTAGTGTTGTGCAATATTGTTCTGTATTTGTGCATTTGACACATCTAGCCAGTGCAATACTACAGCATGCTCTGAGTGTGTGCTTCAGATTTACAAGGACCACTGGTGATCTTATAGAGAGACCTCAGGTAGTAAATTGTATGGAATAGGTTAGTCTGGAATACTACTTTAAATTAAACTTTGGGGGTAGTACAAGAGGGCACAGTTCAAACGAGGAAATGGTAAATTTCCAACAACAACTTGCGTCTTTAACGTAGTGAGACGTCCCAAGGTGCTTCACAGGAGCGTTATCAAAATTTAACTGAGCTACATAAGGAGATATTCAGACAGGTGTCCAAAAGCTTGGATTTAAGGAGAGTCTTAAAGCAGGAGAGAGAGGCAGAGAAGTGGAGAGGTTTAGGGAGGGAATTCTAGAGCTTAGGGCCCAGGCAGCTGAAGGCACGGCCGCCAATGGTGGAGCGATTAAAAACGGGGATGCGCAAGAGGCCAGAATTGGAGGAGCGCAGAGATCCCGGAGAGTTGTAGGGCTGGAGAAAGTTACAAAGACAGGGAGAGGTGAGGCTATGGAGGGATTTGAAAACAAAGATGAGAATTATAAGTTCGAGGCGTTGCTTAACCGGGAGCAAATGTAGGTCAGCGAGCACTGGGGTGATGGGTGAACGGGACTTGGTGCGAGTTAGGACACGGGCAGCAGAGTCAAGAGTTTATTTTTTACTCAGATAGTGGTCAACACTTGAAATGGACTTCCAGCCAGAGCAGTGGAGGCATAAACTCTGAAAACATTTAAGAAATAACTAGATGAAGCAATGGAGAGGCTGCTCTGGATGGATGAATTATATGGAACCAAATGGCCTTCCTCATTCTTGTGAACTGTTGCTGATGTGTCCCTATACATTGATATATATTGACGGGTACGGTAGCATAGTGGTAATGTTACTAGACTTGTAATCCAGCGGTCTGGACTAATAATCCAGAAACAAGAATTCAAATTCCAGTGGACTTTAAATTTGGTTAATTAAATAAATCTGGAATAAAAAGCTACTATCAGTAATGATGACCATGAAACTACCAGATTGTCGTAAAAACCCATCTGGTTCACTAATGTCCTTTAGGGAAGGAAATCTGCCGTCCTTACCCGGTCTGGCCTATATGTGACTCCAGACCCACAGCAATGTTGGTTGACTCTTAACTGCCCTCTGGAATGGCCTCTCAACGACAATTAGGGATGGGCAATAAATGCTGGCCTTGCCAGTGACGCCCATATCCCGTGAATGAATAAAGAAAAAAAAATACCATTTGCAATAGACTCACTGGCTCGCACAGGCCAGTTATAAATGGCTTTGTGGAAGAGTTGCTCACTTGTATGAAGTCTTCCTACAGCTCAGCAGGACAACACAATGTTTACAGTTTGAAGTCCAAAACTGTTGAATTCTTCCCTTCATCAGTGTCTTGATATTGCTGTTATTATTATTTTCACTCTCTTCTGAGATGCTGATGGGTACTTGGAATGACTCCAAGGAACTGAATGTGGAAGAGTTATCTATGGTACCATAAGGAATATTTTCATTAATTGACTTTGGGCTTTACACGAACAAAAGGTTTTACAGTAAGATTATTACATAAGAGAGAGCACCAGCAATTAATTTATTTTCGCACAGCTCAGCAAATGATAAAAAGAAAGAGCTCTCATTTATATACCACCTTTAATGTCTTCAGGAAATCCAAAGTGCTTCACAGACAATGACTTACTTTTGAAGTCTCGTCACTGTTGTTCTGTAAGCAAATGAAGCATCCAATTTGCAAACAGCAAGGTCCCACAAACAACAATGAGATAAATGACCTGTTTCTGGTGGCGTTGGTTCAGTGATAAATGTTGGCCAGGACACTGGGATAACCCCTCCGCTCTTCTTGTAGTCGTGTCATCGGATTTTTTTTTATATACATCTGAACAGATAGTCAGGGCCTTGTTTTAACATCTCAACTGAAAGGTGCCACCTTCAACAGTGCAGCACTCCCTCAGTACTTTTCTTTTAAGAGTAATCACTGTTGTAAGGGAGGGCAATGCAATGGCCAATTTGCACACAGTTCCACAAACAGCAGTGAGATGATGACCAGATAAAGAGAAGAAAATGCATCTGGCAATGTGTGCAATATTTCAGTAGCCACTGTACAGAGAAGAAAGACTTACATTTTTTGAGCCTTTCACAACCTCAGAACGTCCCAAAGCGCTTTACAGCCCAATGAAATACTTTTGAAGTGTAGTCACTGTTGCAATGTCGGAAATGTTGCAAACAATTTGCACACAGCAAGCTCCCACAAATTGCAAAGTGATAATGACCAGAGAAGCTGTTTCAGTGATGCTTATTGAGGGATAACTATTGGCAAGGACACTGGGGAGAACTCCCCTGCTCTTTTTAGAATAGTGCCGTGGGATCTTTTACATCCACCTGAGAGGGCCCAAAGGGCCTCGGCTTAACGTTTCATCTGAAAGACGGCACCTCCGACAGTGCAGCACTCCCTCAGCACTGCACTGAAGTGTCAGCCTAGGTAATGTAGCCAAGGCACTGGAGGAAGACTTAAACCCATAACGTTCCGACTCAGAGGCGAGAGTGCTACCACTGAGCCAAGCTGTCACAAGCTAATGCACAAAAGAGCATGTGGGTGGGGGGGTGGTGCGGGGTGGTGGTGCGGGGTGGGGAAGCGAAGATTTTCTTTCTGTCTTATGTGTAATAAAATTGTGAACAGAGAACGTCTTCCCTCAAGATGTTTAGAACCGGACATATCCCCTCCAAGTCACACACCATCCTGACTTAGAAATATATCGGCTGATCCTTCATCGTCGCTGGGTCAAAATCCTGGAACTCCCTCCCTAACAGCACTGTGGGAGCACCTTCACCACACGGACTGCAGCGGTTCAAGAAGGCGGCTCACCACCACCTTCTCGAGGGCAATTAGGGATGGGCAATAAATGCTGGCCTTGCCAGCGACGCCCAGATCCCGTGAATGAATTAAAAAAAAATATTTAACAGGTCATTAGCGAATTGACAATAAGGAGTACATATTGTACAATAGTTTCAAGAATGTTCTTATATACAAACTGAAGGTGCTATTTATAGCTTAGACTATGATGTTCTCACCCATCACAATACAAAGCATATCAGGTCTTTGAGAGTGCAGGAATGTAAAACATGAATAGCATATTGAATACTATGAATGAAACACATTCATGGGTGCATAATATTCTATTTTTATGTTTCTGGTGCTGATGTTCTCCTGTCTGCAGGAGGTTGTCTATTCCGTGCATCAAGAGAAAACAAAGGCACATTGTATTTTTTGGCATACAGCTTGACGCCAGTCTTCAGCCTGGCTACCAGTCTTCCTGCAAAAGAAGCGGGCGGAGATGTTACACACAGAATCTGCTCTGCCTGCCAACCAAATAATCCAGTAATACCGCATTGTCCTCTGTGATTCTCTTCATTCTGATCACTATCTCCCTGATTTATTCAAGCACTCAAGAAGTCTACATTCTACCACAGTGCAGTTAATGCTTTGCTACAGATTGTTTTGTGGTAAGCTTCTATTTTGTTACTTTGGAAACTGCGGGTTTTCAAAAATTAATGTTTATTTATACTTAGCGACCCCAATGTTTTCCTAAATGTGTTTCCCCGCTCCTCCCAGGGTCACTTGGCACACTTGACGTCATGGGGTGGAGCTGAGCCATTGGGACCAGGAGGATCCTATGCTCAATACATGGGCCATACTAAATTTGCTGATCTCAATCAGGATGCTTTAATTACCTCCATTCTGCATGTTGTCACAAATAATCACCACAATAAAGTGTGACAAGAAACAATCTCCCAACCTGTCACACACCCTGATATCCATTTGAGCTCAAACAGATCCATCCTGTGTTGTGTCACAAATAGTCAAATGCCAGTATCAGCTTTTGATGCAGTGTTGTTCTTGAGAGGCCATCTGTAATGAACCTCTCTGTATCCACACTTGACTAGTCATATACTTGCGACACACTTATAAACAAACTCTGGGAAATCAGTCATGGACTTTACACTGTCTATACAACATACTATGAGCCTTGGAAAGAAAATGTTATAAAATGTATGTAGGGAATCCAATTGGAATGGCTGAATTTATTATTATTATTTTTTACATAATGCCCTTCATATGGTATTAGTGCTGAGGGAGTGCTGCACTGTCGGAGGTTCCATCTTTTGGATGACACATTAAACCCAGGCCCCGTCTGCTCTCTCGGTTGGACGTAAAGATCCCGTGGCACTATTGAAGAAGTCATGATGCGGAGATGCCGGTGTTGGACTGGGGTGGACAAAATTGAGAGGTCGCACAACACCAGGTTATAGTCCAACAGTTTTATTTGAAATCACAAGCTTTCGGAGCTATCGATTGCCCCTTCCTCAGGTGAAGTAAATAGATACAGAATCGCCAAAGCATATATAGATAGAGAACAAAGCATGTGTACCTTACAATTGCAGACCACTAAATTAAATCATCCTGACTATCTGCCGAGGTGTGATAAAGTTAATCAGGTCAGCCAGGAAGGTACCACATCAAAGACATAGCAAGATACAACTGAGACAATGAGGTGGAGTCGCAGGGGTTCTAACGTGTCAAAAGCTGCCGTCTGTATGTAAAACGAAAAGCTTTAAAATTTTTACTTTTTTACTGGGAAAATTTTTACTTTTTTACTGGGAATCACATCTGTTAACAAGCCAACGACGACTCGAGTCCGGATCACGTCATGTATCGTGACATAAACCCAAGATCCCGGTTGAGACCGTCTTCATGAGTGCGGAACTTGGCTATCAGTTTCTGCTCGATGATTTTGCGTTGTCGTGTGTTTCTAAGGTTGTATTGGAGAACACTAACCCGCAGATCCGAGGCTGAATGTCCTTGACTGCTGAAGTGTTCCCCGACTGGGAGGTAACAATCCTGCCTGGCGATTGTTGCGCGGTGCTCGTTCATACGTTGTCTCAGTGTCTGCATGGTCTAGCCGATGTACCATGCCACGGTGCATTCTTTCCTGCAACGTATGAGGTAGACAACGTTGGCCGAGTCACATGAGTATGTACCATGTACCTGGTGGTTAGTGTCCTCACGTGTGATGGTGGTATCTGTGTTGATGACCTGGCATGTCTTGCAGAGTTTGCCGTGGCAGGGTTGTGTGGTGTCGTGGTCGCTGTTATCCTGAAAGCTGGGTAATTTGCTGCGAACGATGGTACTTCTGAGGTTAGGCGGCTGCTTGAAGGCAAGTAGTGGAGGCGTGGGGATGGCCTTAGCGAGGTGTTTGTCGTCATCGATGACATGTTGAAGGCTGCGAAGAACATGGCGTAGTTTCTCCGCTCCGGGGAAGTACTGGACGACGTAGGGTACCCTGTTGGTTGTGTCCCGTGTTTGCCTTCTGAGGAGGTCTATGCGATTTTTCGCTGTGGCCCGTCGGAACTGTCGATCGATGAGTCGAGCGTCATATCCCGTTCTTACGAGGGCATTTTTCAGCGTCCGTAGGTGTCCATCGCGTTCCTCCTCGTCTGAGCAGATCCTGTGTATTCGCAGGGCTTGTCCATAGGGGATGGCTTCTTTAACATGGTTAGGGTGGAAGCTGGAGAAGTGGAGCATCGTGAGGTTGTCCGTGGGCTTGCGGTAGAGTGAAGTGCTGAGGTGTCCGTCTTTGATGGAGATTCGTGTGTCCAGGAATGAAACCGATTCTGAGGAGTAGTCCATGGTGAGTTTGATGGTGGGATGGAACTTGTTTATGTTATCGTGTAGTCTTTTCAGTGATCCTTCGCCATGGGTCCAAAGGAAGAAAATGTCCACGATGGACGTATCGGCACTCTACACCAGTATCCCCCATGATGACGGCATCGCTGCAGCAGCCTCAGTACTCAACACCAACAACAGCCAATCTCCAGACGCCATCCTACAACTCATCCGCTTCATCCTTGACCACAATGTCTTCACCTTCGACAACCATTTTTTTACCCAAACACACGGAACAGCCATGGGGACCAAATTCGCACCCCAATACGTCAACATCTTCATGCACAAGTTCGAGCAAGACTTCTTCGCTGCACAGGACCTCCAGCCAACGCTGTACACCAGATACATCGACGACATTTTCTTCCTTTGGACCCATGGCGAAGGATCACTGAAAAGACTACACGATAACATAAACAAGTTCCATCCCACCATCAAACTCACCATGGACTACTCCTCAGAATCGGTTTCATTCCTGGACACACGAATCTCTATCAAAGACGGACACCTCAGCACTTCACTCTACCGCAAGCCCACGGACAACCTCACGATGCTCCACTTCTCCAGCTTCCACCCTAACCATGTTAAAGAAGCCATCCCCTATGGACAAGCCCTGCGAATACACAGGATCTGCTCAGACGAGGAGGAACGCGATGGACACCTACGGACGCTGAAAAACGCCCTCGTAAGAACGGGATATGACGCTCGACTCATCGATCGACAGTTCCGACGGGCCACAGCGAAAAATCGCATAGACCTCCTCAGAAGGCAAACACGGGACACAACCAACAGGGTACCCTACGTCGTCCAGTACTTCCCCGGAGTGGAGAAACTACGCCATGTTCTTCGCAGCCTTCAACATGTCATCGATGACGACAAACACCTCACTAAGGCCATCCCCACGCCTCCACTACTTGCCTTCAAACAGCCGCCTAACCTCAGAAGTACCATCGTTCGCAGCAAATTACCTAGCTTTCAGGATAACAGCGACCACGACACCACACAACCCTGCCATGGCAAACTCTGCAAGACATGCCAGATCATCAACACAGATACCACCATCACACGTGAGGACACTAACCACCAGGTACATGGTACATACTCATGTGACTCGGCCAACGTTGTCTACCTCATACGTTGCAGGAAAGAATGCACCGCGGCATGGTACATCGGCGAGACCATGCAGACACTGAGACAACGTATGAACGAGCACCATGCAACAATCGCCAGGCAGGATTGTTACCTCCCAGTCGGGGAACACTTCAGCAGTCAAGGACATTCAGCCTCGGATCTGCGGGTTAGTGTTCTCCAATACAACCTTAGAAACACACGACAACGCAAAATCATCGAGCAGAAACTGATAGCCAAGTTCCGCACTCATGAAGACGGTCTCAACCGGGATCTTGGGTTTATGTCACGATACATGACGTGATCCGGACTCGAGTCGTCGTTGGCTTGTTAACAGATGTGATTCCCAGTAAAAAAGTAAAAATTTTCCCAGTAAAAAAGTAAAAATTTTAAAGCTTTTCGTTTTACATACAGACGGCAGCTTTTGACACGTTAGAACCCCTGCGACTACACCTCATTGTCTCAGTTGTATCTTGCTATGTCTTTGATGTGGTACCTTCCTGGCTGACCTGATTAACTTTATCACACCTCGGCAGATAGTCAGGATGATTTAATTTAGTGGTCTGCAATTGTAAGGTACACATGCTTTGTTCTCTATCTATATATGCTTTGGCGATTCTGTATCTATTTACTTCACCTGAGGAAGGGGCAATCGATAGCTCCGAAAGCTTGTGATTTCAAATAAAACTGTTGGACTATAACCTGGTGTTGTGCGACCTCTCACTATTGAAGAAGAGCAGGGGAGTTATCCCCGGTGTCCTGGGCCAATATTTATTCCTCAGCCAACATACCTAAAACAGGTTATCTGGTCATTATCACATTGTTGTGTGTGGGAGCTTGCTGTGCGCAAATTGGCTGCTGCGTTTCCAACAGTGACAACACTTCAAAAGTACTTCATTGACTGTAAAGCGCTTTGGGATGTCCTGAGGTTGTGAAAGACTCGAAAAATGTAAGTCTTTCTTTCTTCTCTGTAGCTGTAACCCACCTAAAGCTGCACAGGCCAGAAGGCGCCAGCGCAGGGAAGGACGTCGTCGCAGGAGACACCCCCAAAACAGGGTTTACAGACAGAGGATGAGCTACCTCAACATGACTGAGCAGCAGTGCCAAAGGAGGCTCAGACTTTCGCGAGAGGTAGTGGGTGACATCTGCGCAATGCTGCAGCAAGACCTGGAGCCCAGAGGAGCGGGTAGACACCCCTTACCAGTGGCCGTCAAAGTCACCACCGCACTCAACTTTTTTGCTTCAGGCTCATTCCAGGGATCAACAGCAGACATCAGCGGCATCTTCCAGGCGGCTGCACGCACTTGCATCACGCAGGTAACCGATGCCCTCTTTGCCATCGCGCACAATTACATCAACTTCTCTAAGGATCAAGCAAGTGTAACCGCGCGTGTGGTTGGATTTGCTAATCTGGCAGGCTTTCCAAGGGTGCAGGGCATCGTAGACTGCACACATGTGGCCCTTAAGGCACCCCATCACAATCCAGGTATCTTTGTCAACCGCAAGGGCTTCCACTCCCTCAACGTGCTGCTGGTGTGTGACCACAAGAAGGAAATTTTGCATGTTTGCGCCAAGTACCCTGGCAGTTGCCATGACTCCTTCATCCTGCGGCAGTCTAGTGGCTTTTCAGTCCGCCAGACCAACTTTGCAGATGGCTACTTGGAGACAAGGGCTAACCCCTGAAGACGTGGCTAATGACGCTGTTGAGGAGCCCATCCAAAGAAGCTGAGGAGCGCTACAACTCCAGCCACATTTCCACCAGATCCATTATCGAGCAAACCATCGGCTTGCTGAAGATGCGATTCAGATGCCTTGATAGATCAAGTGGAGCCCTGCAGTACTCAGCAGCCAGGGTCTCCAGAATCATCGTGGTCTGCTGTGCACTTCACAACATGGCACAGCATCGTGGCTTGCAGCTGCCTGAGGTACAAGTGGCTCATCACATAGCCTCCTCAGATGAGGATGAGGATGAGGAGGAGCAGGAGGAGGAGGAGAGCGAGAACGAAGAGCTTGCGGAGGTGCATCAACCAGCGCCAGCAGCACGCGAGAACATTGCTGCCTGGGATGCAAGGGATGCACTCATCTTGGCCAGATTTGCTTAGGCTGCCCAATCAAACACATTTGGCTCATGCCTTCTTACCACACCATCGACAATGGACAAGAACCTGCGGCTTCCTATCACTCTGACCACCATACTGACAATTCCAAGTCGCCCTGAGCCCTCAATGTGGAAGTCCCATTTGCAAAATGACACAGCCCACAACTTCAACAGTTTGCCATCAAGTCATTTTATAACATTCAGTCAAGGATGGCATTTCACAATTAAACACAACAGAATACCCAAGTGACTACCCTTGTGACTACTTGTGCTTTATCTTCCTGTTACGCGTGCTCCTACGTGGTGCTTCCCCTGTGGCTTCAGCAGATGTGGAGGCCCCTTGCTCACTTTCATGCTGCTCCTGCCTTGACACCTTTGGCGGGTGTCCTCTGGGGTTGCGAACCTGTGAGGGCTCGGCAACAGCCTGCTGTTCCTGCGGCTGTGCAGGGGCTGAGACGCCGATCTCAGTTGGGTGAGGACTCTGGTGGGGCTCTGACTGAGGGCTCTGCAGTGGCATGGTCGTGTGAGTGCTTGGAGAGGAGCCCCCACTTCCTTGTTCTCTGCCGCCAACATCCCTCTCATGGGTCAGCCCCACTTCAAAGCTAGCAAGTGGCTTGACAGCACCTTGCAGCTCTTCAGGGGGGCCATGAGGACCCGTTTCTGCACTGGCAGTCCTACTCCACAGGACTTCCATGAAGCTCTGGTTTCGCTGCTCAATAGCTGTCCATCGCTCCTCCAGAGATGTTAGTCTATTCTGAACAATGACCATGTTTTCAAGACCCTGGCGACTTAGCTCCTCCATGGCCGTAGCCATCCTCTCCTCTACAGTAGCCATCCTTACCACGGAGGTAGCCATCCTTTCCACGGAGGTTGCCATCCTTTCCGTGGTGATGCGTTCATGCGCCAATGCCTCCACAAAGGGTCTGCTCATGTTAGCGATGGACTCCTCCACACTCGCAGTGACCCTGGAGACAAAACCTGCCAGAGACTCCTGCACCTGTTCCTGGAGTTCCATCACCGCTCTCCTTCTGGATGGACCCAGAGGCACAGGGTCGACATGCAGCTCAGCCGAGCTGGGAGTGCCCTGCGGCCTCTGACGAGGACTCTCCACTGCTGTCCCTGTCTCCACCATCTGCTGATGCTCACTTGTGAGCTGTGATACACCGGGTGACAACACTACTCTATGTCCCGAAGGTCCCACCGAGGTGTGCGTGTCTGCGCTGGTGCTGGGTGCGCTTAACTCTGCTGATGCTGCGCCCTCAGAGGTTGCAGCTTCCTCTGAGCAGTCTTGTGACTCAGGCTGTTCCTCCTGGACAGTGGGGAGGGGGGCTGTCGATGGTCCTGTGGGGGAGTAAAGGAAAGTGTTAGACATGTGAGATAAACGTTGCATGCACATGGAATTGTGCAGATCATCATAAGTCAATCTGTTAGAGCATCAGAATCAATATCTATTCTGTCACCAACTTGCTCTGATGCGCCCGTCTGTCCATCCCCCACTTGCGCATCCTCCTCGACTCCCACGATCTCCAGGGCCGCCTCCTCCGCAGTGGTGAGCTGGACTATTGAGGATGGCCCTCCTCCTGTGTTCGCCCTTTCCCTCTTATTGTGGGCTCTCTTTTCCTGCAATGAGGGACACAAGTGGAGTTTGAGTGAGAATGATGGAGTGAGTGTTGAGAATCCATAGCATTGATGCTTAGAAGGACACAAAGATGGAGTGAGGTCCCAAGACCAAGGGCCCTCCCTGTGTGTTGTAAGTTGTTGTCATAGCATAACAGTGATAGGGAATGTGAGGACAGCATAGTCGAATAGTTAAGTGAATGTGTACATAGAGAGAGGGAATGGTTAAGGGTGCAAGGGATGTAAGGATCAAGTGGGATGTGGAGGAGGAGGTTGACAAAGCAGAGTGCTGTTGATGAGAGGTGATGGGGAGCAGATTGAGGGTCATGGGGATGGAATACTCACTTTTCCTGTGCGGAGAAGGTCATGAAACCTTTTTCTACACTGCAGCCAGGTTCTGCTGCACATTGAGCTGGCACTCCCCTCCTGTGCCACTTGCAGCCACACAGCTTTGATCTGCTGGGGAGGTTTTTTCCTCCCAGAGGAAGGAAACAGCACTTCCTTCTGAGCTCTGGCTCCCTCCACCAGAGCTTGGAGGGAGTCCTCACCAAAGCGGGGTGCGGCCTTGGACCTTGAGCTTGACATCTGTGCACCACAAATCCGTCAGAAGTCTCTCCAAACAAAGTTGTAAGGCAGAAAATGAACCAAGGCTGCTTGCAGGCCTTAAATGCAGCTGCATAAATGACGTCATCAGAGTCGAGTTTCAGGACCGAAAGACTCATTGGTCCAGGGGTTCCCACATGCTGGGAATCAAGTGCCCAATTAGGGCAAAATCGCTCAATTGTCCCGCCTCACATCGGAGGTGGGGGGCGGGACCCGCCGACCTCCTGACCCGCCCCCAACCCGCCTCCAATGGCAAAATCCAGCCCATGGTCTGTGAAGTGTTTTGGGATATCCTGAGAGATGTGATAAGGAACTATGTAAATACAATTTCTTTCTTTATTAGTTTAGAGCTCAGGCTCCTGGAATCTTCTTTATCTCTTTTATCTGAACCCTCCCCAATGTATCCAAGCCCTTTTTGTCCTTGATCAACATTGCATGTAGTATTCCAAATGTGGCTGAACTGGCAATCTATAAGATTAGAATAACTTGTTTCAGTTTACTGCCAAATGCCCCGGAGGCGATCAGCGATGTTGATCACTCTTTCACACAGTCACTTGACTTAGGACATCACAATGCGCTGACTGTCAATCCATTCCCAATGCTGAGCTTCTCGGCATGCTGCCAACTCTCGCTCCCTCCAGTCTGGCTCCGTTTACCCCACCGCTGCTCTGCCAGACTCCTGGACAGTGCGACCGGAACAAAACTTTAAAAACGTGCTCCCGTAAGCAAGCGGCAGTGTGCTTGAAGGCTTGCAACTCATCCTAGGGTTAAGATGACGTCATGTTCATAGATGACTCGATGCTTCATCACTTCATGCTTCCAGTTTATGATGTCACTCGGACCTCTAGAAGTGTCATGATTCTATGACACCATACGTTATCATACACAGAATTAGATTTTAATTTCAGTACAGTAGTTATTAAAACCACTGAAGAGTCTGAAATGTGATAATGCTCTGAGGGCAGTCATACTGATGTGAACATTATGAAAAATAATACACGATCTGATTTTTCCATTTTCTTCAGAGCGCTTGGTTTGAACCAAGCCATGATTCATGTGCTATGTTGATTATTCTCCTTCCTTTTGCCAGGGAAGCATTTTTAGACTATCCATGGGAAACTTATTTTTATTAAAACTAAATTTTGTGTTCAGAATGCTAAGGGTGATGCAGTTAGCTATTTTCAGGTGGCATCTAAGGGTTGAAGGTGAATTATATTGTGACCTGAATAGGCTAGTCTCCAGCACAAGTGGTTCCACATTATACCTTCATTTATTGATTATGCCGTGGGACATTTTTCTATGTTAAAGGCACTATGGAAATGCAAGTTGTTGTTGTTGTTCCGACATGTAGAAGCTTGAGTTCAGTCCGTGAACCGTGGGAATGTCAAATGGGGACAGACAGAGGGTATTCCTTTTTTTGGGAATAGGTGTTGCCACAGGACTAGTCTTGGCTGTGTCTCTGAGCTGTGCAACCAGCCGGGTCAGTTGTAACTGTGTAATTGAAGAGTTAACGGTATTGCCCTGGTACTTGGAACACTTTCCACTTGACACTCAGGCTCCAAAACAATACCCACCATCTGCCCCTGGAAGTATGGTGAGATGGGACTTAAGTTCATCCTTATGCACAGACGCAGGCCCCATCGGAAATTCCAGGGTCAGCAATTTGACATTATGCTGGGTGAGGCATAGACTTGAGCCCTGCCAGCAATAGGCTTGAAATGCCTTACAAGGTCTAGAAAACCTGGTTGGGCATTGGGTGGCGAGGTGGGAGGGTGGGGGGGCGGGGTGGGGGCGCAGGTGGGGGTTGGAGGAAAATGGATTGTGTTCAAATTTAAAGGCAGACTGCACTTCAAGGTAAATATTGGTAGCCAGGAAATGGAGATGGCAGCTGTAAGCGGGAGGGTTAGGGTAAACTGTGCTGCAAAAGCTATCTGGAAGGAAGTGGCATTGTCAGTAAGTGGAGCATTCCTGTGCTGTCACAGAAGGGTCAATGAGTGTCAGCCGTGGCTCAGTTGGTAGCACCCTCACCTCTGAGTCAGAAGGTTGTGGGTTCAAATTCTGCTCCAGATATCTAGGCTGATACTCCCATGCAGTACTGAGGGAGCGCTGCACTGTCAGAGGTGCCGTCTTTTGGATGAGACATTAAACTGAGGCCCCGTCTGCTCTCTCAGGTGGGCGTGAAAGATCCGATAACACTATTTCGATGAAGAGCACGGGAGTTATCCCTGGTGTCCTGGCCAATATTTATCCCTCAATCAACATCACTAAAACAGATTATCTGGTCATTATTACATTGTTGTTTGTGGGAGCTTGCTGTGCGCAAATTGGCTGCCATATTTCCTACATTACAACAGCGACTACACTTCAAAAAGTACTGCATTGGCTGTAAAGCGCTTTGGGATGTCCAGTGGTCGTGAAAGGTGATATATAAATGCAAGTCTTTCTTTCTTTTATGATCTGACTGGGGCAGCAAGAGTCAGTGCAAAGGGAACCACGTGCGAAGACTAATTAGCACCATAGGACCACAGAAACAAGTGTGCACTGCATTCCATAAATATTCCAAGCTTAACCTGCGGGATGTCTTAGTGAGCAAGGAATTAACAGCTGCAGTTACTCTAACACCTGGATCCCTCCTGGATAACCTTCCCTCGTGTGTATCCATGCATGTCTTGTAAAATATCTTATTTATGTTACACAACGTTTAATATTCCCTTTGAAAAGTTGAAAAGTAATAACAAGGAAAGGTTTGGAGACTGTGACGGACCATGAAAATTACACTCACTTCATGCTGAAGAAAATTTCTCAAAGTACCAAAGCACATCAGGCAACAGGCATTAAGGCAACACAGTGGCGTAGTGGTTAGCACTGTTACCTCACAGCGCCAAGGACCCGGGTTCAAATCCGGCCTCGGGTGACTGTCTGCGTGGAGTTTGTACATTCTCCCTGTGTTTGCGTGGGGTTCCTCCGGGTGCTCCGGTTTCCTCCCACAGTCCAAAGATGTGTGGGTTAGGTTGATTTGGCTATGATAAATTGACCCTTAGTGTTAGGGGGATTAAATACGTGGGGTTACGGGGATAGGGTGGGATATGTGTCGGTGTAGGCTCGATGGGCCAAAATGGCCTCTATCTGCATTGTGGGGATTCTGTGATCTGATGAGAACAGGCCACCGTAGCTTTGGCAGAAGATCGGTGGAAACCCTGGCTGCACACGGAAATGGGGCTTCCGCCGATCTTCCTCTGAAGTTACGCCAACCGATTGGGAGAAATTCCTGGTGAGGGTCCCGTAAACTATTCCAAAATGGAGCTTGGGGCTCTCAAAGTGGAGCCCCCAAAACATTTTATAATATACCAAGGCAAACAGTAGTTAAAGAAGAAATAACAACAGAAAACGCTGGAAAAACTCAGCAGACCAGGCAGCATCCGTGGAGAGAGAAACAGAGTTAACGTTTCAGGTCGAAGACCTTTCGTCAGAGTAGTTAAAGAAGGAAGTTTTGAAGACTTTTATCTTTTGCAGTTCCACTTAAAAATTTAATCCCACTGGCATCATCAGCTCCTGGCAAAAACCTTTGTCCCATCCTTTTGAAGATGTTCTGTAAGGGGGAAATGATGGTATTTAGGGCGGTTGACATCATCCCACCATTTCCACGGCTTAGAGAGCAGGCGTTTCTTAAACTGGTCCCCCCCTCCCCACCCACCCCCAAAAAAAAGCAGGCAAAAAATTGAACAGACAGCAAGTGGGGCAGATCCTGGGCAGATGTGGGAGTCTGTTCCACATTCTGGTCCAAGGGCGAACGACGTGCCATACTTTCGCCCTTTCACCCCAACAGAATTTTGGGGCCTCAGTGTCTGACTCAAGCTCTTGCAGGTCAACTACATCAGCCTATATCGAGAGAGTCCATTTGTTCAATGTCCTGGAGACGCATTAGCGGTTGGCTGCACCGGTTTAACTTTCAACCCATGGATCTCTGTGTCCAAAGGTGCCTGGCTGATACAGTCCCAGACTGCGAATAAACAACTAGATTTTTTTTCAGTACACTGTGGTGGGCACTTGAGGGTGTAATCTAAATAAGTGGAATTCTTCCCACACAAAGTAAGAATCAGGAGAACATGCTCTGTTCTATTTCTAAACAACAGCAAGAATAATGTGAGTTGAAACTTGCACAATCTCATCTCCCCCCACCCCCCACTCTCTAATTCTTACTCTTGGGAACTTTTCTTCTGTTTCTGCGAATTTTGCCTGTCCTCCCCTCCCCTCGTGACTTTTCTGTACCATTTTCTAGCTCCGACTCATTTTTCACACTAACTTGGGTGTGTTTCTCACCGACAGTAGGTTGATTCACTTTGATCTCTTCACCTCTCCCCTCTTTCATGTGCATTTAAATCTGTTGAATAGAGAACGAAAATGCTGGAGATGTACAACCTCTGTAAAGAGAAAAGATGAGATAACATTTCAGGCGCAAACCAATTCACCACCTCGGTGAAGGGTAAACTGCCATCTCTCCTTTCAGGTATTGACTTATCTATGGAGCGTTTGCAGAATTTTCCATTTATGGTTCAGATTGCCAGCATTTGCAGTCTTTTTTCTTTTTATCTCTGTCGTTTAAATCGGTGGAATCAGTTGGAGCCAAGTTTATTCTCAACTACGTCGGTAGATTCCATCCCAGTTCTTGGGGGCCAATAAGGAGAAAGGATTGCTTGGCTACTGGAGATAGTGGCCAAAGAGCCTCCATTTAAAATAAGGTCAGTGGGTTGTCTCTCACAAAAGAGCTAAGTCTTTCAGAGAACTCAGCTGATCCAAAACTCTGCCGTCCATATCCTAACTCCCACCAAGTCCCGTTCACCCATCACCCCTGTGCACACTGACCTAAATTGGCTCCCGGCCCAGCAATGCCTCCAATTTAAGATTCTCCACCTCGTGTTCAAATCCATCCAAGGCCTTGCCCCTCCCTGTCTCTGTGATATCCTCCAGATCTACAACCCTCCAAGAACTCTGCGTTCCTCCACTACTGGCCTCTTGTGCATCCCCAATTTCTTTCGCCGTGCCTTCAGCTGCCTAGACTTGACTATTCCAATGCACTCCTGGCCGGCCTCCCACATTCTACCCTATGTAAACTTGAGGTCATCCAAAACTCAGCTGTTCGTATCCTCACTCGCACCAAGTCCCGTTCACCCATCACCCCCGTGCTCGCTGACCTACATTGGCTCCTGGTTAAGCAACGCCTCGATTTCAAAATTCTCATCCTTGTTTTCAAATCCCTCCATGGCCTCGCCCCTCCCTATCTCTGTTATCTCCTTCAGCCCCACAGCCCCCCGAGATATCTGCGCTCCTCTAATTCTGCCCTCTTGAGCATCCCTGATTATAATCGCACAACCATTGGTGGCCGTGCCTTCTGTTGCCTCGGCCCTAAGCTCTGGAATTCCCTGCCTAAACCTCTCCGCCTCGCTACCTCTCTTTCCTCCTTTAAGACGCTCCTTAAAACCTTCTTCTTTGACCAAGCTTTTGGTCACCTGTCCTAATCTCTCCTTATGTGACTCTGTGCCAAATTTTGTTTGATAATCGCTCCTGTGAAGCACCTTGGGACGTTTTACAACATTAAAGGCATTATATAAATGCAAGTTTTTGTTGTTGTCGTTGACAGGATTGTTTACATTAAAAAGCACATACTGACTAAACTCAAAAGCTTGATTACAGAGGGGACCCTCCAAAGAACATACATAAAAACATAAGATGTAGGAGCAGGAGTCGGTCATTTGGCCCCTCGAGCCTGCTCCGCCATTCAATAAGATCATGGCTGATCTGATCTTGGCCACAACTCCACTTCTCTGCCTGTTCCCCATAACCCTGGACTCCCTTACCATTCAAAAATCTGTCTATCTCCACCTTAAATATATTCGAAAATGAGAAGTCGCACAACACCAGGTTATAGTCCAACAGTTTTATTTAAAATTACGAGCTTTCGGAGCTGCTGCCCCTTCGTCAGGTAGAGGTACATTGAGGGAATCTATTACACAGTATATAGACACAGAAAGCAATTTGTCTGCAGAGATACAATCTGTTAGGAAGGCATTACATCAAAGACACTTCAGAGTACAGCTAAGACAATGAGGTGGGTCACAGGGGGTCCAACGTGTCAAATGTTGCCGTCTGCAGTTGAGCTTTTAACTTTTTTTTTCCTTGGTTGGTTTTTTTTGGTTGTTTTTTTTGTGTTTTTTTTTTAAACTGGAAAGACAGACAACGATGTCGAGTCACGTTCTATAGCGTGACATGAACCCGAGATCCCTATTGAGGCCGTCCTCATGGGTGCGGAACTTGGCTATCAGTTTCTGCTCGATGATTTTGCGTTGTCGTGTGTCTCGAAGGCCGCATTGGAGAACGCTAACCCGCATTTTCGAGACTGAATGTCCTTGACTGCTGAAGTGTTCCCCGACTGGGAGGTAACAATCCTGCCTGGCGATTGTTGCACGGTGTCCGTTCATACGTTGTCTCAGTGTCTGCATGGTCTCGTCGATGTACCATGCTCCGGGGCATCCTTTCCTGCAACGTATGAGGTAGACAACGTTGGCCGAGTCACATGAGTATGTACCATGTACCTGGTGGGTAGTGTCCTCACGTGTGATGATGGTATCTGTGTTGATGATCTGGCATGTCTTGCAGAGGTTGCCGTGGCAGGGTTGTGTGGTGTCGTGGTCGCTGTTCTCCTGACAACTGGGTAATTTGCTGCGAACGATGGTACTTTTGAGGTTAGGCGGCTGCTTGAAGGCGAGTAGTGGAGGCGTGGGGATGGCCTTAGCAAGGTATTCGTCATCATCAATGACATGCTGAAGGCTGCGAAGAACATGGCATAGTTTCTCCGCTCCGGGGAAGTACTGGATGACGTAGGGTACTCTGTTGGTTGTGTCCCATGTTCGCCTTCTGAGGAGGTCTATGCGGTTTTTCACTGTGGCCCGTCGGAACTGTCGATCGACGAGTCGAGCGTCATATCCCGTTCTTACGAGGGCGTCTTTCAGCGTCCGTAGGTGTCCATCGCATTCCTCCTCCTCTGAGCAGATCCTGTGTATTCGCAGGGCTTGTCCATAGGGGATGGCTTCTTTAACGTGGTTAGGGTGGAAGCTGGAGAAGTGGAGCATCGTGAGGTTGTCCGTGGGCTTGCGGTAGAGTGAAGTGCTGAGGTGTCCGTCTTTGATGGAGATTCGTGTGTCCAAGAATGAAACCGATTCTGAGGAGTAGTCCATAGTGAGTTTGATGGTGGGATGGAACCTGTTGATGTTATCGTGTAGTCCTTTCAGTGATCCTTCGCCGTGGGTCCAAAGGAAGAAGATGTCGTCGATGTATCTGGTGTACAGCGTTGGTTGGAGGTCCTGTGCAGCGAAGAAGTCTTGCTCGAACTTGCGCATGAAGATGTTGGCGCATTGGGGTGCGAATTTGGTCCCCATGGCTGTTCCGTGTGTTTGGGTAAAAAACTGGTTGTCGAAGGTGAAGACCTTGTGGTCAAGGATGAAGTGGATGAGTTGTAGGATGGCGTCTGGAGATTGGCTGTTGTTGGTGTTGAGTACTGAGGCTGTCGCAGTGATGCTGTCATCGTGGGGGATATTGGTGTAGAGTGCCGATACGTCCATCGTGGCGAGGAGTGTTCCTGGTTCAACTGGTCCATGGGTGCTGAGTTTCTGCAAGAAGTCTGTAGTGTCGTGACAGAAGCTGGGGGTTCCCTGTACGATGGGATTCAGGATGCCCTCGACGTACCCAGAGAGGTTCTCACACAGGGTTCCGTTGCCTGATACGATAGGACGTCCGGGTGTGTTGGCTTTGTGTATCTTTGGGAGGCAGTAGAAGTCTCCTACGCGGGGAGTACGTGGGATGAGAGCGCGTAGGATGTTTTGAAGGTCTGGATCGAAGGTCTTGATCAGTCTATTGAGTTGGCGGGTGTGTTCTTTGGTCGGATCTGCGGGTAACTGTCTGTAGTGTTCCTGGTTGTCCAGTTGTCGGTATGCTTCTTTAAATATATTCAATGACTCTGCCTCCACAGCTCTCTGGGGAAGAGAATTCCAAAGATTCACGACCCTCTGAGAGAAGAAATTCCTCCTCATTTCCGTTTTAAATGGGTGCCCCCTTATTCTGAAATTATGCCCCCTAGTTCTAGATTCCCCCACGAGGGGAAACATCCTCTCTGCATCTACCCTGTCAAGCCCCTTCAGAATCTTATATGTTTCAATAAGTCCCCTTCTCATTCTTCTAAACTCCAATGAGCCCAACCTGCTCAACCTTTCTTCATAAGACAACCCCTTCATCTTTAGAATCAACCTTGTGAACCTTCTCTGAACTGCCTCCAATGCAAGTATATCCTTCCATAAATAAGGAGACCAAAACTGTACGCAATACTCCAGGTGTGGTCTCACCAACGCCCTGTACAGTTGTAACAGGACTTCCCTACTTTTATACTCCATTCCCTTTGCAATAAAGGCCAACACTCCATTTGCCTTCCTAATTACTTGCTGTACCTGCATGCTAACTTTTTGTTATTCATGTACAAGGACCCCCAGATCCCTCTGTACCACAGCATTTTGTAATCTCTCCCCATTTAAATAATAATTTGCCTTTTTATTTTTCCTACCAATGTGGATAACCTTGCATTTTCCCACATTAAACTCCATCTGCCAATTTTTTGCCCACTCACTTAGCCTATTTATATCCCTTTGGAGATTCTTTGCATCCTCCACACAATTTGCTTTCCCACCTATCTTTGTATCATCAGCAAATTTGGCTACATTACACTCGGTCCCTTCATCCAAGTCATTAATATAGATTGTAATAATCCACGGGAACCGTTCTAAAATCTATGGAATTTTGGAAAATGACAACCAATGCGTCCACTATCTTTATAGCTACCTCTTCCAAAACTCTAGGATGTCGGCCTTCAGGTCCAGGGGATTTATTGGCTTTCAGTCCCATTAATTTCTCCAGCACTATTTTTTTACTAATACTAATTTCTTTCAGTTCCTCATTCTCGCTAGACCCTTGGTTCTCCACTATTTCCGGGAAGTTTTTTGCGTCTTCTTCCATGAAGACAGACACAAAGGCCGGAATTTTGCTGGCGCTCAGAGTGTGGGTTTGGAGGCGGGACCGCTGTCAAAATCGCAAAGATTGACAGCGGGTAGGAGACCCGCTGTCAACCCACCTCCACGCAAGTCTCCCAGGTGTCGGGTCTGTCAGTGCAGAACTGACCCGACACCAAGTGGCGGGGGAGACAATTTTGGTACTTAAATGGCTTGTTAAGAGCCAATTTAAGAGTCTTTTGAGGCTTACTTGTCATTTTACCTTCTCCCCCACTGGTTACCCGCTGTTCGGGGAACACGCTAGCTCAACCTGGCGTGTTGTGAGTCTGGTCTGATGTTTGTGAAAAGATGACAGCTCCAGAAGTGGTGTCATGTCCAAGCCATTCCATGCATACACATCACTATAGCGGGGTGGGGGGCAGTTATGACTGAACAATCACTGGAACTCAGTAAGACACTTCTCAATGTGCGCTCAGATCTGTCCAATAAGGGGCACTTTTTGAAAAAGAGATTTCACTGTATGACAACACATTACCAGAAACTTCACATGGACATTGGCTAAACTTTTCATTTGCCCACCCGTGTGTGTTGTTAGTTGGTATGCTTGCAGTAGAATGAGGGTGAGTGTGAGGGGTGGCTAGGGAGATGGGGAAGTGATAAAGTAGATAGAGAGGATTGGGTGGAGGTGCAATTTAAGTTGGTGTCCTGGGGAGGCATATGGAGGGAGTCATTGGAGAGCCTGGGTGCAAGAGTTCACCTTTGTGCAGTGATTGTCAGTGTTTTCAGCACCTCAATGCTGTCAAACACTGAAAAATCAACTGTCAAAATAAAATTTTGCGCGGTCCCTTTAAAGAAATGGGCAGATGACACGTCATCAAATGACGTCATCTGACCCGCTTCCTGTTAATTGGCTGGTAAGCCCACAGGGCAGGCTTAACAAGGTCAATCAAGGGAAAATTATGTCTGCAGAGCGGAGGCAGCTGGGCGGGACCGGAACCCGGAAACCAGCTGACCCGTTCCCATTCCGACACCGCTGAGAAAATCGCGGCAAAAGTATCTGTTTAATTTTTCCGCCATTTCCTTATTCCCCATTATAATTTTGTCTGTCTCAGCCTGTAAGGGACCCACATTTACTTTAGCTAATCTTTTCCTTTTTACAAACCTATAGAAGCTTTTACAATCTGTTTTTATGTCTCTCGCTAGTTTACTCTCATAATCTATTTTCCATTTCTTTGTCAATTTCTTGGCCCTCCTTTGCTGAATTCTAAAATCCTCCCAATCCTCAGGCTTACTACACTTTTTGGCAACATTATAAGCCTCTTCCTTTGATCTAATATTATCTTTAACTTCCCTTGTTAGCCACTGTTGGACCACTGTTCCTGTGGGGTTTTTGTGCCTTATAGGAATGTATATTTGTTATAAATTATGTATTAATTCTGTAAATGCTAGCCATTGCTTGTCTACCATCATACCTTTTAATGTAGTTTCCCAATCTACCTTAGCCAACTCGCCCCTCATACCTATGTAGTTTGCTTTGTTTAGATTTAAGACCCTAGTTTCGGATTTAACTAAATCACTTTCAAACTCAATATAAAATTCTATCATATTATGGTCACTCTTCCTGAAAGGCCCCTTTACTAGAAGGTTATTAATTAATCCTTTCTCGTTGCACAATACTAGATCTAAAATAGCCTGTCCCCTCATTGGTTCCTCAACATACTGATCTAGAAAACTATCTTGTATACATTCCATGAATTCGTCCTCCACACTATTACTGCAATTTTCCTTTGCCCAGTCTATATGTAGATTAAAGTCCCCCATGATTACTGTATTACCCTTGTTACCTGCACCTCTAATTTCCTGATTTATACTCTGCCCTACATTACAACTACTGTTTGGGGGCCTCTCAACAATTCCCACCAATGTTTTCTGCCCCTTGCTGTTTCTTAGCTCCACCCAAACGGATTCTACTACTTGATTTTCGGAGCTAAGATCCTTTCTCTCTACTGACTTTATCCCATCCTTTATTATCAGGGCTACCCCTCCTCCTTTTACATTTTCCCTCTCTCTTCTAAAGATTAAGTATCCTGGAATATTTAGTTACCAACCTTGGTCACTTTGCAACCACGTCTCCATAATGACTATTAGATCAAATCTATTAATTTCTATCTGCGCTATTAATTCATCTATTTTGTTGCGAATGCTTCACGCATTCAGACATAGTACCTTTAGTGTTGACTTTTTTCTCTTTTTCCCTGATGTGACCCTAATCACTGATGCCTTATTACCTTTGTTACTCTCTCTGTCCCTTCCTGACCCACTCTGCTCTAGAGCCTTGGTATTTCTCTCACTGCTTTTATATTTACTCTTTCCTGAATCCTCCCACACCCCCTTCATTAGTTTAAAGCCCATTTCTACTGCCCCAGTTATTCGGTTCGCCAGGACACTGGTCCCAGCCCGGTTTAAGTGGAGACCGTCCCAACGGAACAGCTCTCTCTTTCCCCAGTACTGGTGCAGTGCCCCATGAACTGAAACCCCTTCCTCCCACACCACTCTTTGAGCCACACATTTAAACCTCTAATCTGTTGGTCCCTATGCCAATTTGCGCGTGGCTCAGGTAACAATCCAAAGATATTACCTTTGAGGTTTTGCTTTTTCATTTGGATCCTAGCTCCCCAAACTCCCTTAGCAGAACCTCATTCCTAGTTCTACCTATGTCGTTGGTTCCTACATGGACCACGACAACTGGATCCTCCCGCTCCCACTCCAAGTTCTCCTCCAGCCGCGAGGAGCTGTCTTTACCCCTGGCAGGCAACACAACCTTCGGAACTCTCGATTGCGGCTGCAGAGAACAGTATCTATCCCCCTGACTATACTGTCCCCTACCGCAACTACATTCCCTTTCACTCCTGCCACTTAAATGGTCTCCTGCACCATGGTGCCGTGGTCAGCTTGCTCATCCATCCTACAGGCTTTCCCTCATCCACACAGGCAGCAAGAACCTCATACCTGTTGGACAAGGGCAAAGGCTGGGGCTCCTCCAGCACTGCACCTGGGGTCCTCTTACCTGCCTGAGTTGCAGATCCCAAGGCACTATTTCGAAGAAGAGCAGGGGAGTTAGCCTCGGTATCCTGGCCAATATTTATCACTCAACCAACATCACTAAAACAGATTATCTAGTCTTTATCACATTGCTATTTGTGGGACATTGGCTGCCGCGTTTTCTACATTACAACAGTGAGTGACTACTTTAAAGACTGTGAAAGGCGCTATGCAAATGCACGACTTTTTTTTCTTTCTTTGATATTTCCAACTGATGCAGATCTATTGCTATTACAAAATGCTCATCAGAATTCAATACTCACTTCCAGAGCACGCAGGCATAATGTCCCTACTCACGAATCTTTTGCACAACCACATCCTCCGGTAAAATTAAAAATAAAACTAACCCTTTCCCATGCAGGTACTAACCCATCATTTTCTCAGAACTTTCTTTTAGTTATTTCTTTCCTCTTCCCCCCTCCCGCCACCCCCCCACCACCCACCTTCTCCGTTGGAGAAACCCACCCACCCTCACCACAACTGCACCACTGCAGGTACTTATTCCCGTCACCCACTTCTTGTTAGACGTTATCATTCCTGCACACCTGGTGCTGGCTGGCTCCCAACTGCCACGAAGTACACCGAAAAGTTCTCAAAGTGGGGTGGGGTGGGGGATTGCAGCTTGAGATTGTCCCAGTTTCAGGTTGTGCTTGTGGTTTGCGTGAGGGCGCTGTGTCTGTGTGAAGCCTGTGAGCTACGTCTTTGCTACAAAAAGTGCTTGCTCAATATCCACCTTTTTATCAGCGTGCCAATTTCAGGTCGATTTCCAAGCAGTTTGGGATTCAATTAACTTCAGTTCAATATAATACAGACAGAAACTTTGCATAATGCATCATCTTAAAGCTTTTAGTTTCATACATTAAGGAAGATGACGCCTTTGCGCTCTTCTTAAATGTATTTTATTTTATCCATTTTTCCAGAACCTGTGTTTTGTGGATTTAACCTTTTGTGAGTTGAGTTTAATATAGAAGTTGCCTGAAATTCCTCCTCGGTCAAATAGGCAGAAATTCCGAAACATAAGTGTCTTTGAACAAGCAAAACGTTTGTCCATTCACATAGACTCTGTCCCCTTAAAGAGCTATTGGGCCTGAATTTGCGGTCAGAGGCTTCCCGCGGGAAATGCCTCCGATCCGCAAATGAAATCCGCGCCTACCTTCTGCCTCAGGATGCACAGAGACTCGCGCTCCTGGGCCTCTGTGCGTAGGCCTGTGTAGAGGCCCAGGTAGCCCGGGGCGCAGGCGGTTAGCAAGCGCCCCTGGGATCACGTGGGCCGGCCCAACCAATGAAAGAAAGGGATCCCCATTCATACTTATGGCTGTTCCGTATGTATGGAATCCCCATAAGCATGAATGGGGATCACATAAAAACACACATTTACATACCAAATTAAAAAAAAAATTGAATTACATATTTAAAATTAATTAAACATTTAAAACAAAAATTTAATGTTTTGAAAAATAAATTTAAATGTTTTAAAGGGTCTAATAATAACCTTAACTTATTTTACAGGTGTTTTAATGTTTAAATAATTGGGGAAAAAAAATATTTTTTCTATTCATTTAAACTCTTAAGCTGGTAAAAGCAGGCCTTACCAGGCGTAAGAATTTCACGGGCATTCGCTGGGCAGTAGTTGGGCAAATAGACCAACTCTCTGCCCGCGGATGTCCATTTCCCGGGGATGGCTACGATCTGTCAAGTAGATTCTTGACCGATCGCAAGCTCCGGGTTTTCGCGCATGCACATTGCGCGCGCAAACCCGGAACGTGCGCGGCCCTTACGGATGCATATGCACCCGTAGGCACCAGAATATACGCGCCAGTATTAACGCATTGTATATGATGCTGTGTTAAGGGACTCTACTGATTTGCCATATAATCCTAAAAGGGAGATATCCATTTACATACTGCTGTCGTCCATCCTTTAAAACTGTTTGCTGGCAACACCCTGCAAACAGACATTTTGTCCATAGCTTGCCAGACTTATTCCTGAATTCACTGGAGCTAATCCTGGTGATGTCCAATCCTAGCGGAGACTTCTGTGGACAATCTTTGCGTCTAACCAACAATTTGGGGACATCCGGTCATTAACATGATAGAACATAGAACATAGAACAGTACAGCACAGTACAGGCCCTTCGGCCCTCGATGTTGTGCCGAGCATTGTCCGAAACCAAGATCAAGCTATCTCACTCCCTATCATTCTGGTGTGCTCCATGTGCTTATCCAATAACCGCTTGAAAGTTCCTAAAGTGTCCGACTCCACTATCACAGCAGGCAGTCCATTCCACACCCCAACCACTCTCTGAGTAAAGAATCTACCTCGGACATCCCTTCTATATCTCCCCCCATGCACCTTATAGTTATGCCCCCTTGTAACAGCTACATCCACCCGAGGAAATAGTCTCTGAACATCCACTCTATCTATCCCCCTCATCATCTTATAAACCTCTATTAAGTCGCCTCTCATCCTCCTCCGCTCTAAAGAGAAAAGCCCTAGCTCCCTCAATCTTTCCTCATAAGACCTCCCCCCCAAACCAGGCAGCATCCTGGTAAATCTCCTTTGCACTCTTTCCAATGCTTCCACGTCCTTCCTATAGTGAGGTGACCAGAACTGCACACAATATTCCAAATGTGGTCTCACCAAGGTCCTGTACAGTTGCAGCATAACCTCACAGTTCTTAAACTCAAACCCCTTGTTAATAAACGCTAACACACTATAGGCCTTCTTTACTGCTCTATCCACTTGAGTGGCAACCTTCAGAGATCTGTGGATATGAACCCCCAGATCCCTCTGTTCCTCCACGTTCCTCAGAACCCTGCCGTTGACCCTGTAATCCTTATTCAAATTTGCCCTACCAAAATGAATCACCTCGCACTTATCAGGGTTAAATTCCATCTGCCATTTTTCGGCCCAGCTCTGCATCCTATCAATGTCTCTTTGCAGCCTACAACAGCCCTCCACCTCATCCACTACTCCACCAATCTTGGTGTCATCAGCAAATTTACTATCCACCCTTCAGTCCCCTCCTCCAAGTCATTGATAAAAATCACAAACAGCAGAGGACCCAGCACCGACCCCTGTGGCACACCGCTGGTAACTGGTCTCCAGTCCGAAAATGTTCCATCCACCACCACCCTCTGCCTTCTATGAGATAGCCAGTTACTTATCCAATCGGCCAAATTTCCCTCTATCCCACAACTCCTTACTTTCTCATGAGCCGACCATGGGGAACCTTATCAAACGCCTTACTAAAATCCATGTATACAACATCAACTGCTCTACCTTCATCTACACACTTAGTTACCTCCTCAAAGAATTCAATCAAATTTGTTAGGCAAGACTTACCCTTCACGAATCCGTGTTGACTATCCCGGATTAAGTTGCATCTTTCCAAATGGTCATAAATCCTATCCCTCAGGACCTTTTCCATTATCTTACCAACCACCGAAGTAAGACTAACCGGCCTATAATTACCAGGGTCATTCCTATTTCCTTTCTTGAAGAGAGGAACAACATTCGCCACTCTCCAGTCCTCTGGCACCATACCCCGTGGACAGTGAGGACCCAAAGATCAAAGCCAAAGGCTCTGCAATCTCCTCCCTTGCCTCCCAAAGAATCCTAGGATATATCCCATCTGGCCCAGGGGACTTATCGACCCTCAGGTTCTTCAAAATTGCTAAAACATCTTCCCTCAGAACATCTACCTCCTCCAGCCTATCCACCTTTATCACACTCTCATCCTCAAAAACATGGCCCCTCTCCTCGGTGAACACTGACGAAAAGTATTCATTCATCGCCTCTCCTATCTCTTCTGACTCCATGCACAAGTTCCCACTACTGTCCTTGACCGGCCCTACCCTCACCCTGGTCATTCTTTTATTTCTCACATAAGAGTAAAAAGCCTTGGGGTTTTCCTTGATCCAACCCGCCAAGGACTTCTCATGCCCCCTCCTAGCTCTCCTAAGCTCTTTTTTTTAGTTCATTCCTTGCTACCTTGTACCCCTCAATCGACCCAACTGAACCTTGTTTTCTCATCCTTACATACGCTTCCTTTTTCCTCTTGACTAGACATTCAACCTCTTTTGTGAACCATGGTTCTCTCACTCGGCCATTTCCTCCCTGCCTGACAGGGACATACCTATCAAGGACACGCAGTAATTGCTCCATGAAAAAGCTCCACTTTTCGTTTGTGCCTTTCCCTGATAGTTTCTGTTCCCATCTTATGCTCCCTAATTCTTTCCTAATCACATCATAATTACTCCTCCCCCAATTATAAACCCTGCCCTGCCGTATGGCCCTATCCCTCTCCATTGCAATAGTGAAAGTCACCGAATTGTGGTCACTATCTCCAAAGTGCTCTCCCACATACAAATCAAACACTTGGCCCGGTTCATTACCCAGTACCAAATCCAATGTGGCCCCACCTCTTGTCGGCCTATCCACATATTGTGTCAGGAAACCCTCCTGCACACACTGTGCAAAAACTATCCCATCCGAACTGTTTGACCTATAAAGGTTCCAATCAATATTTGGAAAGTTGAAGTCACCCATGACAACTACTCTGTGACCTCCACACCTATTCATAATCTGCTTTGCAATTTCTTCCTCCACATCTCTATTACTATTTGGGGGCCTGTAGAAAACTCCTAACAACGTGACCGCTCCTTTCCTATTTCTAACTTCAGCCCATATTACCTCAGACGGCAGATCCCCCTCGAACTGCCTTTCTGCCGCTGTTAAACTATCCTTGATTAACAATGCTACTCCTCCACCTTTCTTACCACCTTCCCTGATGGGCCAGAAGTTACTGTAGCTGCTGAACGGAAGGCACCCGCCATTTGTTAAACTTGCCCTTGCCCGTTTAATTTTCATGAGACTTTGCATGGCCAGTTGCTGTTAGTGGGAGATTGAAATGGGATCTGGGAACTGTGTGAACAAGACAAGCAACTATGTATCCCCCTTAATCAATCAGATTGAAGGATTGAATAGCGCTGAGTCTGAACCAGGAAGTGTAAGTTAGAATAGTGAATTCAATGTTAAATCAGGTAGAGAAAGTGAAATAAAGAGAGAGAGAAAAAAATTGGATTAAGAGAGAGAGAATAAAGAGACAGGAAGGAAAAGTTACAACAATTAAAAGCTGAAGGAATGAGACTCCACACTTGTAAAATTAAATTTTCAGTGTCAGAGAGGTTGTTTGGCAGATATTAAAAGTTATCATGTCATTATAAAGGGCACTTAGACTGAAATGGACAAGCCCTAACTTTCTGTGGCGAGTTTAGTTTGTATCTACCATGCAAATAGAGGAACTCAACGCCGTTCAATGCATTTCAATGGGGAGCCAGAGACCGAGATGCTCTTCTCGCAAAGCCAACGTCGGACAGCAACTTCCGGATTTCCGCGTTTAACCGCACGTCCGCCCTTGCCTGAAGTTGACGTGCGATTTGCACATAAATAACAGCGAGCACCGTTAGCCTCACCGTTACTTTGATAGCAAATTCTGGCCCAACGTAACAAGGCCTTAACGAGTTCAGTGCTCACTAAGTGCGCATCCTCTCAGAGTTTCAGCGGCGCACCACGCAGTGTGACGTGTACTGATCAGGCTTCAATGATACTACAGGACGTTGGCACCTGATGCAGATCGACCCTAATGCCACCCACTGGCCCGTTATCGCTCTGCTTTGTCTCTACCGCTTTAGTGAGTAGGCTGCACCAAGGAGAAAAAAAGACGGGAGGGGGAAAGATAAACGAATTTTTCACTGGGGCCAGTAGCTCTGCCTGCCTCCATCATATCTGATATTTCATACTCAGTGACACAGAACGATTCCTGAAACTGAAATCTGAATCGTTTTTTCCAAAGTTCTAACCAACATCGTGTTTCAGTCTCTGAAGCAAGCTGTGGGGCTGTGAGTGAAACCAGTTGACAAAATTGAACACAGTCTGTGGCTGCGTCATCTCTGAAGAGACTTTTGTTATGAAGCGTCTCCGCTGTAACTCTTGGAACTTTCACAAGCCACATTTTCCTAGAAAATGACACCTCTCGTTTAAATCTGAATCACATTTTTCAGTGCTGATGCCTTCTGTTCATCTTGTTATTCCTGTGTGTCGCATTGAATGCAACTGCAACGCAAGCTTAAATAAGATCCTTGATAAAATCCTTAAGGGAAGGATTCCTCCAGTCACTATATGTTAGGGACCTTGTAAATGTGTTGAGGAAGGTTTTCTCTGGTCAGTATTTCAGGTGAAATCTTTCGTTTTGAATGCATTTACTGTGGCACGGTAGTGCAGTGGTTACGCTACTGGGCTGGAAACCCAGACATTGTGCGTTTGAATCTCATCATGGCAATGTTGTGAAAGCGAACAAACATGGCAAAAGAACCAGGGGGGGAGATAAGGAGAATTTTTTTTTTACGCAGCGAGTTGTCATGATCTGGAATGCACTGCCTGAAAGGGAGGAGATTCAGCAGTAACTTTCAAAAGGGAATTGGATATATACTTGAAAAGGAAAGATTTGCAAGGCTGTAGGGAAAGAGCTGGGGAGTGGGAGTCATTGAATATTTACTCAATTTGGACATTTAGGACTGAGATGAGGAGAAATTTCTTCACTCAGAGGGTGGTGAACCTGTGGAATTCTCTACCACAGAAGGCTGTGGAGGCCAAGTCACTGAATATATTTAAGAAGGAGATCGATAGATTTCTAGACGCAAAAGGCGTCAAGGGGTATGGGGAGAGAGCGGGAATGTGGTATTGAGATAGAGGATCAGCCATGATCATATTGAATGGCGGAGCAGGCTCGAAGGGCTGAATGGCCTACTCCTGCTCCTATGTTTCTATGTTTCTAATAGCTTTTTCAAAGAGCCGGCACAGGCACGGTGGGCTGAATGGCCTCCTTCTGTGCTGTATGTATTCAATAAATCTGGCAACTTGTAGGTTAACACCACAAAAACTACCATAAAAGCTGCAGAATTATTATTTAAAAAGGCCCAATTGGTTCATTACAGTCCTTCAGGAAAGTAAACTTATCGCCGTTAACCTGGGTCTGATCTCCATGTGACTCTTAACGCCACCTGAAGCAGCCTAGCAGCTCACTCAGTTGCAAAACCAATTACTCAAGAAGGCGGCCCACCACTGGGGGGCTGGTGGCCTTGCCAGCATGGCCTGCAACCGAAGAACAAATAATATAAAATGATGATGTTGCTACACATAAAGAAAAAAATGAGAAGTCGCACAACACCAGGTTATAGTCCAACAGTTTTATTTGAAATCACGAGCTTTCGGAGCGCTGCTCCTTCGTCAGCACTTCACCTGACGAAGGAGCAGCGCTCCGAAAGCTCGTGATTTCAAATAAAACTGTTGGACTATAACCTGGTGTTGTGCGACTTCTCATTTGTGTCCACCCCAGTCCAACACCGGCATCTCCGCATCATGGCCACATAAAGAAAGACTTGCATTTCTATAGCGCCTTTCATGACCACCAGACCTCCCAAAGCGCTTTACAGCCAATGAAGTACTTTTTCAAGTGGAGTCACTGTTGTCATGTCGGAAACGCGGCAGCCAATTTGCGCACAGCAAGATCCCACAAACAGCAATGTGATAATGACCCAGATCATCTGTTTTTGTGATGTTGGTTGAGGGATAAATATCGGCCCAGGACACCAGGGATAACTCCCCTGCTCTTCTTCGAAATAGTGCCATGGGATCTTTTACGTCCACCTGAGAGAGTAGACAGAGCCTCAGTTTCACCCGAAAGACGGCACCTCCGACAGTGCAGCACTCCCTCAGCACTGCACTGGAGTGTCAGCTTAGATTTTTGTACTACAAGTGGAACTTGAACCCACAACCTTCGTGACTCAGAGGCTAGGGTGCTACCCACTGAGCCACAGCTGACACATAGCACCCAAAGCAATTGTTCCCTTCTTATGCAATAAATTGCTCCTGGAAATCCGTACTATTAACAAGTAACATTTTTCCTTTCCCTTTTTTTGAATTTATTAACTTTATTCTCTAGTGCTTCTCAATGGAATGTAACAAAATGCCTTCCGTATGTGGTCATTCTAAATTAGCATAAGTGATGCTAATATTTGCGTTAAATTGATAACGCTTGATGTGTAGGTAGAATTGTTTTTTTTGGTGGGTTAATGTATTCATCGCGGTGAGGCGTGTCAGTGTTGCACAATAGGAATGATTTATCACTTATTGAATTCGGTCTTCAGTCAGCATTAAGGAGAACTGACAAAAAAAAAGGTTACAGGAAGGGAAAAGTTTCCTCTACTTTGCAAAAAGTACCTTAACCTCAGAACAGCATCTCTTTACTGTATCAGTCTGGCACTTCCTTCTCAGACACCAGCTATCTTTGTAGTTCCCCTAAGAACGGAGAAGGTGAAAATTCACTAGGCCAGTGCCAGGGACGAGGAGTTACAGTTATGAAGAGAAAATGGAGAAGTTAGGCCTTTTCCCTGAGGCGGAGAAGGTTAAGAGGTGATCTGAAAGAGATCTTCAAAGTTAAAAAAGGGTTAGAAGAAGGTAAATGTTGGGAATGGTAGCATAGTGGTTATGTTACAGGATTGGATAATCCAGAGGCCTGGACTAATGACTTGTAGTGGATGTGAGTTCAAATCCCACTGTGGCAGCTGGGAATTTAAACTCAATCAATTAAATAAACCTGGAATATAAAAAAAAAAGCTAGTATTGGTGACCATGAAACTACCGGATTGTCGTAAAAACCCATCTGGTTCCCTGATGTCCTTTAGAGAAGGAAATCTGCCATCCTTACCCAGTCTGGCCTATATGTGACTCCAGACCCACAGCAATGTGGTTGACTCTTAAGTAACAAGTTGTACCAAACCGACTACACGAAGTCACTGTGAGAGTACCTTCACCACACAGGACTGCAGCGGTTCATAGAAGGCGGCTCACCAACACCTTCCCAAGGGCAATTAGGGATAGGTAATAAGTGCAGGCATTGCCAGTGATGCAGACATCCCATGAGTGAATTAAAAAAAAATGATGATGAATTCTTTCTGCTGGTTGGCAAAACAGTAACGCGAGGCTACAAATGTAATCACAATAGGAGTTAAAGGAAAGGTTAGTAAGAATCTCTTAACACAGATAGGCAGTTAGAATGTGGAATTCACTGCCACGAGCTGTTGTTGAAGCAGAGTCCACTAGGTGTTTTACAAGAGAATTAGCTAGTTACTGGTAAAAGGGAAATACTCAAGAGCAGCAAGCAGGAGAATGAGGTTGAGGTTAGGTGGCTCAAATGGAGAGAGACACTAGTGCACACCCAATGGGCCAAATTATTCTTTTTTATTCCTTCCTGGGATGTGGGCGTCGTTGGCAAGGCCAGCATTTATTGCCCATCCCTAGTTGCCCTTGAGAAGATGGCGTTGAGCGACCTTCTTGAACCACTGCAGTCCATGTGGTGAAGGTACTCCCACAGTGCTGTTAGGGAGGGGGTTCCAGGATTTTGACCCAGCGACGATGAAGGAATGGCCGATATATGTCCAAGTCAGGTTGGTGTGTAACTTGGAGGGGAAGTTGGAGGTGGTGGTGTTCCCATGTGCCTGCTGCCCTTGTCCTTCTAGTGGAAGAGGTCGCGGGTTTGGGAGGTGCTGTCGAAGAAGCCTTGGCGAGTTGCTGCAGTGCATCTTGTAGATGGTACACACTGCAGCCATGGTACGCCGTTGGTGGAGGGGGCTGACTGTTTAAGGTGGTGCATGGGGTGCCGATCAAGCGGGCTGGTTTGTCCTGGATTGTGTCGAGCTTCTTGAGTGTTGTTGGAGCTGCACTCATCCAGGCAAGTGGAGAGTATTCCATTCACACTCCTGACTTGTGCCTTGTAGATGGTGGAAAGGCTTTGGGGAATCAGGAGGTGAGACACACACCGTAGAATGCCCAGCCTCTGACCTGCTCTTGTAGCCACAGTATTTATGTGACTGGTCCAGTTAAGTTTCTGGTCAATGGTGACCCCCAGGATGTTGATGGTGGAGGATTTGGCGATGGTAATGCCATTGAATGTCAAGGGGCGGTGGTTAGACTCTCTCCTGCTGGAGATAGTCATTGCCTTGCACTTATGTGGCGTGACGATTACTTGCCAGTTATCAGCCCAAGCCTGAATGCTGTCCAGGTCTTGAGCATGCGGGCACGGACTGCGTCATTATCTGGGAAGTTGCAAATGGAACTGAACACTGTGCAATCATCAGCGAACATCCCCACTTCTGATCTATTTCTGTGCTGTAACATTCTATGATTTTAAGTACGATTGCAATTGATGCCAAATTAAGGCAAATTATGAACAATTTTGTTCTGTGGGATTACACCCACTATGGGTTCAGTTCAGGCTGTCATTATCATTTCATTAAGGACCTTGTCAACCCCAGATAAAGAAGATTTTGAATGGTTATCTAGCCAAGATTCTAACCTGGGTCCTTGAGCTGAAAGGTGGTGCACCAACTCACAATTTATATTCAGTGGATAACGTTTCATCAGTTTATTTATTTTGTGCTGCACATTTTTCGCACGTACTAAGGGTGACCCTCACCTTGCCTCCATGGTTATGTTCGGTTGGCTTCAAATTAGCTGAACTATCAAATCTCATGGGGATGAGGGGGAAAAAATGTCCACACTTCGCTTTTCTCTCTTATTACTTGGAGGCATTCTTCTTCTCACTACTTACCCCTCGCTCCTACTACTCTTGATTCCAACCTGATACTGCTGCTTTGCTGAGAAAGAAAAGCATTCTACTCTGCTGCGCATTGTGGGAAGGCAAATTCCAGAGTCCGCAGTGCTTTTAGCAGATCTGGAATTTGCGTCTGCAGCATGGAGCGACATTGGAGCCCCAAAGGTACTATTTTCACAGGGACAGGGATTTTCCAATGATCCTGCTCATGATAATGCTGGCGGGCACATTGCCCAGATTTAGTGGCTTCCTGGTCCAGATGTGGACCGTAGTGCCCTATCTGAGTAGCCCGAGTCTACACCACTTGTCTGCTAACTAGCTTTTATAGGATCAGAGCACTTTCAGTACAGAGGGCGGCATCGCGCCTGTGCCAATGCCAGATCCTCCAGCTATACGAGATTGTGTCCTGTCTAAAGTACTGGAGCCTTGCTGCTTGAAGCTGGATCGTCGGTAAATAGCTCTCCAATTGAGTTTTTCTGGTGGGATATTACGTTGGCTCAGTTGAACGCACTCTTGCCTCTCAGTGAAAAGGTTGTGGGTCCAAGCACGACTCCAGCAGCTGGACATATTAAAAGCTCAGGACTTTTCTCAGAGCTGCTCCCACTCCGCCGTTGTAACTTCGCCGGAAGTGTGACGGAAATCCCGCTTATGGGCATAAATGGGGTTTCCAGCAAAGCTAGGGTGCGGGAGTGGGAACAGCTCTGAGGGCGATTCCCAACCATAATCTTGGTTGAGACTATTGCGTTATTGGAGCTGCTGTCATTCAGTTGAGATGTTGGACCAAGGGCCTATTTATCTCTTCTGGCGGTTCAGATAGATGTGGAAAATTGCCGTGGCGCTACTTGAAGAAGAGCAGGGAGTTCTCCTAGTCCTCTGGCCAACATTCGTCCCTCAACAAAAAACAGATTACCTGATCCTTCTTCTCCTAGCTGTTTATGGCATCCAGGCTTAAGAAAAATGGCTGCCACATTTGCTTAGCTAACAACCTTCTCTCCACTTCAAAGTAATTTGTTAGCATGTGAAGTGCTTTGAAATATTTCTGAGAGACTTGATAAGTCGCAGTATCAATGGAAGTCTTTTTATCTACTCTAATCCTATTTCACTAATCTTTATCTATACCTTTCAATATCTCCTTCTTGTCTAAATGTTGTGATTAATTTGGCAGTGATAGCATTCCATATCCTAATAAGTCTTTGCACGGAAGGATTCTTTGTAATCTCCCCTGTACGCTTTTAAGTACAGTCCCCACCACTTACACCGTCCACGCTTAACACGGGAAGTCGCCTATATTAGGTAAATGACACTAACCATTTGCCATTTCCACTGAAGTCAATTACAAAGATGGCGCTTATAACATATTAAGCGGGTCGGCTAGTCTGGGTAATTCAATTAGCTTTTCGCATCTTGTTCTCATACTCCCTCCTTGGATCGTTCTGTGCCTGCGTCTATGTTTTTTCACCCGATTCACAGCGGCTTTTATTAAGTTAGATTCTGTGGCCATCAGGGGTGTAGAGTTCGCTCGTCAATGTAGGAGGTGCCGTTTTCCCGGAGTTGGAGACGAACGGAGTGGTCAGTTCCGGAGGGATGTGGTCAAACACGGGGCCACTGCCCGCTCACTTTGGAGGGAATCTCACCTCCTGTGAAAGGAAGCAGGGTGAACAAACGGGCGTGGAGCGGTACCTGGCTGCAAGCACGAGTGTGTGCGCCCCGCTCACTGCTCTCAGTCCTCTGTTAGCGATGAAGATCTCAATCCCTGTAAATACTCTACACCGTCCAATGCTTATAGCGGGTTAATCACATTAACACCAACACGCCTGCTATAAGCGATGGGGTCTGTACTAATTCTGAGTTTACAACACCCTGTTACTGATTCATCACTCAGTAGGGTTAATTCAGCACTTCCATGCTCTCAGCGGGGAGTCTCGTTCGACTGGAGCGGGGTCAAAGAATCAGTGTCACAGTTTTGTAGCTGTGTCTCCAGCTATCATTCCAAATGAATGAGTTTGCCCGCTGGAAGTGCAGGATCATTGAGTATCTCCTAATGTAAAAGAGACGATATCAGAGGAACAACATACTGTATCGGAGTCTCAAATAGAAGGAATCAAGGAACCCTGGATTAGCTAATACTGTACGGTAGGAGGGCAGAGACCTTTACTTCTCAAATCAACGTGTGGAGGTAATTGGTAGTAGGGACCTGGGGGCATGTGTGCACAAATCGTTGAAGGTGGCAGAACAGGTTGAGAAAGCAGTTAAAAAGGCTTACGGGATCCTGGGCTTCATGAATAGAGGTATAGAGTACAAAAGCGTGGAAATTATGATGAACCTGTATAAAACACTGGTTCGGCCCCAACTGGAGTATTGTGTCCAATTCTGGGCACCGCACTTTAGGAAGGATGTGAAGGCCTTAGAGAGGGTGCAGAAAAGATTTACGAGAATGATTCCAGGAATGAGGGACTTCAGTTACGTTGATAGACTAGAGAAGCTGGGATTGTTCTCCTTGGAGCAGAGACGATTGAGAGGAGATTTGATAGAGGTGTTCAAAATCATGAGGGGTCTGGACAGAGTAGGTAGAGAGAAACTGTTCCATTGGCAGAAGGGTCGAGAACGAGAGGACACAGATTCAAGGAGATTGGCAAAAGAACCAAAGGCGACGTAAGAAAAAACTTTTTTACGCAGCGAGTGGTTATGATCTGGAATGCACTTCCTGAAAGGGTGGTGGAGGCAGACTCAATCACGGCTTTCAAAAGGGAGTTGGATAAGTATCTGAAGGAAAGAAATTTGCAGGGCTACGGGGAATGGGCGGGGGAGTGGGACCAGCAGAAGTGCTCTTGCAGAGAGCCGGCACGGGCTCAACGGGCCGAATGGCCTTCTTCCATGCTGTAACCATTCTATGATTCTATGATTCTAGGACACTCCCCAGCACATATTGGAAAATCGAGAGCAGGCTACCTCAGACTTTCCACCCATTCATTTCAATGGGCTGTCCACAATCTTTCAATATGCAATACCACTGCCAGTGTGCGTTCGGATAGTCCTAATGGGAAAAAATTGATTAATTGGTATGTTCTGTTGTTTGAAGGAGTGTTACTTTCAACTAGGGAGAATAGGTGGTACGAGAGAATGAAAGTCAACCAGATTTTTGCTCTTAATGCTTCACTCATTGCCGAATAATATGTTCATCTTCTTTTTATCCTACTCTGAGTTCTCCCCAATGTCCTGGTCAATATTTATCCCTCAACCAACACTTGAAAATAAATGATCTGGTCATTATCACATTGCTGTTTGTGGGAGCTTGCTGTGTGTAAATTGGCTGCCGTGTTTCCTACATTACAACAGTGACGACACTTCAAAAAGTACTTCATAGGCTGTAAAGCGCTTTGGGACATCTTGAGGTGGTGAAAGGTGCTATATAAATGCAAGTCTTTCTTTCTTTCAAGTTATCATAAACATTGTGATATAAAACGCCTTGGGGCGTTTTACTACAATAAAGGCACTATACTGTTTGTGGGAGCTTGCTGTGCGCATTGGCTGCCGCGTTTCCCACATTACAACAGTGACTCCACTTCAAATAGTACTTCATTGGCTGTAAAGCGCTTTGAGATGTCCGGTGGTCGTGAAAGGCGCTATATAAATGCAAGTTGCTGTTGTAAGTAACAAGGAGACTGTGTATTAATTGCATTAATCTTCCCAAATGATCATTTTGACAGTATCTTTTTGGGCAAAGTTTGCAAGGCCCTGTGTCACCAGAAAGATCTTGCAAGCAGCCAGCATGCAGTGGAAAATTAGGGGCACGCATTTCATCATACTAAAAGCCTGTTAGGCTTGAATCGTGGTTGAATTTGTCTGAAAATTTTCACTGAAGATGAGTAAAACACAGTCGATTGGTAAGCGTTTGCCGTACAGTCCACTTAATGATTCAATCAGTAATGCAGCCTGAACAACAATCAATGGAAACCACATAACAAGAAATTATACTTCAAACAAAGCATGTCCGTCTCTTTAAAACTGGCGTGAGACAAACAGAGCTTGTTCAGCGTTAGGTTATGTTAATTTAAACTGGCAGTAAAAATTGTGGTTTCTGTAGCTCAGTTGTGTAACGGTGGCAGAAGTGAGGTATACAATGGAACTTTAATTATCAGTTCTTCTCGGTCACCCCACCCAGACTTTTCACGGGACAAAGTCTTGTGCGAGGTGTCGAAACAATAAGGTAGATTTCGCAAATTCGCGCTCCTGGCATGGAGCTTCATACACTGGGAGCACACGTCAGGAATTCAGGTGCAGATGGTCAGCAGGTCCCCTCAGGATTTGCGTCCATTAAAAGGTGACATATGTGCCTCTGTGCCGGGAGTGTGGATTTGTAAATTCTGTCCTTGTTTCTTTCGCTGCTGCTTTTTCATCTTTTCTTGGTGAATAAAAGTACAGTTGTGTTTTGTGTCATTTATATTGTACTTACCTTCATACCCAAGCCTAAGATTATTGCTGTACCAAGTGTAAGGACTCTCGGTTATCCACCAATTTGCATGATCCACTGGGGGAGGGTGGAGATCCCCTTCCATTCCGAGTGATGAAAGAGGACCTACTGCAGTGGTGGAATTAACCTTGCTGATGGGTTGACTGACTGTCTGGCTTGCTCCACGGTCTGACTTTCCATCAGCCCATCTTGTTTCTATCTGTGCTACTATGATCATTGATCTTCTGAATGTTTGTCTCCTGTTCCTCCTAAACTCCAGATATGCCATTCACCCTACATCTACGGAAAGGTCATTGTAGCTTTTGCTGATATCGGATTGTCGTCCATTCTACACCGCGCCCGATTCTCCTTTCCATTGACTTCAGGGAGAGATGTAAAACGGGCAATTGGACCAATAACGTCCATTTTACACTATCGCCTAAAATTAAACTGACCCTCACACTAATGGAACGAAGATTCATCGCAAAATATTCTACTGTAACTCATTCTTCCCTGGAAAAACAGTGAGACCGCTTACCTCCCTGAGTCTTCCATTCCTTCCATAATCTTCAGGCTATTAAAACCTAAGCCTGGCATGACCTAATCACTGCTTCATGATTTATCTCATCCTCACTCTTACTTTTCTGCTCTTATCAACCTCATCGGTATCCTATGGCACGGGTTCCTCAGCCATGTTTCCCAATTTCAAACAAAACAACTAAAAGAATGGAAAACGTTTCTCAATAAAGAGGCAAAATCAGCCCCATGAGAGGTAGCAATGAAGACCTGCATTTATATAGCACCTTTCACAACCTGAATATTTTGCATCTGTGTTCACTATGGAGAAGGACGATGTAGGCATAGAAATCAGGCAGGGGGATTGTGATATACTTGAACAAATTAGTATTGAGAGGGAGGAGGAACTAGCGGTTTTAGCGGGCTTAAAAGTGGATAAATCCCCAGGCCCTAACGGGATGTATCCCAGGCTGCTGTGTGAGGCAAGGGAGGAGATTGCAGGGGCTCTGACACACATTTTCAGAACCTCTCTGGCCACAGGGGAGGTACCAGAGGACTGGAGAACAGCTAACGTAGTACCATTGTTCAAGAAGGGTAGTAGGGATAAACCAGGGAATTACAGGCCAGTGAGCCTAACATCAGTGGTAGGGAAATCATTGGAAAAAATTCTGAGGGACAGAATTAGTCTCCACTTGGAGAGGCAGGGATTAATCAGGAATAGTCAGCATGGCTTTGTCAGGGGGAGATCATGTCTGACCAATTTGATTGAATTTTTCAAGGGGGTGACTAGGTGTGTGGATGAGGGTAGTGCAGTTGATGTAGTCTACATGGACTTCAGTAAGGCTTTTGACAAAGTCCCACATGGGAGGCTGGTCAAGAAGGTAAGAGCCCATGGGATCCAGGGCAATTTGGCACATTGGATCCAAAATTGGCTTAGTGGCAGGAGGCAGAGGGTGATGGTCGAAGGTTGTTTTTGTGACTGGAAGCCTGTGTCCAGTGGTGTACCGCAGGGATTGGTGCTGGGTCCTTTGCTGTTTGTAGTGTACATTAATGATTAAGATATGAATGTAGGAGGTATGATCAGTAAGTTCGCAGATGACACGAAAATAGGTGGAGTGGTAAATAGCGAGGAGGGAAGCCTCAGGCTACAGGACGCTATAGACGAGATGGTTAGATGGAATTTAACCCTGAAAAGTGTGAGGTGATGCATTTTGGGAGGACAAACAAGGCAAGGGAATACATAATGAATGGTAGGATCCTAGGAAGGACAGAGGATCAGAGGGACCTTGGTGTGCATGTACATAGATCCCTGAAGGCAGCAGGACAGGTAGATAAGATGGTTAAAAAGGCATATGGGATACTTGCCTTCATTAGCCGAGGCATAGAATATAAGAGCAGGGAGGTTATGATGGAGCTGTACAAAACGCTAGTTAGGCCACAGCTGGAATATTGTGTGCAGTTCTGGTCACCACACTATAGGAACGATGTGATTGCATTGGAGAGGGTGCAGAGGAGATTCACCAGGATGTTACCTGGGCTGGAGCACTTCAGCAATGAAGAGAGACTGGACAGGCTGGGGTTGTTTTCCTTAGAGCAGAGAAGGCTGAGGGGGGACCTGATTGAGATGTACAAAATTATGAGGGGCATAGATAGGGTAGATAGAAAGGAACTTTTCATCTTAGTAGAGGGGTCAATAACCAGGGGGCATAGTTTGAAGGTAAGGGGCAGGAGGTTTAGAGGGGATTTGAGGAAAAACTTTTTCACCCAGAGGATGGTTGGAATCTGGAACTCACTGCCTGAAAGGGTGGTAGAGGCAGGAACGCTCACAACATTCAAGAAGCATTTAGATGAGCACTTGAAACGCCATAACATACAAGGCTACGGACCAAGTCATTGCCTGGCACCTGTGTGGTGCGAATGTTACCTGCCACTTATCAGCTCAAGCCTGAATGTCATCCAGGTCTTGCTGCATGCGGGCTTGGACTGCTTCATTATCTGAGGAGTTGCGGATTGCACTGAACACTGTGCAGTCATCAGTGAACATCCCCACTTCTAACCTTATGATGGAGGGAAGGTCATTGGTGAAGCAGCTGAAGATGGTTGAGCCTAGGATATTGCCCTGAGGAACTCCTGCAGCGATGTCCTGGGGCTGTGATGATTGACCTCCAACAACCACAACCATCTTCCTTTGTGTTAGTTATGACTCCAGCCAGTAGAGAGTTTTCCCCCTGATTCCCATTGACTTCAATTTTACTAGGGCTGCTTGATGCCACACTCGGTCAAATGCTGCCTTGATGTCAAGGGCAGTCACTCTCTCCTCAACTCTGGAATTTAGCTCTTTTGTCCATGTTTGGACCAAGGCTGTAAGAAGTCTGGAGCCGAGTGGTCATGGCAAATCCCAAACTGGGCATCAGTGAGCAGGTTATTGGTGAGTAAGTGCCACTTGATAGCACTGTTGACGACACCTTCCATCACTTTGCTGATGATTGAGAGTAGACTGATGGGGCAGTAATTGGACGGATTGGATTTATCCTGTTTTTTGTGGACAGGACATACTTTTTGTCCAGATGGTTGCAAACGCTTCAGCTTTGTCTTTTGCACTCATGTGCTGGGCTCCACCATCATTGAGGATGGGGATATTCATGGAGCCTCCTCTTCCCATTGTTGTTTAATGGTCCACCACCATTCACGACTGGATGTGACAGGACTGCAGAGCTTTGATCTGATCTGTTGATTGTGGGATCTCTTAATCCTGTCTGTAGCATGCTGCTTCTGCTTTGTAGCATGCATGTAGTCCTGTGTTGCAGCTTCCCCAGGTTGGCACCTCATTTTTAGGTATGCCTGTGCTGCTCCTGGCATGCTCTTCTACACTCCTTATTGAACCAGGGTTGGTCCCCTGGCTTGAAGGTAGTGGTACAGTGAGGGATATGCTGGGCCATGAGGTTACAGATTGCGGTGGAATACAATTCTGCTGCTGATGATGACCCACAGTGCCTCATGTTTTGAGCTGCTAGATCTGTTCTGAATCCATTCCATTTAGCATGGTGATAGTGCCACACAACACGATGGAGGGTGTCCTCAGTGTGAAGACGGGACTTCGTCTCCACAATGACTGTGCAGTGGTCACTGCCACCAATGCTGTCATGGACAGGCCCAGACTGGCAGTCATGTCCTTCAGGACTCAGCCAGCTCGGTCAGTAGTGGTGCTACCGAGCCACTCTTGCTGATGGACATTGAAGTCCCCCACCCAGAGTACATTCCGTGCCCTTGCTACTCTCAGTGCTTCTTCCAAGTGGTGTTCAACATGGAGCAGTACTGATTCATCAGCTGAGGGAGGGCGGTAGGTGGTAATCAGCAGGAGGTTTCATTGCCCATGCTTGACCTGAAGCCTTGAGGCTTCATGGGGTCTGGAGTCAATGTTGAGGACTCCCAGGGCCACTCCCTCCCGACTGTATACCACTGTGCCGCCACCTCTGGTGGGTCCGTGCTGCTGGTGGGACAGGACATACCCAGGGATGGTGATGGAGGAGTTTGGGACATTGGCTGAAAGGTATGGTTCTGTGAGTCTGACTATGTCAGGCTGTTGCTTGACTAGTCTGTGGGACAGCTCTCCCAATTTTGGCACATGTAGTTCCCCAGATGTTGGTGAGGAGGAATTTGCAGGGTCGACTGGGCTGAGTGTGCCATTGTCGTGTCCATAGCCGGTGCCGTGGCCGATGCCGGGTGGTCTGTCCGGTTATTTTCTTCTTATTTTAGTGGTTTGATACAACTGAGTGTCTCGCTGGGCCATTACAGAGGGCAGTTAAGAGTCAACCACATTGCTGTGGGTCTGGAGTCACATATAGGCCAGACCAGGTAAGGATGGCAGATTTCCTTCCCTAAAGGACATTAGTGAACCAGATGGGTTTTTACGCCAATCCGATAGTTTCATGGTTACCGTTACTGGGACTAGCTTTTTATTCCAGATTTATTGAATTAACTGAATTTAAATTCACCAGCTGCCGTGGTGGGATTATGAACTCATGTTTCTGGATCATTAGTCCAGGCCGGCAGGATTACTAGCCCAGTGACATTACCACTGTGCGACCGTTCCCATAAACAGCAATGTGATAATGACCAGATAATCTGTTTTAGCGATGTTGCTTGAGGGATAAATATTGGCCAGGACACCGGGGAGAACTCCCCTGCTCTTCTTCAAAATAGTGGCCATGGGATCTTTTATGCTCACGCTGAGAGGGCAGACGGGGCCTTAGTTTAATGTCTCATCCAAAAGCCGGCACCTCCAACAGTGCAGCGCTCCCTCAGTACTGCACTGGAGTATCAGGTAGGAATTTGGGCTCAAGTTACTGGAGTGGGACTTGAACCCACAACCTTAATGACGCTAGAGGCGAGAGTGCTACCCACTGAGCCACGGCTGACATAGCATCGAGTCAGAGAATCATAGAATGGTTACAGCACAGAAGGAGGCCATTCGGCCCCTCGAGCCCGTGCCGGCTCTCTGCAAGAGCACTTCAGCTGGTACCAGTCCCCCCGCCCTTTCCCCGTAGCCCTGCAAATTCCCCCCCCCACCCCCCCACCATGGCAGTAAGCAGGGGCTCTGGAAAGCCTTGAGGAACAGAACGCTGCCAGAGTAAAGCTTGTTGTGGTAAGAGAGGAAGCTAGATGTGTTACAGCGACGCTGGTTGCTAGGACCTGTTTACTGGCAGTAAGCCACCGTTTTAGCATTAGGCAATAATCAGCAATGGAAGTGGTTTTTTGAGGCAGTCAGTTGACAAGGATGGAAGTGAATGGTGATCACTGTAGCCTAGATCGAAAGGTTAGCTCACTAGGAGATGTTATTGGTGGCAGATGTAGCAAAGTCGTGGTAATGAAACAGCGGGTAAAGGAAGAAGAGCTGGCACTGGAACATTTTAAACCATTAGAAGCGGGCAGGAAAGATTTCTGGTTTACTGCACAATCTGCTGGTTCTGGTTGGAGCTCTATCTGCTTGGGTTAACCCCTCCACCCACCCCCCGCCTCCACACTTTCCAGCCTGTTTCTGATTTTCACTGCGCTATCTGCAGGTGTCTAACATTCAAAGGCTCCTCCAGTGACGGAAGCGCAATGTGTGGCCACGAGTGAACTGAAGGAGCTGAGCAAGAACCGAGTTTGTTGCTAATATATACTTTACTTCTATCTCTGGCATTGTAGTATAAATTCAATCATGGTACAATGGCATAAACCCGCTGAGTGTTAAGGAATGTAGGAATAGGAGTACAGAAAGAAAATACTGCAGATGCTGGAAATCTGAAATAAAAACAGAAGATGCTGGGGATACTCAGCAGGTCAGGCAGCATCTGTAGAGAGAGAAACAGAGTTAACGTTTCAGGTCGATGACCTTTCGTCACAGATTATTTTATTTTATGTGAGAAGTCGCACAACACCAGGTTATAGTCCAACAGTTTTATCTGAAATCACAAGCTTTCGGAGCGCTGCTCCTTCGTCAGGTGAAGTCACTTCACCTGACGAAGGAGCAGCAGCTCCGAAAGCTTGTGATTTCAAATAAAACTGTTGGACTATAACCTGGTGTTGTGCGACTTCTCACATTTGTCCACCCCAGTCCAACACCGGCATCTCCACATCATATTTTATTTTAGGAATAGGTGGAGGCCATTGAACCCCGCGAGCCTGTTCCGCCATTCAATGAGATCACGGCTGTTCTGCAACTTAACTCCATATACCCGCCTTTGGCCCATATCCCTTAATACCTTTGGTTAACAGAAAGCTATCAATCTCAGATTTAAAATTAACAATTGATCGAGCATCAATTGCCGTTTGTGGAAGAGAGGTCCAAACTTCTCCCACCCTTTGTGTGTAGAAGTGTTTCCTAATTTCACTCCTGAAAGGTCTGGCTCTAATTTTTAGACTGTGCCCCCCAGTCCTAGAATTCCCAACCAGTGGAAATAGTTTCTCTCTATCTACCCTATCCGTTCCCCTTAATATCTTGAAAACTCCGATCAGATCACCCCTTAACCTTCTAAATTCCGTTTAAGCATTTAAAATTCACACATCATCTACCATATAACCTGACACTGATTTGCTGCACTTTTATAATCCCAAGTTTTGTAAAGCTAGAGAACTGCACAAGATTACAACCGATCTGATTTACAGTGGAACCAATATTCAGATTCAAGCAGATGCTTTTCTGTCCTGAGATGACTGACTGTAGCCTCAGTGTGGCTCAGTTAGCAGCAGTCTTATTTCTAAGTCACCACGTTATGGTTCAAGCCCCTCTCCAGGATCTAGATGCACAATCTAAGCCCACGCTACAATCCAGTACGAAGGGAATTCTACATTGTTGGAGGCCCTGTCTTTTTAATGAGATGTTAAACCAAGGCCCTTTTTTGCCTATTCAGATGGATGTTAAAGATCCCATGGTGTTACTTATAAAGAAGAGCTGGTCGTCCTCTTGCTGTCCTGGCCAACATTCTTGCCTCCACCAACACCACCAAAAAAAAAGATGAATTGGTCACTCACCTCATAGTTGTTTACTGAATTTGACAGTGCCTAAAATGGCTGCTGCATTTGCCTACGTAACAATAACTGTACTGCAAAGTAATTGATTGTATGTGAAGTGCTAGCATGCTATTGTATTAGCCGTGGCTCAGTGGGCAGCACCCTCATCTCTGAGTCAGAAAGTTTGGGAGTTCAAGTTCCCCTCCAGAGACTTGAGTGCAAAAATCTAAGCTGACGCTCCAGTGCAGTGCGGACGGAGTGCTGCACTGTCGGAGGTGCCGTCTTTTGGATGCGACATTAAAACTGAGGTTCTGTCTGCTCTCTCAGGTGGACGTAAAAGATCCCATGGCACTATTTCAAAGAAGAGCAGGGGAGTTATCCCCGGTGTCCTGGCCAATATTTATCCCTCAACCAACATAACAAAAACAGATTATCTGGTCATTATCACATTGCTGTTTGTGGGAGCTTGCTGTGCGCAAATTGGCTGCTGTGTTTCCTACATTACAACAGTGACTGCACTTCAAAAAGTACTTCATTGGCTGTAAAGCGCTTTGGGACATCCTGAGGTCATGAAAGGCGCTATAGAAATGCAAGTCTTTCTTTTTCTTTTTGCTATGCAATGCGTGATAAAGTTGCTGAGCATACTTCTTTCTATATTTGAATTTTTATATTAATACCTGATAGTACTTGCCAAATTCGTTTGTGCTTTATGGTTCAATTGAATTGCAAAGAATTATTTTAGTTTCTTTGGCCTGTAGAAGTTCTAGATCATGTTTAATATTTCATCATTTCCAAAGAGTGTGTCAGACATTATGAAACCAGGCATAATTTTAAAAATGACCTATAATGAAAGTTTGGAAACTTAGGCGAAAGAGTGTAGATGCACCACAGAAGGAAAGGATTGATTGCTGAGAAATGAAGAATGGGACAAAATTGTAACATTGTGAGTGAGATGGACACACAGGTCACTGCTGTCTTGGAACGTGATCGCTAGCCCTGTATTATAAATTACACACTGGGGTCACTTTCGAGTGCCCTCGCCTGGTGTTAACGGGATATTAACGGCCTCAAAATGGGGTCGGTCTCCTTACCGTCCCATTAACACCGGCGATGCGGCCGGCTTCATTTTAAAAGGGGCCTATTGTCAGGTGTCCAAAGCTGTTCCAGGCGATCGGCCCCTTTTAATCCACAAATTGGTGTCCTATGACTTAAACAGGACCCCGATTGCCATTTTAGGCAGGAACTGTGCAGTGGGCAGGCTCCGGTCTGTTCCACAGACGATGGAAGAGAAGAGGCCCTGCGAAAAGTAGACGTTCAATTATTTTTGTGGGCCCCGGTGGAACAGGAAGTGCTCTTCCGGGGGCACCCCCCCCTCCAAAATAACCTGGGCTGCTGCCGCCCCTGGACCAGCACCCTCCACGGTGGCGATCCCGGCCACCACTTGCCTTGCTGGCAGCAGCTTCGGCCCACATTTCAGCGCTCAAACCGGCGAGCTGCGCGGGAAACCTGCCGAATTTAATTGAGGCCAGAGTCTCAAAATGACGGGGCTTCCTCGCCGCCGGAATGGGTGACTGGCCAGCACCCAAAAGTCAAAAAATCTACCCCACTGTACACAAATCCCAATGCTAATGCAGTCAAACTCCACATCGGTGACCATATCACTTTATACAGCATATTAAATGTATACAGGTTGAGCGTCCAAAATCCGGAGTTCCGGAATCCGGAATGTTCCGGAATCTGGACTCCGGGACGATTGGTGGCAGGGTCGTCCGGAATCCGTAAAATGTTCCGGAATCCGGAACTCCGGATTTTGGACGCTCAACCTGTACTTCAAAAAGCCATTAACTTTTGTTGTCTTTTTTTGAAAAATCCTATGAAAAATGCGAGTGATGCAATAAAACCTTAGTGTTGTGTTTTATCCTCCTTAATCTGCACAGCTCCACTAAGTGTTTCTGCCAGGCTGCGGCCACGGCACCACGCCGCCCTGGTGGCCTAGTGTGGGCCATCGGATGCTCTGCAGAGCTCGCAGCGTCCTTCCCCTTTAACAGAAGGAGAGGGGGCGGAGAAACGCGTCAGCGCTACGCGGAGCGGCCCAGGCATTTCCGGACTCGGAACGTGTTTCTGATGTCCGAAGTCCGGAAACGCCCGAGCCCAGGTTACGATATTTCCGGACTTCGGACATCAGAAACACGTTCTGAAGTCTGGAAAAACACGAAAACCGGCTCGGCCTCGGTCCCGAGGTTGCCAGATTCAGGACGCTCAACCTGTACAGCGTTCGTTTCCACCTTGTATCTGAATTCTAGATCCCATACTTTGGTCTTTTAAAAACTCTACGTCAGGTGTTGCACAGTACAAAGCCCTTGAATCCTAAATCCACATCTTTCATGTATCATTCGCTAAAGTCCCAGCCCACCATTGAGCCTCATAAAGTGGAGAACGTTGTCTCAGATGGTTGTAAAATAAGAGTAAGGGATGGGGATCCTGCCAGCATTGGAGATCCACAATCATAACAAAGCCAGGAAGAAATGCAGGGAGACTGACACCCCCATTCCAGGTTCTTCTGCAGGCCCATCTCGCAAGTGGCTGGGATTATCTCAGATGCCACAGCAATTGTGTCACAGATTCACTCCCACACAAAGCTAGCAGAAGTTGTGCCAGGATTCCAAGTACTGAATACATTGTAGATGCAGTGTAGTCTTCCATACAGCAGCTGATAATCAACAACAACAACTTGTATTGATATAGCGCCTTTAACGTAGTAAAACGTCCCAAGGCGCTTCACAGGAGTATTTTAAGACAAAAAATTTGACACCGATCCACATAAGGATAAATTAGGGCAGGTGACCAAAAGCTTGGTCAAAGAGGTAGTTTTTAAGGAGCGTCTTAAAGGAGGAAAGAGAGGTAGAGAGGCGGAGAGGTTTAGGCAGGGAATTCCAGAGCTTAGGGCCGAGGTAACAGAAGGCACGGCCACCAATGGTTGAGCGATTATAATCAGGGATGCTCAAGAGGGCAGAATTAGAGGAGTGCAGATATCTCGGGGGATTGTGGGGCTGGAGGAGATTACAGAGATAGGGAGGGACGAGGCCATGGAGGGAGTTGAAAACAAGGATGAGAATTTTGAAATCGAGGTGCTGCTTAACCGGGAGCCAATGGTGGTCAGCAAGCACAGGGGTGATGGGCAAACGGGACTTGGTGCGAGTTAGGACACGGGCAGCCGAGTTTTGGATGACCTCAAGTTTACGTAGGGTGGAATGTGGGAGGCCAGCCAGGAGTGCCTTGGACTAGTCAAGTCTAGAGGTAACAAAGGCAGGGATGAGGGTTTCAGCAACGGATGAGGTGAGGCAAGGGCGGAGACGGGCGATGTTACGGAGGTGGAAATAGGCGGTCTTTGTTATGCTGCGGATATGTGGTCGGAAGCTCATTTCAGGGTCAAATATGACACCAAGTTGCGAACAGTGTGGTTTAATATAATTAAACCTTACATAGTCAATCTACCAGCTATGTTGGACACCCTACTCCATGCAGTTCAAAGATAGTCAGACTTCCCTGGAACCCTCAGGTGTCTATTGAGCAGGATCGAGATGACAGGCTTGAGAGAATAGCCCGTGAACTCTTTCTATTGAATCTGTTTCAAGTTATAAACCTTAACTTGGAGTTGAATCTGTACTGCTTAGACAACCTAAGGACACAAGAATGTTTAGGAAAGGAAAAAGCCCTTTGGCTCACTAGGATCATCCCTCTTTGATCAATTATAAATATTTTTGGGATTGTAAATTAGCAATAAAACAAACTACAATTATAAAACCTTACAAAATTTTAAGATAATTTTGGAAGAGTCATGAAATAAAACATTACTTTCCACAATTTCTGCAGTCCATCCACTTTTCCCTCATTGTTGGTAACAAAATAAAATTTCCAATTAATAACGCAAAATGCAAAAGATTATGTAACAAGTCCACCCACTCAGTTTCTAGAATGTTCTGCTACATTTGCTGCTCCTGATTTCTTTAATATATCTGCATGTTGGAGATGTCTTGCTTCATGCCCAGTAATTGCTAAGAACAGTTGTATGCAGTGCATCATCCACTAATATATTTGGTATTGCCACTTTAAAATAATACTCTTCCACAACACAACTGTAGAAGGTAAAACAATGATGCATTGGGAGTCATTTTCCCTTTTGAGGGCTGGGAGGGTAATCTGGAGAGTGGATTGCCCGCCTGATTTTCATCCCACTGATTACCACATGGATGGTGAAGGTAATAATTATCCCCATTGTCTTCAAATCCACTCAGACTTCATCATGGCGAGTGTCAAAGAGACACTGTCTTCAGAAAGTGGTATTTGGTAAGTCATTTCAAAGTTTGCATGAAACGACAGCCAATAGATATGTCTGTTATTTTTAAATCACAATCATCTACAAGTGATCATTGTATCACATGCTTATAAACAAATAAAAGTAGATTTTCTAAACATTTTTACATGAAGATGGTGACTCCTTCAACAAGTCTCTGAGGAATGGGTGGCAAAGTGGGTTAGGGTTCCTGGTCCGGGAGCTGGGCTTAAATCCAAACTAGACTGGTGGAATTAAGCTCGCTTCTCTCTGCTGTTTGTAGGATTCTTACACGAGATGAGTTTGGCCAGTCCCAAGCCAATCCCTCGTGGTCATAGACTCACAGCTCAAAACTGTGAAACAAAAGAAAGGCTTACATTTGTATCGCGCCTTTCATGACCTCAGGACGTCCCAAAGCGCTTTACAGCCAATTAAATACTTTTGAAGTATAGTCACTGTTGTAATGTAGGAAACGCGGCAGCCAATTTGTGCACAGCAAGCTCCCACAAACAGCAATGTGATAATGGCCAGAACATCTGTTTTTAGTAATGTTGATTGAGGGATAAATATTGGCCCCAGGACACCGGGGAAGAACTCCCCTGCTCTTCTTCAAAATCGTGCCACGGGATGCTTTACATCCACCTGAGAGGGCAGACAGGGCCTCAGTTTAACGTCTCATCTGAAAGACGGCACCTCCGACAGTGCAGCACTCCCTCAGCACTGCACTGGAGTGTCAGCTTCAATTTTTGTGCTCGAGTCTCTGGAGTGGGACTTGAACCCACAACCTTCTGACTCAGAGGCGAGAGAGTGCTACCCACTGAGTCACAGCTGACACATACATTTATTGTGCTTAATTTTAGAACTAATTGTAAGAATTTAGAACTAATAAACACAAAAAGACCATAAGAATAACTGCTGTAGGAATTGGAAATGTCACACTGGTGTAGTAAGGAAGGTTAGGGTTTGGTACACTGGAGATGGGTGTCAGGCTCCAAACTTCCACAACACTGAGTATGCCTGCTAAAAGTTCCCCCAGACCTGAAACAACAAAGTTCTGCCACCTGCAAATGATCATCGGTGAAAACTCCTTTGTAATGGTGGAGCTGCAGCTGTTAGTAAGCAATCCAATTGTGAGGCTGCCAGGATTACCTGGCATGTTCCAGAGGAGGCGTGTAGGATGGGGGAAATGTCTAAAAATCAGAAAGGCCTCTCAAAATGAGATAATAGAGGCAATTAAGGGGCTGTTAAGGGCCTCTTGGAGGCGGGATGGAAAGGGGGGTCAGAAAACACGCATTTGGGAAAATTGCTCGGAGGCGGGATGGAGGTGGGATGGGGCCCGCCCACCATTTTTGCCAATTTTACCACCTCGCAAGCCTCCAAACCCGCCTCCTCATGCTTGGCAAAATCGAGCCCAAACGTTTCAGGTCTGGGACCCTTCATCAGATTTTACGGCAATCTGGTACTAGCTTTTTATTCCAGGTTTATTTATTAACTGAGTTTAAATTCCCCAGCTGCGGCAGTGAGATTTAGAACTCATATCTAGGGATCATTAGTCCACGCTTCTGGATCACTAGTCCAGTAACATAACCACAATGCTACCGTACCCTCTGATTAAAAACTAACTCACTTGACAGTGGCCTCAGCCATCAGTGAGTTTTCTCATCAGCTACTTTGGCCTGCATGATGCCAAGCTGAAAAAGACATCAATAGTTGACCTACTTGTTGCAGTGATGTGACCAGATCAAATCTTAATGTTCAATCTCCTATAAAGAATTGTATCTTGGCCAGAGATCAAATTTTACTGACTGGCCAAGAAGAACAGCAAGGCAGTGGAGGAACAGAAAAGCAGGTAAATTAGTTATTTAGACAGATGAAGTAAAAGAAAAAATGAAGATTAGAATATGGAATGTTGGTTAGAAATAATGTTAAAATGATAGATATAGAAGAGAGAGAGAGCAGAGGTATTGCAACAAAGGGAAGGCATTAATGTTGCTGTAAAATAGCAGTACCGGACATGAAGGAAAGCAACGGTTGTTAAAGATGTATTGTTCTGACAGGGAAATGTTAACAAGTCTGATATTAGAGGGCTGATTCCCCTTTCAGCAGGTGTTATTTGGGCTTGTGGGGGCCTGGGAGTTGTACGTTTACCAATTTTGTCAACTCTCTACTGGGCCTGCGCGCTGTACAATTTTCCATAGCTGGTTGCCCATCAGTCATGCAGCCGTGCAAGGGCTTCATTACCATCATCAATTTAATGTTAATTAGTTGTTAACGCTTCCTCATAATTTGCTGCTACACAGAGACTGTGGACCGCTGTCTTGTGGGGTGGTGGGGGAGGTGCGGGGGGAGGGGTGGGGTGGGGGCGCGCAGGTTGCCTAGAGTACTGAACAGTCCCACCTTCTTTTTCCCCACTTCTTGGAGCCCCAGCACCACAGCTGCCTCTATGAATTAGAGTGCTTTGCTTCGGCTCTGCTCCAATTCTTCGAGTGAGGAACTATTGGCAATGATGTCATATTTTTTATCCCTTTCAATAGCTGCAGCAGTGCTGGATATCATACCCTGCACTCCCCCCATCCTTAAACTGCAAGCCCCCAACTAGCGACAAGGAGTCTGGCTCAATGGAATGGACTGTGCATGGGAGAATTGGATTTGTCCAATTCGTGGAGCTGCTGATCTTCCAGTCATTAATCAGTTATCCTCATGTCTCAATTCCCGTTACATTCCAAAGCACATTTTGCAAATAACAAGGGAGCACAGTGCAGGACAAGTGGTCAATCCCTTAACACTTAACAGATGAAGACACTGTGGTTGATTTATTTGGTCGGGAGTCTGTAGGGAGCATAGAACTAATGGTATGCGATTGTCTTATTAACCATGCATGTTATGATTTGCAGGGCTTAGAACATTGACATGCCTGTTCACTCTTACTGTACGCAAACACATAACGCAAATGGATAAATAGGGCTGGAAATTCTCAGCCTTTCCAGGGTACTCCCACCACAACTCCCAGCAGGAGTGCAACGGAAGGCCCTCAAACTAGACCGGGGCCTGGATATGTCTGGCCCAGAACTTGCCTGGAATTTCCTTCGGGCTATACTTTGGGCAAAAACCATCCTGAACAAGGCCACTGACGTGGAGGGAGCAGGACCAGGAGCGGGGTCCCTCAAGCCTTGGAATTCTCACAGGCCTGGCCTGTCATGTTTGTCTCATCTGTGTTGTGAACAGTGGTGGCCTTCGTGGCTAAAACCCTAGGGATAGAACCGGTCGGAAAGTACGCCGCGCGCGGCCTGACCACTTCCACTGGTGACAGTGCTGAAAAGGCCCTGGAAAGGTGAGTCTTAAGTTATTTTCACGGGGGCCAGGAGAAGTAGGAGTCCTTCTCAGGGGACCCACAACAATACTGTGGGCCTGTTGCCATCCCGGGCTTACCCCCTTGGCCTGGCCTCCACCCGGCCCCCGGCCTCGCCCCCAAGGCCTACCTACAGCTGCTGCCGGTGTTCCCCGCCAGCCAACAGCTCAGTGGTTCGAAACCAGCGAGCTACCTCGTGAAGGCCCCGCTCGGCATCTGCAACCGTTGGATCCAAACGAGGCCCCCTGGACCTCAAAATCGTGACAGCCTCATTGCCGCCAGAACGGGTTGACTGCTCAAAGATCAACACCTACACTCGCTGAGCGGAGGTCCCGCGAGTTCGAAACATTTTATTTCATTGATCTGTGGGCTGGCACCAGAAAGAAATGACGCGCAAAACTGTGCTTTGTTGTTAAACACCCAGCTGGTTCATTGATGCCCTTCAGGGAAAGGAACGTGACAACCCTGCTCGGTCCAGTCCCACCCGAGCAAGCAGTTGCTGTAGAATGACCTGCACTTTCTCGGGGCAACTCGGGATGGGCAATAGATGTGGACTCATCACATCCCGGGAACAAATTGAACAAAATCAGTCGCTAGTCTAACGATAAGCTTTTTCTGTGTAGATCTAGGTGTCTCGCAAACTCTTATGCTCCTCTTGGCCATACTTTGTTGTACCGATAATGCCAGACCCCAAAGCGCCTCAGAGGAGCTGCAAAATTCCCCAGACTTTAGCCTTGTGAAGTGTTACCTTTTCCCCCCCCGTGTGCAGTCAACAGAGCGGATGCCAAGATCACACCTTACATTGTCAGAGATTGGTTCGAAAGATACACTTATGAAACACCAAACTGAAGTGTGAGAAAACAGATCATTTTCCCAAAATGCTCACCTCAGCTCTTGCTAAAAATGAGAAGTCGCACAACACCAGGTTATAGTCCAACAGTTTTATTTAAAATTACGAGCTTTCGGAGCTCCGCTCCTTCTTCAGGTACAGGTACAGTGAGGGAATCGATTACACAGTATATGTACCTCATTCCCTCACTGTACCTTTACCTGATGAAGGAGCAGCGCTCCGAAAGCTCGTAATTTTAAATAAAACTGTTAGACTATAACCTGGTGTTGTGCGACTTCTCATTTTTGTCCACCCCAGTCCAACACCGGCATCTCCGCATCATGACAGCTCTTGTTAGGCTGAGAAGGTGAGAGTTCACACCTGAAGGTGGGGACAACTTTTACTATTCTCTGTAGCTGCTTGGCTTTGTATTATTATTGCTCCATATTTTTTAAATATAAAACATGCATCATACTTACAGTCCCTCGACTGGCCTACCCCAGTGGGAGTTCTTCGTGTCTGTGAGCCTAGTAAGAGTATTGTCAGGCTTTTATTTACCATGGGGGCCATCACAGTTCAACTGTGGTCTCCTTATTTAAGGAAGGATATACTTGTATTGAAGGCAGTTCAGAGACGATTCACTCGGCTAATTCCAGAGATGAGGGGGTTGACTTATGAAGAAAGGTTGAGCAGGTTGGGCCTATACTCATTGGAGTTTAGCAGAATGAGAGGTGATCTTATTGAAACATATAAGATACTGAGGGGGCTCGACAAGGTAGATGCAGAGAGGATGTTTCCCCTCGTGGGGAAATCTAGAACTCGGGGGCATAGTTTCAGAATAAAGGGTCGCCCTTTTAGAACTGAGATGAGGAGGAATTTCTTCTCTCAGAGGGTCGTAAATCTGTGGAATTCTCTGCCCCAGAGAGCCGTGGAGGCTGGGTCATTAAATACATTTAAGGTGAGATAGACAGATTTTTGCAAGATAAGGGAGTGAAGGGTTATGGGGAGCGGGCTGGGAAGTGGCTTGGAGCCCAAGATCAGCCATGATCTTATTGAATGGCGGAGCAGGCTCGAGGGGCCAAGTGGCCTATTCCTGCTCCTATTTCTTATGTTCTTATGATCCTGTCTTCAACCAACATCCACACACACACACACACACACACACACACACACACTTCCAACAATGGGACACTGGATGACAATCAGACGCAGGATCTGCCTGGCTTTTCCTTTAATTATCCCAGTGCGCCGAGACCAATTATTTCGCTTAAATGTGACCATCTGACGCAGCAATGGCCTGGGATGTTCTGGTTACTGTGGCTGAGTACCACACCAGGTGGTGCAATTACTGACGGAAGGTCTAAATAACCAACAGGAGGAATAGATTTCCATTGTGAGCTTTTGGCAGCGAAATCATAAATGAGTTCTTTATGCGCACAGCATAAATAATCTTCCCTTCCAGATTGCTTCATGCTTTATATTAGTGTCAGCTGTGGCTCAGTTAGTAGCACACTCACCTCCAAGTCAGAAATGGTTTGTGGGTTCAAGTCCCACTCCATGAGACTTGAACACAAAAATCTAGGCTGACACTCCCAGTGCAGTGCTGAGGGAAGTGCTGCACTGTTGGAGGTGCTGTCTTTCAGATGAGTTGTTAAACTGTGGCCCTGTCTGCCCTCTCAGGTGGATGTAAAAGATCCTATAACACTATTTTGAAGAAGAGCAGAGGAGTTATCCCTGGTGCCCTGGCCAATATTTATCCCTCAATCAACATCACTAAAACAGATTATCAGTTCATTATCACATTGCTGTTTGTGGGAGCTTGCTGTGTGCTGATTGGCTGCTACATTTCCTACATTACAACAGTGACTACACTTCGAAAGTACTTCATTGGCTGTAAAGCGCTTTGGGCCGTCCGGTGGTTGTGAAAGGCGCTATAGAAATGCAAGTCTTTCTTTTGTCACTACATCAATGTCCACATCCAATTGACAATAGCATCTTATTGCTGAAACCAAGGATCTTGTTTCACAGTGCAAGGCAGCTCTTGTCTGAATCAAAAATTGAGTTGCTGAATAATTTCTTTGCTGCTGATGTCTAGGTTGCCGCTGTCCCATTCTCCAGCCAGATTATTTTTGCTTTTAATGGTTCCTTTGTAAGATAATTAGCAACTACCGGATAGATAGAGATTATGAATCCTCATCCTGACCGATGTGGAATGTGTCTGCAGTGGGAAAAGAAAGATGGTAGGCGATCAGTGTCGATTTCTTTTCTTAACCCTTCCACTCCTCAAGTCGCTGACTGGTGCTGGAGTAAAGGGGTAAATTTTACAAGTTAGCGATGCCAATGCAGAACTTAAAAAGAAAGACTTGCATTTACGATCACCGGAAGTCCCAAAGCGCTTTACAGCCAATTAAGTACTTCTTTTGGAGTGTAGTCACTGTTGCAATGTAGGAAACGTGGAAGCTAATTTACACACAGCAAGCTCCCACAAACAGCAATGTGATAAAGACCAGATAATCTGTTTTAGTGATGTCGATTAAAGGATAAATACTGGCCAGGACACCGGGAATAACTCCCCTGCTCTTCTTCAAAATAGTCACCGTGGAATCTTTTACGCTCACCTGAGAGAGCAGACGGGGCCTCGGTTTAACGTTTCATCTGAAAGATGGCACCTCCGACAGTGCAGCACGCCCTCAGCACTGCACTGGAGTATCAGCCTAGATTTTTTGTGCACAAGTCTCTGGGGTGGGACTTAGAACCCTCAGCCTTCTGACCCAGAGGCGAGGGTGGTACCGACTGAGCCACTGGTCGACACTTAGCATGAGAGGAGACTATATCGGGAATTCAAGCACTGAAATGGACAGAAAATCATGTGCGCTGTCAATCAGGCCCACTGATACTGCGCTTGAGTTACGATATGCTGCGCTACCCCACAGGTCCACAGCTGTTGACAACCTTGGCAATACTTCATCCAAATGGCCGCTCTTCTTCATGTGTGAGCCTTGCGAGTGCGGATCAGCAGACTATTTAGGCCCTCACGGCCAAACTTGATTGAGGTCGAGTCTGAGTGGCCTCGCCTAGCATTAACGGGGCGGTAACAGCCTCAAGAAGGGGTCGGTAGCCTTACCGCCCCATTAGCATTGACGCCACTTTAAAAGGGGCCTACTGCCGGATGTCCAAAGTGCCTGCCTGATTCAGGCAATAGGCCCCTTTTAATATGGGAAGCGGGTTCCTATGATGTAAGTAGGGCCCCGAGTGCCATTTTTGCGTAGGAACCGGTCGGAGCCGGCACAGTGCAAACCCAGATCAGTTCCATGGGCGAAAGGAAGAGGCCCAGCAAAGGTACGTCTCGAACGATTTGAATAACAGGCGGCCGACCAAATGTCAACACCTACCCCATCGTGTCCTAACCTAAAATTTACAAGGCGTGCTTTCCAGCTCAAGTCACTGGATCGTGCTCAAGAGTGGGAAAACCCTGGCACATTTTATTTTTCCATTCCTTAACCCAAGTGCTCTGTGATTAATTGTGGAGTTCCCCATTGTTGCCAGGCTGAATTCAGCTTCCAGCACTGTTTGGAACAAAGGTTGTTGCATTTGGTTCTACGTCAAAAGCAGTTCTTGTCCAAACATAAAAGCTGAGCTTTCGAGCCTCCCCTTTGCTCTGCTGTACGGCTGAAGCAGTCGAAAGCGACCGCTTGTGAAACTAGCGGGCCTATCAGAAACCTCTGAGCAGGTAACGATCAGACCACCTGAGAGAAGCTGGAGCTCGATCAACGTAATAAAATGCTTCTTGGTACAAAATCAAAGGTGGGCAACGCTGTGGTCATTGTGACATTTTATCAAGTGCTTGTCGCACGGCATTTGGAAAATTGTTTAAAAAAAAAATCCCACGGAGAAGTGGTCGATGGCTTTGGATGAAGAGAAAGATGACTTTTAAGAAACAGAAACATGCTGGCCAGGGCACAAATAAACACTAGTTCGGGTCGTAAAAATTCGAAGATTGCGAGATGGAAACTAAATATATTTTTTTTCACAGGGAGTGTATGTTGTCGCTGGCGTTTAAAGTCATTTCTCCAGTGGAACTAGACCAAAGGAGCAGACACACAGAACTATTATTTTTCTCAGAAAACTATATCTATATTTTTTTTTAGTGTTTTAGGAAACATTAATGCAACATCCCATCAATTGAAAGCCTCAACGACACTCTCAGCTTTCATAGAGAAAGTGTTTTGGTTCGAAGACTTTTTTGACTGTCTACAGATTTTGAGTCATTTTGAAAGTATGTATTTTTAAACTGCTGCCTTGAGACCCACAGTCAACAGTGGGCAGTAAAGGTTACCTACATGGGACACCAAGAGAATTCTAAGAACACTCTCATTTGTTCAAGCCCTCGGCCACCCACATAAGTCTTAAAGGGGGTTCTCACAAGTTAATTTGTGTAGGCCTTTGGGTTGATGCCCACACATGCTGTACTTTACAGTGCAGAATTGCTGTTTCGTAACTTTTCTAACCTTTTAACTCCTCTTGCTAGCTTCCCTCGGGAAAATCCCTCCTGTCTGCACGACCACCTTCAAAAGGAAAGTATCTCACCAGAGAAATTCTAAGGAATTGACATTAAAGACTCCAATTGCTCCTCGTACTTCTGATTTAACTTATTCAAAAAAGGCCCAAAGTGGTTTCTTTTTTCAAGTTCACCCACAAAAAGTACAGTCACTTTTCATGGTATAACTGTCATGCTTGTTTGTATACTCAAACTCACAATACTTTCTTTGCCTTGTTGTACTTGCCTCGGATTTATTCGAGCCCTTACCAATCCTACAAATAATTGATACATGTAGCACGTGACATTTTTGTGTGATATTCTTGTAATCAGGTAATCGAGTATTGGAGGGTCGATCATCCTTCAAAGGAAGTTTCTCATTACTCCTCCCCAACTAAAAGCAGCTGAAAGGGTGGACTGTTCAAGCCACTGGAACTGGTCTGTCCCACAGTGGCTGCCGATCTCTGCTGTACTCAGGCACTGTGAGGCGATTAGTTGTTAAATAAATCTCTGTAACTTGCCTGAAGTAGTTGTCCCCAGGTCACGCACTACCCCCTTATTCAAAAAAGGCCCAAAGCGGTCTCTTTTTTCAAGTTCACCCACAAAAAGTACAGTCACTTTTCATGGTATAACTGTCATGCTTGTTTGTATACTCAAACTCACAATTCTGCCATTCTCCAGAACTCCACCAGTGTTGCACCAGGACTGGGCGGTGGGAGGTGTGTGACTGCAGCCTTGGGTGCGCACGTTCCTTCTGATTCTCTCTCCCTCTCATTGCTGTCAAGATCCTCTTACGAGGGAAACAACAACAACAACAACAACTTGTATTTATATAGCGCCTTTAACGTAATAAAACGTTCCAAGGCGCTGCACAGGAGTATTATAAGACAAAAAATTTGACACCGAGCCACATAAGGAGAAATTAGTGCAGGTGACCAAAAGCTTGGTCAAAGAGGTAGGTTTAGGAGCGTCTTAAAGGAGGAGAGAGAGGTAGAGAGGCGGAGAGGTTTAGGGAGGGAATTCCAAGGCTTAGGGCCTAGGCAACAGAAGGCACGGCCACCAATGGTTGAGCGATTCTAATCAGGGATGCTCAAGAGGGCAGAATTAGAGGAGCGCAGATATCTCGGGGGGTTGTGGGCGGAAGGAGATTACAGAGATAGGGAGGGGCGAGGCCATGGAGGGATTTGAAAACAAGGATGAGAATTTTGAAATCGAGGCGTTGCTTAAGCGGGAGCCAATGTAGGTCAGCGAGCACAGGGGGGCGATGGGCAAACTTGGGACTTGGTGCGAGTTAGGACACGGGCAGCAGAGTTTTGGATAACCTCAAGTTTAGGTAGGGTAGAACGTGGGAGGCCGGCCAGGAGTGCGCTGGAATAGTCAAGTCTAGAGGCAACAAAGACTGTTCACAAACACATTATCGATGGAAAAATTAGGACCTGCGGCCCGGAGGTTCCAGACCAAAGCGTCTGATCGGCGCAATCAGACCTATGGAGCTGTCTACTATTTTTTGAGAGCGAGGCACAACAAAAACTGGTCACATTTTTAAACCATGTCAGTGAGGTTCACTCCAAACGGACGAGAAAGCGGGTGACTTCTGCAGCCAATAGGATGCCCCCCCTCTTCAATACGTCTTGCAATTTAGCGTACTGTATTCACTGCTCACGGTGCGGTCTCCTCTACATTGGGGAGACCAAATGCAGATTGGGTGACCGCTTTGCGGAACACCTCCATTCAGTCCGTAAGGGGGACCCCGAGCTTCTGGTCGCCTGTCACTTTAATTCTCCGCTCCACTCCCACTCTGTGTCCTCGGCCTCTTACACTGTTCCAATGAAGCTCGACGTCAGCTCGAGGAACAGCACCTCATCTTTCGATTAGGGACTTCACAGCCTTCTGGACTCAACATCGAGTGCAACAATTTCAGACTATAACCCACCCCCATTTTTTCAGGTGGCAGCTGTTGATGATTCTGCCATCCCCATTTGCAACATTTAATCTCTCCTGCCTTCCAGCCTAGCACAGACCGTCTCTTTTGTTCCTTCCTCCCCCCTGCCTCTGCACCTGCTTAAAACCTGCTACATCCCTAACTTTTTCCAGTTCTGACGAAGGTGTCACAGACCTGAAACGTCGACTCTGTTTCTCTCTCCACGGATGCTGCCTGGCCTGCTGAGTGTTTCCAGCATTTTCTGTTGTTATTTCAGGATGCCCCCACTTCACTGGCGCCGCTCCCTGGCAATGTCTACAAACCTCCTTTAAGCTCCACATACGCGGAAGACTCCACACCGACCAATATCAGCCTCAGACCCTCACCCTTCTGGGCCCAGCTCCTGTCTCGGCTTTATCCTGAACCGTCCCATGATGCCTCAGCTGAGAATGGCAACTCCGGATACCAAATTCTGCCACACAAAAGAAAAGCCGCTGGGAAATTGCCCGCTAGTCCCGACATTTATGGATTTACATCAGATCATCAGCCTCCGCACAAGCTTCTGCTATATTGCTATCGAGCAGTTGGTATCCATTCCCATTGTTGTATGTGGAATCACTTAGGCCTTGAAATCACATGTGATAACAGTGTACAAATGCTTAACGCATGAAAATTAAATTCCTTTGTTTGTGGTTTTAACAGAATCAATGCCCATTTGCTTTAAACGGGATTGTGCCTCTGCTAAAATGGCAGACAAAGATAATTTGGGACAAAGATTCTGAGCTTTGTTGTACTGTTATCACACAGCAAGACTTCTCGGCATTGATTTTTTTTTTAAACTTTAATGGTCACCTATAACTTTTTTTCAACCTTGACAATATTTTGTACTCTATTTTGTTTCTTTGTGGCAAATATTAGTGCCCTTCAATGGCAAAGTTGGCGTAATTAAGCAATGTGGCCAGCAAAGCTTTATTTAAACAATTTTTGGGATGGGGGGGGAGGGGGTCACGGAACGGATTCTGAAAATGAGGAATATCAGCATTGAGCTGAACTTTTCTATTCTTGGCCTCCGGTGTTAGCATCAAGCATTCCCAGGTCAAAGAACGTGTATTAGCTATGGAGTAAAGCTTCCTGTACAGTGACCAAATTGTCGCAAAAGGACTGCTCATCGCATCGATGTGGCATTCCCAGTGCCTTTGCACAGCGACCAATGCTGTTTCTCTGTGTAGGCAATCCAATTCAGTGCCAATTTGCCTTAAACTGTGTGCGCTTTGTGCTATGGTCTTTAACTACTAGAAACTGGGTTGAGATCAAACCAAATTCATTTCACACTGGACCCTTGCAGTCTTGAGAGAAATTAGACTATTATCCCATCAGTCCAGATTCCATCCAAACCCAGCATCCAGAGGGGAAAGGGGAAGGACTCACTTCACCGTCCAGTTCCATAATATCGATTTATGAATTTAAAAAAAGAAGTCCCATTTGACGAGTTTCTGCTGAGAAATTAAGCTGCTTACAGCGGGAGCTGACTTGTGCTTAATCGTTTTGAAAAATGCCGGTCATGTGCACCCCCTAGTGCTAGTATCAAACTCTGTAATAAAGAACGTTCTGGGCTTTTGGGCTGGGTTGTCAATGTTAACCCTTTCACGCCCTCATCAAACAAACTTTTCCGTCAAGCGAAGCAAGTGGCATTTTTATTGCAAAACTGAATTTGTTTATCATTATATTCTGAGGTACGTTATTATATTTTATACATACAAATTCTTTTGTTCAAATTGAGACAGCCTTAGGATGTACTGTATTTTGGTGAAGAGCTGCAGGCAATTCATACATTTAGTCATGTTGCACATGCTGGGGGTAATTTTAACTTTTGTCTTGTTCTACATCTCTCGATTTTTTGACTTCTGGAAACAACATTTCAGGAGAGGTGTGTAACGGGCGACCGATCTGTTATCGGCCATTTTTCATTATTGGCCAAATAGTTAAAGTGACCCCCAGAGTGCCTTAAACATCAGCACCAATGCAGGAAGGATATGAAAGTAAATGACCACCGTGAGTCCTGATAGTGAATCTAAACAATGGGGCAGGCTGGAGGGAAAAAGTGACATTTTCTGATTCCTACCCCCTTAGCACTTGGAAACGCAGCACTTTCCTAGTTCAGTGTCAGAATCAAAAAATCTCCACGGTCAGATGTGACAGAGCTAGATGCCGATTGAAGCTCTCTCTCTGCTCTGTGCCAACAATGTCCCTCATCCCGATCTGGGATGAGGACAATCTATTGTACCAGCGGTGACACCATTTCATTTCCCACACCACCTTCTGAGCAAAGCAGTCAATGAGGAGCAGCTTTATGCTGTGGGCCCACAGCTATTGGAGAAGAATTGAGGCAGCTCAAACTCATTTCACATGGGGCCCTTCGAGCTAGCAGACACCAAGCACCTTCACCCCATCATTTCGTGCTGGGACCCAGGCCCCTAATATTTATTAAGCAACATGGAACAACACTTGTGGGACTGAAGGAATCAGTAAATCACTCCCTCGAAGCAGAGAAAGTCACAGCACATCAGTGCAAGGCCCAACATACTAATAAAGAATAAACCTCAATCCGCTGTAACCGATGGCATATCAACAGGAGTGTTTTTAGGGCTGTAACGTACACTTGGGCATCCACATTCTCTCCTCTTCTATCCCGTCCTCTCCTGAAGACACTGAGCAATATCAGGGTACAATCCATGGGCTGCAATGTCTCACAGGCAAAGCCAAGAATGTTATACATATAAACTCTCTTCAACCCTTAGACTGCCAAAACGACAAGGGAAACTTCTGCCTCTCTGGGCTGGCCAGTTTTATGAGTTTTTAGCTGGCACACCTTGATGCTGCAGAAAGAAAAACAGAGTATAATAACAACATTGCTCACAAATCAGGAGTAGCTTTATTACTGTAATGTGAGAGGCATAAGGGGGAGGATAGTAGAAATGTTGTCACACAAAGGGTTATTAGTATATGGAACGCATTACCACAGTGGCTAATGACCACCGAGTCAATCTCAACATTTAAAATTAATTAGATAAACACTTGGAAAAAATAAATAATTGAAGGCCACGGGGACAGAGCAAGGATTGGAGACTAGAGTGAACAGTTATCCGAGCTAACACCAGAACAGGCACAACGGGCTGACAGTTCTATATTAATCCACAAAATATTAAATTAAGCACTAAAAACACAAGTTTAAATTATTCTGCCTGCGTTCACCCCGTCGCTTCCTTTGCTTTTTTGCCTTTGGCTCTCTTTTCTTTTTCTGCCCTTTTCTTTTATCATTTTAACTTTTGTTCTACTCTTTTTATAAATTGACTCCGGATATTTCAGTCATTTATCCAGTAACTGGTACTGGGCGGCGAAACAAAGCAGCAGCAGACTGGGAACTTAGGCCTGGGCTTTTCACCATGAGTTTCCTGCCCATTAAACTGAATGGCGGGCGGATGGATCATGCCCCTTCGTGGGCTGCTGAGTGCATGAATAAGAAAACCCGGGTCTTGCTGCTGAAAAACATTTTTCTTTATTCATTAAAGGATGTGGGCGTCGCTGGCAAGGCCAGCATTTATTGCCCATCCCTAATTGCCCTTGAGCAGGTGGTGGTGAGCCGCCTTCTTGAACCGCTGCAGTCCGTGTGGTGAAGGTACTCCCACAGTGCTGTTAGGGAGGGAGTTCCAGGATTTTGACCCAGCGACGATGAAGCGTATATATTTCCAAGTCAGGATGGTGTGTGACTTGGAGGGGGACTGGGAGGTGGTGGTGTTCCCAAGCGCCTGCTGTGCATAGCCACTATTTTAATTTGTATTTCCATTTTCCATCCTTCAAATTATTTCTTTTCATTTTAATCAATCATTACTGTTTTCTTTCCAATAAGGAAAATTATGTATATTTTAACTCTTCAGCAAGTTTAAAGGGTACGGTAGCATAATGGTTATGTTACTGGACTAGTAATCCAGAGGCCTGGACTAATGATCCAGAGACGTGAGCTGGGCACTTGGGCATCCACATTCTCTCCTCTTCTATCCCGTCCTCTCCAGAAGGCACTGAGTAATGGCAGGGTACAATCCATGGGCGGCAATGTCTCACAGGCAAAGCCAAGAATGTTATACCTATAAACACTCTTCAACCCTTAGACTGCCAAAACGACAAGGGAAACTTCTGTCGGCTGCTGGGGAATTTAAGTCCCAGTTCATTAAATAAATCTTTAATAAAAACTAGCGAATTGTCGTAAAAACCCATCTGGTCCACTAATGTCCTTTAGGGAAGGAAATCTGCCGTCCTTACCCGGTCTGGCCTGTACGTGACTCCAGACCCACAGCAATGACTCTTAACTACCCTCCGAGGTTCAAGAAGGCGGCTCACCACCACCTTCTCAAGGGCAATTAGGGATGGGCAATGAATGCCAGCCTTGCTGGCGACGCCCACATCCCATGAACAAATATTTTTTTAAAAAGCTGACATGGCTGTGTGTACTCTTGGGGAGCAGCTGATGATGAATGTACTCAATGGATAAAATATCAAAGATTGACCCGGACAAGGCGGCTGTGCAACCAGATCAATATTGAGGTCTTTGGCATTTGATATATTGGAGCTGGTTGTTGTCCAACCCAAGTGGCCATTTTGTTCAGAGCTGCCCCTTCCTACAAAATCTTTTTTGACTGTTGTGAGTGCGTTACTTTCTTGATTACTGAATGGTGGCATTTGTTAAGTAAATATACACATGTGAAGTACAATTATCTGTATGGCGTCAGTGTGTATAAGGCGTTTTCTACTAAAATGTGTGCCTGTGGCTGAAATGATGTCAACTATGGCTGGCCAGCAATTTCTATTGGACAACACCACTATAAACAAATTGTATACCCATTTTATTGAAGCTTTTTTTGGTCGCTAAGCTGGTATTTGAAATGTCATCGCGACTATTGTCAGAGCAAACCCATCTTCGTAAGGAAAGGACTTTATCTTTGAATGGACTCACACACAAAACTTGGCATTTAACGTTGTTTAGCTTCTCTTACTTCAGCACTGGCCAACATAAACACGGCGGGTGGAGGGCGAGAGGATCACCACTAGCCATGTATATTTGAAATGTTGCAATTGTCCCTTTCCCCCCCCACCCCCCCCCCAGACAACCGTACCCTTTTAACTACAGAAGTGGCCATTGAATGATGTAAATGAGTCCCCTCCCCTCAACTGTACCCAATTCCTGAAGAAAACATCCATTTAATTCCTTAAAAGGTCAAATACAGATGCCAAATGAATGAAAGAGAGAGAGAAAGAGAGAGAGAGAGAGAGAAAATAAACCTGCAGAAAGAAGAGCCACAGATTGTTCTCATATCATCTAAACCACTTTCACTTCCTGGCCAGACCATTCTGAGAATGAGATGTGCTCTCAAGTGCACCAACCTTACTTCCTGAGGTTTTGCACACATTATACGTGATGTTTATTTGCTTGCCGTTTTTCACAGTGCGTTTTTAAAAAAAAAAATGTGATTCTTTCTTCAACTTAGTCCTGTGCCGCTCAATATAGAGAAAAGGCAATAAAGTTAAATCTCTTTTGCAAAGTATTTCTTCAGGACAACCAGTCTTCTGTCCTTGACATTACAAAATAAAGGGGAAAAAAATTGCTTAACAAAAAGAAATTCCAATACAAACGATTGCAATTTAAAAAAAATAAAGAATTGCGTGTATTTTCTGGAAAGGAAAGCTTCAGTCTTGACCTTAGTATTTGGCCAACTGCTGATTGCAGAAGACAACTGTTAAGTCTGTCTTTTTCCTAAAGTATTTGATTTGCAAAGCACATTGTCATATCTTCAAATATAATTACACCAGTGTAGAGATTCAGTTGTGTGCTTTGCTGTGAGCACCTGTCAGTTTGTATGTTTGGACTGCGGCTGTTACAGTTCGCAACAAGTGAGATGTTACTGTATGTTTTATTTTTCACACCGGGGCGCTGACACCGTTAATCACAGTCAGGGCGGCAAGTGGACAAGTGTAATTGGCCACGGCATCTTTGGGCTAGGATAGGGGAAGAAAGAATCCAGTGGCATCGACTGTAAAGTGGGCATGGGGGTGTGAGCGGTGGGGGGCAGGGTTATCGGGTGAGCAGAGGGTTCACAGTCAAAAAGGCCTTACTGCCCAAGGCTCGTCAATGGCAAATGGGTGAGATACCTCGAGGGCCTGAGGAACTGCATCTACCCGGCGGAGTCAGTGCTCTCAACCGAGGCGGGAGAGTAAATCGGAAAGAAAACGTTAAAAGCGGAGGAGAAGAAAGGACAGACCTGGTGAATTTAACTCTCGGCCAATCACAAAATGAGCGCTTTGGACTTGAAACAGTGAGGGCACACATTCTTAGAAACTTCTCGTACAGTGAGGTAGTTCTGTAGATCTTGTGCAACAGTCATTTCTATATGAAGCCTGTAGGTGGTTCTTTGATATTAAAGCCATGGGATTTCCCAACTCCCCCACCTCTCCCCCCGCAGCACCTCCCCCCCCCCCCCCCCCCCCCCCCCCCGCACCCCCCACCTCGATCTTTCCTTAGCTAAACTAACAGATGTGTCTGCTGGCAATGAGAATGGTCTGCATTAAGATTTGGTGACAGGGAAGCCAAGCCCCAATCTCCTCACCCCCTATCTCAAGTGGTTACCTTTAAGTTTCAATTCACTAGCCACCATTTTCTACGAAAAATAAATAACAAACCTGACATATAGCCACACTCTCACACATTCCCTCAGCAAGTTGTGCTATGAATGAAAGATACTCCATAGCTGAATAATCTCTGTGTTAACATTGATCTGGCTTCCCCCTGCTATGACTAGCCTAATGGTTAATGCAAAAACACTTGGCACAGTCCTTTTTCTAAGAACATGGTTCTAAAATGTACAATGACTTTGTCTAGTCTCGACATTAAGTTCCGTAGTGCCTCCCCCAGTTGTGAAACTCTTCGTTCCTGCCAGCAGAGAGAGGAAAGCGAAAAACATTTTTTAAAAAAAATAACTTTTGTTGTTTTCTTTAAGTCATTTCATTTTTCCATTATTTCTCTTCTAAGAATTCTGCAGGGCCCAAAAAATGAAGGCCTTGATTACATATCAGATCTAGCTGCAAGCAAGGATGTGAGAGTCGATGTGTTTGTAGATAATAGCGCCCAGAATAAAACAATTTTCTCTAGATTAGCCCAAGTGCTCATTGTACGAGCAGCTTACCGTTGCTGCTCAAGGTTAGCGTAAAATAATCAAATAATGTGCAGTTGCGTTTGCGTGTGCGTGTGTGTGCGTGTGTGAGTGTTACAGTAGAGCAAAGAACTACGAGGTAAGCTGTGAATTTTTATTTTTAATATTGTTGAATTATTTGGCATCTGGTTGACAATCAGAGATAAAGATGCTTTGGGGAAAGGCAAGAGATAGCAACAATGGCTTTTGTACAATGTACAGTGGTGGCCATTGATTAGATTCTCACCTTTCCACCATTGCAGTGTCCCCTGTAAAGCAATTCTTATGCAGTGATTTTATACAGTGATATCAGTTCTTTGCCATTAATCATTTATTAACTGTGCTTCATTTAATGCGTTCCTTCCAACTGAATGATTAAATCATTCAGAAATGTATTAATTGTGTTTTTTTTTAAAAGTGCTGATCTAATTCTTACAAAGCTTTTCTCGTGGTGCCGGGAGAATTAAATGAAACTAGCTCTGACTGGTCGGTAAGGATTGTTAAACCTTGTCAGCACTTGTTAAGCTAGATTGATGAATTTGCTCCTAACAAACTGTTCACACTGACAAAGGGTTCAGAAAGTATAGGACCTGATTTAAAAATGAGGATATTAGGAGTGAATAAGGACGTCAGGGAGACTTATTTCACACAAAGGTAGGAGTCAAAGCGAAGGTCCGTTGAAGCAAAAAGTACATGTAAATTCAAGAAAGTAGATGTGTTTTTGGAGAAAGAGGTGATTAAGCAATATGATGAGAAGCTGGTTAGGTGGGTGGAACAATCACAAAAGGGCGGCTTGTTAGGCCAAATGACTTTTTCCTGTCATGAAAAATGTCCTGTTTCCTGCCCCTGTCTGATGGAACGCGATAAGATTTTGAAAATTCTTATAGGGGCATAATGGCAAATGGATTCTCAGACTAACACCGTGTCCTAAAGGATTGTTGGAGAAGACAATTTAGAAGGTGTTGGGATCTTAGTGTAGGTGCTCTGTAAGACACTTGAAAGAAAATGTTTGAAGAAAGGTTCACAATGTACATTATTGACCAAGTCAATATTTGTACCCCCAAAAAAATAGATGTGCAAAGAAACCAATATAGCACACGTCTGGTGAAATAGTATAACTTACCATTTTTTTTGTAAAAACCTGAGGTAGTATTTCCACATCTCTGCTACATCTTTAGTTAATGCAGCAACATTCATTCAGCTGCCCACTTTAAAGACAACCAGTGTCGGTATGAAACAGGATGCGGGTGTGTTATGATTAACTGTTGCATCTTTTAGAAAATGCACTGCCGAAAATCATTTTTAAGTTAAAAACTGAATCATATTCATAATTTTGAACATTCTGAACAACAAAACTGGTCTTCCGCAGAATGAGGTGGGAGGATAAAATAAGCTAACTCTTTTCTAATATGCACCAAAATTAAGACTAACTTAAGCGCAGGTTGAATCAACCCTTCATCAAATCATTGAAAATTTGTCTAGGCATGTGTAAAAAATTTCTTTTAACAGAACTGTTCGATAACAGAGTTTAAATTACAGCTGTACACCCTCCTAAAGTACTTTAAATAATATTTTCCCACAGCGTTTCAGTCCGATGCCTCTGCCACGATACGAATAAACTTTCCCCAATTCAACTGAAAGAATATCTTAAGAATCCCAGTTTGATTTTTGTCCTCAGTGCCTGTCTTATCAATGTTAAACATTGTTGTTATTAAATTAGGCTAAAGATTAGCTCTGAACAAAGCAAGTGCTGCCTTCTTTTAAAGTCTGCTGTTTCAAGGGTTCTGGTTCAATTTGTGACTGTAAATTCTTTTGCAAAAATAGAAAGATGTGCTGCATTTTTAAGGCGTTAAAGTCGTTTCAAATTTCAAAAAATGCTGCCTGCCTAAATCCTGCAAGGTTTCTGTCTGCTGTGATGTTCTCTGCCCACAATGCACTAGCTGTGGAGGGAGTGAGTGCTGATCTGAACTGGTTTAATCCGTACAGATTAACATGTTCATTAGTTCGGCTAATTCTTTGCTAAAAACAAAATGGTGGCAGCTGCTTCCTTCACGACTGCTGTCATTTAAAAGAAAAATAATTTCACCTCATGCCAAAGCAGGTGTGCGTTGAAAAGAATTTTCTGAGCCTTTGATAATTCAGTTGTTACTTTTTCCCTTATTAAACGTTATCTAATTGTACGCAGCCAGTGATTTGCAGTGTATGTTTGCCACAGTCTTATGCTTTACATGTTAAGCTGGAGAAGTTAAGTTAAATCATTTGGATTTTTTTAACAAAATGACAAATTCTGATCAAAATGAACGCCAGAAAAATTCAACCCAACGTGCAGACGTAGACATGGTGCCATACATATACGTGGAGGGCAACAGTGCTCGAGTTAAAAACTAAAAAGAACCTTAAGCAGACAACTCTTAACACACAACACAACGAACAAATTCTACCGACACCAACCCAAGAGTCTGATTCAAAAAAAGAAAAGTAGAGGTGACTCACATTTAAATGAAACTATTTTGAAAGATTCTGTGATTACGGAACGAAAAAAAGAAGGTACAACGAATCTGGTTGTAATAAAATAAACCATTTTAAAACATGATTTCTACCTGTATGGTTTCCAAATTGCTAAGCAATGGTATTTATCACGCTGTCATTTCTTTGGTTTTACTCAGTCAATAAGGTTGTTCTGTCATGTAACTGTCATGCTTACAGTATTCTACCTGAACAAAAAATTTTCTATGAAAAAAATAATAGTATTATAGCAATTCTAAAGACAAAATATATTGGCAGCCCAACCAGCGTCTGAGGCTCATTTAATAAAATTAATTAGAACTATTTTCAGTGTGTGTTTAACTGCTGAACATGAAGTTGATAAAACTTATGCCATGAATTCTAAAACAAGTTTAGTACCTGAAAAGAACTTAGTAAAAGCAAAGTAGTAAAACTTAGTAAAACCATCTTTCCCTGTCAGAAAACAGATTTTTTAGGTATTTTATTTTTAAATAGAAACGGAAGATAGTTGGGTCTTTCATTTTGTGACTTTTTATACACTGAGTTTCTTTTGTGCTTTCGGAATATGCATTTCCTGGTATGACACAGCTCCACAATGAGTCTCATCAAACTTTTAATACTTTATACCATCACAAAAATCACATAGCCTAACCAAAAATTCTGTCATTTCTTTATATTTTAGGGCGAAGACGGAACTCATTCTGTTTCTGTTTTAGATTAATTTTTTTAAACGTAAGGGGTTAAACGTTTTGTGAATGTTATTTCTTGGTGTATTGTGTAATTGAAGAGTCGAAAGGTTGTTAATCAATTTATTTTGCATATAATTAAAAATGATACCCAATTTAAAATCTTGCTAAACTGTTTATGCATTTATCAGTCCACAACTAAAAATACACAGAACGTTAATCAAAAAAAAAATAGAATATGACGGGTTGGTCAGATGGACCGAACAGTGGCAAATGGAATTTAAGCCTGAAAAGTGTGAGGTGATGCATTTTGGGAGGACTAACAAGGCAAGGGAATACACAATGAATGGTAGGACCCTAGGAAGGACAGAGGATCAGAGGGACCTTGGTGTGCATGTACATAGATCCCTGAAGGCAGCAGGACAGGTAGATAAGGTGGTTAAAAAGGCATATGGGATACTTGCCTTCATTAGCCGAGGCATAGAATATAAGAGCAGGGAGGTTATGATGGAGCTGTACAAAACGCTAGTTAGGCCACAGCTGGAATACTGTGTGCAGTTCTGGTCGCCACACTATAGGAAGGATGTGATTGCATTGGAGAGGGTGCAGAGGAGATTCACCAGGATGTTACCTGGGCTGCAGCGCTTCAGCTATGAAGAGAGACTGGACAGGCTGGGGTTGTTTTCCTTAGAGCAGGGAAGGCTGAGGGGGGACCTGATTGAGGTGTACAAAATTATGAGGGGCATAGATAGGGTAGATAGAAAGGAACTTTTCCCCTTAGTAGAGGGGTCAATAACCAGGGGGCATAGTTTTAAGGTAAGGGGCAGGAGGTTTAGAGGGGATTTGAGGAAAAACTTTTTCACCCAGAGGATGGTTGGAATCTGGAACTCACTGCCTGAAAGGGTGGTAGAGGCAGGAACCCTCACAACATTCAAGAAGCATTTAGATGAGCACTTGAAACGCCATAGCATACAAGGCTACGGACCAAATGCTGGAAAATGGGATTAGAATAGACAGGGCTTGATGGCCAGCGCGGACACGATGGGCCGAAGGGCCTCTTTCTGTGCTGTATGACTCTATTAGATTTTGTTGCGAAATCTAAAGTGTTAATCACCACCAATCCTTAGCATTCAATTCTATTGCTTAAATTCACACCTATTCATTGTGTAAAATATCTGTTCCAAACCTAACATTTAACCAGACGTCCTGATCCAAGCATGGAACATCCTACAATTATCTGTCTTATCATGCTTCTCACCCTAAAATTACAGCCAGTGTACTGCAAACTACAGTGGGAGACAACGGCGCATTTTAAAAATTGGATCAATTCTGCGGGCTTTGAGAAGTGATTCAGTTTTTGCTTGGATTGAATTGCAGAGTGAGTGGTTAAATGGGCTCTGTCACAAATGGAATTGCAGGCAGTAGCAATAGGCAATGGTACGACTTTGGTCCTTTGGCATTCCGCACTATGGGGAGAAAGCAGCATGTCTTGGTATAATGGGCATGCTTATTTACTGGGTAAATTGGAATTTGACTATAATATTGGAAATAGTGATACATTTGGAAAGTTCACTAACAATTACATTTTTTGAGACAACAGCCCACTGAGTATCTTATCAGTAACTATTTTGACTTTCTCACACATTCTAACTTTTGATACTTTCCCAACTTCAATTTTCTCCCGTACCTCACCCCTGTGTCCATTCATCTTGAGTTTAGCCTAGCTGGTGAGCGCTAACAGGCTATTCAACTACAGGGGCTATCACAAGTAAGCTCTATACTGTCCTTGTTCGATATCCAGAATATCCGGCAGGATCACTGGATACTGATTGAAAGCGGGAGCCCTTCACTGACCCCAGGCTGAACTGTAGTGTCCTTAGGGCCAAGTTGGCAGCAGGTTGGACCCAGAACCTCCTGGTCTGTAGAATCATAGAATCATAGAAATTTACGGCACAGAAGGAGGCCACAGTTGTGCAATGCCTTTTACCAACTGAGCTATTGGAGGGTCATAATTATTTCACTGAGTCAAAGAAATTATCGAAGTTGGAGCACAACAGGTGGCCGTTCAGCCCATCATGCTTGTGTCAGCTCACTAATGATTACTTTTAGCGTATGCGGTGTCGTACATGTGTTTGTTTTTTCCTGCCACGGTGCTACAAATGACCAAAAGTAACACATATGCAACAATTATAAAAAAAGGTTATGTAAGTGATTCACAAATACCGTAACCCATGGCGGCATTTACAGGGCAAGGACGAGTCATCTTGTTTTAATAATGTAACTGGTTAGCTGATGAAAAGGTTTCTGAGGAAGCCACCTGAGCTATTCTGTGTAATGGTGCGGGGGGCGGTGGTGGGGTGGGGGTGGGGGGGGGGGGGGGGGGGAGGCGAGAAGATATTTTCAGAGTGAGTCCTGTGCCAGCCATTCGTGGTTTTCACACCCCTGTGTGTCAAACCCTGCTGACTGAACATTGCAGCCTCTCTCAAGTTCTAGAATGACAGAAAATGCTCCGCATCTCTCCTTCCCACCGTGCCGTTCCTCTGCGGCCTGCAAAGATAAACAATCTGAACAGCGGAAGGTTTATATTTAGAAACCAAAAAAGTGAGCAGGTGGGAGCTCAGATCGGTCTGTTTTTTTTTTATTTTCCAAAGATTGAAGGCCTGTCTGTTCAGCCGTGTTTGCTGAGGCCTGTCCAACCACCTAAACAGAACACCCTTTGCTCTGCTAAGACTTGGCTCAGTTACAAACCCTCTCCTCTTCAGAGATTTCATTAATCGACTGTTGTCAGCTAACATTTTCCTTAGCCTTTTCTTTTAAAGTCCCAGATCGAAATTTATTCAACGAATAAATAATAAACACAAATTTACCATGGTTACTCTCATTATGCATTAAAGCCATCATTCTTTCACATTATTTAAAGCGTCGTCATTTTTAATAATATGTGTCCACTGTTGGCCCCTATTTTAACTCCAGGTTGATTCCTCGCTCAGGCCTGAGTTAAAATTACAGTCAAATAATAACAACAACAACTTGTATTTATATGTGGTCGGAAGCTCATTTCAGGGTCAAATATGACACCAAGGTTGCGAACAGTCTGGTTCAGCCTCAGACAGATGTTCGGGAGAGGGATGGAGACGGTAGCTAGGGAACGGAGTTTGTGGCGGGGACCAAAGACAATGGCTTCGGTCTTCCCAATATTTAATTGGTGAACATTTCTGCTCATCCAGTACTGGATGTTGGACAAGCAGTTTGTCAATTTAGAGACCGCGGAGGGGTCGAGAGAAGTGGTGCTGAGGTAGAGCTGGGTGTCGTCAGCATACATGTGGAAACTGACACCGTATTTTCGGATGATGTCGCCAAGGGGCAGCATATAGATGAGAAATAGGAGGGGGCCAAGGATAGATCCTTGGGGGACACCAGAGGTAACGATACGGGAGTGGGAAGAAAAGCTGTTGCAGGTGATTCTCTGGCTATGATTAGATAGATAAGAATGGAACCAGGCGAGTGCAGTCTCACCCAGCTGGACGACGGTGGAGAGGCGTTGGAGAAGGATGGAGTGGTCAACCGTGTCAAAGGCTGCAGACAAGTCAAGAAGGACGAGGAGGGATAGTTTACCTTTGTCACAGTCACAAAGGATGTCATTTGTGACTCTGATGAGAGCCGTTTCGGTACTGTGGCAAGGGCGGAAACCTGATTGGAGGGATTCAAACATGGAATTGCGGGAAAGATGGGCACGGATTTGGGAGGCGACAACACGTTCAAGGACTTTGGAGAGGAAAGGGAGGTTGGAGATGAGGTGGTAGTTTGCAAGGACGGAGGGGGTCAAGGGTTGTTTTTTTGAGGAGAGAGGTGATGACGGCAGATTTGAGGGAGAGGAGGACAGTACCTGAGGAGAGAGAACCGTTAACAATGTCAGCTAACATGGGAAACAGGAAGGGAAGTTGGGTGGTCTGCAGTTTGGTAGGAATAGGGTCGAGGGAGCAGGAAGTGGGTCTCATGGACAAGATGAGCGTGGAGAGGTCATGAGGGGAGATCGGAGAGAAACTGGAGAAAGATGTGAATTCAGGGCTAGGGCACGGGGGAACCTTAGAGGAAGTTTGGCCTGGTGGGCTAGGGGAAGGAAGGGAAGTGGCAGAGGCAGCTGAACGGATGGTTTCAATCTTAGAGACAAAGAAGTCCATGAGCTCCTCACACTTATTGTCGGAGGTGAGGGTGCCACAAATTTAAAATTCTCATCCATGTGTCCTTTCATGGTCTCACCCGTCCCTATCGCTGTAACTTCCTTCAGCCAACCCCAACCACACCCACACCCCGAACTCTCCATTCCTCCCAATCTGGCCTCTTCTGCACCCACCCTCCCTTCACTCCACTATTGGTGGCCGTGCCTTCAGGCCCCACATTCTGCAATCCCAGACCCCTCTGCCTTCTGCCCCCTTTAGGACCCTGCTTAAAACCCACCACCCCTCCTAATAGCTCCTTTGTCGGCTCAGCATCCATTTTTTGATTATACCTCTTTGAAGCATTTAGGAATGTTTTTCTGCCTTAAAGGCACTAGGTAAATGCAGGTTGCTGTTGTGCCTGGGGTTTGATCATAATTATATTTCTCAGCTGGTGACAAGAGCTTCCTGGAATTCTGTGGAGCATAGTAGTAGGAATTTTATACATTTTTTTTTTACATTTAGTGTAAATGACGTATTTACTTACTGAGAGTATTTTTTCTTTTGGCTGAAGGGGATGTCTAAAATATTCTAAATCTGCATCCGAATGACAATAATAATGAGAGGGCCAGTGCTATTTGCAACTTTTGGGTGGGGGGGAATTTCCATGGGGATTCCCCCGATCAGCCACTGTAACTTTGGCGGAGGTGCCACAGAAACCCTGGAAAACTGGTGTGAAATGATTGGCAAGCTGCCGCTGTGGGGCCATGACTGGTACTCACAGCACGCCGGTGCTGTATTAATGAGGTTGGTGGACCCATTTGCCTCGGACCAGCCGCCATTCTCATCAGGCGCGAGCGCGGCACCAGGATCGTGCCCTGATTCGGGAGTGATCTCATTTCTAGGCCATTGTGCCCAGTTTTTGGCATCCTACTTTAGGAAGGATGTCAAGGCCATGGAGAGGCTACGGAATAGATTCTCTAAGATGATACCAGGGAAGAGAGGCTTTAGTGAGAAGGCGAGACGAGAGAAACTGTGGCTTTTTTCAATAGGTTAAGAGGAAATCTGATTAACGTCTTCAAAATGATAACAGATTTTGATAAGGGAAATACAGAAAAAATATTGGCACTGATCGGTGAGTCAGTGGCTAGAAGGCATAAATTTGAGACCATTACCAAAAGAAATGTTAGGAGAAATCTTTTTGCCCAGAGGATTGTTAGGATGCCTTACCAGAAACATGATGCGGAGATGCTGGTGTTGGACTGGGGTGGACAAAAATGAGAAGTCGCACAACACCAGGTTATAGTCCAACAGATTTATTTAAAATTACAAGCTTTCGGAGCGCTGCTCCTTCGTCAGGTAGAGTCTACCTGAGGAAGGGGCAACAGCTCCGAAAGCTCGTAATTTTAAATAAATCTGTTGGACTATAACCTGGTGTTGTGCGACTTCTCATTTTTACCAGAAACAGTTTAGGAAGCAGAATCCATTATAGCTTTTAAAGGGACATAGATAAATACTTGAAGGAGCAAAATCGTACAAGGGCAGGGGTAAAGCTCAGGGAGGTGGGATTAAGTCGATAGCTGTGTTCAGAGTGTCAGTGCAGGCACGATGGACTGAAAGGCCTCCCATCAATGCTATATGATTCTATGAGAATATGAAAGATTTTAGGGAACAGGAAAAATCCATTAGGCTCAGCACGCTTGGCCATTTTTGATAGATCAATCCCACCTACCCACCTTCTCATTATTACCCTCAATCTCGTCTCTCACCAGATGAAAAGAGAAGTGCTGATATATGCTTTTATATGATACTGCAGGGAGTGGTTGAAGCGAATAGTATAGATGCATTTAAACTATCCAATGAAACCTTGGTTGCCATTCTGCTGACGGAAAAAAAAAACAGTTCATTTTGAGGCGAACTAAGGTGAGAACGCACCTCATAGCATTGATTCTCTTCAAAATAATCATAACACCGTCCACCCCCCCAAAAAAATCTTATTACTTTCTTTAGATATGTGGGGGGGAGGGGGGATGTTATTTTATTTTTGAGAGATTGTGTAAAATGGGTGATATTGAATTAACCTCGCATTATACACTTCAATGGAAATTGGGGCGTGGTGTATAATGGGCGGCTATTTCGATATCACTTATTTTACACCATCGTCCAAAGGAAATAACATCCCAGTTTGATCGAAGTCATGTTTCTCTATTCACTTTACTAAGAGACCTTTACTAGTGAAAACAAATCAGATATGTAGGACATCACAAACTGGTTGAGTTTGAATTCAGAAAGTTTCCTTGAAATGCGTCACTGTGGTAGGTTTGTTGGGAGTGAATTTCTGTTTCTTGTTCCTCTAGTTTATTAATCTACTTGCTCTTTTCAGATGACCCTAGTTTGCTGTGACGTAAACCGTCCTTAGTGTAAATACATCCATTAAAATGAGGCGCGTGGGGTCGGTGTGGTGCGGTGCACAACACTAACCTTTCACCTTCTGGCTAAGACCTTGGTTAAATCCCATTCAGCCTGTTGAGATGAATGTCTCTATCTTCTGGCTGGGAGACTACCACAGCCCAAAACTGACCATCAATAGGCACCAATTGGCAAACGTATTCAGAGAGGCCACTGTGCAGCTAGCATAGGAGATGGACAATATTGCACTGGTGCAGTATGGGTAGTCATCTGGTAAAAGAGACAATTTCAGAGGAACAACATACAGTATCGGAGTCTCAAATAATTAGTCAGCTTCAAGAAACCCTGGATTAGCTAATACTGTACGGTAGGAGGGCAGAGACCTTTACTTCTCAAATCAACATGTGGAGGTAATTGGTGGTAGGGACCTGGAGGCATGTGTGCACAAATCGTTGAAGGTGGCAGGGCAGGTTGAGAAAGCAGTTAAAAAGGCTTACGGGATCCTGGGCTTCATGAATAGAGGTATAGAGTACAAAAGCGTGGAAATTATGATGAACCTGTATAAAACACAGGTTCGGCCCCAACTGTATCCAATTCTGGGCACCACAGTTTAGGAAGGATGTGAAGGCCTCAGAGAGGGTGCAGAAAAGATTTACGAGAATGATTCCAGGAATGAGGGACTTCAGTTACGTGGATAGACTGGAGAAGCTGGGGTTGTTCTCCTTAGAGCAGAGAAGATTGAGAGGAGATTTGATAGAGGTATTCAAAATCATCTGGACAGAGTAGATAGAGAGAAACTGTTCCCATTGGTGGAAGGGTCGAGAACCAGAGGACACAGATTTAAGGTGATTGGCAGAAGAACCAAAGGCAACATGAGGAAAAACTTTTTTACGCAGTGAGTGGTTAGGATCTGGAATGCACTGCCTGAAAGGGTGGTGGAGGCAGATTCAATTGCGGCCTTCAAAAGGGAATTGGATAAGTACCTGAAGGAAAAATATTTGCAGGGCTACGGGGAAAGGGCGGGGGAGTGGGACTAGCTGAAGTGCTCTTGCAGAGAGCTGGCACGGGCTCGACGGGCCGAATGGCCTCCTTCTGTGCTGTAACCATTCTGTGATTCTATATGATTCTATGATTTACACAGGT